>OY728165.1:191755628-192964199 GCA_963277665.1 Viscum album | reverse complement strand
TGTGTATCTTAGCCAGGATAAATGGTGTATACTAATGAGAAGCACACCATGTGTTCTATTGACATGTGTCTGCATAACCAATTAGTTGACTCAGTGTGTTCTTTAGATGTCAGGATTATTTATTAACAATGCATGTACACTAGATATAAATTGTTTATCTCATTAATGATGAAACCTAATAGTATTATATGGTTTATTATGTATATTTTATGTCATAATTAGAATTAATTCCTTCATTAAACTGTGTAGACATCATGACATGTACCGTAGATATACACCCTATGGTGGAATAGACCATGTTCTTAGATTTCGTTTTCAACCCATTGTGTACATTAAATTTACAACATATTATTACTACATGATGAACCATGTATCCCAAAACATGTATCGAGGAACTGAACATAGGTACATGATGCATACTTTCGATCACACATCATATATTCATGTCCACCAACCAGATTCCCCAACACCATTTGATGGTTTCTACAATTATTATTCATCATCTTTTAATCAATATAATATTATATGAAACTTGAATGAATCATATTAATATATATCAAAATTTTTAATTAAACTATAGATTGAAGAGAAAATAAACTATAAGAAAAAACTAACTACAATTTCATATAATCATATAATGAATAGTAAATTATTATGAGATATCTCTAATACTCTTTGAAGGTTCTGAATATAGTTAATGTTCCGATTTAGGAATGGAAATCTATTTTTTTCATAATCCATGAATAATACGTTTTCTAGATGATCATGAATCATCATGACTAGAAAAATTGATATAAAGATTAATTTACATGAAACTAAAACCAAGAAGAGATAATCTTTTCATATATAATTTAATTAAATATTTGAATTTCGTTGAAATGTTTCTTTATTTTTGATTTATCTATAGATTAGTCTTGTAATATAGTCAATGTATAAGAGTAATCAAGGATATATTACATGCAGTAATAATCCACACATGATTTGTAAACCTCTAACCATCACTATAGAATTATCTACATTATAACACAGATGAATCTACTTTTGTTGTGACAACTACTGATCAGAACTAAATCCTTCAATGGGAGACTAATAATTTTTTGAGGAGTACAATTTCTTTGGGTTATTCATATAATTATAGGGAGATATCTCATTAGGTATTGGGATATTCCCCTCCAAAACATGTTGTGTGCAATGATAGAATGTGGATACCCCTTTCGGGGAATGTCACAAGAATGTTTAAATAGTTATAGGCCAAGAAAATAATAACTACAAAAGGGCCATTATTTTTATTATTAATACTCAGTGAATTCCATGTCTAAAAAATAATATAATTACTACTATTTACTTAACACGTGCTAAACTCGTTGATAAATTAAATATTATTTTTATTGAATAAATAAATTAATATTTATTTATATGATATTTTATATGATATTTCTCACATGAACATTAAATTTGGTCCTCCAATACTCCTCAATATCTATCGGGCCTGAAATAATGCTTATTTATTTCATTAAATAAATATCATTCCATTATTTTCTAGTAAATATTTAAATATTATATTAACTAAATAAATGACAAAATATTTATTAAATATTCATGTAACTAAATAAATAAATATTTTGTTACCATTTGAATAAACCGAAATAAATAAATATTATTTGTTTACATAATTAAATAAATAATTACAAAATGAATAAATATGTATTAAATATTCAACTCACATATATACATTCTCTTGAATAACTGATGAAAGAATATTTCATATCAAATAAACATGAAGAATTATTAAACTATATATGAGAATAATATTTATCCAACATGTTAAATTCATATGGAATTTAATTGATATTTAGAATACACTTAGTGTGTGACCTTCTAGGACTGTTTCTCCATGGAATTTGGCTACAATACCTAATGTACAAGGATAGCTTCCAATAAATTCAAGAATCCCATTGAGAAAGAATTTAATTTCACAATTACATGTAACCTCCCATTAACATACATTGTGTAATATAATATCTTTATCTCGATATCTCTAATCATTCATGTTACATGTCAGTTTCATCATACTATGTGCATAACAAATTGTTAATTTACTTCTGAGAATTGAAATTACTGACAACAACACAATGGAATTGGACTTAATCAGGAAGATCAATTCACATCGATTATCATGATATTTCATCTTTCATTAAGTAATTGAAGGGATAAATTATTTTCTGTACAATTCATTAATTCTACATCACTCATGATGCAACCAACATATACTGTCTCTCCATGAGTTTTATCCATAACATTTTTCATTAATACATAATGTTATGTGACTCATTTCATGAATTAATTATAATATTAATTTTTAAGGATCATTACAACTGTCCAAAAAAAGGGGAACATCCAATGACACATATAAATGTTTATTTCTATTAGTGGGTCATGTTATCATAATCTCCTACACTGAAATTTACCAATGGTGTAGACCATTAAAAAGTGTCTCAAAGCACTTTGAGTAACCACCCATGATATCCCATATAATTTTTTCTATCTAATAATATCATCTGACTATAAAACATATATTAAAGAATACAATCATGGAACCTATTGGTTCTTATCATAAAAGATAACATCTATGACCTTTTAGTATGAAAAGTAACCTTAGGAAATTATTATACTCTATTTCACATACAATAATAAAAATGAAATGATAATAAAATTTCATTAATTTTAAAATAAATAAATACAAGTAATCATAATGAATTTATAATTTGGTTCTAGGTAACTAACTTCAACTGCATCAATATACACCGATCATAAGATTGTGGCATAAATTAAAATAATACGAGTATCAAATAATCACACAACCAAACAAAAAATTAAAATATTTGTCATAAGAAACTTCCAAACTATAATCTATAATAATATAGTATGCTTCCCCTTAGATAACACATTTGTAGATCATCAAAAATCTAGTAGTAATTAAATTTTGTTTAATGGATTATTCGACAAACCAAATCACAACATTACCAAAATAAAATTTTACACAATTTATCACATTCACATAATGTGAATAGAACCAATGAAATTTTACTATATTTTATAACATTATCATATTTTATATCATTCATTATCAAATATATCCAACTAATTTAATTAACATGGTTCATGTCATCATTCTTCATTTCCTTTATACTAATTCTCAAGTAAAGTATTTAATATTCATATCATTAACAAGGTAATATATTATCATTTATAGGTTATTTATTTAATCACTACAAGGACCATTGTCCTTTAAATTTTATAATTCACATTAGTATCACCAACAACAACTTTAGATAACTCATTATCATAAAATAAATTACATCATTTTGATGAATGAGATAAATTTATGTATTTAAAAAAAGTTATGTACACTAGGTTATAACATTATCAACCCAATTAATAATTTCCAATTTTTATTAAATAATTAATTATCACTTATGTAATTAACTTTCATAATTAATTTACAATTTATCATTGTCATAAATAATATGGTAATCCCATTATACATCTATTAATTATAAAACATAATTTCTTTAATTTAATTCCATTATCCACATATTTTCCATGTACATTAAGATATCACATTAAATTTACTTAATCATAAATAATTGAAGATCACATTAAATGTTTTAACTATATCATATGGTAAATAATTAATAATATTAACGATTTATTAGCCTTATTTTCAATTTTTTTATCGACCTAATATTCTTAATAATCATAATAATTTAATTCACGCTCTTTATTTATTATCCACAACATCTCATTAAGTTATAAATTCGAAATATCCCATTTATCACACACTATCCTTGATTTATTTTATTATTTTTCATTATTTATTTTCATTCTTAATTTTTTTCATCAAGTTATTGTTCAAACCGATTTCACACATTAAATTATTATGTTTTGATAATAATTATATTGTTGAAGAACGATTAGTAAAAACAATTTAGAAACTATTCACATGTGTCTATAGTTTTACAGTGTTATTTCACATGGTCAGTGAACGATTTCCCAGACTGTATGGGAAATCCATAAAGATTCTCCAATATATCCAATTAATTTCTCATAGTTTGTGCATGGTTTGGAAAACTATGTGTCTTACACATATTTTAAAATTTTAATGTTATTAAATTACCCCTTTCCTTATTTTATCCCTAACCATCCTCACACAATTCTCATCTCCCATTTAATGTGATAGAAAACAAGGTGTTACCCCCACATGTGACCCTCCTAACCTCATTCTTTCATTATGGATTTCTCTTCTTCCTATTTTCAAGAAGATATCCTGTGGTTCAGCCTCCTCCTATTCTTCCCCATTCAACTCTTTATTATTCTTTAGTTTTTTAGTTTTAATCACTCCCTTTTAAAAAGATTCACATATGGACTAACCCTATGTGGATTTTTGATTCTAAATTCTTATGTTTTTTATCCATAGGGAATGCGATCTCTTCTTTGGGTCTTCATTTCACCATACTTGATTGGTGTTCTTCATACATACATGTTCTAAGGATATGTTTCTATGATGTTTTGTTTTCCCTAATATAATACACATGCTTGGGTATATCGAATTTATTTCCTTTAAAATTATAAATTCTATATATGTTTTTTTTATTTAGAAATTTATATTTTTAATGGGTTTTAATGAATTATAATTAACATCCATCTATATTCTTATGGATTTGGCCCTATTTACTATCTTCAGTAGATGAACAAATTCTTTTTTTGATTGATAAAATATATGTGATTGTTTATGTAGAGTATTTGGGTGTTTTAAAATTATTTTTGGTTGTTTTTGAAATTTTAGTGGGTGAAGCATGGATTAATGGGATTGATCAATCTGGGTTTCTCTATTTGGGATATTTTCTTATTTCTATTTTTCAACCTTGTTTTATTAATTTAGTCCTGATATTTTTAAGGTTTCTGGTCATTTTTAGTGCTTATATACATTTTTATTTATAAATATATATACACATATTAACATGTGAATATGTGAATATATACATTGATAAGTTTTTATCTTCAAATATGTAATTGATTATGAGTTTAATATTAAAAGACAATTATTGAAATTTAAACTTGATGTTTGGATTTGGTTTCTAATTAGGATATACAAAATTTATTTTTTCTATAGTATGATTTGAAGGCACAAATGGAATTTAGAGTAAAAGAAATTTTAAATTTTTTACACCCTGGCTAATGCCCCATGGAATTATGTTTTATATATTTATAAAAATAGATTTTATGATTAATTATTTTTCTAGTGATGGGTTAATGTTTTTTCCCTTTGGGTGTAAAAATGAAATGGTTTTAAAGGATATATTTGAATATATTGAATGATAGTTTTTTTTGGATTTAGTGATTGATTAATTTAAATAAAATGTTATATTTTTGAAATATGAATGGAATTGGAGAATAAAAGTATATAATAGAGGAATAATATATTAACAATCACCATTGATTTCAATAAACTAAAAAACATTTAGACTTAGATAATGGTCATGGTGTAATGGATGAGCATCACCACATCACAAGGCCAAGACATGTACTGCATAGAGGATGGTAGGATGTGGTTTTTTGGATGGGATTCACCAACCCTCTAGGCCAAATAAATTTTCTCTTTACTAGTTAGTAAAACAATTTGATTGTAAACTGAATAGTTCATAGTAATATATGTGGATTTAGGGTTCCCATAACTTTTAATGACATATGTTTTCCCATGCTCCATGTTTTATAGTATTTGTTGAAAGGTTTTATCTCACTATAGCTTTAATTTATATTTCTCTTAATTATATGTTCTTTAATTACAAATATTCACATATAAATTAGTCTTTCCAACTTATTATTTATTATTAATACAGTATGTCAATCCTTGTTGTTATTATTTTTTTTTGGTTTTTTACTTTTTTAATTTTTTTCCAAAAATTCTTAAAATGTAATGTTCTAAAAAGGTTTTAAAATTGGTTTTCAAATAGTGGTTTTCAATTACATTGATATAGGCTGATGAATTTTTTCCAAGTAATTATAATCATTAAAAAGAAAAAAAATAATTTTATAAATATAGAGAATGTGATATTGTATTTTCTTATAAAATAAAAAAAATGGATTTAATATTTTTATTTTTAAATGAGAATGTGTGGTTTGTTTTGGTAAAGTAAATGAGTGGATTATATGGTGATGACCTAATTTGATATTATACATACAAACTAATTGGACCATTGGTTATTTGTAGATTGGTTGGACATTACAAGTTCAAATTCAATTCTTGGTCCCTTACAGAGTGGGTTGGTTTTGAGATTGGATAATGACCTTGGGTCACATTGTTTAACTTGTTAGTGTATTTTGGTTTTATTTTTATGTCTTAGAACCATCCACAAGATTGGACACCCTTTCTTTTTTTCCCTTTTCTTTAATCATTGGTGATATATATAGAGACCAGGTGATGAATCAAAATGATAGTTTTTGTGGGATGATTTGAAGGTTGGATAAAGAAATAAATTTTATTTATATCTACATTATTATTTTTATGGGTTTCATTCCTATAGGAACATGTATCTTCGACCTACAGAGTGGTCATCCACATTTTTTTATAAATAATTTAATTTATCATATGAGTATATTTTATTCCAATTGATTAAATATATTCTCTAGTGCTTGTAACCATAATATGGTGACAAGAATGTGCACCTAGTATATTATGGGCTTGATTAGAAATTCAATGGATGGAAAAATCATATTGATTTTTGAAAAAAAAGGTTTTAGTTACTAGGTTCTTAAGAAGTAGGATTTTGTTTCAGATATCCATTTGGTATTTGATATATTATGTTATATTAGATATAGTGTTGTCATAACTTGATTGAGAGGTTTGGGAAGAGTCTAGAAATATTTTTCTTGTACTAAACCTCTAGTTTCCATCGGAATTAGGTCTTTTTTATCTTAAATTTTGAGTTTCTTTTACTTATTTCAGGTTAATATGATGGTATTTCATTTTGATCAAGGGTTTTATACATTTATGGGGATGAAAATGGCAGTTCAACTAGTGTCACACGATGAGATTTCATGGTCTAAAAGATCATGTGGAGCTTGAGTGTAAAGTTTGATGTGACTTCTAGCTTTGGCTCCATAATTGGAATATGGTCTGAAATACTAGGTGACCAAGTGATACACAACTACAAGTACCTTATTATGATTTTTAGTGTTATTTTTTTACAATTATTGGGTATTGTATTTTTTATTTTAAATTCTTGGTTTCATAAGGAATGAGTTTATCCTTGAAAAATTTTAAAGGGTATTTTATAATGAAAACATGGTTTTTAAAAAGAAAAGCTAGGTTTTGATATTTTTAAAGGGTATCTTATTTTTTGAAAGAAACATTCCAATTATCTTTAAAAATGTTTTTTTTGAATTTGATATTGAAATGGGGGAGTTTGGAAAATTTTTAATGTTATTTTACAGAAGAAATTTATTTAACGGTGATACTTTTGATTTTGGAAGGGATTTTCAAGAATTAATTAAAATGGTTTTGATGTTTATAAGTGAGTAAATGGTTTTATTATAGGGACTTGTACATTTTAAATTGGATTCAAAGTGGTATTTCTAGGTTTCAATATTAATGTGGCTGATTTTTTAAGCAATTTAAAACAAAGGGTTTGAATTTTTTCCTTTAATTGGTTCTTCGGATTATAGTAGGGATTTTTTTCATAGGTTTTTTCGTTTGGTTATATAATTTGGTAAATATTATTTATTCTTGAAATTTTATTAACTATGAATATATATTCTTTTTTTCTTGAGTATTCTCCCCTAAAGGTCTTGAGTTTTTCTAGGTCTAAAGGATTTCATGGTTTGGGTCTTGGTGTGATTCCAATTGGGTGTGTTTCTATGGGACTCATTCTAGTTTTTAGGGATCATGATGTTTGAGGTTTTTTTGTACCCTTTCAACGTGAATGGGTATGCTAATTATTTTGAGTGGATGTGGTTTTGGTGAAATTTTTCTTTATTTATTATAAATAGAAAAAACCATGGGTGTGTTCTTTGGGTGACTATGATAGATATTGAACTAGTCATGTTTACATAATGACTTGTGATGGTTTGATTTCACAGGGACAATCATAGTTGGTGACGTGGATTATAGGTCATATGTAATTATTCCTTGTTCATTGACATTTGATGAGAAACCATGTTATTCATGATAAGGATTGTTCATGGTTTATGAATATTCCTTTGGTTATCCCAAGTAGAGAGTATAGTGATTAGTGTGTGGTGCTTCCAGTTTCTAGGTTATAGAGTATTCTTGGGGTTATACTTTTCTTTGGTATTTGCATAATTTGGTTCAAAGGATATGATCTTATACATTATTTTCATTGGGGTTCGTGATATTTTGTTGTTTTTTTATCTATTCATTTCCCTCTTCATTTTATTTCAATTTTTATTGTTTCTCACTATTGTTTTCATTGATCTGTGGATTGTGATTTGGGAATTTTTATTTTTTTTCCAATTTAGAGAAGTGTATGTCACTTTCAAAGAGATTATGTATTATTTCTTGATTAGGGTTCATTTTGAGTATAATTTATAGGAAGTTGATGTCTTATTTAGTGTATGTACTTCTGAGTGAATCGATATGTGAAACCACCATGATAGTTGAGTCATTAAATGATGAGGAGAATAGACTGAGTCTCGATATTGTTGAACCATTCATAGTTGTCCAGGTGTGACTATTAGAGTTAAAATTCACATCATGTTTCATGATATCATTTGGTTTTAGTTCAACATAGATATTATTATTTGTGATGTTTCCACTTTTTTTTTTGCGTTTTGAGTCCTTATTACTTATAGCCATTTAAAATTCAGTGACTTTCATGGGGGAAAGGTTTTATAGTGGGGAGTTTTTTTACACCCCAATTCTAGTTTATTTTATTTTATTTTATTATTTATTTATTTATTTTACTTATTTTTTTCATAGAGTTTTTTTTCTATAGAGTTTGGAATTTTTAAATTTCATGTACTCATCAAAGATGCACAATTTACACATGATTATTAAAAAGTATGAATCAATAATTTTCCTGTGTCTTTTTTTAGATAGTGCCTTTTTACATGGTGAGAATATAGTTTCCCAAACCACATGACCAAACCATGTGGATTCCACATTGTACCCAGTGAAGGGAACATGATTGAGGTACAATTTTATTATCCATTAATAAATCATGAATCATACCGAGATTTTAAAATTTTAAAATTCTTAAACAACCCACCCCTTATTTTTCCCCTAATTGGACCCACCCCAGCCCGATCCCATTATATGTGACATTAGTACAAAGGTATTACCTTATGCTCACTCCCCTTTCCTCATCGCTTCATTCTGAACACATTTTATAAGTATATTTAAGAGGATCTCCTCATCTTATGCCTTATATACTTCCTCCTCCCCCTATTTCTTGTTATTTATTTTGGTTTTCCTCTTTCCCTATTAATGTAGCTCACCCTAGGACAACACCAAGGTGGATTTTGGGTTTTAAATTCTTATAGATTTTATTATTAGGGCATGTGATCACCACTTTGGTTCATCTATTTTTTGAATTTGATGGTTTTTCTTAATTTTTACATGTTCTGGATATGTGTTTCCAAGATTTTATTTTCCTTAATATATTGGATGTTCTTTGTTTTTTCAAATTAGATTTTTTTAATATTATAAATTATATTTAAATTTAAAAGGATTTATAAATGTGTATTTTCATGATTTTTAAGAAATTATAATTTTTTTCCAATTGGGTTCTTATAGATTTGGACCATTTTACTATCTACACTCAAAGAATAAATTTTTTTTCCAATAAAATATCTATTGAAGTTTACATATATGATTTGGGTGTTTAAAAATTTCTTAGATGTTAATAAGAAATTTTAAAAAGTGTTGCATTGGTTTAAGGGATTAATCAGTTGGGGATTCCTTGTTTGGGAAATTATATTAAGTCTATTTATTTAATCAATGTTTTATTTATTTATACATGATGTTATGAAGGTCTCTGTTCATGTTTGGTTCTTATACACGTATGCATTGGTATATATATATTTTTACATATTCACATGACAATATATGAATACATTCATTGAGTGTGTTTTATATAAAAATTTGTAACTATATATGCAAATAATTTTAAAAAAAATGTCTAGAAATTTTAAATCAATGTTTTAATTTGGTATTTATATAAGTTTTCAAATATGTGTGTTTTTTAAAGTATGATTTGAATTCCTGGTTTGAACTTTGAGAGAATGGCATTTTATATTCTTGAAACCCTTTCTTAAATCATCATTTATTTATGTTTTAAATGTTTTTGGTAATGGATTTCATGGTTGAGTATATGTATCATGATGGGTTAAAGTTTTTTCCTTTGGATGTAAAAATGAAATGGTTTGAAAGGCCTGTTTTGAGTTTGTTGAATATTAATGGTTTGGATTTAGTGATGAAAAGCCTTTGAAATGATATGAGATATGTTTAAAATTGGAATGGAACATGGGAAGCCCAGTTTCCAAGAGGGAAAGGATAGATTATTTATCTTTTGGGATTACACCACACTAACAATACATTTTGACATGGATAAAGGTCATGCTATCATAGATGGGTGTCACCAAACCATTAGGCCACAATAATTCACCATCCCACTAGGTCGAAGGAATATTCTCCTTAACATTTAATTTGTGCATTATATTATTGAATGATTATATAAAGAGATGATATGAGTATCAAGGGTGACCAGAACATTAGATAACCAAGTGTATTCCCATTGTACATACGTTAAATTATTGATTTTAGGGTTTTCTCTTACTTGAGAGTTTATTTATATTTTCCTTGATTACATGTTTCTTAATCCATATTTTTCAATTATACATTAGTCATACTTACTTTTTATTTATTATTATAACATTAATATTACATATTATTGTTATTATT
The DNA here is from genome assembly GCA_963277665.1 of Viscum album. Lineage (NCBI taxonomy): Eukaryota > Viridiplantae > Streptophyta > Magnoliopsida > Santalales > Viscaceae > Viscum > Viscum album. The sequence goes on along the minus strand of OY728165.1, from coordinate 192,953,218 downwards.
TTTGTTGTTTTTATTCTTATTTAAATTTTTACATAAAATAATTAATAATGTATTTTCCAAATTTCATTAGGAATGTTGTATTAAAATGGGGGGTTTTCAATAATAGTGGAATATGCACTTTAAATTTTTTCAAAGGGATTCTTATCATTTAAAAGAAAAAAAATTGGATTTCATAGATGTTGAAAATATGATATTGTATTTTCTTATAAAATTGATAAAAAACTGTTTTATATTTTTATTTCTAAATTTTCTTGTGTGATTTATATTGGGAATGAAAATGAATAAAATATATGGTGATTACATACTAGCCAATTATGGCTAGAAAATGTCTAGAGAACTCTATGTCAATAGAATGAGTCAATTTTATTGGATCATATTTAGTTATTCATCATTTGTAGAGAGGGTTAGTTTTATAGTTGGTTTGTGACCTTGAGTCACATGTGATAGCTTGTACAAGTAGGTAATTTTTTATATTCTCATATCATCAGCTAAATTACCTCAATATAAGAACATGAAGTGGAAAACTAAGCACATGCTGGCTGCTTAGAAAATTTAGGAACTCTCAACACTGGTGACCTCAGAACCCATAAGAAAAAATTACATCTGATCCTTTAGAAAAGGTCTGAGATCCACCACCCTGGAAGAAATGAGATTCCAAGGGCTAATATATACACTCAGCTAACAAAAATCTCTTCTTCTCAGTAAATTAGGATCCCTAGACCATAAAATATCTTCATGAGAAATCATTATGACTCCCCTCTAGCAAATATTTAGTTCTAGACAGTTTCCACTCTATCACCTCTGCGCTTTCCAGCACTGCAATTTATGTTGACAATATAAATGGGGTGACCTGGTGCATGATATCTAGAAATAAAGTCTCTTTGAAATTACCCACTTTGGCCTCCGCATCGAGTAACTAGTGTGATTATATGAAAGAAGGTTCTAGAAATATATCCAAAACTCCAAAACACTATAACTCCCCTATCAAAGGGTAAAAAGATCCTTGTGACTCGATGCCTTCACATATAATTAATGAAACACTTATTGTAATTGGCCCAAGAACTTATTCCATGATACCACCAACTCCTTATGACCCCCAATGAATAAGAAACCGCTACAATATTTCTTCCTCACGTAGCATCATCATATCCAATGAACCCTATGATTATTCTAAGCATAGGTCAAAAAAAATTCCATTTCCTCCTCATCTAACAAGTATTATATGAATGAATCTAAAATGGATCCCCTATAATTATCTAAAATTCAATATTTAAACTCTCTATGTTTCCTTCTCTAGGTTTCTTCATCATCAACTTACACTTTTCAGTTATTTTATGGAACATTCAACTGACATTCATTGACATGAAATTGATGAGGATTTTGACCTAGAGATATACCTACAATAATAATCAATGGTTAGACTCCTATACCTAAAATAATAAATACATAACAATAGTTATTTTTTTCATTTTATTCATAAAGGTTGAAACAATCCCAAGGTCTACCCATTTAAATCTTTGGGACAAAGAGGAATTCTGCATGATCCTTTCCTTTTTTCCTATTTAGAAACCAGTATCTATTCACATAGTAGGCATAGTAAACCTAAATTTATATTAATTAGAACACAGGGGACCCTAAATACCAATGTCTCGAATAATATAATTTGTTTTCATTGCCTAAAAAACATATCCTACACCACTTTTCGACCAACCCTTGTCATCTCACAAGTTCCTAACTCTAGAATCCATCAAATCCCTCAACCCGAACCTTTGATACCACTTTGTCATGACTCATTTCTCCACAAGTGGTACCCTTCCTAAGACGATAATGAGATAAGAAGGATGTCGACTGCCCAAGTCTCTCCTACAGTAGGCCCTAGGCTGGAGACTCACACCAAGGGTATAAAAGCATACATATGGGAGACATTACCCTCTACGAGAACACAAATAAGAGAGAGATAAGATTGATACACCAATCAAAAAAATTATCATATAAATAATGTAAATCCAAAAGTGTATGTAGTAAAAGTATTAAAAGACATAACTAGAAAGGTAAACTACAAGTACCAAAATCCAAAGACAACATCAACCACAAATCCCAAACAGATCCTTCCAAACCAACATCTGGTAATATCAAACTGATATTAGAACTTCTCAAGATGACCTAAAAAAAAGATTATACATACATGGGATGAGAATAAGAACATACTTAGTAGGATACCCTCCAAATCCTATCATATAAAACATAAATAAAGAATACTAAGGCCTTGTAGACAAATTATGAAACTAACACATCACCTAAAAATTATAATAAGTTCAAAAAATTACCACAACTATATGTCACTGAGAAAAATAAACAAAAGTTATCATATAATAAATAATCAACAAGGGTACCCCAATACTACTTCCTCTTAGATTCGCCACTCCACTCTAATGTTGCACGGCTTGAGGCATCTCTCTCAAACGTAATACAACATGAAAACACATGTGCTTAGTATAAAAAATGTACCTCATGCATCACATCAACACATCATCACATATCACATAACAAACCTATGATGTGTATCATACATTAGGTATTATATCTCAATTCGTCACACCCCATACAATGAGTAAGGTACCTCAATACATGACAACTTATACAGTTTATATATACAATAAAACTTTAGAAAATATATTCAGAGATACTTGTGTTTCAAATAACCCTAAGAAATTACAACCCACTATATGGATATATGGAAAAAATAACCACTATTTCTATCATCACATAATACTAGGAAGATAAGAGAGATTTTGTTTTGAGGGGTAGTGAAACATTTGATCCTCATCAACCTAGATGTTGGATAAAATAACCTCCCATAGTACACTAGTTGTCAATCTCTCTACAAAAATTGGCGGGGTTTCTTTTGAAATAAAAAACATATAGGATATAATATATATTAAAACCACACAATGCGCACAATTTAATTTTAAAATTAACTATAGCTAACATCTCTATTAATCTCATCCACCACTGTTAGAACTATATATCATATAAAAACATAGTTATTTTCATTTGATATATTAAATTAATTACAATTCATTATACAATTCACATTAAATTATTTAATTCATTACCAATTAATTAATCATCAACATTATTCCAGACACATTTCACTAACCAAAAAAATGTAGTCCATTACTGATAGGAATAATCCAATAAAGTCCATAGATTCTCAAAACACATAATTTTAATTATAGTAGGAACCTACCCCATGAGTTAGAAGTTTATTTTTTGTAATTACCATTCCTCAATTCTAGTTACTAAAGGAAAAAATCATATGCTACCATCAAAAGAGATTAATCCTTGCACATCTAGTTGCCTCAACAGTTAGGAAAAGGTAAGTTGATGAAACATTATCTTGGCCAATCAGAATTTAAGAAGATTTAATAATCAAGAATCTCATATCTCATCATAAGAACTAATTTTATTCCTAGCTTCAACTAGTTCCATTATCTCAGTGTCATCTATGAAACTATCATGCATATACATATGCATCTCACCCTCACTAGCGTCAAATAATTCTAGAACCATAGGCATCACTGCCCAAATCTCATAATAAAAACATGAATAATACATTCTTGGATCATATCACACAACATGATCACATCTAAAAAACATAACATGGAAAAAAGAAGAGAATCATAGTATAAAAGTTAATTTGGTCACTAAACAGGGAATTTATCCTTCACACACAAATGGGAACACATTACCCCCATCATGATGAATCCATAATCGATTTATTATTATCCACACAAATTAACTTTATAAAACTATTCCATAAATAGAAAGAATAATAAAATAAATTAATAATGCACACATGAATCAATTTTATTACCATAAAATTATAGGAAAAACTATATTCATAAAAATGACTCTTTATGTTATCTATCCATTAAATAAATTAACCAGTTTAATTTTCCCTAAAATTTTCATAAAAAAAATGAAAAACCAAGAATAAAAAGCCAAGTTAACAAGAATATCATAAATAAAACACTATCTAGAAAATCAATAGGCATACCATTATCATGGTGGATAGAAAAAATATATAATAACAATTCATAAAGAAATACATAAATATGGTATACTATTTTTTGGTTTTTTTCATTTCTATCCAAGTTTCTAAAGCATGGTCAATTTATGATTGAATGTAAATAAGAGATTCAAGTAATTACCTAAATTCAAGGTGACAACATTCTGAACATGAGAATAGAACAAAGTCACAGATCTTTATCACCCTTCCTAGTAGAAGACTACATCCCTCCAAGGAAGCTACACTATAACAACACCAAATATAAAAAAAAATCTCTATTAAAACTTGGAGAAAAGATTCCAACACATGGTAAGAAAATAAAGGAGGAATCATAACGAAGAACAAAAAAAGAGGTATATAATACCTTCTTTATCTGTTGATCAATGATAGGATATGGTAATCAATCCCCATTAAAGGGCTCCCAAATGTTTGAAGAAAATGTTGCTAGCTTCTAGGCGATTTAGGAGAATATTTTGTCTTTGGGGGAAACTATGGGGTGCCCTAAATTAGGAAACACACTTCCTAGCATAGATTAATGGCATAAATCATCCACAAAAATCATTAACAATATATCATTTAACATCCAATGATTTTTTTTTTCAAATTGTACAACCTTTATTTAACATATATCATAAATGATAGGTTTACGAAATAAATTCCACTTGCTCAATTACACAATCCATAAAACCATTTTAGGTTTTAAAACTCAATTTTGCTATAAAATTCATCATTATTCTATAAATTACACATACCTCTATATTTTAGTAGTGAAACACCTCTACAGCCCCATTAGGCATCTTCCATGTACCACAGGCTTCAAAAACATGCAAAGGGTCGGAATACACCAATATAATCCCATAAAAAAATCATTAACCAAAATTAAGTATCCTTACACATTTATACCCATTTATATCAATTCATTGAATTATATTCATTGAACATTCAATCCATTCATAATCGATTGATAATAAAATTGTTCAGGAGAAAAATATAAATATATAATATACATATATTTATTATCACATGTATTTAATACAGGCATAAAAATAATTGTATCGAATACATATTGTAAAATATACACTTATATAAATAAAATATTATATATATATATATATATTCATGCATATTCAATAGGTTTTACCTGTACCAATTAGGATGAGAAAAGGGGCCTACCACGTTGTCTTTAAATTTCCATCCCCGCATTCTATTGTATTTAGAAGATAGATATTAGTAGAGGAACTTGATAATCCTTTAGTCATTCACTCTTTGGTTTGATTTATTTTATATCTTTTTATGTGCCTTGAAACTATTACACCTCAAGATTTGGTGAATTTATTTTTTTTCAAATTAATTTAATATTTTTGATATTTTTCACTTTACGTAACACTGAATACAGATTATTGTTATTATATAAATACATTATTTTTGGAATATTTTATATGAAAGGCCATGTTAAGATTTAACTACATGAACAAATTACTTTGATTGCTTTACACGCAATAAAAACTTGCCATATGCTACACACAACATCGAGTTTCCAAAAAGTATATTTTACTGTTATAATTATTTAAATTAGATGGTTATGAACTAAACATTAATCATTATAATATGAATAGTAATAACTACTTTTCTAATATAATTTATAGTGGTTTTATATTAATAAAACATATTGATAATGAAAAATAATTTTTTTGGTGAAGTATTTATTTGTTTAAAAATACTATTTTCTCAAATGAGAAACTTTTAATTTCCTTTTATGAAAATAGGATAATTAATTTTATACACTTATATTTTTCAGAGAAGTTTCATTTATTAATAAATAGTGAAAAATACTACATTGTAGTTAAAAAATTATTTTTAATTGATTAAATTATTATACTTTTAACTAATTTTTAAAGTCAAAATATATCCACTATACATATATTAATCTAGTTTAAGTCATTGGAATAATTTTTATATTGAAATTATATATAAAATAATCTTATTGATCTTGTGAACGTCTTTTTTACCTGCCTTCTCACCACGTTTGCTGGATTAACATTAAAGTTAATTTTCCCATTTCTATTAATTGAATTAAGAAAAATAGACTTACATGGTTGTAATAAGTATGATTTTTATAGTCTAGTAGGATCAAATTAATTTTTTGGATATTATGAATTGTAAATTTAGATATTTTTTATTTACCATGGTTAATGGTAATTCATTTAATTAAAGATAAAAATAATTTTATAATATTATAAAAATATACTAAAACTTTTCCCAATTTGATTGGATGAGTGGGTTTTGACCAAAATAAACCATAGGACAAAATTATAACTTCTTTAAGATAATAGGGTGAGAATATGAAAATTATTAATTTTGATTTGAAGATAAGATAAAATTTTCATTCTCATATTTTGAATAAGAATTTTTTTATTATAGGGTTCATAAATGATAAATTAAATTATAAATATTTATTTGAATTATAATAAATTTATATTTATCATGATAATTTGTTTTTAATTTTTAGAGAATATATTATTTAATTAAAGGCTTGGATAATAATTATGCAATAATTAATTAATAAATGAAGATATCAATTAAATTATAATAAAAATAATAAAATAATTATAATTTAACATAATTAATTAAATAGAAAAATATTTTATATAACTTTGATATTTTAGTTATATATTAGAAATGTTTGTTTGAAGTTATCATGTTTTTAGGATATTGATAAAAAGACAAATAATGAGTAGTATTAAAATTGACATAAACGAAACTATAAAGTAAATATCATTTTACTAAATGATAAAAAATTCCAAAAAACATAAAATTAGTCCAAATTAATATAACAAGGATATTTGTTTCATAAATTATCCATTTGGGTTTATTTTTTTAATCTATTGTAATTATATTAACCCATAAGTAGTAAATACACATGTTGTCATGGAAAGAGTTAAATGGTTTAACTAAGAGCTAAATCCAAAAGATAAGGGTAATAATAAGATCAAAACAAGTCTAAAAATTATTGGTTAATATTATTTAGACCAATAATCATCTTATGTTAAAAATAAAAAACACTGTACCTATTTTAAATTGAAAATAAATTTATATTAAATTAATATTTTGCAAGTTTTCCAAAAGTGCCCCCCTCTCTTATAAAAGGGAACCCGTCATTATATTTTATTCACATCACTAAATCAATTTATATTGGAAAAAATCTTCCCATGTATCCTTCTAAATTCCTTACCTTAATCCTATATTCAATTCTTTAGTCAGATATCCAACCAAAGAAGTCCTTTTGTGCAAATCAAAAAGAGATACCCAAAGAAGAGGTAACGTTCATCGTCGAATGTTTTTATTTTATTTATTTCTTAAACTCCTTAATTTATTTTTATTTCATGTTTATATAATAAAATCAGTATCCTTATTATACTATAATGTTTTTATATTAATTTTTATACCTAAACTAACACAAAGTTTCATTTAATGGGTAACGAACTTACCGTTCTTGTGTACGGTGAACTAACGCCTCACAAAACGATGTTGTTCCTTTTTTACTTTACCACCTCTCATGGTTTGGAATTATGATTATAACATTATATTTATATGATATATTTTATATATTTGATATTATTATAATTCTATAATTATAATATTCTATATACCTTTTTACTATCCAATGTTTTGGGAAAATGATAACGTCGCTCGTGCGTACATATGGCTTAACATATCCATAATGTGATTAGATTAATTATTCACATATATTTCATGAATCACAATAAGGATTATTTTTTATGAATATATGTGTTGTATATGACATAAAAATTATTCAATAATGATAATATATCATATAATTTCCATTATTTTAACCACATAATAAAATGGAAGCAACATTCATGCGTACGTATAATCTACCGTTTCCATGAACAATGCATTCCATTAGATATATCTATATTTTATAAGAATATTGTAAATGTTTATATAATAAATATATATGATATATAAGTTATTTTATACATTCTAAAAATAATTTAATCATGTTTTAATTAAGTGGATCATAAATATAAAGTTCAAACATGTACGATAAAAAAAACAGTTATTACTTGAAACATTACATTAACATCGGAATTGTTAATTTACAGAAAGTAGAAGGTTGCAAGAAAATATTATATGGTGTTATATATATGAATATGTCTCTATGGTAGGTTTATTATATACATATATTTATTATACAAGAGGTTTTAATGTGTATAAAGGAATTCAAAACTTAAGGTAAGTGGATATCATCTCATTTTTTATTTCTATGAGATACATGCCTTATTTTCCACTCATTTCTTTTGTGTGGAGCACATACACTCCATAAATATATTATATATTTTTTATAATTTAATTTATTGGTATATATATATATCCCTTCCATGATAACTATTTCACAGGGTTTTATGGTTCAAATGATTCCAAATGAGTAAAGTAGTTTTTTCTCAAACTGTCTTCTTTTGAGGAACAAGTTTTGTTATGCACCTATTTATTTTATGATGTGTATATAATTTAATTTGACATGTTATATTAGGAAGATAATTATTTTCATGATATTTTATGTCTCATGTAATGTGGTTATTTAACAGGGATTCTGATTCAAATATTTTAAAGTGGTATGAGACGCTTTGAAATGTTTAAAGAATATTTTCCTCAAGAAATGTTTTAAAATATATATTATGATTATTTTCAAGGAAAATGATTATAATGAAATGTTTTATGTTTTAAAGTATTTTTCATGTATTATCTTATAAGTTTTAAAATATATTTTTCTTTAAGGAAAAATATTTTACTTGTTTTTCATGATTCATTCGTATGTTTTCTAGGAAAATGTTTTTTATGATTTCATTACATGTTTTCATGTTTATTTCCAAAGAAAAGTATTTTAATTTATTTTGTGTTTTTAAAATTGAATTTTAAGGAAAATTCATTCCCCATGTGATCTTTCTAAATATTTCCCCATCTAAGATGACATGATTTTTATAGTTGAAAAAACCGTTCATATTCATACTCTGAATGGATTTTTGTTTTGATGACATGATGTTTATGAATCCATCTTATTTTCATGGGTTGTGATTTTGATGAAATAATTATAATGATTGTATGTTTTCCACATGTTATGATTTTAATACATAGTTATAAAAAAAATCCATTTAATTAGTTTTGATATGATTTATTATGATATTTTTTCACATGTATGCTTGATTTCATTATGAGATAGGTGGGACCTATATCTCCCTCCAATAAAATTGGTAAAGATTTATATCTAATGAGATAGTAATAAATGACATTTTCTACTAATATTGTCTTGGGAGTGACCCTTGACTACTAAGATGGTTATGGGAGTGAAACATGACTACCATAGTAGTATGAGAAGTGATCCCATACTACTTAGATAGCCTTGGAAGTGATTACTTTAATACTATGGAAATAATTTTATATAATTATGTGTTTTCCAAAAATTCTATGTCATATTACTATGTTTTTCTTTCATGTAATATGTTCTATATTTCTTTATGATTTATTTCTTATGAAATGAAAAACTTTATTCCATGACTCATGCATATGATCATTTGATATGTTGGGTATGATCTTCAAATGTAATGCTCATGTTTTTATACCATTATGTTCTTTATATGCTTACATATCATCCTTGTTTACCCTTATAGAGGATATGATCTCACCCTTTCCTTATGTTCCATTTCTGTAGGTTATAAGGAAATATTTTAAGTAGTATTTCAAAAGGGAATGATCTTTTTGGAAAACATTGAAGATCTTCTACCAGAACAGATATTTTTGTTCCATGTTTCCCAAGGAACTAAAACAATGTGGTCTTTGGGCATGTGTTTATTTAATGTATTAGGTATTCTAAAAAAGTTTTGTAATGTTATTGTTTTAAAAAATGGGATGTTATATTTTGAATTTGAGGTAAATTTTATATTACCTTTGTAAAGTGGGATGAGAAGACTATAGTGAGATCGCTAGGGACATTTATAAGGATATGTCTAGGGATGCCTCTAAGGATAAGTATATAGATGAGTTAATGTTTAACATATTGTTTGTGAATTTTTATAAATGATAGAGTGAGTGGTTAGCTAGTATTAAATCCTTTTATAGATACCAAGTGTATTTAGATCTAGAACATATGTTCCTAGGGGTAACAACTCCAACAAGGTGCATCGTTCCCGACTCCGTGAAACCTGGTACCTGAAAAAGAGCCCTGTTGGACACCTAGTTTGACACTAATGGGAGATATTAATGGAGAATCTAAAAACTATTTATAAACAATCATTAAGTATTTAAAAATAATGTGTCAATTAATAAACAAATATAAACCTATGTTTCATAGATTAAATAATTATGTTTCATGGTTTAGACATCCAATATGTGATTTTTCATGAATATATGGTTTTACATTATGATAAGTGTTTCTCACCCTATGATTTATGGTTTTGGAAAATGAAAGGAACTATAAGGAACTAATTTTACATTGAATGTCTCAGATGTTGATGGTATGGTCATTATACTAATCAATTTCCCAAGTGTAAACATCATGAAGAGAATCTAGAATGTGGTAGGAGTATTGGATTTACTACATTAGATAAGAAAGACCATAAATGACATTTTCATGGCATGTGTCATTCTTTTAGTATTTTTTACATTATAATTATGATGCATGATTTTATTGAAGTTGAGAAAACAAAATACATGATCCATATTTCATATTCAACTAAATGGGTATTAAGGAATTAGATGACGACGCCTGAGTAATGGTTTAAGAATATTTTTGGACAATTAATGTGTATATGTTTTTGGAATTAAAAGATTATAAAATATGAATCATTCAATATATAAGGACTATTTGTAGAAGTTTTTCATTAAGAAATTTAAAGAATGTTTGAAATGATACTGGTGACCTAGAAAATAGATTTAATGAAAAGGTTTGATTATGGTAAGGTAACCCTTAACAAGTTCCTAAGGATGAGAAATTGTTATATTATATGGATAAAGAGATGATGATATGGATAATGTAAGCTGTATAATATTTGTGATCTCAGAACTAATAATTTCTATGTTGAAAAGTAATCTATGTTATCATGGATTAATTTTACAACTTCTTTGATTTATAAAATATTTAAAATAAAAAGTAGAATAAGGAAATAAGAAGGTTATCAATAAGGATGTATGGTAATTGAGGTTATTACCATGTTTTAAGAGAATATATGATGATGGTATTCACATGTTTGGAATTTGACAACCAATAGATACGTTGTGATATGCGAGGGATGAATGCTAAGAAGATTTGGTTAACTTTATTCCAAAGTTTTGTATTTTCATATTTTGGAATGGTTATAATTCTAACCATTTATGGTAACTTTAAATTAAAATTCAGATGAAGTTAATAAGATTAATGTGTTATATCACCATATGATGATTTATGAATATTGTATATCAAGTTCAAATTATCTTGTTTTGATGGTATCAAATTATAGATGGGGTAGATTATCATGGATATTATGATCTATTACTACTTCATGAATGAAAAATTCACCTTTAATTCTTAGAGTAAGAGATGAAATAAAGAAAGGCACAACCAAATGGTGATATTGTTCTAATGAAAAATAATTAAGCAAAGTAAGTATATTTTTTTAAGTTAATATATAGTAGAATAATGTATCCACCCTAAGAAAAGGATATTAAAAAAAGGTTATCATTTTACCTTCTTTTTCAATGAATCTAATGACCCCTTAGATCATCATAGATTTCTAGATTTGTGATTCTTAAATTTCTCCTAAACATGTTCTCTATAATTCTATATCAGAAACTGATTTTTATATTTCTCTTCTATATCTAGGATTTCACTTTCTATTTATTTTCTCCTCTATGGAAACCCAATTATGAGTTACTCCGTTTAACTGTTTTTTTTTCAACTTTCCATTTTTAAAAGTAAGTTTTAGTATACATTTTTACGATGTGGGTGTCTATGAAAGGGACATTATAATGTCAAAACATTGATAATATAGATTAAATTAGAGGTCAAAATTCATTTTATGGGGGTAGAATGTAACACCTTGATATTTTTTGAATTTTTTTTCGAATTGATTTAATGTTTTGTTATTTTTCACTATACATGACATTGAATATATATATATTTTATTATATAAAAACACTAAGTTTAGATTTCTTTGTATACAAAACCAAGATAATATTTCACTACACACAACAACGATTTGTCTTGTGCTAAGTGTTACACTAACTTGGCGTATGTTACATGCAACATCGAGTTTCCAAGGAACATCATTTTATTGTTATAATTATTTAAATAATATGGTTATGACATTTCCATTAAACATAGTAATATGAATAGTAATTTCTACTTTTAAAATATTTTTTATAATGGTTTTATATAAATAAAACTTATTAATAATGAAAAACACATTTTTTGTAAAGTCTAAATATGTTTAAAAATACTAATTTGTCAAATGAACTTCTTTTTGTATCCTTTTATGAAAAATAGTAAAATTAATTTCATACACTTATAGAAATTTAATTTGATAAAATAAATATCTTTTTTGAATTTTGAATGTCAAAACATTCTTAAGGTGTATTTTTTGGGATTTTTCTGAGAAGTTTTATTTTTTGATAAATAGTGAAAAATACTACATTGAATTCCAGAAATTCATTTTTCATTTAAAGAATTACTATAAATTGAATTAACTTTTAATGTCACAATATATCAATTATACATATAATAATCAAATTTAAGTCATTTAAATAATTGTTATATTGAAAACAGATTTAAGAAAAATTATTTAACTTTTAAATATTCTTTTTATCTGCCTTCTCACCACGTCCGTGGGATTAGTATTAACCATAATTATCCCATTTATATGATTCAAATTCTAAAAAATAAAAATAAATGGTTTTAATAAATAAGATATTTATAGTCTAATAGTATCAACTTAATTTTTTTGAATGTTATGAATAGTAACATTAGTAATTTTTTATTTATCACGGTTAAGGGTAAATCAAGTAATTAAAGGTAAAAAATATATTATAATATTATAAAAATTCCCTAACAATTCATCCAATTTCATTATATGAGTGGGTTTATATAAAAATCATCATCTGGATGATATTATAACCTTTTCAATCCACTTGGATAAAAATATGAATGTTATTATATTTTATTTAAAGTTAAGTAAAAAATGTCATACTCAAATTTTAAATAAGTAAATTACTTTTAATATAGGGTTATACAGAATATAAATACAAATATAAATAGTCATATGAAATATAATAAATTTATATGTAAAGACCCGTAAAATTCCAGGAAATTTTTTTCTTAATTTTCTTTGGGATTTTACAAGAACGTAGTTTCTGACGACACCTGATTTCGAGGCCCTGTGTGCCCGGAATCATTTTTCCGAAGTTTGGCTCGGGTACGTTCAGTGAACGAACGAGCGGGTTTTTCTAAATTTTGAACCGGTGCTCGAAATTGAATTCCGAGGGCACCGATGGATTCGTAGCGTCAGTAATTGCTTAGGAACACTTTTTCCGAAGTTGCGTTTTTACGAGAGAGGTTGATAAAAATTGTGGAAGTTAAAATAAAAATTTAAGTACAATTTTTATTTTCTCTAATTGGATTTAAGCTTTGGGTGGATGTTGGGTAACTACCCAACTTCCATTGGGAGGTTATGAGGGTGGTAGGGGCCACACGAACCCCACCCCTTCACATTCCTTAACTCCCTCAACTCACAATTAAATTTGGTAAATTAAGTTTTAATAACTTATGATATTAATGAAGTGAGTTTAATGTGAGTGTTGGAATTTCAAACTAATGTCAAGTTAATAAAATAAGTGTAGGCTTATTTTATTAAGGGTTGGAATTCTTGTTGTGGAGTCTTTTGGGAGAAAAGGCTAAGAAACTTGAGGAACTTCTTCGTCTTCGGTGAAGAACGCGAAGAACACATCGATCTCTAACGAAGAACGCCGAGTCCTCAGAAACCGACTTCATGACGCCGTATACCGCGACGCCGACGACGTCTTCTTTCGCAACGTCTCTTTCCGTGACGGATTTTCCGCGACGAATCCTCGTTCGATGAACCTCAGTTCAAGCTATGCTCGAGGTAGGGGTTTATGTGACTTTTATTTTCGTGATTTACTCCATTCTTTATCCGTGTATATTTGGAGCACATGCTATCGATTTACAAGAGGAGGCCAGACCGCACAAACATGCCCGACCCCCCCTCCCTTATTATTTTCTTGTTTTTGCGGTACGAAGGGAAGTGACGCGGTGCCGTCGCACCGCGCGGGATCTTGCGGCAAAGAATGCGTGGCGCCGTTGCGCCGCGCCGTAAATTTGAACCAAGTCACGGCGCCGTCGCGCCGCGTCGGAGAACCGCAAAAGCACCGCGGCCGGAGTGGGGCCGCAGCGGAGGGGTGCAGCACCGTCGCGCCGCACCAGATGAATGAAGGCCGCGGCCGGTACCGGGCCGCTACGGAGCGTGGGAATCGGCGGCCGGAAACTGGGCCGCCGGTGTCAGAGCAGGGAGGGGACCGGCTGTCGCGAGTCTTGTGGTGACAGAAACCGGTCGGCTGGACAAGGAAAAGCCGGGGGTTCGAACCCCCGGCCGGCCAGCTGAGCGGCCCCCATTAAGGGGGGTCGCGGTTACAAACCGCGGGGGGCAGCGCCCTCCCCCCCGCTATCCGAACGGCTTGGTCGTTCAACCGAGCCACCTGACACCGTGTGCCAGCGTGCCAGGACGACCCGGACCCAGGTCGGGTCAAACCAGTTCGGGCCGACCCAGGGGGTCTCGGGCTGGGTCGGTCCGGGCCCGAAACCCCATTTTCGGACCCCTTTCGGTCTTTTTCCCATATATTAGGATACAGACCTCCGATCGATGCACCATCAGCGGTGATGCGATCCTTGGATCGGGACAGTCGTTTTGGTATATCGCACTCAAGGTTTCAGAGTATTTTGGGTTTGGCCGGGTTGGTTCCTACACGAAACCAACCAGGCCCTCAGAGCGGAAACACTTATATCTTAAACTCCGGATGTTCGATTGACGTGCCGTTGACTTTGTTGGACTCCTCTAATTGAGACATATCTTTTGGATTACTCTTCCTGAGGTTTGGACGCAGGTGGAGTACGGTGGGGTTGGGTTTTCCTTAAAAACCAACCGTGCCCCTGGAACAAAAAAGCCAATAACTCTCAGACCGGGAATCCGATTGACGCGCCGTATGTGACGCTGAGTTCATGTTGACGATACGGAACTTTTGGATACATCAACTCTAGACTATGTGTCAGTTGATGTATCAGACTCTCGGCTCGTGGAGCGGACCCTCCCGAACGAGCTTGCTGTGTGCGGAAACCCTAGTGCTGGCTGCGACTGCTACTACGACGACGACTGTACAGAGATACTCAGTGGATTCGACGACGACGAATACAGCACTCAGCGATCCTACGTGGATTAGTGCTACCGATCCTGTGTGGGTCCGATCTTGTGTGGGTCAACGCTCAGCGGTTCTGTGTGAGCCAGCGCCTACAGATCCTGTGTGGGTCTGATCCTGTGTGGGTCTTTGTGGGGGTTAGTTACCTATCGATCCTTTGTGGGTCAGATCCTATGTGGGTCATTGCGGGGGTTAGTTACCTATCGATCCTTTGTGGGTCAGATCCTATGTGGGTCATTGCGGGGGTTAGTACCTATCGATCCTTTGTGGGTCCAACGACTTATATAAATCAGTGGCAATATCTGATCATCTCTATCGTCATACGAAGATGTATACCTGTGTGAGATGAATCCTATTTTTCTTTCCTATGTGGATTGTGTTGTGTTATCCTGTGTGGATTTACGTTTTGCTTTCCTATGTGGACTGGGTTGTACTTGGGCTCAGATGTTGGAGCCGAACGAGAATTGATGACTTAGGTATATGTATGGGAATATACCTAAGTAGTGTCGAATGTTACTTCGTGATTATATCTTTACTTTGTGGATTATCCTTTGTGGATTCTGGGATACCTTCGGGGGTCTCGGGGTCCCTACTTAGTAGCTTATACTCACCCCTGCACGGGCTATGCCCGCACTACGTTGTGTTGGTTGCAGACGATGGACAACGCTGATCGTGGTTGAGGCTTGCGGAGCCGGACGGTACCTGGAGGTGGACCACTGGGCGAGACGTACTCAGAGCGGTCGGCTGGACCCGAGGAGCAGTGGAGGCTATCTGTACCCACCCTTCAGGTGGGATTTCCAGTGGATAGATCGACATTGCGGCTTTACTTTTCAGTTCCTGTTTTCGCTTCCAGTTGTACTTTACTTTCAGTTTGGTTTTGTATACTGGCCCACTTACTTTTCCGCACATACTGTTGTACTCAGTTTTACATAGTGTTTACTTCTACTGCTTGCTTACTCTGTGGTGTTTGTTTACTTTACAAAGGCAATGCCTTCCCATTTTACCGGGATTTACGCCTTGGTGCTTGTCGCCAGCCCCTGGCCTATGGAAGGCGGGCTTGGGGTAGTCACGGCACGGGCCTCGAGGACGGGTCGTGAAATTATATTTATCATGATAATTTTTTTTAATTTTTAAAGAAGAAATAATTTAATAAAGGCTTGCATAAGGATTATGCATTAATTGTTTAATTAATGCAAATATCAAATAAATGATATTAAAAAAATAATAATATTAGTAATATTTAACATAAATAATGACATCCACAATTTTTATAGATAAATCATACATGTTAGTGATATATGATAATTTTTTTAAAAGTTATCATGTTGTTAACATATTTAAAAAATATAAATAATTAATAGAATCAAAATTGACAAAAAAGATACTTAAAATTAAATAATATTTTATTAAATGATATAAAATTCATAAAATTCATAAAAATATAAAATTAATAATTATAAATATAATAAGTTTAAATATTAAATAAATGATCCTTTTGGGGTTCTTTGGGCATTTTGTAGTCACTATATTTACCCATAAGTTGTAAAAACAAGTGCTGTCATGGTACTTGTTAATGAGTTTCACTAAGGGTTAAATCCAAAGATAAAGGTAATACAGAGACATAAACTTGACAAAAAAAATATTTTTTGAGATTATTTCTAACAATAATCCTCTTATATTCTAAATATATCACATTTGTGCTATTTTATGTTGAGAATCAACTTATATTAAATTAATATTTTGAGATATTAAAAAAGTGCCCCTCCCCTCTTTTATTAAAAGAAACCTCTTTTTCTCATTTATTCACACCTTTAAAGACCTTTAGTTCGGAGAAAATATGACCATGTATCTCCCAAAATAAATTCCCTTAATTATATAATCCATAATTTGTTCATAAATCTGAACAATGGAGTCCTTTTGTGCAAATCAAAAGGAGATTCCCAAATAAGAGGCAACGTTCATCAACAAACCTTTTTAATTTATTTTTTCCTTGAACACATTAAGTTATTTTTTATTTCATGTTTATATAATAACCATCATATCATCAATTTACAATGATGTGTTCATATTAAGGGTTCTACCTACACTCACGAATTATTCCATATATTGTGTAACAAACTTATCATTCTTGTGTGCGATGAACTAATGCCTTACAAAACAATGTTGTTTGTTTTTTCCTTTTCCATATCTCATGGTTGGGAATTATGATGAATGATATATTTTTATTTGAAAGATATTATATTTATTTTATAATAATAATACCTTTTTAATGATAATTTTAAGCCAAAAGTTTTACCATATATTATTTCTAGTAAATGATAACATTGCTCATGTGTACATATGGCTTACCAACTCCATGATGCAATGTGATTCGTTATTCACCTATATTTCATGGATAGTAATAAGGATTACATTTTATGAATACATATGTTTTATATGACATAAAAATTATTCTTTAATGATAATATTTCATATACTTTCCATTCATTTAACCTAATAAGAAAATGGAAACGACGTTTATACGTACGTATGCCCTACCGTCTCCAGGAATGGTATATTATATTTTTGAAATATATCTTTTATAAGATTATAATAAATGTATATAAACTGAATATATATTATATAAAATTCATTTTTTACATTATAAAATTAAGTGAATCAGGATTTATATAAGAGGATCAAGAATGAAATGTCAAAACACGTATGATAAAAAAAGCGGTTATTACATGAAATGTTACTTTTACATGGGAATTGTTAGAGAAAGGGT
The DNA here is from genome assembly GCA_963277665.1 of Viscum album. NCBI lineage: Eukaryota > Viridiplantae > Streptophyta > Magnoliopsida > Santalales > Viscaceae > Viscum > Viscum album. The sequence goes on along the minus strand of OY728165.1, from coordinate 192,934,904 downwards.
AATATAAGGTCATAATGAAAATATTATATAGTGTTATATATATTAATAAGTTTCTTTGTTACATCTATAATAATCATATATTTATTATACAGGAGTTTTTAACATGTATTAAATATGTCAATATTTTACATAAGGGAATGTCATCTATCTTTTTATTTTTTTGAGATACATGCCTTATTCCCCACTCAATTATTTTGCACAGTGTACATACTACCCATAAATGTATTTTATGTTTTTTATAATTTAATTTGTGGTTATTTTTATATCCAATTGATGATATCTTTTTCACAAGGGTTTATGGTTCAAAAGTTACCAAATGAGTATGGTAGCTTTTTCTCAATTTGCATTCTTTTGTGACACATGTTCGTTAATGCACCTATGTTCTTTTATAAGGTGTATATACTAACATTTGACATATTATATCAGGAATATACTTATTTTAATGATATTTTATGCTTCTTTTAATGTTATTATATAATGGGTATTGTGATTCAAATGTTTAAAGTGGTATGAAACACTTTGAAATGTTAAAATATTATTTTCCTCAAGAAATGTTTTAAAAGATCTATTCAAATCATTTTCAAATAAATTGATTTTAAAGAAATATTTTATGTTTTAATGTTTTTCTCAAGGATTCAATTATAAGTTTAAAAATATATTTTTAAGGATGAATGATTCAAAAATGTTTTTAGGATTCCTTCATATGTGTTTAGGGAAAAAGGTTTTCAAAAGGTATTCAGGATTTCTTTACATGTTTTCATGCTTATTTTCAAAGAAAAGGGTTTTGAAAATGTTTTATGTTTTAAAAAGTGATTTTAAAGGAAAATTAATGTTACATGTGATCTTTAAAAATCCCTCCCGATATAATATGACATACATTGTTATAGTTCAAGAATACCATACATATTGTTTCATTGAATAGTTTATGTTATGATGGAATGATATTTAAGAAAAGTGATTCTTTTCATAGGTTGTGTTTTTGATTAAATGATTATAACATCTATATCTTTTCCATAAGTTATAATATGATAACCTATTTATGAATCCCATTCCATTTTATTGGTTATGATATTATTTTGATGATCTTTTGTCACATGTATGTACTATTTCATTATGAGATGGGTGGGGACTATATCTCCATCCAATGCATTGGGTAATGATTTATATATAATAAGATAGAACTAAAGAAGCTTGTCTACTAATAAGTTATTGGGAGCGAACCATGACTACTAAGATTATTATGGGAGTGAACCATGAGTAACAAGATGGTATGGAGAGTGAACCCATACTACTAATATTTTCTTGGAAGCGATGCCCTAACTACAATGAAAATAAAATTATATACTTATGTGTATGACATTAATTATATTACTTAGTCATATGTTGTGATTTCATGGATTGTGTTCTTTATTTCTTTATTATCTAGGTCTTATGAACTTCCAATCTTTAGGAAATGACCCATGCATATGATATTTTTATATGTGGGATTTGATCTTCAAATTCTATGACCAAAATTTCTTACCCTTATTTTCTTGATATGCTTACATAACTTCATTGATTACCCATACCGAGAATCTAATCTCACCCATTCCTTATATTTCATTTCCCTAGGTTATAATGAAAAATTTTAAATAGGAGTTTTAAATGTAATGATCTTTGTGGGAAACCGTAAAGATATTTCACCAGACTAGATGTTTTTGTTCCAAGTTTCCAAAGTCACTAAAATAATATGGTCTTTGGGAATGAGTTTTTGTAATGTATTAATTATTCAGAAAAAGTGATGTAATGTTAATGCATGGAGAAAAATGTTCTTATAAAACAATTAGAAAATCTCCTAATTTTTTTATAAAAGTATAGAGTTCACATTGAGGTTGATTTGGTCTTGAAGAATAATATACCATAATATTAATCGTTTCAAAGGAACAGGGGACCACCCAAGAGAAATGTTAATTACCCATAGTAGAGAACCACCTTTAGATTTGGCACCCAAAGGATCTTATCCCCTCTTTCAATGAAGCTCCATATGAAGGATGATATAGAATGAAAGATTGGTTATATATCTATGAGAGGATTGTGAAAAATATCACAATATCAAATCCCTCAACACTAGATGATGAAGACAGAGAAAAAAAAGTTTCTGTTGGAGAAATATATTTTATAAGAACACCACACAAAAAAAAAATTTAATACCACAAGTAACCCCCTAATGGCACCACAACCCATTAATATTTTTAGAATTAAAGTTAATTCAAAATAGATTATGAATACTGAAATGAACTCCAACTTGTTGACATCATTTTCTATTCAAAATAAATATAAACCATTTATTATAATAATAAATTGAGTATAATTAAAACTGAAAGATGATATAACTCTATTGGAGTTATGATTTTCACTAAAATTTCAATATTAATCAATAATAATGGCCTGTTTGAGATGGTCTAAACTTGAACTCCCTAAAATGCCTTCAAGTGTGATCTGGTCTTATGGTAATGTACATAATCTAACTATAATACACTTTCATATCCACTAATTATAAAACACAATATCATTAATTTATGTTTTTATACACATCAATTCATTGTATGGTAAATAATTAATAATAATAATGATTTCACATCCCTATTTTCAATAATATTTATTCATATCATCATTCTTTTTTAAATCATCATTATAATTTAATCCCATTTCCTTAATGTTTTTTGAGTAAAATATAATCAATTAAATGGAATTAACATCATCGAAATTACGGGTTATGATACAATTAGTAAAATCTGATATCCAAATATACAAAACCCCAAAAATAGCCCGAGTCTTAGAATGGTGTGCTACATAGTTTCTTTGACACAAGGAGAAAAAAAAGGAGTATAAAGAGAAATGATAAATTAGTGACCTAATATTTTCTACTAGAAGTCCAAAATATTGAAAACCATATTCCAATAAACACAAAGAGTTAATGATTATATAGAAGTTTGATTCCAGAATGATATAACCTGATCCCCTCTTCGATGTGAATTGTCACCCCAAAAGTATATCTTAAGATTAGTCCATTGTAGGACTCTACTTAACAAGGAATGCCACACCAATATACCCAAAGGAGTCTTAAAAAATCAGGTAACAACCCTGAACCCAAAAATCATTAATGGAGGCATCCAAATTGATCTCCAAAACATATGTAGGGGAACCCATTTACAAATAAATTAGGTACATATGGTGAAATCCCAAATATAATATAAAAAATTCCAATTACCCAACAAAAAGTTAGTTCGTTCGGCTAGAAAGATTTTGGTTTAACAACATGGATGAACACTAGGTCATTTATTCACATCCAATGCTCCATGCATATCATACACATATTGCAGACTGTCTCTATAAAAAGTAAGGACATGAAATTCTCATGAATTTCTATATGATTGTTCTGAGGATCCTAAAAATCAACACAATTCACATTCCAATCCATCCAAACATCCCTTTTACCTAGAAAAAGAAAAAACGGAATGAGTGGAGGATTCCTACATATATATAAAAATAATAAAACAAGAGTTACTAATGAATCAGTTGGAAGGAAAAACATATCCTTGGAGGGAAGTATGCATGCACACACCAACCACTAAAATTAGTGGGATTTAAGAGGGATCAAGAGATTCCATTTCATTTTCCAACATTGAGTAGCCCTTGTAATCAATAGTTTAATGGAAAATTTATAACTTTATTTAATAGAATATTTTTCATAGAAATCTTTACTTCAATAAATATGAACTAGTTTCATTATATAAACACATGGGATACTTATAATGATGTTTATGTCTATTTATTTAAACCGTGATTCTTGATTTTCTATCAACCATCCAGTCCCACCATAATCAAATAAAACCTGACCCTTCACATTCTCTATACCTTCAATAACATGATAGGTCTCCCTAGATTAACCACTATCTTGAAACCACACTTCATGATAGATACTAATTTTATCACCTATGTCAATTATCTAATATAAGCACTTTTCCATATGCTCATGAGATCCCTATATACTTCTATACAAAAATTTAGGTCTAGGTCCCAAATGGTCCCTATATAAATATAAATGTGGAACTAATTTATTGAAAAACACTTGAGAAAAAACAGATTCAGTATTATTATGTATCACCTAGCCCATTTTTAGAATGTAAGGGATCATTAAATAATCTATGTTAATAAAAGGTCATCCCCCACATGGTTTATGTAAATGAATCCTATCATAAGAAACATAATGGTTTTTATATCTACAATGTTAATCCCCAAATAATATATATAAATTTGGTAGTGGGTTTGATTGATAATGAGTCCCAAAAACATAAAAAGTGACTTCACATATGATGGAATGGATTAAGACACCACATTAAAAAGAATATAATTTCATTTTCTAGAATTTTTTAAACATGAACACCCATGTTTCTTCTTAGTATACCTACATAGAATACCAAAAAAGACCTCTTTCTTGAAACTTCCAACAAAAGTAGGATGGGAAAGATAATTTTGATTCTTATCTATAAAATGTTATCCATATGTGTCATGAAATTCCTCTAATTTTTTCTCAAAGGGAAACCAAAACTAATAAAAGTTTCATATTATGAAATACTAACCAACAATATTGAGGCCACCTCATGGTAGAGAATCTGATATTTAATTTAATATCCATATATAAAATCTAAAATTTCTCATTATGTTATAAATTTCGAATATATATACTCTTATAATTAGTTAAAATTATTATAAATTACAAAAATTATTTAACATAATTATTTGACATCCATTTTTACTAACCCAATTCATTATATTATTCTCATACTATTCATTACATTAATTCACATTTTCATAGTGAAATTAATTTACCTCAAAAACATAAATACAAAAATGAATCTATTTCTATTTTGATAATATTAATTTTTAACTTTAAAATATTTCATTATCTATGAAACACATTTTAAATGATGTATAAAATATTCTATTTGGTTCAGAGTGCCGATATGATCCCAACAATTTTTTTGTTAAAAAAGTATCCCATACATGTTTGGAATGTGTGAAATCTACTTTAGTTTAATTATTTTAGTTGATAAAAGTGAATGGTTCTATAAGATCTTTAACATGTTGAAGTATTGGATATATTTTTCTTCTTCATTTTGAAATGTGGTTTCTAAAAGTGTATTTTTAATGGGATTCTTCTAATAAGTTTAGTTAAAGCTTACCTTCTTTCAAAAGTTATGTTGGGACTTTCTTGAAGGTGTAACATGTTCAATGTAATACAAGGGATATTTTTCAGTAGGAAATAGTCAAATTAATAATTACAATAGGATACTGACTTTGAAAATAATAGAACAGATGGAATCCTATATTTCTCAGAGGTTAGTGCAGTATGATGACTTAAAGTTACACTAAATAAATAGATGGAGGGACCAAAAAATTTAATATATATTTTATTTCCACTTATTTTAATTGTTATTAATTATTTCAGTAATATATAGTGACTCATTAGTCACAAATTTCTAAAGATTTATTCGGAAGAAATAAAATTCTGAAATATTTCTCCTATGTACATAGGAATTTTAGTTCAAATGATGTAAAAGAAAAGTTTTATTTTCTTTATTATATTTAATTTCATTCCATAAAAGTTTTTTTTATCAATTTTTGTGAACATAGATGGAGTTTTTTCAACCTAGTGCAATGACTTGGGGGATATTTGTTTCTTCCATGTTCTAGAAAAATATATTTAGAGAGTTCTATCTAGATTTTTTTTTCTCTAGAGGATTCTAAAAAAATAACTCTAAATATTTATCAGAAGGAAAATAAATTAGTTTCTAACAAAATTATATTAGTGATTGGTTCTTATGTGTCTTAGAAATTAACGTTGTAGTTTATGTGAAATTATTTTTCCAAATTTTTTTGAATTTAAGTGGGACTCATTGGTTTTAGAAGGATATAATTAGAAGAAAGAAAGGTCTGAAATTGAGAATTAATATAGAATAGATTTTATATTCTGAACAAATGATGATATAAGATCAACAAATTTATAAATATCTAGAGGTTTTGTTGAACGATATCTAACTTGAAGTAATTTAAATAAGTGAATGGGAAATATAAAAAGACACTTTTGATAATAGGGATGTTACTAGTCTAAAAAATTGTTTTGAAAATTCATCTAATGAAAGCTATAGAAGATATGAAGAAATCCCTCGATGAAATGTACATGAAACCTAAAACATTGAGCAATGTGTTCTTGATAAAGAGAATATTCAATATTATTTTATTATAAGGAATATATGATTTATATTTTTTGAATGATTCAACATAATATGGATCTAGTTAGAGTTTGTAAATTCACACTCATATATGATATTTTGTTGATTTTTTATCATCTCTACCTGAATTTTATGAAGCCATAGTTATAGTTTTAGGTAGTTAAAGTGGAAAGATGAATATTAGTTCAATTATGTTTGAAACATTATTCTAAATGAAAAGATGTGAAGTAAAGTTATTGTGGTATCATTTTTTTTTGGATTAAATATGGATGGAATGATATGATCACATTATAGGAAGAATCTAGAGCAGTTTGAGAAGAAATCTAGGGATAAGTTTAGAGGGAATTGTTTTGGAAGCAATATTTTTTATTGGAATTATGGAAATAAATTTCACCTCAAAAAATATTATCATGTTAGAATGAAAACATCTAGAAAGAATTATTTTTATATTTGAGTGTGTTAGTAGAAATAAGTGTAAATGTACATGTTAATGTTTCTACAAAAATAGAATTATAGATCATCGATTCAAGATCATCATTCAATTCCATAAGCTAAAGGAGTGAATATAAAATTTTATACATAGAAACTTTTGTATAGTTTATCTTATTAATGATAAAGATATTAACATTGTTGGAAAGGGAGAAATAAAATTTTAGTTATAGAATGGGGTTTTTATTACACTAAAATAAGTGTGTTGTGTTAAAAATCTTAAAAAGAAGATGATTACTGTGGTTCATATAGATAAATAACGTTTCATAATAACATATAAGGAAGGACTATGAAATATTACTCATGATAATCATTTTATAGAAAGTTATGTAAATGATGGGGCATCATATCTAATATGAAGATCAATGGGATATTCTCATGTAAAAAAGCATCTTTTAAAAGTTTATAACATTATTAGAATTAGGATGGTCATGGCAGGGATAAAAGTATGAATATTCTTGAAGACAAAGTCATATTGAAGCTGAATCATTCAAAAATCCAAATATGTTAGAGTTGAATACATGGTATGAAAATTAAACTTTCTTTAAATATTTTTGGAAGGAAACCCTCATTTTATAATCTATAATTAGTTCATATAGATGTTTGAGGACCTACCCTAGTTTATTCTTATAGAAAAGATAGGTACTTTTTTACCTTCATTAATGATACCTCAAGAAATATATGGGTATACATTATATTACATAAGTGTGAAGTGTCTAAAATATTTTTTAAATTAAATTTTGTGGTGAAAATATAAACCAGAATCAATTTTAAATGACTAATGTTAGAAAATAGTGGGGATTTTATAAGGAGTTTAAAAAATTACTCTATGAAAAGCGGAATATAACACGTAAAGACTATTCTAGGAACACTGGGGTAAATGGTGTAGATAAGAGAATTAATTGGAAATTGATGGAGATAACAAATAGTATGATACTAAATTACAAAATTCATATAGTGTTTTGGTTATAATAAGTGCAAATAATTACCTACTTAATATACATAAGTCCATCATCACCAGTTGGATAGAAATTACGATAATAAATTTTCTAGGGATATGTTCAGAATGTAGGTGACCTTATATATTTCAGAAGTGTATCCAATATATAAATGGATGAAAAATAAAGAGATAAAAATAAATATACATATATAGAATACTTATTCCAATTTTGTGGGGTTAAATTCATTAGATTTCAGATTTGGTATGAAAAAAGAATCATGTTTTCAGAAGTTAGCACATTTTCTTTTCTGGAGTTGGTATTCTAGATCCATCTAGTTTGTACTTTAGATCACTGTTTGTATTCTAAAAAATGGATGTTAAATATTTATTATTTCATAGTGGTAATTATTATTCATGAATTTAATGTGATAATATCCTAGGGTATGTATCATATAAAAATAGCTGATATGTGTTCCCTTTTCTAATATGAACCTTTAGATTCTATGATGATATATCATAAATATTCTCGTCTCACTGTCAAGATAAAGAACTATGATAAGGAACATAGTTTTTCAATTATTAGGTTTGAGTTCCCATAAGTGGATCAAACTTCATCTCCTAATTTTATACTCAATAATATATGATATGGAAGATTATGAGGATAGGCCCACCAATAGAAATTCTATATGTTTGTATCATATGAATTCCTATCCACAAGTGTGGGTAATGGTCCTTAGAGTTGAATATTATTTTTAATACATAGAATGACTCGTATACTATGACTTATTGATAAAACTCATGATTCACTATGTTCACACTATATAGGATATATTTTTTATTTCATGATTGGAATTTATTGTTGAATAAGTCTAGGAAGTATCTGTCTCCTCAATTAATGAAAATTCATATCTTGTAACATTGATTGGAATCAAACCATCAAAATTATTCCCATTTCTATGGTGGTGTTGAAAAGTTCAATAAGGAATATCAAATAAAGATATGTCTGACATTATGGTTGATTAAAAAAGTATGCAATATTCTTGATGAGATATTAGGAAAAATGAATTGTATTATAAAGTCTGTGATCATGTGTGGTTATTAACATTATGACTTTAACTTATTCCTCTTGGATGTCTTGACCCATTGATTAATAGTAATATTTGATTTTAAGCAATATTTCCTAATTCCAAATTGAAATAATCCATGAGTCTCGCACACTTTGTGTTTTTTCTAATCCAAATTTATTTCAATTCGAATTTTATTATTGGAATAAATCTTACTATAAAATCCATCGAAAACTTTTAGTTAGAGTTTATATATTTCATTAATTAAATAAATATTTAGTCCCAAGGTAATTATTTCATTACATGGATATATAATATTTATTTATTTATGGAATAAATATTTAATAATAATATTTATTTTGTTATTTGATAAATAATAATAAGGATGAGTGGACTGAGATAAAGTATAGTGATAAATATTAATTTGTAAGATGATAAAATAAAATTTATTGTTTCACCAGCTATAACACATAATGATAAAATAAAAATAAAAAAAATATTACATGGAATTTGTAAATTTATTTGTTTAATGTATTATTAGGGGACTTTAACAGTTAAATAATATTTTAACTGTAACCGAAATTTCTATAAATAGAATATTATGTCAATTATTCTAGTGTTTATCAATTTGTAGTGAATCATCCTTTATAATGTATTATTGAGAACTCTCTTGAGATTGATCGACTCTCTAGTATTTCTTTTCTCAAAAGTGTGAGATTATCCTCCCTTATCTAATTTCTTAATAATGAGAGTGTCGTGAAAATTCTTCAAGACAAAAGGAATTATTTAATTGATCAAGGATAACCCAAAAATATTATTGATCCACTGTGTCAACACTAAAAAATTCATTATCATTATTTGGATATCAAGGAAACACACTTTGATCACCTCTATCGGGATTATAAAATCATATCCTATAAGCACAATGATGGTAGTTAGAGAGAGATTTAGATGATCAATTTTTTTTATGATAGATCTCAAGAAATATTTATTGTTTTTTCTAACACATTTAAAATAATTATACTATTATTTTGAAAGAAACTCTTGTTTCTAGTGTGTTTATCATTGTTTACCATAAATTTTTTTTTGGGAATGGATCTGTATCGTGCACATAGAACAATATCCATTTGATTCTCTAATTATGAGTTGGGATGGGCCTTGATATGCATGTCTACTATTCCCATAACCTTTTAGTGTTATTAGAGATTTCATGTTTAAATTTATAATTATTTAATTATTTTTGATCATTTATAGATTTAAAAGTGTTATTTTATGTAATTTCTTTGATTTTATCATATTTATAGATTGTTTTTTAGATTAAATTTATTATGTGGCCCTTTTAATTCTACTTAAGGGAGCCATATATGCCAATGGGGTGTTTGAGGATTCTATAGAGCCTAGAGCCCTTCTATTTGGTGAATCAGACTGTCCCATCTGATTAGATGAAATAGTGTATCATAGTTTGTACGGTTTCCCTAATCGTGCAAGAGTGGGACAAAAGGTAGAATAAGGCCACACATTTGTCTGAAACTGTGTGACATGAGGTGCATGCCTGTGTAAGGGAAATGACATGTTTGAAAGTTTATTCCACATGACTTTTACTCAGTTATCCAAAATATGTGCCTAATCCATGGAGGGTCTTTACTAAAGCATAATATGGACCATGGTAAGAAAATGGTTGGGAAAACCATTTAGTAAAACTGTGAGACCTTTTATTTAAACAAAAAAAATTCATTTCCCCCGATAATGTTTTAATTCCAAATTTCCTTCTCCAGATATCTTATTCTAGTGGGCCACACACCCAAGAGATCCCCACCCACATATCCATAGGGATTTTGATACTTCCTTCATAGAGTCTCTGATTTCTTCATCACTAGATGAGTTGGGAAGCTTAAGGTAAGCTCTACGATCATCTTTTACCCTTTTTTAGTTTCTTTTCTACTCTGATGCACTATTTGGGTGTGACATAATTTTCCCCATTTTTGTGGAATTTGATGATTTTTAAGATGACTCCCATTATATATAGATTCATAGATCAATGCTGGATGAGGAGAGAACTAAAAAAAGGAAGGTGGTTCAGATTCACTCCCCATGTTTATTTTCATTCTATATCTTTTGTCATTGTGATGAGTGCTGGACACTTATGGTGATTCCTATAAATTTATAAATAAACTAAATTAAGATCCTTACCAATTATAATGTGATGAAAAAGAGTGTAGAATCAAACAATTGGTTGATCACCTTGACTTACACCACCAAAATGGGTGTTTTCTACCTTTAAGTCCAAATTTTCTTTTTTACTTAATTTTTCTATACACATGTGAGGCATGTTTCATTAAATAAACACATTAATATGACATAATGGAAATGATTGATCAAGTGTTCATGAAGTATGCCTTCTAACTTATTACTTATTCCATTTTCATTATGTAGTAATTAGGTTTCTCAATTAAATGAAATTTCTAACATGTTTAGAATATTATAAATTATTCACCATTCTTCATTACATGGTATAACCTGGATAGACAAAGTCATGTCCTCATCATATACTGAGGGTGAGAAAAGTATCCCGAATTAAGGACACCTTGGAAGGGATCTTTGTGCCTTTTTTATTAGTCTGTTAATGAATTATACATACTCTACGAAGATAAAAGTTATTATTGGGATGGTATCCCAATTCTTTTTCAACTTGATATCCAAATGATTGACACCAGTTACCTAGGGGAGACCAAATATACGTGCTTAATGCTGGTATGGTTATAACAATCCATGAGAGAGACTCAGACACCTACGTGAGATAACTGGGATGAATTAAGATATTTGTTCTTGTTTTCATTAAACCATAATTGGAGTCATACTCAATATCTCATTCATGGGTCACCATGGATAGATCCCACAACATTGGACTTATAAGAATCCCATAGAGCTATAATTGGTATTCCTTTGGGATCACCTTTTATGGTCTTAGGGTGCATCTTAGTAAATTATAATGTTGTTAATTAAAATAAAATGTGGGTCAGTGGAACTCAAAATCTTGGGACATTCACACCAAGACAAATCACATTTATGGGGATAGTTTGTCATTTGAGACATTTCATATATTATAATTTACCATATTTCTTCCATGTGAAGGTTACCTTGGTTCAGGGAAATCTGACTTTGGTCCGAGATGGTAGAATTAGATGGGTGTTTCAAGTGAAACAAGTCTGTTGTATTTTATTTATTTATTTTCGTCTTGAATTTACTATTTTGGAAGACTATTCATTTTATATTAGATGAAAATGATTGATCTTGACACCATTAGTGGCATATGATTGAGTATATCTCACATCTTTCTTGGTCCACCTTTGGTAATCAATAATAATTCATTAATATGGATATATATAATGGGACACAACTATCTTATGATTATTGATTATTATTTATAGGATAGAGTACGATAATAGAGGGCCCATCATTTTCTCATGATACTAGTACTTCTTTTTTCCATCTTTTTTTTTGTATTTTTGATAGCATGTGATATATGCCTATATCCCCAAATCCTAGTTTACTAAAATTTTTATAGTTACATTACATCATCATAATTATCTATTGTATCTATTAACTATTTGACCTATTCTTTTCATCATTTATCTTGGTTTTTATTCTTTAATTATTTATGCTGATGTCTATTGTGTATTATTTCTTCTATTACAGCATGTTACTAATCCATTTGACTTAGTTTTTACATATCAAATTTCCTATTTTATATTTATATATACACTGATGTACTCCACTTTGGTCTATGATAATATAGTATTCTGACAGACACACCCTAGGCCGTCATTGCTAGTTGAGAGCCTCTGGTGTACGGGGATGATTGATTCAAGTATTGTGGCCACCGTCTTGGGGGATCGATAAGTGGATTATAGGAAGAGAAAATAAAAAGTGGCATTAAAGATCTCTTTTTTACTTTTTATTACTACTTAGGTATTATATATTAGACTAGGAATAATGGAGTTTAGCAATGAACCTGTTCCTGGGAGTTGCCAACCCATGTATAGGGGAAGCCCATATTTTCTAGGATGGGTAATTGCTAATTTTTATTGTGCTTTTATGATTTTAAAAGTTTCACCATTTGGTGTCATAATTATTTTTTGTGGTTATTTTGTGAATATTAAAATAAAGTAGTTTCATTTACCCTGGTCTAATGATATAATGGAAAATAAATTCATGCATCATACTAGGCATCACATGATTTAAATATCATGAATTATACCATTCAATATATACCTTATTGTGTGAATTTCTTTTATTTCATGTTCTTATTGTAGTGATTTTTTTGTTATGTATTTTAGTGTTCTTTCAGAAATTAAATAATTAGATTAATTAAATTTTCAATATCAAGATAAATAGTGTTTTCCCACAAACATCGATGGTTACATATTAATCAACCAATTACACCACATTAGTTGATTTTATTAATGAATATAAATAGAAATTTATGAGGCAATTACATCAATATTTTGGAAATGGTGTTAAATTCAATAAAATCACTATATATGGAATGTTAAATCCTAATACTAGACACACATTCCTGAACACAGTTACTTGACATGCTAATTTCAATTCATAAGTAGTATGGGGCCTTATAAATTTAGAATTGGTTGCCCAATTAATTGGGTTAATATTTATGTAAGTAGATAAATAAAAAGAAATATCAATAAGTTAAAGTTTTAAAATGAAAATTTTACAACTATATGATTATTTCAAATACAATATAAAGGGTGTTTTCCCTATACCATACATTTGAAATTATATATACCAGAACCTCTACCATGACATGAGACCTGACCTGAACCTTACCTTAGTATTGGGAAGTAGGTTATGTCTCTTGATGCTTCTATGAATTTTATTACCTCATAGACCTGGTTTTAAAAGAAATAAGAGAGTTGGTTCCCCTTTGTAAATAGATTTTGTGCATTTATTTTCTTTTTATCACTTTTCCTATCTATTATAATTATTATTTGAGGAGTGAAATTGGAAAATTACAGATCTATGCCAACATGGGGTCTTTATTTAATATTCCAAGAGAGTAGTGATGTATACACATCAAATGCAGTGGTACATGAGCCACCTTTGATACCCCCTAATGTGACACCTGAGGGACCTCCTACTGATGTTCCCCTGGGTGAAAATGCTCAATTTAATGAAATATTTTTCTATTTCCTGCAGTTAGTATAGGGTTCTCCCCAAACTGCTCCATCAATGGAGGAGCTGACTTGTGAGTTCCTGCTACAACATATTCTCACATTTTAAGAGGATGAAGGACCTCAGACCGCTGATTTAGGGATAGAAGTCTTGATTTCTATCTTTGAGCGTAAAAAGAGGCCACCAAAGCAGAGGCTCATGCTATCAAGCTATATTCTATGGGACTCCACCATGAATTTGTGAAGAATCCTCACTTAGGTTTGTCAATATTAAGTTAAGGTCTAGAAATACTTTTAGAAAACTTCCTTCAACTATATCTTTAAATAGTCTTTGAGGGAAATCTATACTCGAGAGCTTATACACATTCAGTAGAGTGACATGTTAATAATTGAGTATTCATCCTAGTTTACCAAATTATAGTGTTTTTTACCAACCTTGTATGGTGATGGTTTGATTACTATGAGGCAATTTTTGGATGAGATTTCATGCACCACATGATTATAGGTGAATTAATTCTGGTACAAAACCCTTTCTATGATATTTATCCATAATCTCATCACTAATTAGAACCTGAGGTAATTCTATGATGTGGTCCAAGGTGGTTCCACTTCGTTGTAGGGAAGTGGTTTATCCAGTGGAAGGGAACATTGTATTGATGGTTCACATAGAGGTAATACCAACCAAGTTCCATGAATTGAGAACTATGTGGTGTTTCACTAGTGTGGTGGGCCATTCCATAAAAGAACTAGTGTACAAGGAACCTGATTGAATACTGGAACTACAATAGTATGGTACATCGTTAGCACTTCTACTGATCTTTAACCTGGGTCCAAGGGAGTGGGGATCTTTGATGATACCTCTTTCAGGTTCACGATTAGTGACTCTATGATAGGATGGGAGCTGGTATTCTACCAGGTGATTATGATGAGGGGGATGGTCGAGGCCAAGGTAGTAAGGCTTTAGTGGTTAAGGAGTAGTAGAGTGGACATACTCTGGCAAGTCAGGTAGCATTTAAAGGCCATGATTCATTCTATATCTTTGTAGTTTAGCACATTACAATAGAGCAGAGTCTAGGGACTTATACTATATAATGTAATATTCTCTTCACATCTACATTAGTTTCTTCAGTTTTCGATATAGGCGACTCACACTCATGTCTATCTGTTGCAACTATGGTATGTCTTGGAATAGAAATAGAGTACTCTTGTGGCTTGATGAATCTTGATATGATTATAGGGGATGGATTTGAGAATATATGCTAGTGTAAGGAGTGACCCCTTGAAGTAGGTGGATACCGTTTCCTATGGAAATTCCTCTTCCTCGAGATGACCAGAGTCAATGTCATTCTTAGTAATGATTCTGTTATGAATTATTACAACCATGATTATTTCTATCAGTGGATGGTATTTTAAAATCACCTAAGGGTGCCCTGTATGTTAATAAGGATGAATGAGAAATCCAAGAAAGCCAAGCTGGATCCAAGCATTAGGGGATGGGTAGGATGATGACTAATATCGATAGTCTCTTCATGAGTACTCATGGAATGAAACCTTTGGAATTATCTCATGATTCTAATTTTTTAGGGTAGTATTTCCTGAGTATTTCTCTTGGTTACCTCAGGTTAGAGTGGTTTATTTCCCATTGAGGTAGTTTTAGTTGTGTCACCAGGGTCCATTCATCCTTATAAGATGAAAAATACATAAATCTATGAACTCAAGAAGCATCTTGAAGATCTATAAACAAAAGGTTTTATATGAACTATCACTTTTCCTTATGGTTCACCCATCCTTTTTTCCTATAAGGTATATGGTACCCTCATTTTTTGTGTGGATTATAGATGATTGAAAAAACATACAGTGAAGAACCGGTATCCACTACCTCTTATAGATGACCTATTTGACTAGCTCCGAGGAGTGATAGTTTTCCCTAAGATAAATTTGATGTTAGGCTACCATCATATGTGTGTGAGAACATCATACAAACTACATAGAGAGTTATGGAGCATGTATATCTTTTACATGTATTTGGTTATATCATTCGGCCTTATGAGTGCACGAAAAGTATTTATTGATTAGTTGAATCAATTTGTTTCACTCGTACTTGGATTCATTTGTGGTAGTCTTAATAGACAAAATAAAAGTGTTTTAAATTCCTAGAAACAACCATGTCAACCATCTTGAGATCATTCTAAATATTTCGAGATAGCATCAGTTGTATGATATGATTAGTAAATCCCATTTTTTGGATTAATATGGTTCACCACATGGGTCAATCCTATCAGAGGTAGGCATATCAAATTACCCAGAGAAGGTGACTTACATGGTCTCCTGGTAATATAATAAGAATGTATTTGATATACATAGTTTCATGGGTTTGGATGGCTGTTATGTGTGATTAATATGGGATTTATCATGTTTAATAGCCCCACTCAAGGGACTAAAAAAGAAAAAGGATAAGTTCTCTTTATCTAATGCTTCTGAGATAGCCTTTCAAGAGTCGAATGGATGATACACTTTAGTGTAGGTAGAGATCATCCCTGACCCAGGAAAGATATATATAGATTATTGTGATGCTTGATGGATTGGGATGTGTACAGTCATGATGTAGGGTGACCCGGTTGTTGTTTATGGGTCTTTCCAACTTAGTATGCATGAGAAGAATTGACGTATGTATGATCTCAATATTGCAATGATGAATTATGACTTATTTTGTTCATGGAATTATATTTTGAGGAAATTATTCTTTATTTAAAAGAATCATTGAGGAATAAAATACATATCCAAAAGCAATACTTGAATCTGAGGAAGCACCAGTGGGTAGAATACCTTCAGTAATTCGGTTTTGATCATGCTTACACACCCAAGAAAGGTAAGGCACTAGCTGATGCCCTAAGTTGGAAGACTCAGACATAAGACATCCAGGAGGCTGACATTAGGTGGTGGTTGATGGCCTTATTTTCTGAGCTACACATGGAGGTTCAGGAACAACACAATAAACCTAGCTTTCTCGATCTGGTGGTGACAACCTCTCTTATAAGGAAGTTTTTGATGAGAAATATTTTTGATTTTTAAGGCCTGGTCCTGAGAGATAATACCATAGGTGATAACCAAACTTCTATTGGATTTTTGATGATAATGAGATTCTATGATAGCATGGGCATGTTTGGGTGCCTTTTGATACACATGAAGAGTTAATGCATGAATTTAATTTCTCGGTTTGGGTGGTTCACACTGATATTAGTAATTTGTGCTCCAATAGTATTGGTGGTTAGGTATAAAGTGGTAGATTTCACATTGCATCACTAGGTGCTCCACCTATTAATGGGTGAAGAATGAGAACTAGATAACTACATGAATTTTAAGTAATATCTCCATTAATGGAAGGAAATTTATGAACTTCAAAATGGGTGTTCTGATAGGCTTGTCGGGATCCCCTCAAGGAAGCAATACAGTATAGGAGATCCTTGTTAGGTTGAATGATGTCTAGACTTCCTACCGATATGAGAATCCTTCTTAGTTGAAAAGTTTGAGAGGATATATATTTTGTAGATTGTGAACATTAATGGTTTCCCACATTACATCATATCGACCCAAGAAACCATCTTCACATCATAGTTCTATAATTGGTTTCAAAAGGCACTAGGTTCATAGTTTCCCATGTGTACAACAGACCACCCTCAGACCTATGGGAAGTCTAATTGGTTGATACATGTGATACATGAAATGCTCCGAGCATGACTCCTTAATTTTAGGGGCTCATGGGAAAATCATATTTCTTCTATTGAGTTTTCCTAAAACATCATTTTTTGGGAAATAATTCAGATGGATTTGTTTGAGGCTCTTTACAATAGGCCATGTTATTCACCTCTATATTGGTTAGAGGTATGTGAGTCAGTGCTACTGGGTCCTCATCTCATTTATGAGACTACAAAGTGAGTCTAGATAAATCAAAATAACATGGCTACAACAGATTCTAGGAAGAAGTCTTATACTGATCATCTTCATTGACCTTTATAGTTTGGGGTAGGACATAAGATCATTATGTGAGTATCAACCAGGATAGTTAATTGAAAAATTTAGATATAGAAAAAGTTCTTTACTCATTACATTGTGACTTTTGAGATAGTGGAGAGAGATGCTCTAGTAGCCTATCTGTTTAAATTACCTCATAGGTACCATTCCATACACAATGTCTTCCACATATTGTATATTTTTCATTAGTAAGATGATATGTCTCATTAATTTGACCATAAGGATATTGAGCTAGAGGTGGATTCTTCAATTATGGTGAATTTTATATGTATGATCAATTGGAGCACAATGGATATCTTATGTATACTAGTTCCTTCGGTTTGGGTGCTATGGAATCAAAGAGACATTTAAGATTAGGCCTTGGATTGGGAACCCGATGTAGGTGCACAGTGGATGGAACTTTTATCAGATGAATTTTCATGACCCTCTAAAAAAAAACTCATGGAATGTTGTGTTATGGAGGGGAGGATTTAATATCCTGAATTTTCTCAAAGTTATATGATATTTTTTCGGTTTAAATTTCTTATTTGGCCCTTATAATGTTACCTAATGGAGTCATGAAGGTCACAAGGTATGTATGGGGCTTTTTTAGTGCTTGAATCCCTGATGTTTAGAAAATTATATTAGGCCTCATGGTTAGGAGAAATTGTACTTCCCATCTCACATAGTTTCCCTAACCATGTGGGTGTGGGTAAAAAGGGAGTTGGAGGCCGCATTGTTGACTACAATCATGTTACCCGAGGCACATCACCATGTGAGGGGAACTACCATTTTTTACAGTGAATTGTGCATGTATTTCACATGGTTAACCAAACCATTATCCTAATCTATGCAGGATCACTCTTTAAAAAGAATAAAAGGCATGGTTATCACATGGTTTTTCCATAAGTGAAACATTTTAATTAAAGGAGAAATTGAATTTATCCCATGAAATGTTTTAAAAACCATTTTATTTCTCCCCACTTATTGTTCCAATAGACCGCATGCCTGAGAGATCCCCCTCATCTTATCCTTGGGTATTTTGATCCCTCCTTCACACAGTATCAGAATCATTCATTTCCAAATGAATAGGAATGATTAATGTACATTTTGAGATCCTCTTCAATTCTTTTCTAGTTTCTATTCCCATCATTTATGTTATTTGGGTGTGAAATCATTTCCCACCTTTTCTTGGAATTTGAACATATCTATGATAACACTAATTCTAACTCGATTAGGAGGTCAATGTTGATATGAACCTAAGTTAGGTTGTCTAGCTTCACTCCCTATGGTTTCTTGTAATCTATATCTTGATCCATTGTTCCACTTGAAAAACACCCCCATCAATGATTCTAAATTGATCATTAAACTATATTGAGATTCTTAAGATGTATAAAGTGACCTTAACAAGTTGTGAATCAACCATTTTTGGATAAAAATGTTTTACAACACCGAAATGGGTGTGTTCTACCTTTGATTTATAATTTTCCTTTTATTTAATTTTTCTAGGCACCCATGATGTGTGTTTTCATGAAATAAAATCCTTAAGATGACATAATGCTAATGATTGGTCATGTGTTTATTCCTTATTCCATATTATATATTCCTTATGACTTATTTATTATTTCCTAATTATGTTTCTTAAGTATATGAAATGGATAACATGTTTAGAATAATATAAATGCATCACTTTGCTTTACTAAATAGTATGACCTAGATAGCTATGTGAGGTCCTCACCTTATGTTGAGGGAAAACCTGGGGTCCCAACATAAGGACACCTCCTCCAAATTAGCATTGTTTATTATAGAGTAAAATTTTATGGAGAAAGTGGGAAACTATCCAGTACAACCAAGAACATCACACCATATTGAAAGTGGTAGAATCATAAAGGTTCATTTTCCGCATATAAGATGTGTTCTCCCTATATAGATTCCAGGAGAGTTCGGTTACATTTTTATCAGGATCAACTCTAATGATTTCTTCAAATTGATAGGCCATATTTTCCCACATCTTCACAAACTCTTCAACAATTATTTTCTTAGCGTTGAACTCTCTGGTCATGATTAGATGTTGTTTAATGATCCTTTCTTCTTGATCGTTGTTATGGTCCACTAGAAATGGTTCACCATTAAATTTTTTTGTGTCCTCTTTAGAAGCATTAAAAAACATGATCTTCTCTATCATTTCTTTCTTGGAGTGCATATGAAGTTTTCCTGGCTCCTCTATAGATTCTGCAACTTCCTACGGCAAGCACTTCGTGATTCCCATTGGTCCACCCTCTTCAATCTCTTTACTCGATATCCCCTGAGGGAGAAGGTCATCGATGTGAATCCAAGACTTATCAACCCTCTTCTCCATGACTTACTCCTTAGACTTAGGTTCTCCTGTTACACTTCCACTCACCATGTTCCATCCAACCTCATGTGCCTATGATTTTTTTTTCAACTTAACTTCCATTACGTTGTTCTCTCCCTTTTTAGATGATCTTGTCTCTGTAGGCCTTGGGAGGGATGAGTAGTCCTTGCGGAGATTGGATTTGCTCCTCTAGTGCACGATGCAACTACCTGGGTCCCAATTTTCTTTCTGTCCCTTCTTTTTCCTTGGGATGTGAAGCCCCTTCTTGGAACCTTCTTTTGTACTATCCTTCGAGAGTGGGTCGTCACTCTCTCCACCCTCAGCCTCCCTTCATGAAGGATAGTCATCCACAGTTGATAGTGGTTCAGTATTAACAGATCCCAAACCTTCAAAACGATTTTTAGTGTTAATCAAGGATAGGGTAAAACTCAGCCTTTCTCTTCCCCCGCCCTTCACCCACTTCGTAAACCACCCAAGGACATGCATAAGAAAAGGGTGAGCTGCAAAGCCTAGTAAGGGGGTAAGAAAGGAATGACATGAAGAATATAATACATGTTAGGAAACTATAATATCAAGGGAGAATAAGAGAAACATGAACCTAAATGAATGATATAGCATGATTATCATCACATGGAAATGTGGTAACAACATTTAACATGATATTAGAATGAGCCAAGGCTCATTGCACATGTAGGATGAGTAAAACCTCATTTCACTTGAATTTTCATGATTAAACCCTCATTTCACTTGACATATCATGATACAAATCTTTACCCAATGAATTGGAGCACTATCAGGGAGCACCCTTCTAAATCATTTCATTTCATGCATAAGTGTGCCACCTAGATCATATAACATGGATTCATTAAACATCATCATTTATTCCATGATAATGGAATGTGGAATTAATACATGAAACTGTATAATCAATAAGTATATGTGCATAAATGAGAATACCCTTAATAGAGAAATGGGCATGGTATTCACTACACAACGACGTTGGATTGTAACACTACGGTGCAATTTCGGTAGCATAACAACGTGACATTGGAATTAATAAATTTTTTTGATGAGTGAGAAAGGGGTGTCTCATAATATGTAAAAGAAATTTATAGTAAGGGGGTCATATATACATACATGTACCAACATATGTAATGGAATTTATATTCATAGAGGAAAATAATTTCACGAATGTAAATGAGGAGAGACAAACCCCTTACCGAATTTCATTATGGTAATGGGTGTACTTGGGAGGAATTAATGAGAGATAAAGGGGTATCTCATCATTAAAAAATAAGTAGGAAAGTATAATAGAGGTGAAAAATAATACCCAATCATTTTTAATTGAAAAGGAATGGGTATAGCAATATAAAGAAACATGGACAGAAAATGAGAGAAGAAGAAATCCCTTACTTGGAAGAGTGATCCCAATGACTTGGGAGAGGTTTAAGAGAGGATTATTGGGAGATTGGGGCACCTTCACAAAATTATAGATATAGGAGGGCCGATGCTGGTCGATCTCCAAATGCATTGAGTGAAGAGGAAGTGGGATCTTGGGTTGGTATATTTAGGAATAGAGAGGGAATTATTTATTATTTTCGTTTTGGACACTACACATTAAACTATTCAAAACCACAAACCAACCCATGGGTTTTCACAAGTTTTTTTACAAAGGGGAGTGGAAAAAATTATGTTATAAGGAAAATGGGTGAACTTATTAAAATATTTTTCTTGCTTATGTGGAGGTGATTCACACTCTTAAAGAAATCAATTTAAAAAGTTAAAATGTTTTATAAGTCTTGGAGGGTCTACTAAGGCACCATAAAATTAATAAAAAAAAAAAAAATCAAAAATCACATTATTTTAAAGATAAAACATTTTTTTTCTGAACATCTCATTTATAGTGTTTTATTACATCACTATTGGTTCATTATGACGTCACAAAAACATTATACATTTAAACAGTATTTATTTTTAACATAAAAATTCGACTATCTCAGAAAATTATGAAAAACTCACCGTTGGATAATCTTCACATCATAATTCCAAAAATATTATTTATTTTTATCTAAATAATTTTATAAATATTTTAATTTATTCTTTTAAAAAAACTAACATTTATAGAAAATTCATAGGTTTTGTAAAAAAATAGCTTTCAAACCTTAATAAAAACTAAAATTGTATTAAAAAACTTATATGATTGTTTATATTTTATGAAACATAATTTAGTAATAATATTTTATAAAAATATTATTTAAGTAATATGATGAGGAATACCATGTCTCCACAATGATATGATGAGGAATACCATGTCTCCTACATCAAAATCTATGTTTCGTCGACAATTATCATTGAAGCTCTTTTTTCGACTTTGAGAAGCTTTAATGTGATGTTGGATGGTCTTAACCTTCTCCACCATTACATAGAACATTTCTAGACCTAGTAGTTTTCTCTCCCCAACTTCTTCCCAACATGTCGATGTTCTGCACCTCTTCCCATAAAGGGCTTCGTAAGCATCCATTTGGATGCTTTAGTAGAAACTGTTAATTTAAGAGAAATCAACTAGAGGAAGATGTTGATCCCATCCTCCTTTGAAATCCATTGAGAATTCTCTCAACATGTACTAAGGTGTTTGGATAGTATTCACAGATTGGCCCTCAGTTGGAGGATGATAAGCCGTAATGAAGTTCAGATCAGTATTCAGATCATGTTGAAAACTCTTCCAAAACATAAAGGTGAATCTAGGATCTCGATTGAATACAATCTATAGTGGTAATCCGTGAATCCTTACCACTTCTCTGATATATATCTATGCATGTTTATCCAATGAAAAACCATAAAAAATTACAATGAAGTGTGAAGTCATTGTAAGATTATCCACAACAACCCACATAGCATTGTTTCCTTTGAATGTCTTCGGACGTCTGGTGACAAAGTCCATGGTGATGTTCTCCAATTTCCATGCTGGTATGGGTAATGGTGGCTCATCCCCTTGGACTTCTACCTCTTAGCTTTCACTTTCTTTCATACAAGTAACATTGATGTATACTCATCGATCTCCTTCTTCATGTTATCCCACCAACAAAGCTCTCAGAGATCTTGATACATCTTTGTGTTTCCTGGGTGAATAGAGAAATTTGAACTATGTACATCATCCAAAATTTCTTTCCTTTACTCTGGATTTGATGAAACACATATTATAGTACCAAATCTTACAATTCATTCTTCATTAACATAAAATTATGAGGATTTACCTTTTCTGATAGTTTACACCTTCTTCTGAATTTCCACATGATCCTTTTGAGCATCCTTTAACCTTTCCAAAAGAGACGGTTGTGCAATCATTTGTGAAAGGATTGATGACGTTCCCTTTTTTATGATTCCCATGTCCATATTAATCAAATATAAGATTATTGAATCCTTTTTAATTTTCATCAATGATAGAATTTCTGGGTCCTTTCTACATAGATAATCCTCCACCTTGTTCTCTTTCCCAGGGGGTAATGGATTGTGCATTCACAGTCTTTGATAATCTATAACCATATTTGTTGGAGCATATTAAAATATTTCTGTGTGAATATATTCTTGAAGCTTTTGTGATCTGTATATATTTCACACTTCTCCCCAAAGTGGTAATGTCACCAAATATTCAAATCGAATATTACTGAAGTGAAATCTAGATCATGTGTTAAATATTTCTTCTCATGACCTTTCAATTTCCAAAAAACATAGGTAACGACTTTGTCATTTTTCATCAACACACTGCCAAGTCCCTTCTTCGAATAATAACAAAATACCACAAAAGGTAATCCACTTGTGGGTAGTGTGAGCATGGGCATAGTGATAAGCCTCCCTTTCAACTACTTGAAGCTCTCTTCACATTCATCACTACAAGAAAACATTAATCCCTTCTGAGTAATATTGGTAAGAGGGTTGGACAATTGTGAGAAATTTCTCACAAATCAGTGATAATATCTAGCTAAACCCAGGAATTTACTGATATCTGTTGCCGATGTTGGCCTCCGCCATCCCTCAATTGTAGCTGTCTTGGAGGGATACATAGATATCCCAATTCTTGTGATGATATGACCCAAGAATGATACCTCCTTCAACCATAACTCACACTTGTTTTTACATTTCATAGAGCTTCTCCTTTCAAAAGGTCTCTAGTACAGTACTTAGATGCTCGTCATTCTCTTACTTGGTTTTGGAGTATATTAGAATTTCATCTATAAAGAGTACCATAAATTTGTCAAGGTAATCTCTAAATACTATATTAATCAATTCCATGAAGATTTTTGGGGAATTTTTGAGTCCAAAAAAATTACTATGAATTCATAGTGCTCGTACCTTTTACAAAATGCATCCATGGGGATATCCTTCTTCTTCACCCTTACTTGGTAATATCCCAACCGTAAATCCACCTTGGATAATTATTGTGCTCCATGTAGATGATCAAATAAGTCATCAATTCAGGGAAGAGGATACTTGTTCATTATCATGATTTTGTTGAGCTCACGATAATCAAGGAAAAAGTACATTGACCCATCCATCATCATGATGAAGAGGACTGGTGCACCCCATGGTGAAGCACTTGGTCATATAAACCCTCTATCTATATTCTCCTATAGTTTTTTCTTATTCTCCTCAAGATCCACAATATCCATTCTATATGGGGTCTTGGATATTGGAAATGCCCCAGGTATAAGATAAATTGAGAATTCAACATCTCTTCTAGGAGGAAGACCCATCAATTCCTTAGGAAACACTTTAGCAAATTCCCTCACAATATAAATGTCTTCAAGGATGATTGCATCCTTAGAGTCAATCATCTATGCAAGATATGCATGATCATTAGGAAATAATATCCACACTTGAGATGATGGTGCTAAATAAGATTCATCATCCTCCTTGTAAATTTATAGAATCAGGGGTTGATTCCCAATATGGAGAGTGATTTCCATCTCATGGAAATTTATGTTCGCTCTATATAAGGAAAGACAATCCATGCCAAGAATTGCCTAAAATTAAACCAAATGAAGTATGAAGAGGTTCTATAGGAAGTTAATTACAAAAATTATAATAGGGTAGGATTTATATTCATGGGATGAAATGATTTCCCCATTTTTCATTCTCATTGACATCTTTAATTCCACGATTTGTGGTGGTGTTGGGATTGTTCTGCTAATCATTCAGAATATAAAATAATGAGTAGAACCAGAATAAAAAGTATGTTCTCTATTTTTGAATGAATAAGTAGCATACCTATTAGAAATTCGTTGTTGGGGTTCACTTCACCAATAGTGATGGAAAAATATCATCCTTCCTGCATTGGAGGTTATTGGTTGCCTTTGAAAACCCCTGGCATAGGGAACTGGTTTGCAATTTTCCCTAGTTATTTGTAGTTGAAGTAATAAAAAATGCATTAAGTGTCAAATGGAGAATTCCTCTTCTCTGTCGTAGCCTCAATATCTTCTTTTTGGTAGTTAATGTCTATATTCCCTTCTCTTCCAAACCTAAAGCATTTCCTCGCCCCCTTTAGGCAACTTCTGGGGTGCTTTTTTCTACATCTTGGGAATGTTGGGTGCTAGATTCACATATCACTGTTGGATTTAGCCATCAGAGATCTAGAATTAAAGACCAACTTATGCTTCATATCCCCATGATACCCTTTAGATTCGGCGATCTACATTTCAATTTTGATGGCACATCGGACAATTTCCTAATAGCTCTCAAAGTCACAAATCACTAGGGCTTTCCGTAGTCTAGGTTTTAGCACCCCAAAGAAGTAGTCAACCCTGCATTCAGGGGTAACGGAAAAGCTGGAGGCATATCATGAAATCCTTGTAAAGTTTTCCACATATGATTTGATGTATTCTTTATCTTTTTCTTGTGGTAAAGGGATTCCCTTTCCATCTAAAGTCGGAGGGTGCATGGAACATATTTTTCAGAAAACATTTTCTCAAAATCTTTCCATTTAAACTTCTCGATCTCTTACTCAAGATTTATTTTTTTGATTAGTGTCCGCCATTGATCAGATTCACCATCTATATGATAATCATCTAGAAGAATCTTCTCATATTGGGAAAATTGAAGGATGTATAAGATTTTTTAAATGTAGTTGATCCATTGTTCAACAATTGACGGATCAGAAGATCCATTAAAAGTATGAGGCCTTTGTCTCATGAAGCTCTCAATTGCAACCTGTTCTTTCTTGGGGGGGTGGGGGGTTGAATGTTCCCCTTGACCCATGTTTATATTCAAAACTTGATTTAACCGAGAGAGTATCATTACAAAGTTTGCAATTATCGCTCCCATCGGATTGGGAATCTCATTAGAACTATCATCACATTGATCTTCGTATCGGTTGTTAGTCTGAGTCCACCTATTACCAACCATGGGATGGAATAAATTGAAAGTTAGGGGTAACACATAAAGGGTAATCCAAAGATAAAAATGGTTGACATATAAATTACTCTTATTTCCTTAACTTATAAATTTATAGGATTTAATTTTTGTTATCCATGATCTACTTCCCAACATATATTTTTAGGTGCATTTTTCATTCACTTAAAAATGGTTTGTACTAAGCTTATGAATTTATTAAATCATATCCCTTAGGCGTGACATAACCAAGAGTGCAGTAAGGCCCGTTTTTGAGCACCAGTTCCTGTTTGAGTCTAGCTCAATGCTGTGTTTTCGTGTTTTACCCTAGAAACATCTGTTCTAGAGCCGCCTCAACCTAATAGTATATATACAATGATTTATTTTATTGATAAAACACTTACTAAATACTCACCAAAATATAGGGATGTTTTTATTATACTTAGTCTCATACCTAAGGCGTTCACTAGAATTTTATAACCTTAATCCCAAAAATAAATAAACTTATCCTCTGATAGAAACTATAACAACCCTGATGTTTATTTAAAAATTAAACATAATTTATTACATAAAATAATCAATTGATAAAAAAAAATATCTAGAGGTCTAGTGTCTTTGGGAATTATGAACATTACATAACAACATAAAAAATGAAATACATATCCTTATTGAAAACATATTTTACATGACCACACACATTCCTACGTACTTAGCATTGCATGGGATAACATGAGGAAAAGCATAAGAAAAGGGTGAGCTATAAAGCTCATTAAGGGAGTAAAAAAGTCATAAAATTAAGAGTATAATACATGTTTTGAAATAGGAATATCAATGGAGAATAATATAAACATGAACATAAAGGCATGATATAGCATGATTATCATAACATGGAAATGTGGAAACAACATTTAACATGATATTAGCATGATCTAAGGATCATTGCACATAGAGGATGAGTAAAACCTAATTACACTTGAATTATAATGATTAAAACCTCATTTCACATGACATATCATGACGCTAATCTTTACCCAATGCAATGGAGCACTATCTGGTCACACCCTTATTAATCATTTCATTTCATACATATGTGTGAGATATGGATCATATAACATGGATTCATTAAACATCATAATTTATTCAAAAATAATGGAATGATTAATGCATAAATAAAACTCTATAATCTATAAGTAAATTTTCATAAAGTTTAATACCCTTGATTGAGAAGTGGCCATGGTATTCACTCCACAATGACTCTGTCTTGGAAATTCGCGGGACAATTTCGGCAACATAATGGTGTGACATAAGAATTCATAAAACTGGTTGCTGAGTGAGAAAGGGGTGTATCATCATATTTACATGAAACAGAGAGTAAGTGGGTCATATATATACATGTAACAACATATGTTATGGAATTTAGATTCATAAAACAAAATAATTGCATGAATGTAAATGAGGAGAGAGAAGCCCCTTATGTAATTTTTGCATGGTAACATGTGTACTTGGAAGGCACTCATGAGAGACAAAGGGGTATAAACACATTCAAAAATAAGGTGGTAAGTATAGGGTAGGTTCAAAATTATACCATAACATTTATAATTGAGAAGACAAGGGTATAATAACATAATGAAACTTGGAAAAAAATGAGAGAGAAAGACATCCCTTTGAAGAGTGTTCCCAAAGGCTTGGGAGAGGCTTCTTGGGAGCTTGGGGAGCCTTGGGAGGATTATATAGAGATGAGGGAAGAGGTTTTTTGATCACTAAAGGCTTTTAGTGACGAGTAACTAGGAACTTTGGAGGTTTATATAGGAATAGTGAGGTTATTCTTTATTATTTAGGTTTTGGACTCTACACATTAAACTAATCAAAACCACAAACCAACCCATGAATTGTGCCCATGGTTTTTGCCAAAGTGGAGTGGAAACAATTATTTTATAAGGCCAATGGCTGATATTATTAAAATTTTAGGCTTTATTATGTGGATGTGAGTCACACTCTTAAGGAAATCAGTTTAAAAAGATAAAATGTTTTTTATGACTTAGAGGATCCACTAAGGCCCCATAAAATTAATAAAAGAAAATCTAAAATCAAATTATTTTAAAGATAAAATATATATTGGACGAGAATCACATTTATAGTATTTTATTATATCACTTTGGGGTCATTATGATGTCCTAAACTACATTATATATTTAAATGATATTTAATTTTTACCCAAAAATTCGACTGTCTCAAAAAATAATGAAAAATTCATTGATGGGTAATTTCCATATTATGATTCCAAAAATAATATTTATTTTATCTAAATAATTTTCTAAATATATGAATTTTTACTTTTGAAATAAAAATTGACATTTATCGAAAATTCAAGGGTTTTGTCAAAAACATCTTTAAAACATTAATAAAAATTACAATTGTAGTCATAAAAATTATAAGATCTTTTATATTTAATAAATATTAATTTAGTAATAATATTTGGTAAAAATATTCATTAATTAAAAAATCCATTAATTCATCAAAACCGATTGATTAATTGAATATTTACTAAAATACTATTTATGATTTAAAAAACTATTTACAAAGTAGTAATAATAATAAAATGAATGTATATTCTTTATTATATACAAAAATAATGCATAGAATCATAGTTCTAAGGTCTTGTTATATAGCCCCATATAAAACCTACATAATACCTAAGGATAAGGTGTGTGATGGTGAAAGACTCTTGGGGTGGCTCAGATAACATTGCTTAGATGGTAATCTCTATCAACTTCCACTTCTCCTGTTGATGGTTCCATTAGAGCTTAACGAGTTGAAACTTGGCTTGGGATTGGTCAAGAGTGAAACCCAGTGATTCCACCTCCTTTATGAGCTTTAAAAAATGGGCTTCCTATAGAGAAATTATACTAGATGAAGCCATTACTTCCTTTATTTGAGTAAAATGGATTTGCTGATGCCCTAAATTTATACCAATCAATTGATCACTCTTCAACTGTTATGTTAGAAACTGTAACAATTCTTAATGGTATTTTAAAATCCAAAAACATAAAACCATGAAAGTGCATATGTTATATAACCATTTTACATAATAAGACACTGAATTATATCAGGAAGAATTTAAATTAAAAAAAGTTTGGGTCATTACACTTTCTATTCCTGGGATGGGCTCACAATTTGATTTCCACATTACCTTTACAAGAGTGACATCAGATCCCTAGGGGAGACCTAATGGATGGGATTTGTGGCATGATGGTTGTATTATTATATGACATAGACTCATACCACTATGTTTGATACTAGGGATGGACTCAAATGTTAGTTCTTGTTTTCTTTACACCATGCCTGGAGTGATTCTCGGTATCTCATTCATGGTTATCCATGGATGTAATCTCATGACATTGGACATGTACATATACCCTAGGGAGATAATTTGAATTCCATTAGGATCAACTTGTATGAGATTAGGGTTAGTCTTAATAATTTATAACGATTTTAATTAAATTAAAATACTAGAAGGTGGAACTCAAATTAATGGGACATGCCTTCTAAAGAAAACACATACATGTGGATGTTAGAAACTATATCACTTTTATTATAGAATCATTTATCATAATTCTTCCATGTGTAGGTTACCTAGGATCAGAGACATCTGGATTAGGTTGAAGAAGGTATAATCACATAGTTGTTCAAACTGGGACCTGGTCCGATGCATTTTATTTATTTATTTCCATATTGTATTTACAATTTATTCCTACTATTCATTTTATATTTCATGAAAATGATTGATCTAGACACTGTTTGTGGTGAAATATTGAGTATATATCACACCCTTCTTGGGTCACCATTGGTAACCAAGTATAATTCATAATAAAAGGTATAGTTAAAGGTATGTGGCCAACTTATGATTCTTGATTATATTTTATAAGATAAAGTATATGAGTAGAGGACCAAAAATATTCTCATGATTATAATAGTTGTTGTTTGGTATTTTTTTTTGTATTTTTGATGTAATGATGTATAAGACTATCCCCTTCAAATTGTTTACTCATTTTTATAGTTAAATTAAATAATGATCATTATATTTTGTATCTAGTTAATGTTCATCCTTCTATTATAATTATTTATTTTGTTTGTGATTTATTTATTGTTTCTTATACTATTTTTTGCTTTTTTTCTTCTTATTCTTCTACGATAGTTTATAGGTCCTTTTATTATAGTGATTTTTTCTTCTTTCTCTTATTTTATATTTATACATATACCACTATGTTCCACTATAATATATGAGGGAGAAGTATTCCCACAGATATATCGTAGTCCCACACTTCTAGTCGGTATCCTTTGGTGTATGGGGATGCACACTTGAGATCTTGTGGCCACCATCCTAGAGCAGCACTAAGATGATCACAGGATGGGACACTAAATTTCATTTCATGTTTTAATTTATTTTTAATTTTTGGTTGAGGTATATTATTTTACCTCTTCAACTATCTCCCACTTTACCTTGATCAATTAGTAATTAAAGATGAATTCATCTAAATAACCCAACCGAAAGTGGCATGAACTCTAGCTAGGAAACACAAGCTTGAATGATATATAATCCACTATAAGACATTGTGTATCTGTGTTCATTTTATCAAGAAACATATGTAGAATCTGGGTAATTGTGTAATGGATACACATCACATGTATTGAATTCAAATAGTATGTAAATAATTAAAGGAACACAACATTTTTGGAGAAGATGGCATGTAGTCTGTATAAAAGTCATATAGTCCATGTGTTTTGAAAATGGAAAACATTATGTCAAGACACATCATATGATTAATACACTATGTGTATTTAAAAAACATGAATATAGGATGATAGTTGTTTAATTGTGATGTAACATTCCATATATCCTTTCCATATATTTTGTATCTCATAAGTATTTGTAGGAACTACATTGTATCTCCCTTGGAATGTACTATGAACATCTAACATTGTGCCATACAAAACATGTGGCAAACTTTCACATGTCGTGCACATTACATTTTTATTTTCAAATATTAAAATTAATTTATTGGTCCAATATACCATATCAACATGAGTTCCATGATCCATTGAATTTACAATACAGAACTACTGTAAGGTTTTATATTATATTAAATACATAATTAATTCAATATCACTACAAGTCATGCGTGGTCATTTCATACTAAAGAATCATCTCACTTTAAATCATACATGTAATTTTATTTTCATTTTTTCTGTGTTAATTAATATGAAGAAACACAACATTAAATAAAAACACAAATTGTGCGAAAAATATGTCATAGGAGTGAATTGTATACAATAAGACCATATTTATTTCTTTAGGAAGGAACTGTATAAGTTGAATCAATATAAAAAATATGTGTACATATTTGTATTAATATTTAATAAATTTAAATAATTTATTTTATTTAATATCATAGTGGATGTGAATATCCAGTAAAATTGAATTCAATAATGTAATGTGATGTAATCATTTAATTAGATAACTAATAAAATTAATTCATGGATTATTTATATTATCAAAGAGTTAATTGAAATGAATTAAAATAGTTTTTTTAAATACATAGTTAATTCATGTTTATGAGGGGCAAGAGCATTGGAAAAAACTATATATGTGTTGGGTTTATTTTATTTAATTTTTTTCATGGGGCTGAAACTAATTATTATTATGTTAAATATGAAAACCTATGTGTCATCCCTTACTCCTTTATTATGTATGACCTAAAAGTCCAAGTTTGTTAAATATTATTACCCTTGGACAATACTTTGGTTCAAATTACGTAAATTTGAATTATAATGAATATTTTATTAAAGGAGTATCTAAAGGTGCATGGATTCGGTTCATTTTAGGGCAGAGGCTAAGGCAGTTCAAGGTGAAACTGACCTGAAACCAACATAGGTGATACATAAGTGGATATTTGGGATGATACAACTCATTTAAATAACAAAACAAGGAATTTTTCTTTATGATTATGGGTTGATTTGTTTTTCTCTCAATAAATGATCCATTAAATAATCTCATTAAGACATTTGTTTTTTAATTATTTTATTTATGTCTAATGCATAGTTTATTTTATGGATCCTAGATTCCAATAAAATACATAAATATATTTATATAATAATATGGTATTAAAATAAATAGATTATCCCTATGTTTTTTATTAAAACATGGTAAATTAATTAATTAAAATACACTTAATATTAATTAAAAATTTAAAAAGATAAAACATTAAAATTTATTAATAATAAACAAATCACTCCGCTAAATATTAATACAGAATAATCCTTCAATTAAATTATTGAGAATGAAACCTTGGAAATATGTGTGGGGATAACCCTATTTGGGATACTTAATTTTATCAGGGTTTTCTTATAAATGTTTTGTATTTGATTAACCAAATACACGTCAAGATAAATAGACCTCAAAAAACATGATGTTATACAGAGGAATGTTTTAAGGAATCCTTTTCAATACTTTTAGGATTGGGGATTTTACTCCGTATATCATGATGCTACAAACCCATGGTTCGGAAAGATATACCTACCTAATTACCTTCAATTAATTGACTATGCACTAACTTGGGTTATGCGAGGGTTTATTTGGATACATTCCTCTAGAATATCCATTCAAATAGATAGTCTAAGTTCAATGATGATGGATTTTGTGACTTGATAAAATTTTGGGAGGAAAATAAATAAATAAATTTTATATTACCTTTTTAATAAAATAGTGTACTAATATTCTACTCTAAATTGTTGTAGAATAAAATTGAAATTTAAAAAACCACAACTTTTTTCCTATAAGCTACTTGGACAATGATAATACTTTTATTGGAATAATATTATTTTAATGTTAAAGGTAATTTTAATTTTACTACACCTATAAATGAAGTTATATATGTTTGAGTCCCCAATTCCGGATCAATGCACTGTAAAGGTGGTGTTAGGAAGACTACTTATCTAATATAAACACTTTGACGATTTTATATAAGTATTGTGTTAAAGTTATCTTCCATGTCCAATGAACTTAAAATATCACATGATATTATGGATGAATATGAAGTTATTAATCTAATCCATGATAATTAATAGAAGAGAGAAATATAAGAATTATTTGAGATATCTAAGGTACTATCCAAGTGAAATCATGGATAAGGTTCCCTAAATTATCCTAATGTAGTCAAAATTATTAGCTAGAACGAGAATATAAAAATTATAGGGTTTAAACCACCCTACCAGTTGTGTACTGAACTCATTATCAACTCACTCCCCCAGAGTTTCTCTAACATTATTGTGAATTTAAAAATGACTAATATTAATAAGTCACTCCCAAATCTCCTTACCTGGATTGTATAGAATAATAATGAAATTTATCCCAAAAAAACTTCTACCATAATGGTGAGTAAGAAAAAAATAAAGGGAAATAAAACCAATAATAAATCAAATTCTATGGCTTATATCCACCTCCCTTCCCATAAAAACACGATCAATGGGGAAATATGGAGAATGATGTTTTCATTTTCTGTTTTGGAAATAAAGGCCAATGAAAAATCTACTTGGTAGAAAGGAATTAAGGAAATGATTTAGGTATGTTCTATATCAAGATAAACCTTTTAATTTTGATGGATTGGTTATTATATAATTCACGTTCTTCTCACATTTGAATATAAATGCATGATCCTAGTATATTTTTAATGGTTCCATGGGGTGAGTTAGATTTTTGGGTATCAAATAGATACATGTTGGAAACACTAGAAATTGGAAACTACCACATCACATTTTTTAGAATAATGATCTTAGTTCTTTATAATTTTTCACACATGGGGGGAATTAACAAAAACATTATTTCAATATCTAAATTAGATATGGATTATTTTATCTTCATGTTTGGATATGAAATTCGATTCATTTATAAATAATGAAATTTTATTGTATTTTACATATTCATTATGGTCTTTATATATTAGATTATAAGAACCATGTGTTGGAAATATATAAAAAATATGGTTCTCAAGACTCACAATACACTGGGGTTAGAATACTAAACTACCAAATTTGAGAGATATTTTTATAGTGGTGATATAGGATGATCATGGACAAAAGAAACACTTCGGTATAGAATATAGGTTGGTGTGTTCCAATAGTGAACTAATACTAGGGGATGACATCAAAGAGAAAACTTGAAAATAAAAAGAACATTAGAAACCAAATAAATAAACTAGTGAGGTAGAATATGAAGGGGATACTTGGAGGAAATAATAGAAAACAAATCCCATAGGAAGTGTAATAATGCAGAATTTATAAAAGATATTTGATTCATGAAATAAATGTGTGTTATATTTTATTATATAGTATTATACACATACAAAACCTAAATAAAAAAAATTACTTTCATTGATAAATATTTTTAAACTAATTATAAAATAAACCCATGCAAATTTGAAATAATATAGTGGGGAAAAAAATAAAAATTATGATCAGTTGAATGGGAAAATTCAGATCCTTTCAATATGCTAGAGTCATCAACCCCACAACAAAAACCATATATTTTTTTAGTAAACTAATAAACTTTATGGAAATTTATAAATAGGAGAGTTATTGAGGTAAATAATGAATTAATGAATGATTTTGTATTTATAGGAGGAAATGCGACCCTTGGAATAGTAATGTGACCATTGGAATAACAACCTAACTGTTGGGAATTGTAAGGTGACCGTTGGGAATAATAATTTGAACTGAAAAAAATAAAATGTAATATCAATAATTTTTATCATGAGTAATATAGGGGAACATAAATATTATTCTTATATAAAATAAATATAATAATTAAAAATGCCAGAAAAATATGTGCACAATTTTAAAAAATCGTATTTTAAGGTATTTAGTAAAAATAATAACATTTATGTTAAAAAATAAAATAACATATGATAGAAAATCATTATTAAAAAATGAATTTAATTCTTTAAATCTACAATTTGAAAATTCCTAATGGTGTTTTATTGAAATTTTTATGAAATACGTCTTTTAGCTGAATAGTGAAAATTATTTTTATGTAATGAGTGTATTTTAAATTACATCATTTATTATGTGATAGGGACTTAATCAATTATATTAAATTTTTTTAGTCCAAAAAAATAATAAATATGATTAATGAGTCATTTAAATATAATAAAAATGTTTTTGAAACATAAAAATTATTTTCCAGTGTCTAAAGTCAAAAGTATTCCTTTAAAATAACAATTTTTTGTTGTTTGACATTTCATTCTAATAAAAAATATATATTTTATTATAAATGGGGTAAAAATACTTAAAATAATATATTTTA
This sequence comes from Viscum album, assembly GCA_963277665.1. Taxonomy (NCBI): domain Eukaryota; kingdom Viridiplantae; phylum Streptophyta; class Magnoliopsida; order Santalales; family Viscaceae; genus Viscum; species Viscum album. The sequence goes on along the minus strand of OY728165.1, from coordinate 192,898,838 downwards.
TTTATTAATGATTCATTGTGAAAAAATTATCACTACCAAAAGGTTTACCTTGGATATAGGATTTTATTTATGATTTTATTCTAAAAATACCCCTCCCCTCAAGTATTAATAACCCTTCTCCATCCCCATGGAAAACCACTATTCAAACACTTTACAAAGAAAAATATACACAAAAATAATATCACATAAGACTCTTATAATACTTAGGTATATTATAGAGTAAACCAACACTAATAATCAAGGGATATTAGTGTCATACAAGAGAAGAAACACGAATAAGAGGGTATGTTTTCCTAAACTCTTCATTACATTTTCCTATTATCTTCCACATTTTATATATCCCTTTAAAAACAAAATAATATAGGATTAATTATATATTATTTTAAAATTATATTAATTACTTCATCATATGATAAATATTATAATTATTAATTATTTATATTTAATATATCTCTTTCATCATCTTCAGAAAATATACCGTAAATAGTCAATTAACTGCCAAAGAGGAAATTTCAAATTCTATCCTCATCACCAACATTATGTATGGTTATAGTAAATTAGATATGATATATAAATGTATAATTACATTCATTTTATTATTATTTAATTAATTATAATAATTTTTAAATTACATTGAACAAAAATATCAAAATAAAAAAAACATGAAATTTTTAAGAAAAACACGCTATCAAAATGTTTTCCCTTTAACCAAGATAATTAATAAATATATAACAATGATTATAATTGATAAATAGTGAATAATTGACAATAATTTACTTGTGGTTTAATATTTTATTGAACCTAATTTTATTATTTTGGAGGTGGAAAACAAAGAAATAAAGTGCGATTTGAGGTAAGGGGATTCTCCAACCCAACCCCTTTTGGGTTATATTATCTGGCACAATATTTTAAGTATTTATATTCTTGTAATATCATAATTTTATATCTCAATATTAATTAAAAATTTATTTTTATATATATATAAGTTTCTACTATGTTGTAATCATTTTCAAGAGAATATGAATGCTTTTTGGAAAGACACTATTTTTACAAAACTCATCTTTAACTCCTTTTATAACGAGCCTTATTCAAAGAAAAATGATATCTTATGCCAATTTATTATCTACATAATACATTTGGTAATACTAATGGTTATTACATGAAATATTAATTGTAAAAATATTTATGAAACCCATTATTTTCCATGGGTTATTTCATGAGTATATTTGTTAACCTTACGTGTGACATGCATGATTAAGAGTATTTTATGATGTGATGGGTTAGTCAAGAATTATATAGCCCTCCAATTAATTTGTTAATGTGATATATCTCATGATATAATGTGTATTATCCATGAAAATGATTTTATATTTTTTATAAATGATGATGTTATGATTTTTGAACATATGTTATGCATAGATATGATGATATATATGTACACAACTATGTGTGTTATTTTAAAACTATGTTATGATGTTTAATTATTATGAGTATTCTGTATTCCATGAGTTTATCTAATATCACCACCATGATTTTCATGATTATACTATGATTATGATATGACGATGTTGATTATTCTCACCCATGTGAAATTTATTCATGTCCTATATTCCCCCCCTTATAAGATTTTAGCATACCTCATACTTTGATTTACATATTATGGAGGATATATTTACTAAATATATTATTATAGATTTAGAAGGATAAATAATAATAATTTAAATAATTTTTAGGTTTTATTATCTATAATTGTTGTATGATTCTAATTTCTCAAATACACTAAAACTTTGGATCCAATATTTGTATAAATATTATGTTACTTATATTTAAAGTGACGTAATAGGCATTTAAGAACAATTAGGGTCACTATATTTGGTATCTTATAATGGTTTAGTTAATTTGGAAAGGATATGAAAATATTAGTGAAAACCATATGTATAAGTCTATGTATATGTAGATATCCTATAATAATATTTTAAAAAAGGCTAAACATAGGGATCCTTTATTATAAACATTTATAGTAAACATCATATATGAATAAAATATTTATTAAAGAATTATTCAGTAATGATGTGATCTAATTTTTTCTATTTTAGAGAATGGTGGCATCAAGGAGAAACTAGACCAACAAACCGTGTGAGGTATAATGCAACGATAACCTGAATAATATCCCCAATACCATTAGAGGAAGGGTTTTAAACTTCACAGCAATGACTACCATGTTATCTCAGGGTATGAATAATAACCTAAACCACAAAAAACATCCACCTTCACCCATAAATAAGGAAAAATATATTGGGTACTTCATATGTTAATGAAAAATGATGTTTTTCATCCTATACACATGTTATAGAATAGTATGTTAACTCAATAGAGAAGATCATTTCTTTATTCTAATATTTTTAGAATAATAAGGTGACTCTAACCATTGATCATTTTAAGGGAGATACTGATCAATTGTGGGAATTGATAAAGAATTCCATTATAAAGTATGAAATAGAAGATATGGAGTGGAAATTGTAAATAAAATATTTCTTAATAAGTATTTATATAGAACCATTCAAAAAATATAGAGGTATAATTATTAGAGCTGAAGGAAAATGAAGACAAATCTATCATGTCTTATAAGGAAAACATCAAAATAATTTAAAGATATGTCTTGGGATTTTTTGTTAAAAATGATAGAAAAATCGATAGATTCATTAGTGGTTTAAAAAGAAACAATAAAAAACTCCAGCTATTCTATAATTTTGGAGTTATGAAAAAGTAGATCAATGTTCTATCAATGTAGAGATAGAGTTTGGATAATGGTCCCATGGTTATGGAGATAATAAGAGAACAATCAAGTTTCCATCTAGTGGGTCAAATGAAAATGGTTGAAATAATATCCAAGCACCCACAAGTTTGAAATGGAGGAAGAAGAATCATGGGAATTACCTTAATGGGATGTGGAAATGATTCAAGTATGGAAGAGAAGGAATCCAAGCTCATGATTTTGGAAGAGGCATAAATAATATGGAAAACATGATGGAGGAAAGGAGGAAACCTATAAATTCACTACACATGGTTCAACACTTCTTCTATACAGAGAAAGGAAAATATGAAACAAGTTTACTAAACCATAGTTCATTGAGGGTAATCCACACCAGTATCCACCAATGTCAAATTATGAAGGGAATTTTTTTCCATCACTACTACTGAATTGGAGAGTGAAAATGATACCATATAGGGTACCTTTCGTATTCACTCATGAATAGAAATGTATAAATTGATTCTGGTTCTACATATTCCATTATATGCTTCAAGTTTACTAGAACTATTTAATAAAATCCCCAATACCTTGAAGTTGATGTATATATATATATATAAACATAGTGGTGTGATCAATTCAACCCAAGTATTGGAGTATTCTTTTATTATTATATGTGGGTTGATTCATCCCAAAAATCACGTAATCAGTCCCATAGTGGAATTTGATGCTATACATGGCATGGAATGACTATCATTATCTCATGAACATATCAAATTTCTGGAAAATTTAGTCTTGTTATATATTCTAAACCATCTACTAATCCTATAAAAATGAATGGGAGACCATGAATATTCTTTTCAAAATCAATCAATGGTGTGGTTGTTGATACCCATTGAATAAGCATATCATTCCGAAATGGTTGATTTGAAGGCAAGTGTCAACCTTAAAAAAATTATCACTGTTAGGAAATAAACTTATGTATTTCCGGAAGAGTTTCCCAAAAATTCATTAGATAATGAGATAGATTTCTCAATAGAGTTTATACCAAGAGTCACTGTTATCTCTTAATTCCCCTACCAGATGTACCTGATCATATTAACAAAGTTAACTAAATTGATTGAAGATAATTTTTAAAAAGGTTTTATATTCCTAGGTGATTTTTTTGGGGACAACCACTACTATTTTCCAAGAAAAATGATAGATCAATGTGGATGTCTAAATATATTTGAGAGCTCAAGAATATAACCATAAAGAACATGTATCACATACCATGAATTGATGAATTTTTTGATCAATTATAAGGAACACAATACTTCTCAAAGGTGGTCTTCATTCTGGAAATCAACAGATGAAGGTGAATAAGTATGATATACATAATATTTTTTCCATACCCAATATGGGAAATATGAGTTCTTATTGATTCCATTAAAACAAACTAATTATTCTCTGATGATCATATATTTGATGAATATAGTCTTTAGAGACCACCTTGATTTTTTTTCATTTATCAATCATATTCTCATTTACTACAAGGGAAAGGAAGAACATGAAGTGAATCGATGTATTATAATAGTGTAATTAAGGGACGATAAAATGTATGATATATTCATAAATTATGTCATTAGGTTATTTAATTTCACATTATTTGTGAGAATGATCACAATTAAGGAATGTTTTGTCAACCCTACAAAGACAAAGTCAATTGAGGAATGGACCAAATCCACAAGTGTTATGAAAATATGTAGTTTTTTGTGTTTAGTTGTATACTACCGATGTTTTTTGATAATTTTATCATGATTTTTTATCCTTATAAACATGTTAAAATAAAACGGGATAAATTATATTTGGACAGAAGAAGTAGAGGAAATCTTCATAGAGAACCAAAAGAGGCAAATCATTATTATTATACCCAAAATTTCATTAAGTGGAGAAGGTTTTGTGATATATAATGATTCTTTAATGAAAGGATTAGGTTTTTACTCAAGTAGATTAAATAAGTGACAATTTATTCCTCATGAAAACTAAGGATCCATGAGAATAACTACCAAAAACATGATTTTGAGTTAGCAGTTGCGATATTCACTCTAAAGATTCTATGACGTGACCTCTATGGTGAGAAATGCGACATATACAGTCATAACAATAGTACACTATTTATATTCCCATAGAAGGATGCCAATATGTTAAAAATAAAATGGTTAGAGATAATAAAGGACTGGGATTACTATATTCACTACCATTTGTGAATGGAAAACAAGGTAGCTAATATTGTTAGCAGAAAAGAACCTGCTAATCTATCCATGATGTGCATTGTGAAAGACCATATCATCACGAATAAGAAATGAAAAGATCTAGAATTCATAATGGATATTAATTAATTATAATTTTATCAAATAATTTCCCAACCATATATCCAATATAAGATTAAGGAGGCCCAAATGAATGTTCTAGAGCTTCGAAATCAGGTGAAATGAGTAAATTATGGGAATCTTCATGAATTCCATATAAATGATAATGGTGTGATTCTTTTTGAAACTAGAAAATGTTTGGCATAATAAAATTATATCAAGATGGATCTATTGGATAATGAAAATAGATCATAATTATTTATCAATCCTTGAAGACCTAAGATGTACCATGACACCATTATAACTATTGGTAGGAAAACGGAAGAAAGAGATTGTTGAGTTAACCTCAAAGTTCTTAGTATGTAATAAAGTTAATGAAAAATGAAAAAAATATAAGGGGATGATAAAACCATTTCCCATACCTATATTTAATTGGAAGGAGATCATAATTCACTTTTTATTGGTCTACATGATTCATCTAAAGGAAATAATATAACATTGGATGTGCTGGATCAAATAATGAAGACTAACCACTTCATCGCTATTCTGGAAGATTTATCACTGGAAAACATTATATGATATACATAATTGAAGTGGGGAGGCTACAAGGGTCACCAAATTTGATCATCTATGATTATGATCTTTTGTTCAATTCTATATTATGGAGGATTCTTCGAGAGCCTCTTAATACAAAAATGAACTTCAACCTGGCCTATTACCCCCATACATATGGATAATCTAAAAAAATTATTCAAACACTTGAGGTAAAACTATGATCCTTATCTATATAATTTATAGAATGATGGAATCCACATCTCCCATTAGTTGAGTTCTCATACAACATCTACTTACACTCCAAAATTTATATAGACCCATATTAAGCTCTATATAGGAATAAATATAGAACTGATTATTTTTGGGATGATTTTGGTAACCAAATGCTACTTGGGACTGATATTGTGAAAGAGATGGAATATAAATTTCAATCCATCCAACATATTAAGGATTCATTGAGTTTGAAAAATAGATATACTAAGAAAAATTTATGGGACATGGAGGTTTAATTTGGAGAAATGTTTTCCCCTTTAATAACATCCTCGAAAAGAGTCACATGTTTTGTAAATTAAGGGAATCCTATCCCTAGGTACATTGGGCCCTTTGTGACCCATGATTGCATTGGACTAGTGTCCTGTAAGCTATTACTTACAACATATATGGCTCAAGATGATAATGTGTTCAACATATCTCTCCTATCGAAGTACTTACTTGATCCATCACATGTTTTCGATTCAGAGGAGGCATAACTAGACAATTACCTCTCGTATAATGATCATATAGTGATGATCTTGGCCCGTAGAGACAATGTTATATGAAATAAGACAAATCAACCTATAAAATTGTTGTGGAATGAATATAAATACAAATAGGTGATGTGGGAATCATAGGAAAAAATGAAACAATGTTACCCTCATCTATTATCAATCATGATGATGAGTTGAAAATCTGGGGGTGAAATTTCAAAATGGGGGAACAATTAAACAACCCCGATTTTATAAATGAAATTTTTTTCATGGAATAAATTTGTGATCTATTACACTATAAAAAACGTGAGAAAAAAAACATAAATAAAAAAAGAAATAATTTAATTAATAAATATTATTAAACTAATCATGAACTGAACCCATTATTATTACAAACATTATAATGGGATAAAAATATATATTATTAAAATTATAATGTGAAAATTCTGAACCTTCCAATCTACTAGAATTAACACCTCCATGACAAAAAATATTGACAAGAAATAGAATAATTGAAAAATAATTTACACTAAGAAAATATAGAACCCTGAGAAGAATTTAGTTAAATAAGGAATGAATGAATGAATTTGTATTTATAGGAGGAAATGTTACTGTTGTAATAGTAATGTGACCATTAAAATAGTAACATGATTATTGGCAATAACAGCCTAACCATTGAGAATAGTAACCTGACTGTTGGAATTCTTATTTGATAATAAAATAATAAAATGTAATATTAATAATATTTATCATGAATAATTTATGTGAATTTAAATTTTATACAACCAATAAATAAAAATCATTGTTCAAAACTCAAATAAAATATAAGCACATGTTTAATAAATATCCCTGATCCCTCCCATTGGAAATCCTCTAATCCCTCACATTAAGTAGAAAATAATCTACCAAAATACTCTATATTAATCCTATTAGAATACCTAAGTATGTTCTAGTGTAAAATGACTCCAATCATCAAGTGATCCTAGCACATAATAATAGAAGAAACACCTAAAAGAGGGTATGTTTTCTTTAACTATTATATGCATTTTTTCTTCAGTTCCAATTTTTATCTATCTATTTTAAAACTAAAACATTTGAGATTAATTATATATTATGTTAATAATATATTAAAATTTTCAACCTACTCTAAAAATAATAATAATTATGTATTTATATTTCATACATCTCTTTCATCCTCTTCGGATAATGTCCCATTAACGGCCGATTAACCGCCAACGAGGACATTGCCAATTATTTACTTATAAAAAACATTATGGATAGTGATAAAAAAATATTTATGAAATATAAATTTATAAATATATATATATATATATTACTTTGTTGTAATTAATTTTACTAATGTATATAAGACCTTGGACAAAAATAGCATAATCAATGAAAAAAATAAATTTTCAACGAAAGCATGATTTCCTAAAGTTTTCTCTTTATTCAAGGGAATTATGAAATATAATCCAATGATTATAATTTATAAATACCTAAAAATTTATAAAAATTTACTTCTTTTTAAATGTTTTAATGAACATAATTTTAATATTCAAGCAGTGAAAAAAGGATGAAATAAAGCGGGATTTAAGGTAAGGGTAATATCTAACCCAACTCCTTTTGGGGTATGTTCTCTTTTACACAGTTTTTAGTATGAATAATACTATAATATCCAAAAATGGCCTATCAATATTCATTAATTTTATCTTTTTAGAATATATACGTTTATAGCATGTCAAAATTTTTTCTAATAAAACCTCAATGATTTTTTAAAAGACTTTATTTCTAGAAAACTCATCTTTAACTCCAATTAACATGTGTCATACTCAAAAAAAAATGATATTTTTTCCATATTATAACCTCCCATAATACCTTGGGAATCTTAATTTTTATTCCATGAAGCATGAAATTTTATAGTAATTATGAAACCAATTCCTTTCCATTGGTTAGTTCAAGACTCTAATTATAAACCTTTCATGTCACATGCCTGATTATGACAATTTTATGATGTTAATGATGGGAATATAATTATATAATCCACTAATTCATTAAAATATGTGATATATCTCATGAGATAATGTGTATTATGTGTTAAAATGATTCTATCATTGTTCACAATGATGATGTTATGATATATATATATGTGTCATGCTTGGACATGATGCAAGATTTGTTCACAACTATGTGTGGTATTTAACCATTATTTTATGATGTTTTATTATTTTTCATATTTAAATTTCAAAAACCTTAAAAAAATTTCCCCCCCATGATATTGATGATGATTTTATGCATATAATATGATAGGTTCAATTATTATCACCCATGTACAATTGACTCATATCCACTATTTCTCCCCTTAATGGGATTTTATCTAACCCATTTCTTTAATGTATATCCTCAGAAAACTGTATATAATAAATAGATCCTGATATATTTAGAATTATAATGAAGTAAATTTTAAATAATGTTTATGTTTTACTACATACAGTCGATGTATGAGCCTAATTTACCCATGAAACTAAACCATTGGATCCTATAGTCGTATATATTTAATGTTTTTTATCTTAAAATTGATTTAATAGTCATTTAAGAAAGTGTATGGTTTCTATTGGAAGGATTAGATTTAACACCTTTTTCAACAATAGAAATCATAGGAAAACCTAAATAAAGGTTGGAGGAAGAGGACCATATTGAGAGAATGAATATATTATTCTTGTTTGTCAGTCAATATTATTCCAATTTCATTATTCTTTTCATTATTTAATATTCATTATAAATATATTTCACATTATAATTCAAATCATATAAAATATATGATTAGAATATGGATTTCATGGGATTATATTTTCTTTAAAGAACATCAAAATCGAATAACTATACACTTTTTTCATTGAATCCATTTACTTTATTGAACTCTATATTCGATGGAAGAATCCATGTCATGAGTGATTAACAAATTGAGATTCTGATAAAAAAACTCTAATGTATTCATTTATTAAGGATTTTATTTCAAAATAATATTTAGAAAAAATATTATTTATTTTTAAACTCTCTCAATTGACAGAATCAATTTAAACATTCCCAGATATTTATAAAAATTTCAATCCCAAGGAAAAAACCTAATTTTAAACTAAATTTTGAAGTATTTTTATCATTACCAAAATTTTTATAGAAGAAATTATATTTTTTTAGATAAAAATTAATATTTATTTTGAAGATTTCTTGTAGTGTTCAAAAAAATAAATAGAAATCCCATTTAAATAAAATAAGTGGTAAAAAATTCAATGAAACCAAAAATGACATCAAATTAAAAATATATGAAATATAATTCCTATCTATAATACAATATTTAATGTCCTACAAATAATTATAAGTCATGTTAACAAAACTATACAATAAGGGGAGAAGTAAAAAAATATAGTTTCGACTATAGATTTATGTCACTTGGGGTTACAAACCACAATATTATGGGATTTATTTTCTATAAATTTTATTATATTATATATTTTTTTTGAGTTAGAGATTGAAGGAGAGGATGAATAGATTAAATTATTCTAGGATTCAATCGGACATGGAAACCGTGCCATGGTTTTTGAAATTCTGTAATATTTAGTTTTGGAAATGGGTATACTAATCAAGTGATGGTGAAATAAGGGAGGTTTTGATCAAGAACATTAATGTAATATACAATTTATATACCATTATATGATTTTATGTATGGTACTATAGTTATGTATTCCATTTTATAGAAATTTGTGAATTTAGTTTTGATGATTCATCTAGTTGAAACAAGGAAAGTGATCATGCTAGAGTTTTACTCCATGATTTTCATGATGTTTAGAATTCATATTATAATAGAATTTAAAGATTAACATATTTAAATGAAATCTAGAACTGATTTTATAGTATATATATATATATGTATTGAAGATCAACCACTGACTGATCTAAAATTAAATCTAGTACAATAGGTGATGCAATGATTTGCAAGAAAAAATTTAAAAAATATTAGTAAATTTAAAACACCATTTTATTTTCTCATGAGTAATTATTATGACATCAAGGAATACTATAGGGTAACTTCTGTGATATTTGAAGTAATTTTTGGAATATATATTTAGATTTATTCAGTGAATATAATAAATCAAATAGTAGATCATAAGTAAGTGATATTTTGGATCTTTATTCTTATTCTGGTTAAAGAAATATTATGATTCTCTACTTTACATGAGATTAGATGTGTGGATTTATGAATCATGGGTTTCATATTAGAAATAAGGATTTATAGAGTTATAGAGTAATATTAGTAGAATATTCTCAATATGATCAATCTTTTATTATGCATGGAATTCTAACATTTCCTTTTTGTGTATTAGTATTTCAGAGATATTTTTATGATGGAAAATCATTATAAACCTCATAAAATAATGATATAATATCTATATTTTTTGGTTTTATGTTAAATTATGAGTTAAATCAAAAAAAATAATAATTAATGGAATGTCATTAATTATGGTTATTATAGATAGAGAAATTGGAATGCAATAACAAATAAAATGTGAAATGGGAAAGGGGTCACGATATTAAAAATTGAATAAAAATTTAAATTGTATGTTATTTTTAAGAGGTGATATTGGGTGATAAATTTTTTTAGTCTTTTTTTCTATTCTTTTGATCCATAAAAAATGATGTTATAATGCAGTAAATTATATTATGATTAAGTTTGTGTGGTAATAAGGTGGACATATATTTGCTGGGGTGTGTGTTTCAGTTTGTAATGGTTATCGTATGTTTTCTGAGGATGTATGGATATAACATGGAGGTTGGATTTAGTATATTGAGGTCAAAGGAAGCCATTGTGGATTTTGTGTCATTTCTATTTTATATCATAGATTTTGGATATGCATTATTCATAATTTTTTTTAAATATGATTTTTGGATTATTTGAAATTGATTTTAATTTTGGAATTGTGTTAAACTTTCATAGAATGTTTGTGATCTATATTTTATAGGGATGTGGTATTCCTTAAAATAGTTGTGGTTGATATAAGATTTTTGTATAGGGAAAGAGGTTGTGGTGTGTGACAAATTCAATAGTTAATTAAAATTTGGATTATCAAATATGAATAATGGTATTTATGTGATTTTTAAAAAATATTGATAAATAAGTAGTTACCTTAGGTTATCATGGTGTAATTGGATTCCAAATCCATTTCGTTATTGGAATTTCTAATGGATCCAAACTTGAATCTCAGAAGAGATATATACATAAGCTCCTTGATGCTCAGGTTGTTGGTTTTTATACATAGAGTTCTATAACAAAGAATATAGATCACTCCAATATTCTTGAGTTGATGAAAAATGAATTTTTCATAACCAAACACATCTGGACATGACATGGGCTATTAGTTATATGAGGGTGACACCCCAAGCCCACATCCAATAGGCCAAGAGATGGTGGTTGGTGTCGGTTAGGCATATCACTGAAATGAGAGTACTTATCCTAATGTACTTATATGCACACACAGAACCATATTCACCCATCAGTGTAGAGATATAAGAATAATAGAAAAGTTAAACTATAAACAATCCATGCACCATCCTATAGGAAGTATATAAATGTGAAATATGAAAATACAAAAGATATAAAGGGGAAAAATAAATTTCCAACTCAAAATGAAGTCCCAATAGGAGAATAAGTAGAAAAAGGGAATGAATTGGGAGGGGCCTACTCCCAATTTTTGAAAATGACCACTTAATATAGCCAGCACCACCAAGTACCACTATGATTCATCAAAAGAAGATCCACCATGGTCAACACTATTCTCTCTATCAACTGAATAAGAGACAACATGTGTGTTCAAAGCCCATGTAGGAGGGAGTATATAAATACCTAGTAGGGGTAATCAAATACTAAAAAGGGGAATCAATGTAATTAAACAGTCAGGTAAACCCCTAAAGAAATATGGTAAAGAAACATAACATCATATATACTAAAAAAGAAACCCAAACAAAGAGGGAAAAGGGAATATACATCTCTATTACCAGTTAATAATGAAGAGTTTTACTATATCTCCAATAATATTATTTACTAGAATATCATCATTAAAAACCTATCATGAATATAGAGAACAGACACATCGCCACTATGTAGAAAAATTGAGGGAGTTTTATTCTAATAGAGGACCCACATACTACCAATGCTTGATTATGGGGTGTCCAAATAGAAGATATAAGATATTTTACCTTTTCAATGTTGGGGGGTTCTCTGTATATGTATCACCCCGACCCTAGTTACCTAGAGTCGATGCATTATTTCATAACATTGGTATGATCACAAGGGATCAAGTCCCGAAAGACCAACCAGTTTAGTTGCCTTATAAGTACATGATACATACATAAGTTTTACATTACATTATTAAATAAAAAAATAACATTATTTTTCATTTGAACACACTCATATCCCATAACCTATCCCTGTAGGTCAATCATAATATACTTCTCCACATCATGGGAAAAATAAAACATAAGAAAGGGGTGATCTCACATGCTTTGTCAATGTGGGGATCAGATTTGTGGGCGAAGATATTTGGTGTTTATTTTTGGAGAGGGTTAAACAGATCTAACCGGTGCCTATTGTGCTTTCATGGAAAAAAATACTCACATATAATATAAATAGATAATTTTCTAATTATGGAATGCATAATGTCGAACATCATTACTACATAGTAAAGGCCTTGTTCCAATACTACAAATAAGATTTTGTCATGTCCTTGTTCCAAGACACTAGTTTGTCCCATGAGACCTACAGATGCATCGAGGAGCTATAGCGGGCTCCTTCAATAACTTACTAAGTCAAATGCATTCCTCATATGAAAATAATATAAACATAACATGAACATTCGTATTAAAAATAGCATATGAAATGTAAACAATTTAACCATAAACCATGAATGGTATAAAAACAACACATCTATAGTCAAACATATCACAAAACCTAAAACATAATATGTAATATTGTATCATAATAAATCAACATCAAAAAAGTGTAGAATCCATCAAAGTATTTTGACATAAATGAAATAAAAACTATTTGAGGGAAATATCTCTTTCTATTTTGAAATCATTTAAAAGCAACATAATTATAAAAGAGAACATTTATTTTGGATATATTCTTCTAATCTTATAAGGGATGTTTCAAAGGTTTTATAACAGTGGAAAATAGTCGCACCAGTCGTATAAGTTAAAAAAACATTCTTACCTTAACTTGTCGAAAAGGTCATAAAGTACCTTGTTTGGAAAACGACGGTAAGATTCCATTAATTTTTTTTATATAAAGTCAAAAAATGTTATAGATGGATTTAAAACATATTCTAGGAAATAGTAAAAATGTTTTGAAATACATTTTTAAGAAACATATATATAGATGATAAAGAAGTCCCAGTAGATACTTATTTATAAACTATCTCAGATAAGTAAAGAGATTGTAAAATTAACTGTTACCTTGAACTTTTCCTTAGTCAAGGGTACATTAACAACCTATATAGTATTTAAATCATTGTTATTAAGTTATACCAGAACCACATACATAAATATGATATCATATATGATCTTTATATATTGATTTGTTAATAATATTTTAGTTGTATCATTATTTCAGGAGTTAACTTATTCATTTTCCTTTATATGTTTTGTTATGTAATTTATGTTTGTTATGGATAATATGTATTTTATTCATATCTAGAATTATATGAAGTTATTAAATATTATTTTTAATCATAAAATAAAAATTATTCTGGAATGCTTACGATGGGGAAATGAATATTATCACGTTCATGGAGATGGTAATCCATACGCACGCACGAGCGAAAATATCATTCTATTAATGGTAAAATCGTATGTAATTTTATGGTATATCATATATAAATAATCATTAACATATTATATTTGTTATTTACATCATTTATTCTCATTATTATACCTATTCAAATAATGAAGTGTTGAATAACAAACTACACCACGACGTAGAGATGGTAAGCCATACGTACGCACGTATGGTGGATTTGTCATTCATAGGATGGATAAAATAATAAATATGGTTGTTCCATATTTATAATAACATCACAGTATGTATAAGGTACTAGAGTTATTATTTTTTGTATGGAAACAACAAAGAAATAGGAAGTGTAAGAATAAATGAACTTTGAAAGAGTTGATGAAATTATTACCTCTTCTTCGGGTGCTTCCATTTGATTTGATCAAAAGGGCTCCATAGGATAGATTTATGATCAATGTAAAAAATCTAGGTTAAAGTGAGGGTAGTTGGGATTATATTTCAGCAGGGTTTTTTCTGAGAAAAATGGATTTGGAGGTAATATTTTAAGAGAAGTGTAATTACCTTTTCATAACATATGTGAGGGTCACTTTAGGAAAATCTTGAAATATTATTTTATTATAAAATCAATTTCGGTTTATAATGGCTCCAAATGGATTTATTTCTAGGATAAGGTAGGTGTGGGTATAAATAATTTCATCCAATAGGTTTTAGACAATCTTAGGTCACCATATTAACCTTATCTTTTAGATATAACTCTTAGTTAAATAGTTTAACTTTTACAATATCTTCTAGTATTTCTTATATTACATGGTTAATAAACATACTATAAAATTCGAAGATAACCCCAAGTGGTTCATTAATGACATATATATATTTATATAAGTTCTTTGGAACATCCTTATATTTTTAGGAACATTATATAATTTAATAATATATTATTTGTTTTAAAAACTCATTTATGTCAATTTTGACACTATTTAGTATTTGGTTTTTGTGAAAGTCAATGAAACTTGATTAATTCGAAAAAAATACCTTAAATAAATCCTAAAATGTCATATTAACCTATAAATTTAATGGGATTCATCATAAGTAACAATTTAAATTTATCTTTTTATTAATAATATCAAATATTTTAATCTTTCATTAATACGGTAATTACTGCATCATCAATGTGTCATAAATAAATTATATTATTTAATGTCTAAAAATTATAAATAAAATACCATTATGTATAAAATATCATTAGATTTATAATTATTTTTTATAGAAAAATTTATCTTATGTATAACCCTATATTAAAAATGGTTAAGTTATTAAAATTTGAATTTAACTCTTTTAACTCTTCTTTAAATAAAATAATTATAAATATCCTAATCTAATACAAGATGATAAAAAAGGATCATATTTTATTCATAAGGTTGATTTAGGTCGAAATAAAATTATCTGATAGAATTAGGACATATTTTATGGTAACTACAATATCATTTTTACCTTTAATTACCATATTTACTTTTAACCGTGGTAAATAAAATCCAAAAGATACTATACACAAAAAATTACTTTCATCATATTAAACCACATTTTACTTAATGATGTCTACTGTGTCTCTTAGATTTTTGGAAATTAAATTCCTAAAAGCAGAAAAATTACATTTTATACAAATTTGCTAACGTTCCTTGAAGGTGGGTAAAAGACGTTAAAAAGTTCAATAAAATTTTATACATCTAATGTTATTATAAAACTAATACAATGAATTACATTTAACTAATATAGGTATTATGTATCAATCATTAAATCAAATAAATTTAAATAAAATAAATATTTAGTTAAATAAAAATTTGGTTTTTAAAAATAACACAATGTTTTTCACTATTCCTAAAAAATTTAATGTTTTCAGAACAATACCAAATTCACCCTAAGCTAATTTTGATATTCCGAATCCAAAAATGAAGTCTATTTTGAAAATTAAATTCTATAAAATTTCAAAAAGTGGGTATTATTATTCATAACGGCTAGTTTGATTGGTCGTGGTGTGCTGGAATTCGAAGTTGCGGACATCGCATGCTATTGTATTATTCATAGAGAAGCGTACCATTGAATCTTGGGGTGTTACATTATTTCCTCCTTAAAATAATTTCATCTTCAAAATTTCTAGAATATTATAACATAAAAATATTTGGGTGGTTCTTCATCATATGTTCCTCATGTTCCCATGTTGCCTCTTCCATCTTATGGTTTCTCCATATAACTTTTACCAGACGAGTCTTCCAATTTCTCCAAACTTGTTCTCTAGTATCGAGAATATTAATAGGATCCTCACAATAAGACAGATCAGGTTCTAGCTCTATTTATTCATAGGAGAGTACATGCATTGAGTCAGGCATGTATTTTCTTTACAGTGATACGCGAAATACATAATCAACTTTAGAGAGACTTAGAGGCATTTAAAAACGATAAGATACAACTTGAATTCATTCTAGAATTCAGAAAGGTCCGATGTACTTGGGACATAATTTACCCCTCTTACTGAATCGTATAACACCCTTCCAAAGAGATACATTCATGAACACACGATCTTCTACATGAAATTCCCAATCTTTCCTTCGGTTATGGGCATAGTTGTTTTGCCTAATTTGAACTTCTTTGATGTGGGTTTGGATAATCTTTATATTTTCCATTATTTCCTGAACAAGTTCTGGGGCTATGAGTTTTCTTTCACCAAAATCATCCCAACAAGTTGGTGTGTGACATCTCTTTTCATATAATGCTTCATATGGTGCCATATGAATACTTAAATGGAATCTATTATTTTAGGAAAATTATACTAGATGTAAATATTGATCTCAAATACCTTTAAAGTCAAGTGAGAAAGATCTCAACATGTCATCTAAGGTTTGAATGGTCCATTCTGTTTGTCCATTAGTTTGAGGGCGGTAGGCAGTGCTCAAACAAAGTTCAGTATCTTGGGCTTTCTGAAGACTTTTCAAGAATGTTGATTTAAAATGAGCATCATGATAAAAAAAAAGATAGGGGTACACTAGGAATTCTTACAACATCATTGATATATAGTCTTGCTAAACGTTCATGTGGTAAATTTTATCTTATAGCCTAAAAATGTACTCAATTGGTAGGACGATCAACAATAACCCATATTGCATCATTCCTTCTAGAAGTCTTTGGTAGCCCCATGAAAAAGTCCATTGTTAATATCATCCCATTTTGACTCAGGTATTGGAAGAGGTTTCATGACTCCTCCAAGATGTTGTCTTTTAGCCTTATACTATTGACAAACCACACATCTTGACAGATAATCAGCAATCTCCCTTTTCATGTTGTCCCACAAAAAATGTTCCCTAAAATCCATATAAATCCTAGTGCTACCAGGGTTTATAGAAAAATTGGAGCTATGAGAATCATCCAAAAATTCCCTTTTTAGATTAGGTATATCATGAACACAAAGTATCTTCCCAAATTTCAAAATTCTATCATCATATACGAAGTCAATAAATCCCCCATCATTCACAGCTTTAATTTTCTTTTGAAGCTCCTCATCATCAGTCTAAGAACTTTTTATCCTTTCTAGTAAAATGGTTTGGAATAATTTTGAAAAAGTATTGATGTTTCACCTTCCATTATTATTCCCATATCCATCTTTACTAGATCCATGAACATAGGATCCCTTTCAACTGTCATCTTGTTCCGAACTCTATGATCCATTATGTGCAAAGCATCTGCCACCTTATTTTATTTCCCTGGTTGGTAGTGTATAGTGCCATAATAATCCTAGAGTAGTTCAAGCCATTTATTTTGCCTCATGTGAAGTTCTTTCTATGAGAAAATATACTTCATACTCTTGTGATCAGTATATATCTCACATTTTTTTCCATATAGATATTGTCTCCATATCTTTAAATCAAATATTACAACTACTAACTCAAGATCATGCGTGGGATAGTTTGTTTCATGAATTTTTAGTTTTCTTGATGCATAGGAAATAATTCTATTATTCTATATAAGGAAATAACCAAGTCCTTTCTTTGAAGAATCACTATAAATATCAAACCCATAATTCCCTGATGGTAGAGTAAATATAGGAACATTGAACACTCTTCTCTTAAATTATTCAAAACATTCTTCACACTATTTTGTCCAATAAAATTTAACCACTTTACGTGTGATCTTGGTTAATGGGTAAGCCAATCAGGCAAAATTTTAGATGAAATGCTGATTGTAACATGCTAGACCAATAAAACTGCATAACTCAGTTATACTCATTGGTACCGGACATTCTTGGATTTCCTTTTTTATTCGAAAGATCAACATAGATTCCATCCTTAGAGAAAATATGGCCAAGAAAATAAATCTTCTGAAGCCATAATTCAAACTTTATAAACATCCCAAATAATTCATTTCTTTTAAGAATATTTAGAATAATGCGTAAATTATTTTCATGATCTTCGTAGATTTTTTAGTGTACCCCGATATAATCAATAAATACCACTAAAAAAGTAGCAAGATATTCCTGAAAAAATCTATTCATTATATCCATGGAAACAGAGGTTGAATTAGTAAGTCCAAAAGGAATTACTGTAAACTCACAGTTCCCATTCCTAGTTCAAAATGCTATTTCAGAATTTCTTCCTTCTTCACACCCAACTGATGATATCTAGATAAAAGGTGAAACTTTGAAAAAAATTGGGCTCCATGATGTTGATCGAATAAATCATCAATGCGAGGTAGGGGATGCTTTTTCTTTATTGTTATAGCTTTGATCTCCCTATAGTTAATGCACAACCTCATAGATCCATATTTATTCTTAACAAAAAGAATAGGGGCTCTCCATGGAGAAACACTAGGGAAAAATAAATCCTCTATTACTAAGTTCATTTTGTTTTTTTCTTTTGTTCCACTAATTCCATAGTGTCAAGTCAATAAGGGGTCTTCAATATGGGCCTTAAACCAGAAATTAAATCAATGGAAAACTCAATTTCTCATTCTGGAGGATGTCCATGTAAATCCTTTAGAAACAAATCAACATATTCATTAATAATAGATACGTCCTATATTTAAGCATTCCCTTTTTCACCTATAGTTATTTCTATCTCTTCTTCCCCAATAATTGAATTTAGTAGAGTTACTGGGGGGATCTAGATAAAAATCAGATGCTAATATTTCTTCTCTAAAGATAAGTTATTTCTTATCATCATAAAAAATAGTATCCTTCTTCTTCTTACAATAAATTTTCACATCATTGTTCAAAAGACAATCTATTCTGAGGATTATATCAAATTCCATCATGGGTATGATGATGAGATCATCGAATAAATCATGTTTATATGCCCTAATGGGAACTGATTCAGAAAACTTTGTTGAAATATTTCATTCATTAGGAGTTTTTACTGAAAACTCCCCAGTAAAATCAAATTGGAAATATCTAATTTTATTAGCAATCTGGGATGATATGAAATAATGCGATGATCCAGAATCAAATAAATCATTAGATAAATTTGAGAAAACCATTAAAGTACCTTCCACCACATCATTAGGAGCTTCAACCTCAGCCGTAGTGATCATAAATGCTTGGCCTTGCTCCCTTTTCCTTTTCTGAGGTATGTTTCCTTATCACATAGGACATTCATTTGAATAATTCCCCCTTTCCCTACAACTAAAGCATTCAATATTGAAAGCCTCTCTCTTCCCTTTGAAATCATGAGCTTGGTAGACTTTTTCTCCACACTTTTAATAGACTCTCATTCCCTCTAGGCAAGTACAAGGGTGTTTCTGCCCACATTTACTACAAGTTGGAAATTCAAATTATCCTTTCTTCCCCTTATATATATTTCTAGAGTATTTATCAGATCTCTTATTCTCTTGATTTTCTTTAATGTTGTAAAACATATAGAATTCCATTTCTATTTTGATAGCACAAGAGACTATATATTCGTAAGATGAGAGGGATTCTGTGATTAATTCTTGAAGGAGAAATGATTTTAACCCATAAAATAATCGATCCATCTTACTTCTTAGGTAATGTATATAATTTGCAGCATTCCATACTAACCTTGTAAAGTTAGCCTCATACTTTGCGAAATTCTCATCCTCCTTTTACCTTAGACTTAAAAGTTGTCTTTCCATATCCGCTCGATGGTCACGAGGAAAGTATTTTTCTAAGAAAATCTCTTTAAACTCCTCCATTCCATATTTTATACTTCTTCATCCTCCATTGTGTTTTTATTTAATGACCACCATTTATCTACATATCCTGTGAGGCGATAAAATTCCACGAAAACTTTTTCCCTTTTGATAATCCCCAAAGCATGAAATATTTTCTCTAAGGAACTTATCCACTGCTCAGATACAAATGGATTAGTATTCCCATTGATTTTTTGGTTGTTGGCTCACAAAGCAGTCTAACATTAATCCTCCTCATTGTAGATCATGGTTCTCTATACAGGTAAGGTTATTATTCATAACCTGAGGGAGTTGTCCCTGTATTGTTATATGTTATTCAGCACCAATTGAATCACCAGCTCCACTATAATTATATTGAGTAGGAGGGAAATCCATACATGGATTATGTTCATTGACAAAGTTACATTCCTAACACTATGCACCATTTCTAAACAATGGCATACACTAGGTTAGTTTATGAATCATAATGCATAATTCCAAACTTGTAAAATACCTAACATAAATTGAACATTTTAAGCATATAACCCATAATCATAATTTTTTTTCTTTGAGGAAGTATTTACTCAAAATCCATCATAATGGACTGTAATGAAAATGTGAATTATTCTAAGCATATCCTCCGGGAGTTTCATAACCAATAATGCAGCAAGACCCATTATCGTGTACCAAGATATCTCGGGTCAAGCCCAAAACTCCTTGTCAGAGTTTTGACTCTTAGGTACATCTATTCTAGAGCCACCTTGACCTAATTGTATCCAGACAATGATTTTTTTCTTGGAAAACTCACAAAATCTCTACATTACCAAAATTATAGGATGTTCTTCTATACTAATACTCAATGTTTATCTTAACATAATGTTCTCTAATCAGAGTTTTTCAAAATCTAGTTTCCAAGGGTTGTACTAAACTTCCTCTGATATCATCTGTAGCACCCTAACCCGATTTACCCAGAGTCGGTGCATTGTTACATACCATTTTCATGATCACAAGGGATCAATTCCTAAAAGACTAATCAGTTTAGTAGCCTTGGAAGTACTAGATACATACATAAGCTTTACATTACATTTTTAAATATAAAAATAACATTGTGTCTTCTTTTAACACACTCATATCTTATAGCCTTTTCATGTAGGTCAATAATAATATACTTCTTCATATCATGGAAAAAATAAAACAAAAGAAAGGGGTGAGCTTAGATTCTTAGTAAAGACAACAATATAGTAGAAACTTTCATAAATTAGCATAAACCTCGAAGGCAATGTATAAGACTAAAAGAAATGAATTTTAATATTAAACTTCAGAATGATATGAAAAATATAAATCAAATAATTTCATTTACATATTTTCATGGATATTCTACTAGTCTAATAATCAATTGTAATTTTAATAGCTAATTTCATAATGATGGAATGCATAATGTCGGACATCATAACCACATAGTAAAGGCCTCGTGACAAAACTACAAATAAGATTTTGTCAAGGCCTTATGCCAAGACAATAGTTTTCCTCATGAGACCTATTGATGCATCGAGGAGCTATAGTGGGCTCCACCCATAACTTACTAAGTCTAATGTATTATTCATATGAAAAGGTTGAAACATAACATAAACATTCATATCAAAAATAGCATACACAATGTAAATAATTTAACCATAAACCATGAATGATATAAAAACAAAACATCCACAGTCAAACATATCACAAAACCTTTAATACAATATGAAATATTGTTTCATAATAAATCAACTTCAAACAAGTTTATAATCCATCAATGGATGTTGACATAGATGAAATCAAAACTATTTGAGAGAAATATATCTTTCTATTTTGAAATCCTTTAAAAGCCACGTAATTATAAAATAAAACAATTATTTTGTAAATATTATTATAATTTTGTAAGGGAATCTTTGAAGGTGTTATAACAACATAAAATAGTCGCACCCTCCATATAAATTAAAAAACATTCTTACTTTAATTTGTCAAAAAGGTCATAAAGCACCTTTTTTGGAAAACAACAGAAATATTCATTTCAAAAACATTTATATAACGTCAAACAAGGGTATAAATTAATTTATCCCATATTCTAGGAAACTGTATATTTTTTTTGAAATTCATTTTTACCAAACACAGACATGGATGGAAAATAATTCCCTGTAGATACTTACATATTGACCAGCTCAGATAAGTAAAGAGATTGTAAAATTAACCCATACCGTGTACTTTTCCTTAGTATAGAGTACATTAATATCTTTTATAATAGTTAAATAATTGTTATTAAATTATAAAGAAACTAAATTCACAAATATGATATCATATATGATATTCTAATATTGCTTTGTTAATAATATTTCAGTAGTATCATTGTTTCGGGTGTTAACTGATTCATTTTCCATTATATGTTTTATTATGTAAGTCTTGTTTGTTATGGGTAGGATGTATTTAATTCTTATCCATAATGATATTAAGTTCATAAAAATTATTTTTAATCATAAAATGGAAATTATTATTGAATGGATATGATGGGGAAATGAATCTTATCACATTCATAAATACGGTAATTCGTACGTACGAACGAATGACAATATCAAACTATTGATGGTAAAATCGTATGTAACTTGAGGTTATATCATATATAAAGAATAATTAACATTTTATATTTATTATTGACATCAATTATACTCATTATTATACCCATTCAAATAATAATGTGTTGAATAACAAACTACACCAAGACATGGAGACGGTAAGCCGTACGTACGCACGTATGGTGACTTTTTCATTCATAGGATGGATAGAATAATGAATATGGTTTTACCATATTTATAATAAAATAAAAGTATTTATAAGGTAATGGAGATATTTTTTTTATGTAAACAAAAAATATAGTGGAAGTGGAAGAAGAAAAGAACTTTGAAAGCAGTGATGGAATTATTACCTCTTCTTCGGGTGCTTCCTTTTGATTTGATCAAAGGGGCTCCTTAGGTTGGCTTTCTGATCAACGTATAGACTATAGGTTTATGTGAGGGTTATTGGGAGGATATTTCCGAATGATTTATATGAGACAAAATGCTTTGGAGGTGTGATTTTGAGATAATGGAATGTTCCCTTTTATAAGAGAGGCGAGGGTCACTTTAGGAAAAGCTTGAAATATTATTTTATTATAATATTATTTTCAGTTTATAATGGATCAAAATGGATTTATTTTGAGTCTAATGTGGGGATGGGTAGAAATAATCTCAACCAATAGGTTTTAGAAAAGTTTGGCCACCATATTAACCTTATCATTTAGATTTAACTCTTAGTTAAATAGTTTAACTTTTATAATGTCTTCTTGAATTTTTATAATACATGGTTAATAAACTTACTATAAAATGACTAGTGGACCCAAAGTGGTTCATTAATGACATATATATTATTATATAAGTCTTTTGACTGAACCGTAGATTTTAGGAATATTATATCATTTAATAATATTGTATTTGTTCTAAAAACTCATTTATGTCCATTTTGACACTATTTAGTATTCAGTTTTTGTGAAAGTCCATCGCTAATCATGATCAAATAGTGGGTTCCAATATAATACCCCTAAAAGTTATGTAGGGTTAGAGGGTTATATCCCTGGAATGAATTTATTTCCCTAGATGTATATATACATGCTACACAGGTAGTGAATGATCTATAACCATGAAAAGAGTAACATTGGGAATATGAGGTGCTTGTTACCAATAAAAAATAATTGGGTTTGGAAATAAAATACTCATGAAAAAAATAGTATTATATGAAAATAGATTGTTCAAATATAGTTAGAATATTTTTATTCAATACCAATCAAGTTACATTGAGCAAAAGTGACGAAGAGGGTGTGCATTTGGGCACATGTTGATAGTTGGGTCTATGATATGAGATCCAAAAATCACTATATATCCTATGGAAGTAGGAATAAATACACACATAATTCTTAAAAATGTGAAATAATTTATCCAAATGAATCATTAATGGATAAAAAATTATGGTGAAATCATGGGAGGACACATTGTGGTGGTAGGATGGATGGAAGGACAACATAATTTGTGTCTAGGTCCATGATATGAGATATAAACATCAATTTGTTCCCTATTAGGACAATAATCAAGACACAAGTAGTTCTAAAAAGTGGGGATAATGTACCTTCCTAGTTTTGGTACTATTTAGAAGACCCACAATAAATTAGTAAACCAGTACACTATGAATTATTGCATAGATCAGGATCTTATATAATGGTATTATGTCATTTATAATGGTCATCACTGAGTGATTTAATGTCCTTTTGTATTAACCATATACCTTATTGTCTAAGGGAACATTGTAAATAACTCATATAGTTTAGGGTTATGTGATAAAGACCATACATCATATATTTTAGAGTCCAACAATGAGAACCTTATACAATGTGGTATAAGGGAATGAGCTCTGAAGTAAATATCATGTATTTTAGATTCATGTTTTAAGGACCTATGCAGTTTAGGGATGTATTGTAAGAACTGTTGAACCCAATATTAATTTAAAAAATGTTTTTCATTGAAACCTTACATTAGTTGGAAGAATAATACACTATTCATCTGTTATAATTATGGATTATTATATAAAAAATTCATACTTATATATTTTGTAACACCCTCCCCAATTAGGATCAAAATTTTAGGGTTTCATTATAGGCATCGTTGATGATATTAAGGCTGACATCAATTCTCTTTAATAAAATAAGAGGAGGTACACATTTTTTTAACTCTCATTGAACATGGTTTTGATGGACTTAAAGGTTGTGAAATACCTACAACCATTTATTATCATGGTATTATAGTTCATCAAATCGAATATTTCATCATTCATCTTTGATCAGTTTGTTATAAATGGCTATCCAGAGTAACAAAAATTAAAAATAAATGGACAAGATTAAATTTTCTCTATACAATAGTAAATAAAGGGTCAATTGTGTGGAAGTACATAGTAAATTTAAAAATCCACCATGAATTGAATATACTTTCATGAAAATATTATTTATCATTTTCTATAACTGTTTTAAACATATTTGATAAATTCTTTTTGAATGTATCTATCTATTCGTTGGTAACATCGTGGTATAAATATGAAAAATTAGGTTGCATATTATATCAATATATTATTTCTTCAATTTTGGATGAAAAAATTTAGTTTCACCATTTGTTATAATTTTGTGAAAAATCTAAACCTAATTATGATATAGGAATTAATGAAATTCATCATATCCTCTATTTTGATTTCCTTGAAGTGAATAATTTCAACCCATTAGGAGAATAAGTTTATAGGATGATGGTGAAAATTAATTAAAAAAGGTGGATAGATGATATGGAACAATAAAATAAATTTCTAATAATGTAAATATTTAAAAGTATTTAAAACAATTTCATATTTACATGGGCTGATTCATGAAGTAATCTAATTATAATTGTCAAACACGCTCTCAAAATAGTTTTTAACTAAATATAATAAAGGGGAACCTATGTTGTCTCACATGAAGTAAATTAGTGTTGATCACTCAATATTATAATTTAATTCTACATATTTTTGAAATTTTATATTTTATTAAAAACAGAAATAGGCTAGCTGTTTTATGAGTGAATTCAGAAAAAAATAATGTGATTAAGGAAATGATTTCTAGGAAAAATGAATCGAAAAAGAAAAAAATATTTTGAAATTAACAATAACATTGATTGTGAGAGATCTAACCTACCCCTTTATTAGTCATTAATCAGTATTATTTATTATTATATTCATAAAATTATGGTTTCTTAATTGGTTAAACAATGAACTCTATGGAATAAAACATGACTACAATTATTTCTAAAAAATAAATCTATGCTAACATTAGGATTTATAATTGCAACACAATTTGTTGATTATAATCAGAAATGAAAATTATGATCAATGTAAAATAAGGATCAAAACTAAACTATATATATATATATGTATGAATGTATTTAGTTTTTTTATCATATTCAAACCCCATTAATTGGTCCCAAGTAGATTAGATTTTTCCATTATAGTTTCACTCTTATGATTCACACAAACCCATCCTCATGATAAATGTTACTATAATTAGAGTGATTTAATCATTTTAAACTCATTTAATTCAGTATAATTTTTTGAATTACTATGATTACTTGTATTCTAAACAACATGGCAGGTAGAAATTAGATTGACCAAAAAGAGAATTAAACTCCCTTTTATAGATTTATCATCAAGAAGACATTTTTCATAATAATGGCATTGAAAGGGAATATCCCAATATGATAAAAAATATAGTACTACAACACTAATAATAGAAATAATAATTTTAAAATGGATAAAAGAAAATTTGGTAAGTGAAAGGGAGATTACATACAAAAAAACATGAAAAAATATAACAGTAACAAGAGGAGAATCTACTTAGAAGGGATCTAATTCACACAATTACATTCATAAAATGGTATGATAGGTGGAATGTATCCAACATAATTAGAAATAAATGCTTATATCCTTGAAAAACCATTCCCCTGATTCAAAAACTCAAATAAATAGAGTAGGATTGGGGCAAGGTATGAAATTTCATCAGTAGTATGTGAAAAAGTAATTATCTATAATTTACTAACCATTGATTCACATTTTCAACCATGTTTCTAATCGAACACATTGTAACTCAAGGATAATTAAATGATATAAAATGTTTCCTCTTACATCATTAAAAATTTCAACCTAATTCAATATTAGATAAACATGTTATAACCAAAATAATGAGGCGATGTCCATTTTTTTGAATCCGGGAAATGTCTATATTAAAAAATAGTTTTATCTCTACAAATGTGTGATTAACATTGAATATTATGAATCAAAAATATATCTAAATAAGTTTATAATAAGTACATAATATTTTATGTTAAAATTTGGAACATAAAAATAAATTATGATAAAAATATTTGACAAAAAATAAACAAAAAATAGAGAATTTTCTGGAAATGATAATATTGATGTTAAAAATTAAAAATTCCATTAAATATTTAAATAAATATCAATTTTAAGAGATTATATCAATTATTGTCACAAAAAAATATCAATAATAACTTGTTTTATCAACTCCCCAAACTCACCCATTTTCACTCTATAAATAATTCACATTTTATGTAATCCATAAAATGTTGCATGTTAAATGTTCTCAATAAATGATTTTAATATCAGATATAAAATTGATTTATTGATTTTATACATACTTTTTAAAATATAATTTCTATAAATTTTGAGTTTAATTTGCATGGTCTTCCTAATATTGCATTGTTTCTTGGAATTTATAGGTAATCAACATTTTTTATTTTTATTTGGAAAAGTAAAAGGAAGAGAATATATTTTTAGGTCTTTTGTATTAATTTAATGGAATAAAAATGTTAGTTTTTATGTTATAAAATTTGACTAGCACTCAAAATCAAATATATAGGTTGGAAAGTAAAAGGGTTGCACACCTGGTATCCAACAAAAAACAAATTGTGGATTCCAAGGCCCGATACAAGGTGGTATAAAGCATCATGGATGTTAGTATGTTCAAAGAAGACAAGAAATGTGGATGGACTGAGATGATTTTTTCATGAATGCAGGGAACCAATTTTAATATTAAGAAATGGTGAAAAAATTTTATTTACGAAGTGGGGTCACATTCATGTGGGAACTATAAATTTTTTTAACAGTGTTATCATCTCCCTTTAAGGTTATAAAAGATCATTTCCAAAGAGATACTATATTGAAGTTGTAATACACATGTTTTAATATTCCATGAATGTTTAAGAGAGATCTGTAGTTAAGAACCTATAAATTCAATAACAATCCAGTGACCACCATGAATGGATCACTAAATCTCAGATTACACTCAGGGAAGACCTGTGAAGATGACCCTCATCATTTCCACTTAGGAGTTGATCCATGCATTCATATTAAAAGATAGATATTATTTTATGATCTATTATATTATATAAACGATGAGTCTCTTATAACATGGATGAACATAAGAGGGAAATGAACGTTATGCTTTTGTGAACTATTCTGTGATGTATGATGAGATATGTTGGTGAGACTTTATTGAATGATAACCTGATACATTATAGAGGATCATAAATTTATCAGGGTTTATATTTCTTAATAACATGAAGTATTTTCCCATTATATATTTTATTCATAATAGAATATGGAGGGGATTTTTGGATAGAAAAAATTCCACCGATGGGGTTTCAAATTGTTTTATGATAGAGGATATAGAGTTCATTGTGCATGATGTTTGAAGGATATGAAATGATTATCTGAATACACATTTGAGGGTTTTTATTTTGGCATTATCTTTAGGTTTCATAGATGATCCATATAATATAAGATTCTATTCATGGTTAATAACGGGAGTGAGCATCTTGGTTATGTTCCATAAGCCAAGGATTATGCTATAGATTTTATAGATACTATAGATATAAAAGATCTGTCTTTCCCCTTATATATGGATTAAAAGTTTTAAATTATGGGTGATAAGAAGGATTTGGTTATGTAGGAACCTACTGATATTTGAGGCTGATTTGAATTACTGAATAATGATAGGTAACATGATCTATCTAAGATTGAAGATAAAAATTACATGAGGTTTTATGGACTTATCCCGAAATCTCTATCCAATATATAACATATAATATATTCAAAAGGTAATAGAATTGGGGTTTTATGTGTGAGGGACCGCTGGACACATATAAGGAGATCAATGTGTATAAATATATAAATATAAACTTAAAATTTACAAGATATACATATAATATATTTTGAAGTAACTTTTCATTTAACGTAAGAGTAATTATGAAAATATATGGGGGTTAATAACTAGAAGGTTATGGAAGTGATATTAGTCTAGTACCACATGAGTAGAGATATATATAAGTATTTTCTTTTATAATTTTTATACTAAAGTTAGATTCAAAAATTTGTTGTGATTATGAAATTCATGTATGTTCTCTTATCATATTAACAATTTTTTTAGCTAAATTTTATCTTCCATATTTTACAATTTACAATTTATTAATGATTAAGTTCTTAGTTAGAAGTGAATATGTTTCATATGAGGTGGTGAACTTGTTGGATAACAGTGTAAGTTTAATTATTAAATTTAATTTTTCTATTAGGGTGCCCATTTTTATATGTAATTGCATTGAGACTTATTCCTTATATTATTACCTAGTTCCTAGTGAGTGTGAGGGTGAT
Organism: Viscum album; assembly: GCA_963277665.1. Lineage (NCBI taxonomy): Eukaryota > Viridiplantae > Streptophyta > Magnoliopsida > Santalales > Viscaceae > Viscum > Viscum album. Next base: position 192,869,132 of record OY728165.1, on the reverse strand, counting down.
TAGAGAATGATACCCAATGTAGTTTAGGGGAATGAGGGAGAGATGTACAAAATTAACTTCAACATTTTTTTTCTGATAGATTTTAATGCATCTAGGTTGGTCATATATTTCCTATGCAGTAGGATAAATGGTCTTCGATATTTTTAGTCTTTACTAATGGGTACAGTTTTGACACCCTAAAGAGTGGAACAATAAATAATATAATTCATTTTAGATGTGGGGTTGGGTTGTTAATAATTTTAGTAATACTATACCTAGATACTGAGTCTCTTACCTTAATTATTTTTTGTTTTTTTCTTGAGTTAGTCCATCCGTTATGTTTTAGTACAGTTTACTTAGTATTTCATGACAGGTCATATCAATTGAATTCATAGTTTCTATTTCTCATGGTTTTGATCTTAATAATTTCATAACCTATATATAACATAATTATTTTTAGAGATCTTTAGATTCATTTTAATATATTATAGAATGAAGGGACTCAGATTATAGACATCATAGTGCTATGGATTTAATGAATCATGATTATTGGTGGGACTAGCTAATTAATATTATTCAATTTTCTATTATTAGTTTTTCATTATTTTACTTTATGGAATTCATATTGATTATTTTTTATTATTATAGATACCATGTATGATTGAACAATATTATGTTCCCATTCCCAAGATTACTCAAAACTAATTTGAGACCATAGGAGGCAATGAAACCAACAGGCTTAGTCAAAATTTTAGTGTTATTGTCAGAGACTAGGTTCAACAAAATTCAATAGTTAGATAGGGAATTTCTAACCCACATTTTTGTTTACTATTTTTAGATTGGTTTTTTTGATCAGTACTAATCATTTTTTTAAAAATGTGGTCATACCATGATAAATCTCCACATCTAATTGTTTATTGAAAATTGACATCCCTCCCACCAAATTGAAAATCTCTTAGGGAAGATAGAAATACAATGATGGGTGTGTCAAATTTTATTCTTGGTACAACAACCACATTCGATTCTGGAAGAGAATCTCCAAAGTGTGAAAGGAATTATCAAAGAGGGATTGAATCTTCATGAGATGATCACTATATAAGCTAATTAATTAAGGAAAATAATCAAGGTGGAAGATGAGAAAGTAGTAGTATCTAAAGATTCATCTGAAGATGATCTTATGATCAAGGATGAATCTGAGGTAAGACTTGAAATACATACTAATTTTGAATTTTACATAGATAACACCATCTAAAATTATACAATTACAAAATAAAGAGTAAAAGATTCCAACATTGGAGAAGATGAAAAATAGGAGGAATGAGTGATAAGAGATATTAAAATGTGGCACAACATTATTTATGTGATATAGGAGGCATCTGAGGAATATTTAGATGAATTGTAACCATAAAAAGAAAGTAAATATAATCAAGAAAATATAAGGATGGTTTCCAAACTTGAGGAGATATTTTATTGGTCAGAACAAAATTTAGGAAATCCCATATCTTCTATACACATTATTCCTTGATTTAGTATATTAATATAAACACAAAACAATCCCAAATTCTCAATAGTCCTTGCGTATTTGGGTAATTGTATTCATATCAATATGTCTTCAAATATGGATATAATGAAATTATTTAAAGACATCATAGCATTCCCTTAAAATTCCATTGAACTTATAAAACTACCCGTGATGACCTATGGAGACTTATAAAAGGGGACTGAGCTATAAATACAAATAATGAAATAATACATGAATAAAAAAAAGTAAACCAGTATATGTGATTCAAGAGTCATAACATGACGAGGTGAGAATCATAATCAGGAATATCAATGCATGGTATAATATGATAACATAATGGAATCATTGGAATCTAGAAATAACATAAAACATGGAATCGCAAGCATATGTCAAGGCTAGTTTCTTAGACATCATATAATACTGTTCATAGGATAACCACGTGTGCACCACACATGGTATCCTATGAGATAAAAACATCACCAAATGCATTGTATGACTATATAATTGTAGAACCATCCATCATATTCATATCATGTACATGAAATTGTGTTCCACATAAATAATACAATATAAGAATGAATTTAATAACCTTTAATCCAATTATTATGGAGTGTTGGTTACATACATAGAATCCCCCCATAAATTAATGATATTTACATAGAGGTTAATAAACTTTAGTGTAAATTGTGATGGTAATCCCAACCCCAAATTCAGACATGGAGAATCATGGGATAATTTTAGCAGCATAACAGTTGTACGTAAATTATAATAGAAGGGATTCATGAGAGTGAATGGTGGTCTCTCAAAACATGAGAATCATAAATAAAATAACAAGATGTGTTAAAAATTTATTTCAACCAGATTAATTTTGAAATCAAAAGGATTAATACAAAGAATGTACATAAATAAAAAGGCATAGGATAAAATTCCTTACCTTGATAGGGTGCTTCTAAAATCATTAAAAGAGGTTATTAATATCTTGGTAATAACATGTTTGGGATTTATAGAGATATTGAGAAAGTAAAACCATTCTCAATGGGTTTTTATTGAGGAATGGGTGGTTTGGTGGGTATTTATAAAAAACAATAGGATAATTATTTATTTGTTTCTAATCTTATGTTTTGGACTCCATGTAAAACAACAAAGAAAACAAAAACATTACCAAGGTTTTTTCCCATGGTTTCTCTCAAATAGAGGTGGTTTCCAATATTTTTTTTATTTTAAGAAATGATATTTATAGAATAAAACAATTAACAATGCAGAAACACGTATTATTCATAAAAAATGTATTAAAAATAGTAAAATATAATATAGTACTCAGAAGATTAATTATATGTTTTTAAAATTAGTCAAGTCACTAAAAGACACTTAATTTTACAGGGGAAGTATTTTTTTTTCATGGATTCATTTTACAGTACTTATAATGTCACATTTTAGCTTTTATTAAGTCATAATAAATACCATATATTTACAACTTATTTAATTTTTTTTCTAAAAAATACTACTTTATCAGAAAATTATGAGGTATTAACCATTATAATATCATTTCTATTATTTAAAATATTTTATTTGTTTTATTAAAATAAATTTATAAAACTAGTAATTTTTAATTTTGAATAAAAATATTTATTTATTGTAAAATACCAGTTTCTATAACACAAACAACATTCATACTCTTATAATAATTAAACAGGAGTTTACAAATTTAAGTTTTATTTTATATTTAGAAAAATATTATTTAATAAAACTATGTAATAAAATAATTTAGTTCAAAAAACTTTTATATATTAAAAGGTTTTTTAAATTGAAACTATATATATGTATTTCATAAAACTAATATTTTTCTTTCATCACATCAAAATCATATTTTTTCCAACTTATTATATAATTATTCAAAAATATAATGTAATAAATAAAAGGGTTAAATATAATAATTAGTTATTTTATAAATATAAAATATAAAAAATTATACTACTAGGGTATAGATACATAACCCATTATTGAACCAGCATATTTCATATGGGTTAGGTTTCTGATGGTTGTATTTAATGGGTGGTTTAGAAAATGTATTTTGGGTGGTGATATCTATATTCTTCCCATTATCCCATAAGTTATTTTTCATTAGTTTAGTTATTGAATCACTTATTAGGCTTGGTCTAGTGCCAAGACTAGTGATTCTATCTCCCTCTGAAGTTATAAAAATGGGCTTCATAAGGTATGTTCCTAATGGATGATGACATTAATTATTTATTTATTATAAATTAGATTTTATCATAACCATTATTATATTGTAATATTAACATTCATTATTGAGTGACTATATTATCAATTGTCCTGAAAATTAGTAGTGTTTTATTTTTAACAGGAAATACTTTTATATGTGATAAAAACCACCATAGTGAATGTGTTTTTTGTAACTTCACTACCTAATAATCCATTTATTCATTCAAAAATGAATTAAAATTATAAAATTTTGGATCATTACACTATTAACTCCATAAATTTATCCCTTGAAATTTTATTTTATACACTAAAACAGATGGTGGAACTTCTTTTTCATCGGATATTCTGGTGCATATGTTTCTTTTTCAAACATGTGGTTTCACAACATTACTTTGACCTTGTGACTTGTATGGTTTCATAAAATATTGTCTCCATGATCTATGATCTTAACTGACTACTCATCATATGAAATGTCAGTATCCAAAGGTACCACATTTCAATTTTGTACATGTGACGGGTTTGGTATGAACTTCCCCATAAGGGATACATGTAACACTTATCGTATATGGTATATGATATATAACATCTTGACCCGGGATCCACTTAACCTATGCCCCGAGTCGGTGGGGCACATGGACTAAAGAGTGCCTCACCCTACATTAGAGGATACAGACTGGCAGCGAGGGTGTAAAGGTGGTACAATGGGGAGACTATCCCCTCTATCGAAAGTGGCAAAATAGACACAAAAAATAACATTAAACAATGGAATCATATAATAAATATACAGAATGAAAATGCAGCATAAAAATAAATATAATTGATACAATAGGGAAGTTTGGATGTGTAAAATACTATGGAAACTGAGTAAATATAAGAAAATACTATATGGTAGTGTTTGATACATGATGCATGTCAAGATAAAATACAAAAAGGAAAAAGGAAGACACAAGAATTATACACAATAGTACAAAAGGGGAAAAAGAAAATATGGTTCCAAGAATCTTAACACAATTCCTTATCCTCTACTATTAAGATCCAACTAAAGGTCAAGAATATCAAAAAACCTATATAAGGACTCTTTCCATATCCATACATACATGCAGATAGTGTTCTTGAGTACAAAAGGAATCCTGAGTAGTGGGTGAGATAAAAATCTCAGTAAGCCACCACCAACGGTTTATACATTTAATCAAAGAATTGATAATAACTAAACAATGTGCATGTAATATTAGAACATGAAAATAATGATGAAGAAAATAACCAAGCCTCTCAGGTTCCAAAGGACACCTGATGGATGTACCTGATTCGGCTCATAGACAAGAATAAAATAATCATTCACTATATATATAATAGTAATATATATATATATATATATTTCCTCCACATATATGAACCAATTACTTTCATAAATAAGTGTACATATACCTAGAATACTAGTTTTTGATAGGTCCAGGGCATGAATCAGACATCCATGACCAGTCTAATGAGCCTGTAAGCTCAATAAATTTGGAACATGCCCTACAACCTAATAAGAGTGCAAGACATCATGAAAAAAAGAATCAGGATGGTGAGTGAGCCATCATGTCCTTAAAATAATCATGGAACATGGCCTGTAAATCCCAACACCTATATAGTATCACTGGTTGGAGATTCCATACTCAACACACTATGTAAGGTAGTATGTTTTTTCCATGCTCGACACCCCTTTCCATCATACACAACCCTTATAAAAAAGTATTATAATTATAACTGCCATGGGGAATTACATTCCATCTATCTATTTTCTATAGACCCTCTATATAATCTAGGAATTAAGTTTTTCATAAAAAAATACACAAGGAATAACTTCTCATGTGACTAAAAAGACATTATCAATTACACCTATGGATTTTAATTCACAAAGTGTATTTCAATTGATCATAAACTAAGGTCATTGTCTAATAATTCTTGAACATTCATTCATTTAATACACTTAATTCATCTTAATAAAGGAAAACCATCATGAATTATCGATTTTATTTAAATAAACTCATTTAATTTAAAAAAAAACATGAAAATAACATTTATAATGCTTAATGGGGCCACTTAAGAGGATACATGGTTAACAAAGTAATTTCCTAGTTGGGAAATTCCAATTATAAGAGTTCTGAGCACCTAATATATGCCTTGGGTTCCATTTAATACTCATGTCTCAAGTGATATTTCATTTAATGAATAAGAGAATTTTAATATAAGCCTTTTGAGCATTTAAGAAATTGACCATTAAGGGGAAACTCAACTTGTCACACCCACCACATATAATAAATGAAACCTATAAACCATAAAATGAGAATCAATAAGTGTATATCTGGGCACTATAATCAAATTTATGTGAAGGAATAAATATTAATGGGACCCTCTGAAAAATCTGGCATGTGGTATAACAACATAATTACAGAACATCATAACTTGAACAAAAAAGGGGGTGACCACTGACTTTAGGGATGTATATGACTCCTTGCTCAATATCAACCTTATATTCATATAATGTTGGAAGATATATGAGAAATAGTCCAATGGAAGGAAAATAAGGAAAATTTTCTTGCATCTAAATTGAACAGTGGATTCAAAAATAAACATATATAGGAGTTAAGAGACTATGGAAGATTATCGAGATAGATCTAATGTCTTTGACAGATTGTGGTTAAGAAACTAAATGAGAGATCTAGTTTAATACCTATATTGAGGTGTTCTTGAGATTAAGAGAGGGGGAATCTCACCCATATACTAGAGGAATATTAGGGGAATGGAAAACGAAGTTATAACATGAATGAAGAAAAAATGGTCATTTCACCCAAAAATACATAGGCACACAGTTTGGCCAAACTATGAAAAAACTATGCTCATTTCACAACTAATTAGTGAAAAACTACATATTTTGGTGAACAGTTTGACTAACCATGTTAAAACCTTGCCAAATGGCACTTTAACAAATCCACAAGTAGTTGTATAGCCATGCACCTTAGTAACATGGCTGCAGAAAAACCATGAGGCCCAGTCCCTTCTTCCCATTTTGGTGATCCAAGCTTCGAACATGCACCGGATGCACCCAAGACCTCCTCGGCTTAATTAAGAACCAATATTTTGGATGTTTAGGAAATTTATATTGAAAAACTAAGGATCCATACCTTCATTGAAAATAACAGTTGTTATAACCTCCACTCCTTAAAGAAACTCATCCACGAGTTGGAATTATGATGGAGAAGTAGAATCGTTAGATAATATATCCATCCCCTAAGCTCATATATCATATTTACTCTTCTAGGTATCCTTATGTAATAAGCTGTGCTGCCATAGAATCCATGAACAAGGAACTAACCTTCCTCCGAATTTCTTCACTCTCCAATCCACAACCCAAATGGGATACTCCTCAAAGGAAGAATCTACACCCAATTCAACCCCATCAGAATGAAAACATGTGACAGATCTGGATAGTATTGTTGAAGCTATGATATATGAAATACATCATGCATAGACCCATATATATGAGGAGGTGAAAATTGGAAATCCACTTTCCAAATCTGTTTTATATCCTTTAAGGGTTGCATGAAACTCCATGAGAGCTTATCCTACATAAGATTATTTCTATGGACCTATAAGGGCGAGACTTGAAAGAAAAACCTGTCTCTGACACTGAAATGAAGAGTTCACCAACTTATTCTAGAATATGACTATAGTCTTGATTGAGCTATGAACATGCACATCCTGATCACCTAGACCAGCTCTATAGTTCCTTGAACAAGATGTAGTCCATGCATAGCTACCTTCCCTACCTCTAACCAGCACAAAGGTGAGCAGAAAGTCCTACCATATAAGGCTTTATAAATATCCATATTGATGGTATCCTGAAAGATATTATTATGATGAAAATCAATAAGGGCAATGTGTTTATCCAATGAACCCCAATTTTAAGAACACATGCATGAAGCATGACCAATAACACCTAAATTGTACATTATTTTTTTCCATTAGTCTATAGGTGATAAGTTGTTCAAAGATGTACCTACATTCCTAGGGCCTTTTGAAAACCCTATTTGAACCATGCTGTGAAATGATAGTCTCTATCAGAGATGATAGGACATGGAGCTATAGGCAATCTTACAACTTCCCTGACATACAAAATTCATAGGTCATCTATCGAGAATGTATCTCACATCGATATGAAGTGTGCAACCATAATCAAGAAATCAAATACATCCCACATTATATCATTTCCATGAGGTGATCTGGGAATACCAGTAATGATCTCAATCAAAACATCACCCCATTTCCACTCAGGAATTGACAACAAATTCAAAATCCTTACCAGATTCTAATGTTCCCCCTTCACCTCTAGATAGGTGGAAGACTGAGTGATAAAGCTGAAAATCTCGCATTTCATTCTAGGTCACCAAAACTAGAATCATAGATCTCGATAAATTTTTGTGACACTGAGGTGAACTACCCAAGATGAGGTGTTTAATTACCACATAACCACATATCTAATTCCTACTAGGACCCATACACACTGATGGAGTATTAATATATCTACCCCATCCATTGTCCAACATGAAAATCTATCATCATCATAGACAATTTCCCTTAGGAAAGGGCCTTTAGGATTAGATATCTATCTCATTCATAACCATTATAGAAGAGTGTATGTCACCACTAAGGCTATTAAGATAATCTAACTGTTGTCCCCTAGAACCATACTGTGCTTTTTTTTAGAATAAGGCCATAATATTCCATTCAAAACTATATTCTTGAACTTCATGTTGTTGATTATTTCATCTTAGAGCATCATCTTCTGAATTTCCATCACTAGACATGTAGAAAAGATCAAAATCAAATGCATTTAGGTTCTCAACCCACCTACACTGTCTAAGATTTATATCTCAATGTGTAAATATGTACGTACGACTTGTGCGATTTGTGAAGACCACAAAATTTAAATGAGGAAGACAGTGTGTCCAACAACACAAGGCATGTACAACCATTGTGATCTCGAGGTTGTGCTTTAGGTAATTACACTAATGAGGCCTCAACTAAAGAGACCCATACATGATGAATACTTATCCTGCATTAGAAAAACTCCAAGAATGATACATGATGTGTAAAATCAAATATTTAGATACAAACATTCTCTATTAGAATACGTGTCTCCGCTAAATTCAAATAACCCTTCAATATCCTAGAAGGCTTCTTCAAAAGATTTTGACCATACAATTTTCTCACCCTTCTTTGTAAAATCCCATAAGATACACAATAAGGCTTGATAAATCCTAGATGAAGCATATGTAATATCTAACCATCCTCCAAAAACTCTGACTGTCTAAGACATTCTTGTGTAGCTCCCAAGAAACTACATTTTTAACTTTCTTTGGGTAAGATAAAACACATAACAATGGATAAAATTACCAATGAAGTGTACTTTTTCAATACAAAAGTGTAATTTACTGATCTTATCATAGAGAAGATCCTCTATCTATGTATTCAAAAAAATCTCAAGATGAGTTTCATGTTTGTGTATGGATCCCGAATACACAAAGATATCATCAAAAAATACAAAAAAATGTATCTAGATATTGGTGGATAACCTGATTCTTAAGAGACATGAAAAATTCCAGTGTGTTTGTGAGTCCGAACAACATAACTATTTACTTTTATAGACCATACTTACTCTTGAAAGCTATGTGATGTATATCATGGTCATGACATGAATCTTCGGATAGACAAACCTCAGATCTATCTTTGAAAACACATTCACTCCTCATAGATTATCAATTGGGTCATCTATTCTAGGAAGTGGATACACATTTTTTATTATTTTATGATGCAACCAAATGTAATCCACACATTACCTGATGGTTCCATTTTAATTCTTGGAGAAAAGGACTGATAGACCTGAAGGAGAAGTGATGGGGCATATAAATTCATTAAAATATAGATCCTCAAACTTATTCATGAGCTCTGGAATCTCCTTCAGTGAAATCCTATAAGGAGGAATGGTTATGGGTGCTCCTCCTTGAACTAGATCAATAGTAAACTCTAACCCTCTCACCGGAGAAATAAAATGGAAAATAACATGAAATGTGTATCTAAAACACTCCACTATAGGAGAAAAAAATAGTTGGTCATAACATCTCACCATCCATGAAATGACTGCTGATCTGACCTATCACACTACACAACTCTTCTTCTCAAGACTACCTCATGTTTCTCTAAAATACCATTCATCCATATGCATGTACCTATCACACTCTAGTGATGTAAACACCACCATTTGATGATATTTATCAATATGGGCCCGATGGGGAACAAACCAATCAATCCTAATGGTTGTGTCAAATCCCTTAATTTCTAGGATGTAAAGAATATACAATAAAATATAACCAACTATATCAGGTGGAAAATTCATACAATGGATAACACCCTCATAATGGGTACTTAACATGGGGTCAAGCATCATAATTCCATATAAGTTCTCAAGCTCGAGTCCAAAAATTTAGTGATTTCATGAGATATAAAATAATGAGAAAAGCCTATATCAAATAACGTGGACACTAAAATGGAGGCTGCTAGAATGATATCTCATATAGTAAAAGGTTCGATGCTCTACTCCTTATGAATAGGCAGGACTGCATGAAACTATCATGTACCAGGGATCTGCGTCACTACATGACTTCCCTAAGCGATCATGTATTGTTGGCGCTGGGAATCATATGCCTTAGTGCCTCAACCACAAGTACTAAATCGAACTAATCAGTTGGTGGTATTCTAGCTACCTACCCGATGCCTACTTATCCAACTCCTGACTGTGGAGTAGACATAGATCTCCTCTCTCTAGGAACTATCACGAAAGTCATGCAGAAGCACAAGATATGCCCCATCTATCCATATCCTTTTCACTCGACTAGATATCGTAAGCAATAATGTTTTTTTTGTCCAAGAATCCCGAAATAGTTAAATATAATAATATTATATGTATGAGTTTCCTGACAATTTTTACCTTCATGAGTAGCCTCCAAGTGGCTCTTTCTCCCAAAAGGTGACCTACAGATTTCTCTAGGTGTTGAACCTCCCCAACTCACACCATCAACATTCCATAAGTTCCCCTCTATAATAAGGGTTTTTTATGACTACAAAATTGATAGTACAGTAGAACACATTGAATTTCTATAAAATGGTGTATACAATCCCATCCCTGAACCACATAGTGATCATAAGATCATCATCATCTCGAGTAGGACAAAATTGTTATAGCTCTATGAAATGTTCATATTGTTCCATAACTAAAAAAATCACTTAATGAAGGTTCATAAATTATCTTGATCTATCATCCCTCAGTTTCTTGGGAATGATTTAGTCATTCAATATGGTCTAAAAATCATCCCATACCATATCATGATGCCGATCCACTTGAGTGAAAATATCCCACCACCTCTTAGAATAATATTTAATCATATATGAATGTAGTAGGAACCTATACTATAGATGATTCTCTAGATACTCAAACATAGAAAGTATTTATTCAATCCAAGAAATAGAAGCATGAGCTTCACCATCCCCCAAAAACGTGGGAGGAGGTTGCTATTGGAATACCTAATTCACTCTATTATACTCGAGGAAGATCATATGACTCCTTGAATAGACTACAACATGCATAAGAAACCATAAAAAAATGGAGAATTGGTTCCCATATTAAGAATAAGAAGAGGTGATATTGGTTGAACAACATGAGGAATGAATTGTAGCTTAAGGCCCACCACCTCAAGAGCATGGTCTTTACCACCTTCAGAGAATACAACCATGGAGACATGACACTACTATGCCAAACAAATTTCTCAAAAGAGATTTATGAAACTGAAAAGGTTGAAGATAATAAACTAGGACAATTATAAATCCTTCAAATAGTATTGATCATGCCTTTCGACCTACATCAAAGGATAGGTCTATATAATAGAGAGAGACCACCATAGGCCATCAGAATGTATGAGATACCCCACAACCCACTATTAAGGACATGATCAGGTGTATGTCTATGTGGTGGATTTATACACGATGGAGTTATTTAATTTAGAATTCATATTCATGGGAATTTTTTCTTGTTCAAATCTTTTAAATCCTTTAAAATAGTTAAATTTGGTTTTTTACCATTCTTGATCCATAAGGGCCTATACTTATTTTGAACCAAAATATGGAATCCACTAAATCCACACCATAACATGTTCTTGAACAGGAGTCCAATTTTCCATGGATCAACATTAAATAATTGACAATTTATGGTTTCTACATCAACCTATTAATAGAAAAAATATTATGTTAATCTAGGAACATTATGTATAAATTATGTTTTCCAATTCCTGTAATAAATTTCAACACATTCAATATGAAATATAATAATGAAATTTGAAAATAAACAAGGAAGAGAAAAATTCATTGCCTATTAATCATACAATTCCTTTGATTATGCATGTACTAATGAAAATCCTTCATTTCATCAGGACATTATAAAAGAAATATCATTTCAATCAAACCAATATCAATAACATCATAACTCAAGTGTATCATCCAGTAGTGAAGTCATGAATTTTTTAAAAATAATAATCAATAATTGCAATTAACCATCCTAGGTAATTTGGATTTCCATGTACATGGGTAAGATATGTCTAGGAACATCATCAATTCCAAATTCCTTAAAATCTTAGTTTCCTGTCTATTAACCAAATAGAAAGAAAAATGAGAAAACACGTTAATACCACTTTGTAATGTCCTGACATAGGATCCACTTAACCTGTACCCTAATTCGGTGGGTCTCATGGCCTCAAGAACACCTACTCATACATCAGAGGCTTCCGACAAAGAGAGAGGGTGTGAAGGTGGTACAATGGGGTGAATATACTCTAATGTTAGAGTGGAACAACAGATAAAATAGATAACATTAAAAAGAAAAATAATATAATAAATAGATAAAAAAATCATGAAGTGGAAGGATTAATATAACTGATATAATATAATATTGTGGAAGCATAAATAATTTATCAAATGACTAAATATAACCAAATATTAATGGCGTTGTATGATACATGAATTCATTGCATGATTTAATAAAAAAAGAAAATATGAAGATACAAGAATGTAGTAGAATAGTACAGAAGTAAAAAAGAAAAAACAACTCCATGCATTATGATCCTATGCATGATCCTCTGATCCTAAGCTCCAATTAAAGGTATTGAATGTCGATAAAATATAAAAGGGTGGTTCCCCTTATCTATGTATACAATAAGACAATCTTCTCACCTAACAACTGCAACCTGAGTAGGGTGGGAGATAAAAATCTTAGTAGGCCACCACAAACTTTATCAAGGTGTAATCCAAGAAGTGATCATAACTAAATAGTGTGAAGGTAATATATGAATCAGAAAAAATGATGAAATAAATAACCGAAATACTTAGGTTACTAAGGGACATCTGACGTCTCTTCCTACTTCATCTAATGATCAGGAATCATTAGATTAGTCACTATATATATAATGGTAATATATATATAGCTTAATTAAATATATTTCATCCACTTATATGAACCATGTCCATGGAGACATAATTTCCCATATAACTAGAATACAAGTTGCTAGTTGGACCAGGGTGTAGGTCATACGTCCCCTATTAGTCTTACAAGCCTATAAGATAAAGTAATAGGGTACATTCCCTATATCCCCATAAGAGTGTGAGATATCATTTAACAACACTTTATAGGGTGGGTGAGCCATCATTCCATCACTCTAACTGTGTAACATGGTGAGTAAATCCCATCCCCCATATAATATCAATCATATGAGATAAAATACCAGACACCCATTATAAGTGAGTGTGATTTTCTACTAGGCTCAACACCCCTTACCATCATACACAACCTTTATAAAGGTGAACTATAATTATAATTACTATATTTCATTACGTCCCTTACATCTCTTTTCTATATCCCATCTATATAAGCAAGGAATAAACATTTTTATAACATAAAACCGGAGGAATAACCTCTAATACAACTATAAATACATGTTCAATTACACTATGTATTTTCAATTCACAAAGATCATTCCAATTTAGAATACAAAGGAATGGCCTCCCCATTGTTGAATTTTTATTCATTTAATCACATTAATTCATTCTAATAAATTAACCCCATCATGAATTAGCAATTTAATTTAAGTCAACCCATTCAACTGAATTAAACGTGAAAATTTCATTTATAAGGCCCAATGGGATCACTTAGGAAGTGACATGGGAAACAAGCCGATTGTCTTCTTAGGAAATTCCAATTATAAGATAAAAAAAAGAGGTTCCTTGGGTTACATTTAGAACTCATTTCTCAATGGAAAATTCATTTAATGTCTAATAAAAAATATATATAGGCATTTTGGGGAATTAAGAAAATAACCATTAAGGGGAAAATCAACATGGCACACCCATGAGGTGACCATATATGTTATGTGAAACCACTAATCCACCAAAATATAATAAAAAGTTGTATATAAAGGCACAATTATCAAATTATTATAAAATAATCAATATAAATTGTATGCTTTGCAAAAAATGGTGTGTGGCACAACAACATATTTAAGAAGCATCATAACATATAGAAAAAATGATGTGCCCACCTACCTCAAGACCGTAGATGACTCCTTGGCCAATATCAACCCCAGATCAGAAGTTGGATGGATAATATAAGAGAAATGGTCCAATTATTAAAAAATTTGGAAAATGTTCTTGCACAAAAATAGTGGATTTGATTCCGAAATAACCTTATATATCAATTAAGAGGCTAGGGGAGATTACCAAGATGGATCTAATTCCATTGATGGAATAAGGATCAGACACCATATGAGGGGTATAACTCTATGGAAATATTGACATGTTCTTAAGATAAATAGTGTAGGAATCTAACCCAGACATAGAAGGATGAAGAGGGGAAAAAAATAATTCTATAACTTTTGTGAGGGGGAAAAGATTAATTTCACCCCAAAATACATAGGCACACTGTTGGGAAAACCCATGTTCAAACTATTCTCAGTTCACTGCTACATAGAAAAACACCACAAGGTTAGGAACACGGTTTGACTAATCATCCACAAATTATTCCAAATGGATCTTTCCAAAACCTTCATCCAGCCGCATGACCATCTTCCAAGGGGCTCACTATTGTATCAAACCCTGTGGCCTAGTCCCTTTTTCACATTTTGGATTTCTAGGCTCGGAATGAACCCTGAACACACTCAAGTCCTCTTTATCATGATTTGGAATCCATATTAGGGCCTTTAAAGGAATTTAAATCTAAAAACAAATCATCTATAACTTTTTTGAAAAGATGAGTAATTATATGTTAGGTGGGAGTGATTGTCAATATAAAAAAATCCAACAAAATCAAGGTTGTTAAAATAGTTGATTTATCTAGGTCCTAATATTTTTTTCTTCTAAAATATCATATCCTAATTCCATGGTGATATACAAAGAATCACCTAATCTCTAATATAAAATTCTAGATTTCTTGGTTGATTTCTTATGTAGATTTTCTGGAAACATTGAACAAATTTCATATGGAACTGAATGGATTAAAACTTCTCTATCATCTTTTGGATAATATCAGGTCCCATAATCTTTCCCTCTCCATGTTCATCCCATTATATTGAAATTGGATACCTCTTTCCATAAATATCCTCATAATATTCCATTTAAAGTCTTGAATTAAATATATTTTCTTATGAGAACTCCACTAGGGGAATGCGATTATCCTTAAAACCTTATAAATTCATTGAAAATGAACTCAGTTTATCCTAGAGAGTTTTATTGGTCATATTAGTCTAACAATCTATATGAGGGTCCTAAGTACTGAAACTCTTCTCTATATCCAATTCTTGATGAAGGCTCATCTAGAACCTCACGATATACCTCACATCTCAGATACAATGGAGAGTAGTTTCCCATGAATTATTACCACTTCTCTTATATATATTATTGAGATGTTCTAGTGTTAAATATTTATTTATAGAAATTATATGAGCTATCTTTTTAAGGTGACTGACTACCACACAAATGGTGTTACTGACATTAGAAGTCATTGGGAGTCCTACTACAAAAGAAATGATCATTTTTACTGTTTCTATACTAGAATGGGAAATTATTTCCTCATAACCTTATAGTTATATTTCTCAAACTTTAAATATTCTCATGATTAGAATTGAGACAAATTTTTTGAAATCTCTCTCTTCATTTTATCCAACTAGATGTTTTTATTCAGGCATCTTTATGTCTTATTGATTTATAGATGAATAGAGAATGATGAGCTATGATCATCGTCTATAATTTCTATCATCAATTATGGTTTTTATTAGACAGAAATATATTTTCTAAACCATATGACTACATATTTACCAAATTTAATCTCAATAATATTTTCAACATTTTTCTCTATCTCATTATCATATTTTTTGGTATCCTTTTGATCGTCTTTAGAATGGATGGTTGAGAAATTATTTGAGAAAGGTAGGAGGAATTTCCTTTTATGATTCCCATTCCCATACATTACATGTACAATATTATGAGTTTACATTCAATCCACATCATGTATAGGGATGAAAAATCTTTTCTACTAAAAGGATTTTACACTTTACACCTTCCCAAGATGGAAATGGTTTTAATAATCAAAATTCATTATCAAATGTAACCACTTTTTTTGGGTATATTGTGATCATTTTTTTGGAATATATATTTGAGAGTTTTAATACTCACAAATCCAGAAAACTTATCCCCTTAGAGATAATTCATTCTAATATTCAATGTAAAGATAACTATAGTCAATTCGAGATGAAGCATGGGTAGTATTATTTATTGATCATTGATATCTGGGAGGAATAGTCTATCACTTTATCATTTTTCATGAGAATAAATCTCAATGAATTTTTGGACACATCACTATAGATCACAAATCCTTCCCTAATAGTGGGTAACAAGAGAACATGTGTATTTATTAAACTATTCTTTAACTTATTAAAGATGCCCCAAATTCAATGATCTTGATGTACTTAACTCTCTTATAAGTTATATTATTTAGTGGTTTAGATAATCTTTAGAATTCTATTACAAATCAAATATTGTACCTAGAAAATCCATAGAAATTATGGATCTATTTCATAGATGTTTTTTAGGGAATCCTTATATTTTCTATGTCTTCTAATGATCCAAAATACCCCTTTATTGGTGATAACCATCCACATGAATTTTACTTTCTCCATCCTAAAATATATTTTAACATAGATCACTTAAAACAGTTCCTTTAATAAGATCCTAAACATATTATTGAAATTATCTTCATGATCATTCTTATATTTAAAGTATATAAGAATATCTGCTATAAAGACAACCAAAAATTTGATACGGAGATACCTAAAGACTATATTAATTAAGTCTATAAATAATGTTGGAGAATTAGTGAGTCTCAACGGAATAAATATTAAATAAAACTTCCCATAAATTCTAAAAAACATATTATTGTGGATATCCTAATTCATCACATTTTCTTCGTAACATCCTTACCAAATATCCACATTATAGAGGCACAATGTTTTATGTGGCTAATAAAAAATGTATTCAATCTATGGTATTGGATACCTTTTTTTATCATAATCTAGTTGATCTCACAATATCCAATATAGGGATGCATTAAACAATCATTATTCTTGAAAAAAAGGACCACTATACCCCATGATGAAGCACATGGGTGTATAAACCCATTATCTAGATTCAACTATATTTTCATCCTACATTTTTAACATAAATAGTGTCCCTTATATACAGAGTGTTTGATATTGGAAACTAAAGGGGTATATGTTTGATTGATAACTCAATATATTAGTCGGGAGGATGATCAAACAAATATTAAGTTACATATCAATATATTAACTTAAAATGGAAATGTCTTCAAGGATTATCTAATCCTTAGTCTCAATTATTTTAGCTAGATACACTTTCTAATAAAGAAATAATATCCATGATTGAGATGAAAATTACAAATTAAATCCACCATCCTCTATATATTTAAATAAAATCAGCATGAAATTTTTGATGGGGGTTATTTTCTTCTTCTAAAAATTTAGGTTATATCTATGAAAGGAAATGAAATCTATTCCCAAAAAAACATCAAATTCGTCTAATGTTTTAATAATAATTTTTCCAAAAAATTTCTCCCAAAAGTTTTGACAAGGGAAAAGTTATATTTTTGGGATGAATTAATTTACCAATGTTATATTTTGATCAATAACTCAACATCCATGTTTTGAGTAAGTGTCTGAATGGTTCTACTAAACTTGTGAGATATAAAAGAATATATAAAACCATATTACCATAACAATTTTTTTTATTAATGGATGATAAAATTACATTTAGCTATTTGATTCAGGTTTGAATCACTTACTTTAACCAAAATAAACTTAGGGATGAGAATTTTTAACTATTAAGAATAAAAGATAAACTTTGAACAATAATGGGATAACCTGTAATTGAAATGTATTCCTTAAATAGTGAATATATTTTTTAATATAATTTATACATGATCTTTTTCAAAACATTAATCATCATAAGATTTTTTATTCCTTTCTTAATTTTTCATATATAGATTGTAAATTATCCAAATCATTTCCATTGAGATTGAAAAAATATCTTTGCAGTAAATTCCGTCTTTCTTTTACTAAGTACATGTTAATTTAATACCCAATAACTGGTTTCATAATTATTAGCTGAAGGTAAATCTATTCTAGAGTGAAATCCCCTTATTGTATCTAAATAAGGATTATTTTTCATGAAAATCAATCATTCTATACTTTAACAAAATTTATTGATGTTTCCCTTGTTTAGTATCTTCCGCATGATTTTCACTAATGTTTTATAATAATAATACCTAAATATAAATAGAACATTAATTGATAATAACTATGAAAACTTATATATTTATACACTTTATTTTATAATTAATTACATTAAGACATAATTATAAAAATTAAAATATTTTAAGATTACAAGTTTATTTTGGTAATTATATACACATCAAAATAACATAAAATAGGGTTAAAATGGAATTATTTAAAAATCTATAACATGCCCTTAAAATTCCATAGATCTTATAAAACCACATTAGAGAACCACATGATATACATAAGAAAGGGGAGAGCTATAAAGATTAGTAGTGGAATAATGAAATCATTTTAAAATGTAAAGTAGAATATGTGAGAAAATAAGTATAACATGAAGATGTTAGAATTATAGTAATCAACATCGAAACATGTTATAAGATGATAGCATTATAGGTAACATAGGAATATAAAAACAATATAAAACATAAAATCATAAGAATTCGCCACGACGAACCACTGAGTCATAATTACAAAGTGTACTTAGGATCCTAATTATCATATATGGAATATCATGAGATACAAACATTACCCAAAACAATAAATGTATATATAATTATGGGCCCACCTTTCATATCCAAATAATGTATTAGAATTTTTGTTCAATTTTTTCATGCAACTCCAAAATATATTTAACCACATTTAATATATAAATTAACTAATTCGGGTTCATTAGTGGATGTAATCAATAATTTAATGTTATTAACATCTAGAGAAATACCCTTGAGTGGAAATGTTGATGGGTACTCCTAACACAAATGTTTGGTGTGGAAAATCAAAGGATAATTTTGCTAGCATAATGGGTTGAAATGGAGGTTAATGGTAGTGATTAAGGAGGGATAAAGGTGGTATGTCATTACTTAGGAATCATAAGGATGAATATAAGATGAGTATAAAACACATTTAAACATAAAAAATTGTGAATTAAATGGATTACTATGAATAATTTTAATTAATTAAAAAGAATATGAGAGAATATATTTATTTGATAGGGTGATTATAATATCTTGAGAGGAGATTCATAAGATATTGGGAACACCATGGGGGGAT
The DNA here is from genome assembly GCA_963277665.1 of Viscum album. NCBI lineage: Eukaryota > Viridiplantae > Streptophyta > Magnoliopsida > Santalales > Viscaceae > Viscum > Viscum album. Next base: position 192,849,374 of record OY728165.1, on the reverse strand, counting down.
TTATAAAGGGAGGGAAAGTGGTAGTTAATTCACAATGGGTTTTGAGTGAAGAATAATGGGTGGTTGAGTGAATATTTATAGAAAAATAGTGGTGGATTATTTATTAGTTTTTAAAAATAGGTTTTGGTCTCTAAGAAATAAAATTATCAAAACCACAAACCATACAATGGGGGCTCCAATTATTTCAAAAAAAGTTGGATACTTTCAAATATTTTATAATTCTTTGAACCAATATCTTTAAAATAATTCCATTTAGGATGTGTAAGTGATTCATATTCATAATTAAATGTTTTTAAAACCATAAAATGTAATATTTTTTGGAGGATTCAATATAGGTTTGCTAAAAAATAAAATAAAATAAGAAAAAATTATTTTAAATGGTAAATTTATTTTATTAATTATTCATTTAATAGTATTTATTATATTCAATTTAGTATGTTATTATGTCATAATATATAATAAATATTCATACCATATAATAAATATTCATACCATATTTAGTTTTTTCCAAAAAAAATTGATTGTCTTGGAAAATTATGAAAAACATACTGTAGGATAATTTAGATATATTAATTTCAAAAGGGGTACCAATTTAAAAAAATAATATTTTAAATATAAGGGCATATAGTTTTAAATAAAAATATTACTTTACTAAAAAATATTAGTTTTCATGACAGAAACAATATTTTGTTCCTTATAATAGTTACATGGGGCTTCATTAAATTATATTATAATTTATATTTACAAAATATCATTTAATAAATATATTTTAAGAAAATAAAATTAATCTCAACACTGTTATATTTATTTGAAGGAGTGTTTTAATTGAAAAAAAATATATTTCCCAAAAATAATTTTTTTGTTTCATCATATAAAAATATAATTTTATCAAACTAATTATATAATCATGCATATATATAAATTAACATTGAAAATAGATAAATATAATTATTATTTTATTATAAATAAAAGAAAATGATTTTGGAATACTAGATTCTTAATGCATAACCCTCTTATTACTCTAGTGTCTTCCCTAAGGGTAAGGTGTAATATTGTGGTAATTTACTCTTGTAGTTCAACAAACATGGTTTGAATGGTGATCTCTATAAGCATACCCTTATCCAATATATGGGTTTTCTCAATTTTTTTATTGAATCTCAGCTTGGGATTGGTCATGGGTAAGGTTCAATGATTCAACCCCCCCTTAGAAGCTACGTTAAATAGGATTAATAGGGTATGATACTACTATTTAACACCATCACTTTTACCATCAATGTCAATTAGATCTTATCAGAATGTATAATATATGAAAATATTAATGGTCACTATAGAATGAATATATTATCAATGGTTAGAATTCTAAAAAATATTTAAATTCCAATGTTCTATTTTATTTAATAGTCCACAAAAACTAATGTAGTGCTTGTATTTTATATAACTAAATTACTTAATAAGGAACAATACAATAGATCCTCCCTTTAACATTGCTAAAAAAGGGTTGTATCCACACTAAAATGCACAGGTATTGGGAGCGATGTTAAAATATACCCTTTATCAATGCTCATAAAAATAACTAATAAAATGTGTCTTTATCAGTGAAACAAAGAAGTGCTATTAAAGGCACCCATTATCATTGTATTTTTTTAGTGTTGATAAATGGCTTCACTAACATTGCTTTTTTTAGCATTGAAATAGGGTGTCTCTAATAGTGCTTAAAAATCACTAAAAAAGTCACCCATTAACTGCTCCCTTTTTAGCACTGATAAAACATTTGAATATATATATTTTTTAATGAACCCCAACACCCCTTTTCTCAGTGCCCACAACCCCCTTTCTTAGTTCTTTCCACTCCCCAACCTTCATCATGCACCCCCTTCCTCAGTGGTCATGAGAGCCCCTAATTTTGTTCTAGAATACCCCCCTAATACATAATCCATCATGGACATGATCCCATGAGATCCATTATGTGGGTAAATTCTTTTTACCACTATGTGAATATTTCTTTGGTAATAATTGTAATGTTATAATTAAGGGTTATAAGTAGAAATAAAAAAGGATAATTAATTCATAATATAGAAGCGATGCCCTTAACCAGTAGAGACATGATGCATGAATCCCATTTTCAGAACCTAGAAGGGAGATAACATAAATAGAATACTCCCATGACCAAGCCTATGACACGCTTCAACAAGTGAAACTTTAATGAAATCTCATACGAGAGAAGTTATTATTAGTAGAAGTTACCACTTAGTCCAAGTTAGCTTAGCCACCCCATGAATATATCATTATCACACACCTTAACCTTAGTTTGTATATGGGTGTTGTAAGGGGTTATGTTTCCTAGAATTAGTTACAAATTTTTTAATTCTTGTTTATAAATAAAACTATTATTTCATAAATTTTGTTTTAAGAATATTTTTTCTTAGTTTTTTTTAATTGAGATGGAAATTGATAAATTGACTTTGTGATCCAAAATTGTACATTTCAAAAAGATATAAATTTAAATAATAATCTAATTTATTATGAATAATACATATTCTAACGAAATAGTATTATAAAAACAATTTTATTTTAATATAAATTATAATATAGTTTTATTATGTCCCAAAATTATTTTATGTGCTAGAAAATTTACTATACATTTTAATCCCACTATTTTTTTACTAAATAAAGATTTTTATATTTAAAAGTAATATTTATCATAATAGATAATTATTATGATGAAATAAAAATATTTTTTGAAACAATAACATCAATATTAGGGTAGGCTAAAATTCGGATAATTTTCTAAAATAAGTTATTTTTCCATCAATAGTAAAAATACAGTTGGAGTTTTTTGTATGTTTAATGACTTCATAATTATGTCATTGTGATGTAATAATTATTTGAAAAAACTTTATGACTAAAAATTTGTCATTTAATTATTATATAGTATTTTAATTTATTTTAATCAATTTACAAACCCATCGGTTACTTTATGTAGTCTAAAATTGAAACATTATCAATAAAAACAGTATTTTGTGAAAAAATTACTTTTACATTCGAAAAGAAGTAATATAATATGATTATTAGTTATTTTTTATTTAAATAACATAAAATATTTCTCCAATTTCCAAAACTATATTCCAAAACCTTTTTAAGCCCACAATTTTCTATTTTCCACAACTTATATTTCTCAGGCCTATATTTGAAAAGTATTAAAAAAATCCCCCTCTTTTGCAATAAATTCCCCCATTTATCTATTTCCATTCACTCATAAACTATCCTCCATATAGGTATGTTATTATTACCTCCCAAGGAGTTCCGAAAGGTTATCTTAAGCCCCAAAGGCTCCAATCCTCATGTTTTAAGAGTAACACCTCAAGGTAAGGGAATTGTCCTTCTTTACATTTCGATTCAAGAACCTCTTTTCACATATGTCTTATAAATGTCATGGTTAATATTTTTTATTACACTTTTGATAATAATATTTTTTCCAAATTATGTTTCATCAATGGGAGACCCTTTTCCCCTCTCATTTTACCATTTTTGAAAAACACATTTATTACCCGTTATGTTTCCTAATTTACCTCTCAAAATTTCCCTCTTCTCCTAAAAAAATTCTCTTTTATTTTCGTTTTAAGAACTATTAAAACACTTTATTTTACAAGGGTCTTCACATATATGTAAAAATGATTAATTTTATTCTATTATTAACATACATGAAAATCACATTCCTTTTCTGTGGGCTGAAAATGACATAATGATATTGTTTTTAATAACTTTTGAAACATAATGATTTTGATATGAAACTCATTTCTTTTATTCTTCATAATTTATTTATGAAATTTTTGATTTTGATCTATGTGAATCACATGAAATTAAGTCATATTAATGTTTCAATCTGATAGTGATACAATTAATTGGTTTATTTCTTCAACCTCTAGAGATACTATCTTTTAATATACCTTGGGGAAAAACTCTGGTAATATTTTATTTGCGACACCCTGATGATTATGTTTTGGTAATTATATTTTAGTGATATAAATTTAAAGGTTTAAAATAAATTTTGTATCCAAATTTCCAAGTTATTACTCATGTATTTTTTATTATATTATTCTTTTTTCATTACTCATGGCACAATGATATTCCTCATGTCTTTATTTATATTCCCCATAAATATATGTAAAATGTTTCCCTTAATAGGCCATATTATCTTCAATTTCCTTTGACGTATTCTCCTAGGTTATGAGATGAAGTAAATGAACATAGTATTAATCTATTAATAATCCTTTAAAGTAGATTATATGTATTTTTTATATTTTCATGAATTATGTTTCTTATTTTCAAGAAAGTAAACATTAAATGATCCATTATTTGTACCATGTAAATGAAAAGATCATGTAATTAAAATAAGGGATTCCATAGTTAGTATCAGTTTATAGTTTAGTTTTTCATAGAATTAAGGATTTAAATACATTATAATAACCCTAGGGAAATGTTTAAATATAGGAAAACATCATGGTATTATAGTGAAGTTTTAAGTAACTAGTTTCTTTTAAAATTAATTTATGTCCAGATAAAAACAAGTGGATGTTGATCCATAAAAAGTGTATATAGGGGTAACGCCTAAAAACACCAATTTGAGCTAGACTCAAACGGGAACTGGTGTATGACATAAATCCTTGCAACACTCTAAGATTGACAGTCCTCGGGTGTACGTATAGATAATTGATAGTTCTTTATGAATAATTATGATGGATTTATTGAAAATGTGATTCTTGATGAGAATAACATATTTAACAATAATGTATTAAGATATAAAATTCCTTTATAATTAAAATAATCTCAAGATAAACATGTTTCTCACTAATGTTTTATTTATATCGAAAATTTTGAGAAATTAGAGGAATTGTGTAAACGATGAGCACAACAGTCCATGAATTGGTGGCCCTCCAAAGGGTGCAATAATGGAAAACTTCATGATAATGATTAATCAATTATGTTGAGTTATGAACAATAACATGAATCATGTCAAGAGACTAGATTCACCTCGAAGGGAACACCTTTCTATTGATTCCATCATGCATCGAAAACCACATTTTTTAGTAGATCTACTGACCCATTGATTACTGAATAATGGATAAACTTGATATAAAATATATTTTCTATACTAAATTGTTTAGAAAAATATAAAGTCTCCATTACTATATACTTCATAATGGTATAATATGATCAATGGTGAAAATTGATTAAAAACACAAATCAAAGAATTGAGATTGATAATATGGAGTGTTAAGAGTTCATGGGAATATTTTTCAATAAATACTTCCCCACTCGATATGAATAAAAATAGAGAAAAATAACTAGTACTAAAAAACAAGGAAAATGAATTTGTGGGAAGCTATTAGATGAACATTATAATACTTTCTCATTACACCTATATCATTATTATTTATCATAATGGAAAGTTAGATATATTTTTAGTGGAATAAATCCCCATATATTATGGAATATATCCAATCGAGACTATGAAAACTATGAGGAGATAGTGTAGTGTTATATGAAGGTTGAACTAGATTTCAGAGAGATTTAGTGGTCATAAAAATCAAAGAAAAAAAGAGATATTAGGAGCCAAACCTTGGTAGGAACAATGATAATGGACGAGGAGGAAATAAATTAGAATAATTGACATGAAACAAATGTGGGAAGAAGAATTTGAGGAACATAATACTCAGGAGTGGAAAATGTTATAAGTTTGAATAAATTTCCATATTTCTCAAAACATTCGTAGTAAGGTGAAGACTCAACTTCTCCACACTAACGATAAAGGGAATATAGTGTATACCCAACCCAAAGTCTAATGATATAAGTATGAATATATAGGGAGCTTTTCTAATCAACATTAAAATGAGAAGGTAATAGAGGGGAATAAACATTAACATCAGCATATGCCAAGGGAGAAAGGTTGCACATTTTCTATCACGATGGATGATATAGAAGCTCCAAATGATGTTGTGTATGGTACAATTATTATTCTATGAAAGCTATAATATACACAATTTGATTATGGTTCTAGACAGTTATTTATTTCTTTAATGTTTTCAAAGAATATAGAATCAATACTTGAATTTTTAGAAGTAGTGTTATCAGCCAAGACTCATAGAGGGATTATTTAAGAATCAAAAGTGCATAGAAACTGTAGTATTTAATGTGGATAGAAAAATATCATAAAAAATTTAGTATTCATTCCCATGCTGGATTTCAACATTATACTTAGGATGAACTGACACTGAAATTATAATGATAAGATAAACTATAGAAGCAATGAAATCATAGAAGTCATTAATGGATAACATAGAGTTATTTTCAAAGGAGAGATATCCCGACCAGAACATTGTCAAGAAGTACCTCTTCTATAATTCTTTATGGAGATTATTGGTGAAGAGGAAGAAGGAAGTGAATGTACAATAATAGAAAATGATCCTATTATTTAGGAATACATTGATTTATTTCATGTATAGTTACAAGGACCTCCTATATAATGGGAGTTAGTGTTCTCCATTGAACATAGACATGAACCCAGGATGATGTCAAATACAACATATGGAATGAAAAATGTAGAGGTGTAGGAATTAAAAAACAACTTCATGATCTTTTTAATAAGGAGTTTATTCAACAAAGTGTTACTCGTTTGGGAGCACATATTCTCTATGTGAACTGGGAGGATGGATCAATGTGTCTCCTTATTTATTATAGGGAACTTAAAGGGATCATAGTGAATAACAAGTAACCCTCTAAATGATTGATGATTTATTTAACCACTTTGTGGGGATCAATTCTTCCTCATGCTTGATCTTCAATAAATATATTATAAATCCTGAGTTTATAAATAATATATTATAAAGACTTCCTTCCAATCATGATATGAGATTTATGAGTTCATTGTTATTCCCTTAAAATTGACTAATTTTCATAATATATTTGTGGATTTTATGAATAGTGTCACTAAGAACTACCTTGATAAATTTGTTAAAGTTTATATTGAATGTATTTTGATAAATTTGAAAAGAAACAAGGAAAAATATAATAATATATTGGTTATATTAAAAACTCATAGGAAGGATTGGTTATTTAAAAAATTTTGAAAATGTAAATTCGGGTTAAAAAAGATTATTTTTTGTGGAACATTCAAACCAATGATGGAAAATTACATTACCATACCAAGAAAAATGTTTTGGAGGATTTCCCTCAGCCTATAGATGCAAATAACATTCATAGTTTCTTTTTTATAGTCATATATTATTGATGATGTGTGAAAAACATTTTATGAATTTCTAATCCATTAACCATGTTAACTTGAAAAGTGGCCATGTTCATCTAGAAAAAGGATGTGAATAATGATTCCATGATCTGAAGAATTGATTGGTTAATGGAGTTGTGTTAACTCTATCCTCTATCAGATAAGTATTCATTGTTTTTAACAATGTATCTATGAAAGGGATTGGGTGCATCCTCATGAAAAATTAAAAGTTGATTGCTTATGCATCTATATAGTTATAGTCTCGTTAATATAATTATCATATGATTTACTAAGATGTTTCTATAGTTATATTTTCTCAAATTATATAGAGAACAATATTTATAGGTAAAAGTGTGATATATACAGTTACCACCCAATATTGAAGTATATTTTCATGAAAAAGTAATTGAACACGAGAAATAGAAGATTTTTTGATCTTCATAAGGAATATAGATATTCAATCCACTATCACCCCATAAGAGAAAATAATTTCACTAATGAATTATCTAGGAAATAACTTATAGTGCTGGAAATGACGTGGATTCAAGGAGATTCTTTGATCAAGGACATAATAAGGCTGGACATGGAAATCAAGATGGTAGAAACATCTTCAATAAAATTTAAAATGATTTCTCCACCATTATTATTTGATAATATCATTAAAGATCAAAGATAAGATCCTTTATTACAAAATAATTTAGGGGATGCGAAGAATGAGATGTTAGTTGACTTCAATATTGACCAAGAAGGTGTATGGAAATTTTATACAAGGCCATGTGATAAATATATTCTATAGATAAAGAATAAATTGATGGATGATGATCATATATATACATTTTCTATTCTTCCTAGAAGCACTAAAATATATAGGGACCTTCATGATCATTATTTGTGTGATAACAAGAAATAGGATATTTCCCACTACACTGAAATGTTCTTGGTGAGGTAGCATTAATTTTGAAAGGAAAGATATTCTTATCCCTAGGTATATTGACCACTATTAAATCCTTGATAACATAGGATCAGTGGAATATCATCTCTTAATTCCACCAAATCTAGATCATGTTAATGAATTATTCAACATATCTCACATGAGGAAGTAAATACATAACCCTTCATATGTAACGAACCTAGAGGTGGTACAACAAGAACGTGACCTATCTTATGTGGACTATCCAATGGAGATCTTGGATTATAGAGACAAATTTATACATAACAATACTACCCACCATATGAGATTAAATTGGAGGAACCATAAATTTGAATAAGAAATGTGGGAACCAGAAGAGATAATAAGATAGATGTAATTGGATTTTTTCTCAATAGAGATCATGATTTGAAATTTCGAGGAATAAATTTCTTAAGGGGGGGTAGGAGAATGTAATAATGAAGACTTTTTTAATGATAAATATTTTCTGAAAAATTCATGTTATATTATATTATTCACAACAAATCCATATCTTTTAAAAATGAAGTGAATATACACAAAAATGTGACCAAATGGATTTGAATGTTATAGTACAATAGGTTAATTATAATTGTTAGTCAATATGATCATTTGGAAATATAGTTTTTTTTAATAATTTTAAGGTTATAAATAGTGTTTATACGTCCAAATGAAAAAGGAAAATTAATTTTGAAAGGAGAAGGGATGTAATCAACCAATAGAGTCATGTTTTATAAATACCATTTGTTAGAAAAAGGGAAGGAGGTAGGACCGTAGGGGTTCACCCTTAACCAATCCCAAGATGATCTTCAATAATTGATGGTTGAACTAAATTTATTATATGATTAGATCATGTTAGTGAAAATTACCACTCAGTCGATGTTAGCAGAGCTACACCATGAATATATCACCATCACACACTATACCCATAGGCCGTACACAGTTGTTATAGGGAATTCATGTCTCGAAATAAGTTTATTATTGTTTAATTTTATAGTATAAATAAAATTATTATTCCATCAATTAATTTTTATGAATAGTTTTTATTCACATAAATAAGCTTAATTGGGTAGGAAATTGTTAAATTTACATTTCAGACCCAAATTTTACTTTTTAGAAAGGATATAAATTTATATAATAAACTAAGGTTTAATGAATAATAGTTACTTTTAATAAATTTTATGATATAAATACCTAATTTTAATATAAATTATAAAATAATTTTATTTATGTCCTTAAATATTTTTAAGTGTCAGAAATTTTACAATGCATTTTGAACCTTATTCTTTTAATGAAGAAGGATTTTTAAGTTAAACGTTAATTTTATCATTTTTAGATAATTATTTTCATTAAATAAATATCAATTTTTAGATCATCATGTCGAAATAAGGTAAGGGTGAATTTATGGAAATTTTCTAAAATACCTTTTCCCTTAAATAATATAAATATAATTTGAGGTTTTAAGTATGTTTAATTACATCATAATTATATCATAATGTTGTAATAATTACATAAGCACAATACATGCCTAAAATATTTCATTTTATTAATATCAAGTGTTTAAAGATATTTCAATCAATTTTCCAATATAAATGATACTTTTCAAAGTCTAAAATGGAATATTTGACATTGAAAACATTATTTTGTGAAAAACTTACTTTTCCTTTGAAAATGAAGTAATATAATATGTTTCTATATTATTTTTGGTAAATATAACAAAAAAAATGTCCCAAATTTCTAAATAATAGTAAAAAACCATGTGGAATCCCATGGTTATTCATTTTCGACAACCTATATTTCCAAGGCATATATTTGGAAATTATTGAACAATTCACCCACTTTTGTTATAAATTCACACTCATTTCCCCATTTTCCTTCACTGAAAAACCATATTACACGAATATATAGTATTTATACCTCCCAATTAGTGCCCCAAGGTTTCCACAGGCCCTTATGGTCCCAATATTCATATTATACTAGTAACTCTCCAAGGTAAGGGAATTATCCTTCTTTTTTTATTCAAGAACCTCTTTTCGTATATGTATTATAAATGTTATGTTTACTCAATTAAATTTCATTTTATTGTCATAAAAATAATTTCTAATTACATTTTATCAATGATATACCCTTTTAACCAATTATTTTATCCACTTTCAAAACCACATCTTATACCTGTTATGATTCCGAATTCACTTCTAAAAATTTCCCTCTTCACCTCAAGAAATTCACATAATTTTTTTTATGAATACCCGGGATTATTTATTTTCCAAGGGTATTCACCAATATAATATAATAATTTATTTTATTTTATGATTGAAATATATGAAACCCACATTCCTTTTCCATGGGCGGAAAATGACATAATGATCATGTTTTTAAACAATTTTGAAACACAATTATTTTGATATGAAATCAATTTATTTTACCCTCCATGAGTTATTTATGAAATGTTTGATTATGATATATATGGATCAAATTATATTAAGAAATATTGAGGGAGAACCCTGATATAGATCCAATTAATTGGGTAAATAATTTAATCTTCAAAGATGACATTTTTTACGATAGATAGGGTAATAACCTTCTAAAACGTTTATTTATGACACCATAGTGATTAACCTAGGCGATATACTTTTGAATTTATAAAATATATATTATAGCCACATTTCAATGTTATGATTCATGTTCTATTATTTTTGATATACCTATTTTTCTATTATTCAGGCCTCAATGATAATACTCGTGTCCTTATTAATATTTATAATGATTATATGTATATTATTTCCCTTACTGGATCACATCCACTCCCCATTCCTTTGATGTATGTCCTCAGGTCATGATATGCAATAAATGTACTTAGGATGAACCTATAAATAAGAATTTTAAATTCATTAAAAGATTGATTTATGTTTTCATGTATAATGTGTTTGATTTTCATGAATCTAAACTTTAAAATATCATCTATTCATAACTATTAAATGAAAAGTTATTGTAATAAAATGGAGGAATTCTATATGAAGTGTCTCTTACAAAATTCTGATATACTATCTAATATTTCAATTATTTGTTATGGAAACATAAAAATTCATATTAGAGTCCTTCAATTCCATTTCTTTACCTTGAAAAAACAGTGACCGAGGTCCCCTGGGAAACCACTATGTCGATATCTTCGCAAGATACGATTTGATATGTGGTAGATCCCAAATAGACACCCGAATCATCATTTATGTCCATTTTAATTCCATGTCATATTTTTAACCTATCTAATACCATTCATTCATTTATTGAATTTTGATTTCATATAATTCTTGTAAGATGACTATTACTAAAAAATAATTATAAAATTATTAATTAATTTTATTTTTTTCAATTATTTTATAAATAATGTTTACCTAAATATCATATATATTAATTTTATGTGTCTATTTAGAATTAGATAAATAATATTTAATAAAATATATTATATTTATAATAATCTAAATATATTATTAAAATGATAAATTATTTTTAATTATATATATATATATATTATAATATAGTTTTTATTTGAACTATAAAAATGGATGATAAAGGGGGGCCATTATTAGTGCTAAAAAAAGCACTGATAAAGTTCCCCCTACATCAAGGCTTTTGTTATTTTCCTTGATAAAGGACACCTTTTATCAACACTTTTTCTAGTAATGATAAAAGAGGGATTTATCATCTCTTTTTATCATAGATAAAATCATCGTTTATTAGTGCTAGAAAAAGGGGGCCTTTATTAGTGCTAAAATAGTTCTTCTAAGGTTTTCCCTTTATTAGCGCTAAAAAAATAATTGATAGGGGGGGATTTATTAGTCCTTTTTTTCTATAACTGATGAGGACACCCATTAGTAGTTATTTTTATGAGCCCCCTTTAAGGATAATACATTATTGTTTCCAATCATTAGTAGTAGAATTTATTCATTCAAAAAGAAATTAATTTATAAATGTTTTTTTCATTAAAACTCTATCCTAAGAAAATGAAAATGTGGTGTATGTTCAGGAACCTCACCCACTGGGAATCACTTATAAACCTATAGTGAAGATGGGATTGACCTCTAAAGCCCGCCTCTAATAGTTCTTGGGTTAGCTACTAGCAGTGGGCGTATATCACACAAATATTGTATACATTAACCTCAAGAAATATAAGAAAATATATACATACCACAAAAAAATCATAATGAAAGGAAAATAATCCAAAATCCAATGATACCAGACCCAAAATACATGAATAAAAAATAGATACAAATGCCTCTACAATAAAATACCACTAAAAGAAACATGTGGAAGAAACCAAAAAAACTCTAAACAACATTCTCGTAATTTCTTATATGATATTAAAAGTTCTACTATAAACTTAAAAGATATGTATATATTTGGGTGAGAATAACATTTATACATAGTATGATCATACACAAGGTCACTTATAAAAACATGGAAAGGGCATACTAATACCTCCATGAATAAAAAATAAAAATAACCAGAACCTAAACAATTTATGTAGTTCCCTCACACCAACCAAGGTTCACTCACCTAATATCTCATCATAGATTTGTAATGTAATTTCAAAATAATATAGAAAATTTTCCCCACAACCATGTTCACCACCTATTTCCACTCTCACCTAATGACAAGACATTTACTACCATACATTCTGTATCCATTAATTATGAATCTAACCATATATCATGTCACATGGAACCAGCTACACATAATATCTTATTACTCCAAATCCATATATCATATCACATAATCTAGCTAGTTGGGTATTCTGAAGGAATTAGACATTATGATCAATCCCTCCTCCTATCATGCATGACCCCCAACAACCTTGAGATTAACAACCACCAATATCACTACAAACTACTATATAATAGATATCATGGGTGAGTTGGAACTCAATTATCCATATCCTCCAAATCCTATATATTATAAATAACACCCCCAATACATCTAGGTGTTAGAAATGTAATTCTACAAGGGTTGGGTGTGTATAGAAACAAAAAAGAATATATATATATATATATAAAATAGTATCACAAAATCCCATATATATGATTTCACAAAAAAAAATGTGGCAACCACCGTCATGACACTGATGATGTAGTTCCACAATAAATTAGATATAACTAAGAATATCTAACCCACAAGAATGAAAACATGACACAAAAAACTTTCCACTTATAGTAATGAATTTAATAATTCATACACCAAGATTAATCTATTAAACAATTAATTTAAATTCACTCAGATAAATTATTTTTCAATTAAAACATTATTACATAAGATGATATTATTCCATTTCTATAAAAACCCTACTAAATAGCCTCAATTATATTCTTTTGATTCAATACCAAGGCCTCTAATAAAAAAATAACCAATTCCACCAAGGAAAAAAATAACCAAGGCCACAAAGCTGAAAACAACCAAGGCCACTAAACCAAAAAGAAGGCCACCAAGACATATATATCACTATAGGAATAAAATAATCAAACCCAAATTATACATTTTTCCCATATTAATGAACTTAATAATTTAATGGATTTTATCAAATAAATATAATTCCAAAGGTCATAATTCTATAATAACCAAATAAATCCAATCAATAATAATCAATATCATGAAAAAAATAAACTTCATGCACACCCTAAAACTCAGTTTCAATTTAATTTTTTAATATATTCATTATTAAAATTTGTAAAATTCACCAAAATGATGGGAAAATCAAGATAATCGTAGAGGTTCACATAATGAGAGTGGTAACTCAAATCCCTTACCTAAAAAAATATGTATACTTCATTGTGAAAAGTGAATTAAAGGGAGGATGAAACATTGAGCCATAACCACACATGTGATTCTAAAATAAATCTGAAATTTATATATATTTCATCTTATAATATTCAAATAAAAACCCAACTCCAATGAAAATAGTCACTATGAAACCACTGAGGAAACCAGGAATAACATAGATAGAAAGAGAATAAGGAATCACATGGAATTTCAAATATTGAATCTCCAGATATAAGGATCAAATAAAACATACTAGGTCTAGAAAGGGATTCATAATAACCTAAATGGATGTCCAATAACTGTTATAATATAAGAACGAATTAGAAATATCTAATAGCGACAATAAATTATAGATAGCTTCAATAATGCCCGATTAAAATTGTGATGAGAAAGTTCTTGCAGTGAACCTTACATTGTTCAAATCCAATGAAAAACAAGTCCCTTAATCCAAAAAAACATGGGAGGTATTTAATTACATTAAAATTGTGAATATAAAACCCAGAATAAAATCCCCTCATGATCATTATGTGGATGAACAAGTGGTTCATGGAATTAATCATGATATGTACCTGTATATTTAACTCTAGCCCCTTTTCTGAAACCTATGTATTTGGAATGCACAAATTAAAAGGGCGGTATGTTCCATACCTTTTAATTAGATACCTTTCAAAAGATTATTTTCCCTAAGAATTCTAAATATCTAAAAAATGCTGTACCAACCACTAGAAACCACCAATCACTATCTGAGGAGATATCACATAAAAAAAGATGAAAATACATCACAAAACATAAATCAAGATATAGAAAATCATTAAATAAGTCTAATAAATAATATACAAATAATTAGGGCTTAAATAGATACATTTATTAGGTGTGAATATATGAATCATACTCTGAAGTACTATCCTCAGGACAACTAGGTCTTTATAGAACTCGAATGAATAAAAAAACATACCTCAGAATGCCTTTTGTAGATCCTCATGAATCTCGATCATTCATTCCATTAATTTTGAATTTTAAATGATATAAAACTCATACTATTCAATGATGTGACAATCATCAGGAAGATATAAATGATGATGGGACACGTGTAAGGCATCAATTTTTTTTCTAGTTGTGAAGAAAGAACCAATTTATAATCCATCTTATAAAAACATCCCGAAAATTCGAATGGTATGAGAAATTGAGGAGACAACTTACTACTTAAAAAAAACCACCAACCACAATGAGGAGAAAAATTTAGGAAAAAATTTCCTTTAAAAATGAACTATAATGGACTAATTCACTGATCAATATAAGTTTTTTTAGAATTATTTCATGACCTTTATCTTCTCAAAAACCACCTGAGTATTCTCCACCATACTCTTCACCATGTTATGAACATGTTCATATACCTCTCTAATATCACTCCAAGATTGTGTGAATTGGTTTTTTAAAATTAATTCAACCAATTTTATATATTTCATTTCATGAAAGACAAAATATATTTTTCTTAAAAAGAAATAAATTTAGATTCCATTATACACAACATAATGTTAATCTTGAGACACACACAGTAATTATATTATCTTGTAGTACACACAGCACTATGCTTCTCTTTTATTACACACCTTACGAAGTTTATTTAATAGATTGTGTAATATACAAGTGAGAGTTTGTAATGAACTACAATATACTATTATAATGATTATTAAAATATAATTATAGATATAAACAAGACCACAATAATGAAGTTGTGAATAATAACAACTAAATTAATAAAATAAGATTTAAACAAGTTTATACAATAAATCCTTTATTTATCAATCAGCAGAAGTGAATGTAAGAACTATTTGAAATTAAAGAAATTACTTCTCTATGAAAACTATGTTTCTATGTAAAACCTAAATTTTATATCAATAAAATAAGAAACCTTCTTTTGATTAATGTTTTTAGTAAAATTAATATATTATATATTCAATAAATATTCTTTACACTCATCCAATATATTTTATATGTATAAGATAATTATAAATCTAATTTTATGAATAACAAGATGTATTTTTCGAAAAGAAAATATTACTTCCCTTTAATGAAGAGCCCATTTTATGTATAATTTTGGAAAAAATAATACTTTTTATTTGAAAAAAATAATATTTATTTTTGAAATCAAAATATTACAATTTAGTTTGGGTGATTTTTTAGTATTTTTTGAGAAACTTATTTTATGGATGAGTAGTGAAAGTACTGAATTTTAATTCAAAAATACTATTTATTATAATTTATTTATATATTTATATCATATTTTAAATTTTTATTAATTTTTAATTAGATAAAATGTACATAAATTATTCCAATTTAGGACATTTTAACCAATTTCACATTGATATTGGTAATAAAAACATTCCAATCTTTTCGATCTTTTTACAGTAAAATCCGCTTTGTCGTCCCATTAGTGGGATTAAATTTAAATTAATTTCTACATCTTCTGTAACTGGAATTTTGAAAAATTGATTCCATTTTTGTATGAATAATAATTTATAATTTCTAATTCAACAATTTTTTATGAATAAAATGATTACTGAAGGTAATTAATATTAACTATAGTTATTAAGAGAAACTTTTGTTTAATAAAAGATAAATCCCTTAACATAAGGCCCAAAATGTTCTAATTTTTTTTGAAAAATCCATTTTATTGCCATATTTAGACCATATCATCAATTTTATCAAATTTTTACCAATAATGGAGCCACATGACATGGTAAAAATTCAAGTTTAATTAACACCTTCATTAATTTAGAATAATGCCACTTCTCCTCCACTCTAAATAGGCACTCATCCCTCCTGCTTATTCCCACCTCTAAATACATTTTTATCACAACAACTATGTTAAAATAAGCTAAAAAAATATATAAATTAATTATATATGCATACCTTAGGGGAAAAATCCAAAAAATAATTCCCTTTGGATAAAAATAAAGGAAGATACCCAATGAATAGGTTATATCCGTCCTCAAACTCTGTGGTTTTATTTTCATTATCCGCTACCTAAAATAATATTATTCCAATAATTTTTAATAAATTTAGTATCCTTAATAATTTTTTTTTCTAATTATAAGGGTTATACCCAAAATTACACACACTTCTATATAATGGGTAACGAACTTGCCGTTACAGTGTATGAAGAACTACCACATCACGAAACAATGTTGTTCGACTTTTTCCTTTACCACCTCTAATAGTTGGAAATTATGATAGAAAATATATTTTTATGTGATATATATGATATTTATTATTTAATTATTCTTATTAATTTATTATTTTACATGTACCTTCATGCTTTCTATTTTGTGTAAATATTGTAACATTGTTTGCGGACGTGTGGACTACCGCCCCCTCAAAGGGATGCGATTCATTCACAATCTATATTGAATTAAATAAGGATGGTTTTAGTGAAATTATATGAAATAAATTATATAATAATGAGAATTTAATGATTATATATATATATTTAAATATATTTAATTTAATTTCTTTCATTCAATACGATAATAAAATCGAAACAACATTCATGCGTACGTAAGACCTATCGTCCCAATGAACATTGTTTTAAATTTCAAAATTATATCATTTATATATTATTAAAAATATTAATATAATGAATATATATGACTAATTATATAATTTTTACATTATTTTAATGATTAAATCAAGATCTAGGTAATATGATGATGAACAGTAAGTTAAAACAAGTACAAAAAACTAAATAAATATTACCCAAAGAATAATTTTGACATGAAATTGTTAATAAAGGAGTAATATAATTTCATAATGATTTTATATATGGTATTATATTTAAGAATATAGTTCATTGATATATTAATATTAAACTTATATTTATTATATATAATGTTTGTATGAGTACGATGGGATTCAAGACATAAGGTAAGGGTTTTCTCATCTCACTTTTATTTTTCACAGGACACAAGCCCTATCCACCTCCTATTTTTTATATGTGGTGTGAATACTACACATAGATTAATTATATTATTATAATACATATATTTATGATAATATTAATTTTTTTTCAATATTTCTGTCAGGGGTTTTATGTTTCAATAGATAAGAAATTGGTAAAGTAATGTCATCTCAATTTTCCTTTTTTGAGACACATGCCTTTTTATAAACCTATATTTTTATCTAAGGTTTATATACAAACTTAGAAATTTTATATAATGAATATAATTATTTTCATTATTTTTATTTATTCATTTAATTTTATTATTTTCATGTTATTTTTATTTAATGTTACGAAAGTGGTAACAATTTATTGCAACAATCTCATTGTTTATTGTGATTGTTATGATTATGATTCCACTAATAAAATATCATGATCCATATATAAATAAATCTCATTAATTTAATTAACCTTTGTATATTAATGTTATATCCATATAATGATACCATTTTCCACTCTCATAAAAAATAAAATTCTGAAAATGTTTTTATAAAAATCTAAATTTATTTCTCCTTTTGGCTAGAAATCCGTGTTCTTTGAAAAATGCGTTTTCTAAAAATGTTTTAATTTTTTAATATTATTGTATAATGGTTTAAGGAAATTTATACCCAAAATTTATTTTTTTAAAAAAATTTCTCTCAAAAGAATATTCTTGTAATTTTCTAATCAAGTCACTTTTCAAGTCTTTTAAGGTGAAAAAGATATTTTCTATACGAATAAAATTCCTCGCCATCATGACCGTCATATTCTAAATGTTTCTTTTGTAAATTGGTAACATTATTTTTTTAAAAGAAATCATTTTTACTAATATTATGTAAATTTATTGATTTTAAATTGGGTTTCAATGAAATTGGGTTAAAAAAATATTAATTTTTTTTAATTTATTTTCAAAGATTCTTTTATATTTTTTCAAATGGTTGATTTCAAAGAAAATGATTTCAATGATCTTAGATATTATTGTATAAATTTTTAATAAAAGATGTTTTTAAAATTTTTTCATAAATATTTTATAATTTATTAAGTAAAAGTGCTTTCAAAATGCTTCCAAGCTTATTTTATAGGTTTTCAAGGAAAGTAATTTTTATTTTTTTCAAGAATATTCGATATGTTTTCAAGGTAAAATGTTTTCAAACTAATTTCAAGACTTATTAATTTGTTTTAAAATTAATTTCAAATAAAATGGTTTTCAATGTGATTTCTTTTTTAAAAATTATTTTCCAAAGAAGAAAATAAATTTTCCACAATAAATATTTTTAAAAGATATTTTTAAATTATTTTTCTTTTAAGATGATATACATTGATGTTACTCATGATGTTCTAGGAAATGATCCAGTCTTTCCATTCATATTATTTCTCTGAATATTATATATTTTGATGGCAATATTTTAATGAAACTAATTTCTCTTTAATGGGTTAGATGTTTATGAACCATGTTTCCCTTTCAAAGTTATAAGTTTATGAAACTGAAATCTTTTCATGGGTTATGATTTGATCAAATGAATATAAAAACTGTCTCTTTTCCATTGGTTGTTATATAATTACATGATTATGATATCCATTTAATTTAATTGGTTACGATATTATTTATTATGATATTTTTTCACACATATGTTTGATTTCATTATGATATGTGTGGGACATATATCTACCTCCAATGAATTGAGTAAAGATTTATATCTCTGGAGATAAACATGGCTGGAATGTGGAGTTAACATGGTTGATTAATAGAATTTGTCTTTTAATATATTCTTGTGAGTGAACCTTGACTACTAAAATGGTCATAAGAGTATATAATTAATTCCAAGGTGGCATGGGTTGTGACCCCATTCAACTAATATGGCCTTGGAATTGATTCCTTTACTATTATGGAAATATTTTTATATTCTTATGTGTCAACCCCAAATTCTATTTCTTATTCCTATGTTATCGTCTTATGGGTTATGCTTCTGATTCCCTTATGATTAATTTCTTATGAAATTTCAATATTTTTTTCAAGACTCATATATGTGATCTTTGATATGTATGGTATGATCTACATATGTTATTCTCATTTTCTCAAACCCATATTCTCTTATATATAATTATGTATCTCCTTTGTTTTCCCTTACTAAGAATCTAGGCTCACCCCTTTATAATTGTTCCTTTCCCCAGGATATGAAAAATGGTTTTAAGTATGTGAAATATATGGGATGATATTTGTGGGAAACATTAGTCATATTTCATCAATTTAAAAGATTTTATTCCTAGTTTCTAATGACACCAAACAATTACAATCTTCAGTCATGTATTTTTGAAATGTTATGAAGATTCATATAACATAATGTAATACGTATGTATTTTAATCCAAGGTTTATATAGTTTGTATCAATGTAAATATTTATTCAACCTTTGGAAACTAGTATAAGAAATATTTAATGATATCCTAATGGATATTTCTAAGGATATGTTTAGGTATGTCTCTAATTATAATCCAAAGGTGTCTTATATTTAAAAGAATGTGTCATAATTTAAAAATCATTGATGCTTTTTAATTATTATGGGGTTTTAAACTACCCTAAGTGCTTCTTACAAAATAATTTCAGTTTTAAGAGAATGATAGGAACCAGATAAAATTGGTTTAATTTTGAATTTGACGAACAATTTGCTGATGAGAAGTCAAATGGGATGGTCACTAGAGTGAATGATGTTCTGATCATTCCTAGTAAATTTTCATGGAACATGAATAATAATGTGTACATTAACCAAATACTAGATCCACTAAAGATGATAATGAAAGAGTTTAGTGGCATTTTAGGTAATGGATACCTTGAAATAATGATGATTTAGTGACCTTCGTGTCAAGAATGTGGAAAGAATCACCCAAGTGAAAGTCCTATAGGAAAAAAAAGATGTTTTGATTTTAGAAAAGGACACAATTTGTGTAATTAGAAATTCAAAATGATGGGTTCAGTTAATGAAATGGATCACAATATTGGCCTCCTTATGTCACCAAAAAAGGTTACATGATTTATGTATTGAATAAAGGAACATTAAGAATATAGATAGCCTAAGTCAAAAGATTCTAAAGAGAATTATATTGGTAGTACTTGTATGGTTGTATTGCTGACTATGATGAAACAACAAATAAAATGTGAAAGGAAGGTGGTGTTATGTAATAGGTTAATGTAGAATTCTTTTTTATTAATTATAAAGTGTAAAAATATATGTTTTTTATGTATTTGGATTCAGGAATTATGTTATATGAATTTTGAAATATATAAGCACTGTCATGTTTCTGTTTTTTCTCTTTTGATTTACAAGAATACAGTGAATGGTAATAGTAGACTATAAAAGTGATTTAATGGAAAATTGATGTT
This sequence comes from Viscum album, assembly GCA_963277665.1. NCBI lineage: Eukaryota > Viridiplantae > Streptophyta > Magnoliopsida > Santalales > Viscaceae > Viscum > Viscum album. Next base: position 192,827,982 of record OY728165.1, on the reverse strand, counting down.
CATGGAAACACATAATTAATGGATATATAACCCTTAATATGTTTATTTTATAATGATAATGCAGTTGGGATAAAGATATGTTTGATAAGAATAAGTTAATTAGAAGAGACTGATTAGCTTGGAACTAATTATAGAATTATTGAGAAGTGGTTTCTGATATAATTGATGATGATTAAAACATTTTTTGATTTATGTATTATATCCAATATACTTTGGAATAAAGAAAAATGCATGTTTCTAATAAGTATTACTGGAAATTCAGGTCGTTACCATGTTTTGAGAGAATATTTGATAAAGGTATTCACATATTTGGTATGTAAAAAATAAGAGATAAAATATGATATATGAAGGATCAATGTTAAGATTATTTTTAGAAAATTTTGGACCTTATTTATAGGGTTTTGGGATTTCATCTTTTCTAAGGGTTATAAGGTTAACCATTTATGGAATGTTTAATGTTAAACTTCAGATATGGATTTAGATATTAATGTGTTGTCTCACCATATGAGTATTTGTGCATATATTATAACATGTGATTAGATTTTTTTGTGATAAAAATAGATGGAATAACCTATCATTCTATTTATGGATCTCATGATCTACTAATTATTCAAGAATGAATAATTGACCTTCATTTCATGGAATGAGAGATGAAGTGGAAGTTTTTCAACGAACAACAAAGAGTATGGATTTCATGAAATCATGTAAGTATATTATTTCATGAAAATTATTCAACTATAAGAAAAAGGATCTTGAAACCAAAATTATTACACTAGTAACTTCATTTCAGAATAATAAAGGGACCCCTTATATCATCGCTGATTTATGGATTTGTGAATGTAAAAAATCTCCAAACCGTGTTCTCTATCACTCTCCACATGAGCATGATTGTTATATTTCACTTCTATGTCCATGTTTTCATTTCCCAGCTATGTTCTCCTATGTGAAACCTATTTATGTTTTTCATTTGGTAATTTTTATGTTTTCAACATTCCATTTTTAATGATATTTTAGTATTTATTTTTATTATTTGGGTTTACAAGAAAGGAACATTCAAGTATTAAACATGTGATAACCCGGATAAATTTTGAGGGTGAAAGTAGTTTTAGGGGGGGGTGGGGTTGGGGGGAATGTAACATCCCAACATGTTTTGAATTTTCTTTTTTCATATTATTTTTTCCTTTTAGATATTTTTAATTTCACAAAACAACGAATATAGGGTTTTAAAGAACTTTGTTTGGTTTTCATAATAAGAAAAATCATGTTAATTTGGTGCCCAATGCAATACAAAGATCATCTTTCGATACATGAAAAACTAGGTCCGGCTTGTGTTACAAAAAAATTAGTTTTCCTTCAATAGCTATTCTAACACACAAGCCTGAGTTTCTACTACACTACAATATTCTATTAACATGATTATTAAAATATTAATATAGCAACAACTTAGATTTCAGAAAATATGTTAGGAATAATATTAAATAAATTTAAAATATGTTATTTAGACATGTATATAATATAAATCCTTTGTTTATTTATTCGTATAAGTGAATGTAAGTATTATTTGAAAATAAATAAATTAACTCCATAAGAAAACTATTTTTCTATATACAAACACAATTTAATCTCAACAAATTAAAAAAACAATTATTAATTTTTTAAATATATATATAAAAATTACATTATAAATAAATATTAAATATACTCATCCAATAACTTTTATTGTCATAAGATTAAAAATATCTAATTTTATGAATAAAAATATGTATTTTCTTAAAAGGTAATTTTACCACCGTTTAATAGAGAGATCATTTTAAATATATTTTTTAAAACTTTAATAATTATTATTTGAGAAAATAGACATCATTTTTAAATCTTAATATAAAAAACTATATTGGGTAATTTTTTGGTATTTTTCTAAGAAACATCATTTTTGAATGAATAGTGAAAAATAAAGAATTTTAATTCAAAGACGCCTTTTCTTATAATTTATTTATATATTAAAATTTTATTTTATTTTATTTTTAAATATTTATTAGGGAAAAAATAAATCAAATACTCTAATATAGGTTATTTTAACCCATTTCATATTGATATTTGATCTAAAAACATTCCATACTTTTTGAACCTTTTTACTTAACAAAACCCACTTTCTCGTCTTGTCTGCGGGATTAAATAAATATTTAACTCTAAAAATTCTATGATTATAATTTTTTAAAATGTATTATATAGTTTCATTCAAAATAATTTATAATTTATAATAATTTTAATTTTTTTTGAATAAAAAAAATTTGTGAAAGTAATTAATATTAATTACATTGATTAAGAGAAAACATTTCTTAACAAAGTAATAAAACCTAATCATATATCCTAAAGTGATATATACAAATTTTAATATTCAATTTTATTCCATATGTAGAGCCTATCCACCCTTTTATATAAATTTTACAATTATAGTAACATCTTTACAAGGAAAAAACGTGTGGAATACCCTCTTTCAAAATTTTACCAGAATTCCACTCCTCCTCCACTATAAAAAGAAAATTATAATCATACTTATACAAACCAATAAATCCCTTTAGAGCAAATTTTTTTTCTCATATAAGCTTACAACATCTTGAACGTAATCATAGAACCATCCTTGGGAGAAAATAGGCAACCACGTAAGCCCTTTGGTGAAAAACAGAAGGAGTTACCCAAAGAAGAAGCAATATCTTTCTCCAAGATGTTTTGTTTAATTCTCACTCACCACCCCCTAAAGTATAATTATTTAATTAATTTCATAATAAACTTATTTTCATCATCAATATACGGAGATTATTTTTATTATATGTGTTCTAATTAAAATTACACACTCTTCCATCTAACGGTAATGAACTTACTGGTCCTATGCATGTCGAACCACCCCCTCATGAAATGATGTTGTTTGTCTTTCCATTACCACCTTTCCTTATTGGGAATTGTGATTGAAACTCTATTAATATAGGATATATATGATATTTATTATATATTAATTCTTCAACAATTGTTATATAACATATACCATCATGATTTTTTTTTAAATATGATAACTTTATCTTTGGATGTATGTATTATCGTCTCCTCAAAGTGATGTGATTCATTCAAACTCTACATGGAATGTATTATGGATATGTTTAGTGAATATATATGCTATATATGAAATAATAATTATTAAATAATGAATATATATATATATATATATATATATATATATAGATATTTCATTTACTTTCATTCATTCAATATGATAATAAAATCGAAATAGCGTTTATGCATACATACGACCTACCATGCTGATGAACGGTGTACTTAATTTCTTAATGGTATCTATTATATATTATTATTATATATATAATAAATATATATATATATATGTTAATTATATCATGTTCTTTATTCTGAAAATAATTAAATCATGATCTATGTTATAGGATCAATAATAGTAAGTCAAAACATTTACAAAAAACAAAGTAGATATTACCTGAAGCGTAACATTAACATGGAATTGTTACTAAATAGGTAACATAACTTCATAACAAGAAAATATGGTATTTTATATAATAATATGGTTCTTTTATAGATGCATAATATTATAAATTTTTTATACAATAGGTTTGTATGTCAATGATAAAACTCAAGACATAATGTTATGGTTACCTCGTCTCACTTTTATTTTACATGAGACACAAGCCATGTTAACCTTTTATTTATTATATGTGTTGTGTATACTAACCTTTTATGTATTATATGGTTATTAAACATAAATTAATATTATTTAAATTTAAATTTTATTAAATTTATTTCATTGGGTTTATGTTTCACTAGTTACCAATTTGGTAAAGTAATTTGCGTTATTTAGGAATCTATGTGACACATTTAACATTATGAACATATATATGTCTATGAAGTGTATATGCTTACATTGACATTTTATATCATTAATATAATTATTTTAATGGTATTTTAAGCTTCATATAATGTTATTATTTTCATTGAATTATGTTTCAATGATACCAAATTGGTAACTATTTATTGCTACAGTCTCATCATTTATTGAGATTGTTTATGATTAAGCTTCAATTGATGAAATATTATGATCAGTCTCTCAGGAAATGTCATGAATTTTATAAACCTCTAGTTATTCATGTTATATAAAATTACTAGTACCATTTTTCTACACATTTTTCATAATATAATTTAGAATTTTTTTATGAAAATCTAAAATTATTTCTTAATTTGGTCGGAAATATGTGTTCTTTCTAAACCATGTTTTCTAATTTTTTTGATAAATGTTTTACTATTATTATAGGAAATTTATAGAAATTTTTTACCCTATTATTACATTATAAAATAGTTTCAAATGGAATATTCCTTTTAACTTTTGATCTGGTCACTTTTTTCAACTCTAAAGGTGAAAAATAAATGTTCGACAAGTACAAACATACCCATCTTCATGACTATAATTTCCATGATACATATATTGTAATTTTACAAGGTATATTTATGAATTTTTTTTAATTTTTTTTAATTTGGTTTAATTTTAATATGGTGATCAAAGAAAGAGGTATTTAAAAAAAATATGTTTAAAAACAGTTTTAAATCACTTTCAAAACAACCTTTAAATGTTTTCAAAAGGATGTTGTCAATAAAACGGATTTCTTTGATCTAAAATATTATTTTAAAAAATTTCATAATATTTTAAAAGAAAAATGTTTTCAATTTATTTTTAAGATTATTTTATAAGTTTTGAAGGAAAAAGGATTTCAAAATAATTTTTATATTTTTTAATAAATTTTCAAGGAAAACCGTTTTCAAAATATATTCAACTTTATTTTAAAAATATTCAAGGAAAAATGTTCTCAAAATGATTTCAGTCATTTTTTCTATCTTTTCAATGTATTTTCAAAGAAAAATGTTTTCAAAAGTTTTTATTTTTTAAAAATCATTTTTTAAAGAAGAAGGGATATATTCCTGAAGAAATTTTTTTAAAAGCGATTTAAAAATTATTTTCCATCTAAATTGTAATCTGTTGATGTTACTCATGGTTTTCTAGGAGATTTTACAGAGGATCCATTCATATTGTTCCTATAAATGGTTTATTTTTTAATGAGATGGTGTTTATGAAACCCATTTCTCTTTCATGGTTTATATGTTTATGAATCTTTTTTCCCTTTGATGGGTTATATAATTTTAGAACCATATTATTTTGATTGTTTATGATTGGTGAAATGGTTATGAAGCCTATATCTTTTCAACATGTTATGATATGATTACTTTTTTAGGATACCCAATTTATTTCATGGGTTATGATATGATTTCTTATGATCTTATGGAACATGTATGTATTATTTTCTTATGAGATGGGTGGGACCATTATGTCCCTTCAATATATTAGGAAATGATTTATATATAATGAGATCGACATGGCTGGAATGTGGAGTGAACTCAATTTAGTAAAGGAATTTTTCTGCTAAGATAGTCTTGAGAGTGATCCTTTACTAGTAAGATGGTCATGTTAGTGAACCATGACTAGCAATATGGTATGGGGAGTGAACCCATACTATTAAGATAGAAATTTTAGTGATTTGTCGACAAATATAGTGATCATTTTATAAACTTATGTGTATGCCATAAATTCTATGTATTATACCTATGTTATGGTCTTATGGATTATGCTCCTGATTCCCTTATGATTCATGTCTTATAAACTGCCAAAATTTATTCCATGGCCCATGTTTTTTTATCTTTGATATATTGGATATGATATTCAAATGTTTTTATCCTTTTCTCATACCCTTATTCTCATATATTGATTATGTATCTCCATTGATTACCCTTATTGAGCATCTGAGCTCACCCCAATCAAATGATCCTACTCCCAGGTTTTCTATAGAAGTACTAAATAGAAAGTCCTTTATTGGAATTATTAAAGATATTTCACTGAGTTCGAATACTTTTTTCTAATATTCAAAAGAATCTAATCTATTATAAACCTTGGGAATTTATTACTGTAATTTGTTGAAAATTCATCTAAAATGATGTAATATCTATGTATGTTAAGCATTGTTTGATATATCTATAATATCACTCTATCTCAATGGGGATTGACAATGAATTTCATAAAGTGCCTCAAAGTGGGGGAAATATTGATGGATTATTGATAGTTTTATTATATTATATATCAACTAAAGTTATGTGTTTTATAAAAAATCCCCCAAAATCCAATCTACAAACCTACTTTATATCCTCTTATGTTTACATAGTCCCATTTTTCTGCTTGTGAATCTGATGTTGGAATGCAGTGTTAAGGATTAACTTAGAGAAAAAAGAATAATGAATTACCTTCAAGGCACATGGTCTAAACTGAAGGTATCAGTCATAAATATAATTCATCAAATATCCATGGAGACTCAAAACGTCATCCACATGCCCTATCTCCAAAACAAACATGGTATAATATTCATAGATCACTAGATAGTGGGCCAAAATCATTATTCAATCCATAATCTCCTTGATAGAATCATATCCCCAACAATCCTAGGGTAACATTATGATAAAATCCATAAAAATTTCTTCCAAATTATATTTAAGGAAATCTAATGGATACTAAAAATCACTAGGGACATGATGTTATGCCTTCACGTAATGGGAGACTAGACATCAGGTCATGAAATCTTCTATATACCACTTAATTACAAGACACCATAATTTCCTCCCAAATACACGATACATCTTTTTTAATCTAGGGTGTACCACTTGTGGTGAGCTATGAAGAACTTGGAGAATTCCGTCACACATTTTTAATGGGATTAACATCCCACCCTAGAATGTAAAATGATATTGACCATCCTATAACCATATCTAAATGGAATCAAAATGGATTCTCTAATGAAACATCAATTACACCTATATGTCTCCCCACTAGGACCCATCCACATGCTATAAAATCTTGATTTACCTTTATCTGGAATAAGTACCCTCAACCATGAACCTATTCTACTATAATATGTGATGTCACTAAAACCTATATCAACCTAAATAAAACATCTAATTATTCAATGGATTTATGTGAGTTTCTACTCACTACGTCTTCTATAAAACATCCATTTCTTAGTGTTAAAGAGAAATATTTGTCATTGTTTGGGATAAAATTTATCCATATCTATTGTCTTTGATTTATGTCTTATTGAGAAAAGATATTCCTTATGATTTTATCATCCATGAAGACTATAAAGTGTTCTTTGATTCACAATAGTCTCTATAGGTTCATGGGAAACTCTGTTCCGACCATCATTAGATCATTGGATGAATAGTTATGCTCATGGGGGTGTGACTTCTTAGACCCACAAGAGATAACTACCTGCTAAATAATCAAGACACATCCTAAAACCAAACGAAAATAAAAATATAAAACCTAAAACATTACACCCTACGTAGGTAACCAATGTACTCAGGTAATGATGAAATTATCATTACGGTAGTTTAATACCAATTCAAACTGATTAATATAAGTGAATTCTTGGTTATTCCTAGATAGGTTTGTTAATGGGGATTTAATTAAAGAGTAGGGAAAAAAATCCAATATTTACACATGATACCAGGAAATGTATGGACATATTCAATGTTCTTGGGTTTTTTTTGAAGAATCTACCACCCTTACCATCTCTAAATCCACTAATACTCCCTACTAAGACACCAATTTTTAAAGGATAAATTCATCTCGAAAATAGAACATAAACCTATAAAATAATATTTTTAGCTGGTGATGTCATAGTGTTTGTAAGACGATTCAATGGTTATCACCATGATCCTCCTATTATCTAGAGTATATAATAATGTCTTCGATTAGCTATACTATGGACTGGTATATCTACCTATGAAAAATGGAATCAAAGTGTCCCATTAATACAATATTCAAATTTGTAACATGAAACAATATAACTAAAATCTTGATGTGGCCATAATTGTATCAGTATTTGTTTGTCAAGAAATATTCCTCCTTTACCCTTAGCTAAAGATATCTTGACCATAGATAGATCATTGAGAACCAGCTATATCCCGTCAACAATTATGTGTGATTATCTATTCTTAAATGAGGGTAATTTTTTCTCATCATCATCGAATTAACTCTCTTTTTCTCTATAAAAAACCTCATGGTAGTTTCCACCTTCTTGGAGACCAAAATTGAAGATCCCCAAAATGAAAAACTATATATAATAAATCCATTCCACATCTTATCACCAATATGGTTCATAAATACTCACAATTCTAATGGTGAAATTTAATAAGGATCTATCAAAATCGATGTAGTACCAATTTGGGACTTTATTCAAAACACTACATCATGTTACGTGGGTAGTGTCCCAACCTCCTGACCGAAAAAGTCTAGAAACATGATGACAACTATAGGGACCTCCACCATGTGATATCTCAATAAATCTAATGATGACTCATACATAATGGAGATAAGGGGATCTTCTCACCAACATCTAATATAAAAACCTCACTCACCTATGGAAACAATAGATCATCCTCCCTGACATGAAAACTCAAATCTCCATTAGAAAAAATCAACCACACAATGAAGAAAATACAATTAATCAATGAAATAAATGAAATCATATGGTTTTATTTTCATCACACGTAAATATAGAAATTACTTTCACTTCCTAATTATCATTCTACATCCCTAGAACACATAAAATAGTATATATTGGCCTTTAGTTGGTATGGGTGACACTAAGAGCCCAAAATAACTCGCTATATCAACTTACATTGATCAAAGCTTGGTTGGTACAAAAAAGGGGTATGAAACTCCATAAGAAAATAAAGAATAAACTATGGTAGATGTTAAACTAATTAAAACTAAAAAAACCTCTACCCCTTCTTGCAATGGGGCATCTATCATATGAACATGGCATTGTAATTATCCTCTACCTCAACACTAATTACCTCCATGTTAATTATCATGATTGAGCCCATGATGGTGGGGGAAATCCTAGGGCCATTATCTTCCAACTCTATCTCCTACCAAACATGAATAATCCTAGTGGTAAGGATATTAAACATATATTGACGGTGACAATGTTTGATAAAACATGTGGTTAAACCTACTACTCTAAGAAGAAATCCTAGCCACACAAAACATAAAAAGTCATTGGGGGTGAATAAAATTGTAACTAATAGAGAAAAAAGCCTTCAGAATGAATGAAAAAATGGAGAGGTAATTTTAGATATAGGGTAAATGAAAACCCTTTAGAAACATTATAGTTTCTATAAAGGCCATCTCCATATTGATCAGAATCTCAATTGGTCTATCTTATGAAGACCTCTATCCGACTCCTTACGCTTTAGAGGTTCCTGATGACCACTAAATAGGAGTGTTCATTCCAACTAATCAATCACCTCCATCACCTTTTCCATCTATTACTACACCAAATACACTAATAATGTATATGGGGAGACCATATAATAATGTTTATGGATCAATTTCCACTTTAAGTGTGATGCTAAAGAATCCTCATTTAGAAGTACATCAAGGGAAAATCCTAGAAGTTCCATAAACAAAAACCAACATATCCCTAACACTCATTATATCATACTAATGATATATTAGCTCATACATATTTTATTCCTTCAATTTTATTGATAAGAACATATCACTTAACTTATGTTGGAAATTAGTATATGATACATCTATCCCATCTTACACCATGAGGTACAACATCCACCACTAATTCACATGTACCCTCAATAAGATAACTGAAATGGGAAACCAATAATCAGCTTGATCTTAAATGAATTTGAATTTTACATCTAAATAGTTTACCCATAACTCCATATCTATATCAGATATGCTACCCTCATACTTCCCTAGTCTCTAACGCTGAAAGAAGAACACTATCTTTTTCCATTTTTCATGCTCTATATCATGATTGACCATATACCAATCAACACGGTTGGCCTGTTGAACCTATATGATAATGAATAAAGTAAAAAATGACCAAAAATAGTTCATGTAACTAAATAAGAACCACTGATATTTTATAGTAATGGATTTATTGGTATTTATTAAATTAATTCTTTTATTTATTACCAGAACCACCCCATTCAAAATAGAACTGAAGAATGTATATTCTATGTACAAATAATAGATCTACACCCTATAGAAAACATCACTTAGTGTATTCAAATATCTTAACATCCATACATTGTATCATAGTGGATCTAAAATTCAATGTCCTATATGATCTTTATTGGAGTCATCACAGACTAATTTTGGATAACACTGTTTCTTTACCGACCCATGCAGGCTTTTCCAGCACTTAAATGGAAAATCCAACCAATCTCTTGACTAACACCATTAATACAATTATTTCACGACCTTAACCCAATAGGAACCCCTCAGAGACCTTCAATAGTGATTAAGGTGGCCCCCAAATCCCACCTTCTATATGCCCAAGGTTAGAATAAAAAACTGAGGGTATATTAAGAAATAATGGGAGGCATTACCCTCATGAATCCTAGGAAAATATAGAAATAACAACAACTAATCAAAATTAAAGGTAAATAAACTAAAATCCCATTATAGAAAACCCATAATTCATGAATATAAAATAGATAAAAAAATCTTCAAAATAAAACAAAAACAATATAATGTTATGGAAAAAACCCTAACAACTCTAAGCATAAAACTAGTTATTCCCAACAAGATCTCCAAAGTCCTCCTGGAAATAATAGATGTATATATATGGGGGTTATAATTGCATGTATACTCACCAAGATCATACCAAATTTTTATTGTGAAAATTTGAAAATTTCATACTAATTCCCCAATTAATAAGGGGTAGACCAAACCAGAACCAAAATAGGTCACATAGTTTACCCCATCCTCACCAAGGGTTACTCACCTGATAATAAATCCAAGAATAGTGAAATAATATCATAAGAATAAATAAAATGAATATTAAAACCACATTACCCACTAGTTTCCCACTATCAATTACATATAATACATCACTTTCACTCGTCTGTTTCATATCCACAAATGGTGACACTAAACATGTGTTAGGTCCCATGGAGAAAACCACATATCACATCCTGAAACAAAAAAAAGATATATGACATCTCACATAACTAGTGTAGTCAGGTATCATGAAAACATAGGACACTAACCTTAGTTACTCCTCTCACCATGCATGACAAATAAAACATTCCACATGTTCCCATAACATTATTATTGAATACTACTATTTAAGGGAGATCATGGAGGAGGGGGTATTCAACCATATGTATCATCCCCATCATCGATGTTTAAAAAATCTCTATTTAAATCATTATATTGGTATGTTTATCCCACATAGGTGGGGTTAACATAGAAAAAAACTGAAAAATGATATATTATAGTGTCAAACAATCCCTTACCTATGGGTTCAGAGGAGAAACACTTCCACAACTAATGTCAAAACACTACTAATATCACAACACCATGAATTACATTTAATGCATAAAATCCACCCCCCAAGAATAATAAAATATGCTACAATATATTTTTTCTATTTCCCTAAATAATTTAAATTTTATAAAATTGATGTTTATCCATATAATTATTTATTTAAATTATCATCAATAAATTCATTAACCATTACATAAATAATATATAATCCAACATTATTCCATTGTTATTGATCCAATACCATGTAACTAACACATTAAAACCAAGTCCATCAAGACACAAACAACCAAGGTCACCAAGCTGCACAACAATAAAGGCCACAAAACTAGACAAATCATAAAAAACATAGAACAAGTATATTTAACATAGTCATTTCATTTATCATTATTATGTATTTAACCATTTAATTTCTATTATCATGTAAATACAAAAAAATAAGAAATATTTCCATAATATGTAAATATTATAAAATAAAAATAATCAATATAAAGGAAAAATCGTTACCATATAAACATCACATTATTCCCTTTAAATTTCATTAGTCAATTTTATTATCATCATTATTAAAATCTAGAACATTCACTTGATAGAATGTAAAAGACAACGAGCCTGTACCATAGTGGTACATGCTCCTGCTTGGCATCCAAAAGACCCATGATCAAATCTGGGCAGGGACTAGTTTCTGGGTTACTATAGAAGCGACATACTGTAGTAGCGATGACACTATTGTGGCAGAGGCACTGTAGAAAAAGCTATAGCGGTGGTAGTACTATAGCAGGAACTGTAGCAACCAAGGTATTGTAGTAGTAATATTCACCAAGGGGCCCTTTGGGCCAAAAAATGGGCTTTCAATCCTAGTATTCAGGACACTTGGCCTTGGGCCTTCGGGCTATGTAATGGGTCTCCATATACCCAGTCTAAAGAGGTCTTTTCTTTAAATAATAAAAATGAGGCTTCGACCCAAACCTTTAAAAAAACTTGATAGAAGGTAAAATCATGAAAATCTCAAAGTTTCACATAAATATAGAGATAATAATTATCTACTACCACAAAATAATATTATTTTGTTTCTACTCAATGATAAAGCATAATTGGAAAAAGGGACACAAATACACAATGGATCCTATAATCAATCTAAAACATAATTATTTCTCATAAAAATCACACCAGAATAAATTGTAAACTCCAATCAATACAACCACGGAAAAAAACATTGACAAATCAAGGAAGAACTTTGAGATAAAGGGAAGAAAAACTCACCATGAATCACTAATATAGAATCTCCAAATCCAAGTTTCAATGACAAGGGATCAAGGGTCAAAATCACTAAAAAATATACATAATGGTACTCTTAAATCTAAGAGGATAGATGGTGAAATGGGGTAGTTTATAAAGAGGATTGAATTTATAGATAGCCTCGAAAAAACCTGATTCATGGCATGAGTGGTTGGTTTATGCCATGAACCTTACACTATTCACATATACAAAAAGGTAAGGTTATTGATCTAATAAAATAAAGAGTGATTTACCACCATGAATGAAACCATTCATGAAATGAAACCATCGATGACCCAACCACCAAAGAACAAAATTGTGAACATTCACCTCATGAATAGGTGATTCATGTTGTGAATCACCTTGTATAGTTATAGATCCAACTTCTGCACCTCCTTTCCCCCTATGGTATCAAAAATATAAAAAGTAACAGTCTATGAAGGTATGGGTTGATACATGTACAATCATGTATTTAAAAAAAGTGTTACTTTAAAAAAATTACCCCCACTTGGTTCTATCTAGTATAAATTTTCAGAAGATTCGAAATTGGATGATGATAATAGCTAAAATAAATGTGAAAATAGTTATAATTAGTTAAATATATGATGGTTATTTTTATACCATTGTCATATTATATAATCCAATAGGTAAGGCTGATCTTAATGGAATTAAAATAAGAACTTTTCAGGAGGAAACCTGATTTTTATTTATTTCCCTCTTAGAATTTACATATATTTTTTTGTAAATTTAAATTGTAATGCCAATCCCTTCATATGTTTTTAAGTTTAAATTGTGGTCCATATGATTTTGTCTTTTTTTTAATTTATAGGTCTATGATGGAAATGGAATAAATTATTAGGGAAAAGAAGATATTGATGTTGAAAGTGGTGTGTCGTTTTAATTCCATTATCCTTCACCATGGAACATTTTGATTTTTTTTTAAAAAAATTAACTAGAAAATGGGTTCCCAAAATATTTTTTTTTGTAATTTTTGATATATGATAAATAAATTACTTATGAGTCCAATTATTAAATGTTTTAGACGTCATAATTACTAAAATTAAGTTACTAAAATAGGGAGATGAATAATTTTTTATAACAAAGGGTTATGGATTTATTAAATAATAATTTTAGCGGATTAGTTAATTAACATAAAAGAAATTTACCTTCCCCATTTTTCATGATATGGTTTTGTGAAATTTATGCTGATAAATTTTTTATTATTATACATACCATGAGTAAAGGGCTAATATTATATTCTCATTTCCATGATAATTACAAATTGATTTGAGGTCATAGAACACAATGGAACTTATATTTTTGGGAAGAAAGAATCATAAAAAGAAGTCAATCACAACACATTTGAAAGTCACTATACAATAAATTGAATCCAAATAGATTCCAGTGAAACTAATACAACTAATTATATGGAAACAATTTATGAGTATAATATTCCTCAAAGTCTCCTCAAGGGTGGAATCTATTTCAAGATTTTACCTCTACCCTCTGTACAGTACAAACATGATAGGTAAATTTTTTTTGTCTTAACCAATTCTATTCCACTGAATCTACACAACACCATTTACAATAAAATTTTGAAACTGGGTCATGTAATCAATATAAGAAGTCAAAAACTATTCTTATAAATTAGATATCCACACTTATTGTAAATTTTATCACCCCAATTTTGTTTATCTTAATGTATTTTTTCTTATTTTTTTGACGTTTTTAGGGTATACAATAGTTGGATATCATATACACATAATTTTTTTCATCATGTCTTGTAATGATATTGATCAAAATAGAAATTAATGTCTTGATATATAATTATTGTATGTTAAAAAAAATATTAACATTATTATTGATTCAATTGGGTAAGGGAAATCATAAAAGTCTTGATAGTTTGTAACATTTTGGAAGGAAATTAAACAATCCATTTTTTCAAAAAAAATTCTCATAATGAATTGTGTAAAAATATGAAAGGTTACATAATGACTTAAATAATCATATCATTGGAAACATCCATTTCAACTAAAATCAACCTCCAATGGTGAAAACATTACTCTAATTCCCATGATATTTGAATAATCAAATTTTAATTTTCAAAAAAGGAAATAACACAAAATTTCAATCCCATTCTTAAATGAAATTATAGTTTGGAATTAAAACACAAGAATCATGTGTTGGAAAATAATTAAATATTAAAAAGAAACCTAACATGTTTTATTCGACATGAAATGTCATTTTATAAGCTCAAAATTATGATATTCAATAATATAGAAAATTTAAACAACAAAATTACTAAAATTTAAAGAATATAGTAAGTGAAAAAATTAACAAGAAACATTAGATATCCATTAAGTGGATTTATGTTTACACTAAATACAAATATTGAGTCATAGTGTATCAATTAAGATTTAGATTTTGGATGAGGTATTTTCCATATGAACCACCATAATTTATTTTACCCTAAGCCTTTATGTAGAAAATGATATTGGATACACATAATAATTCGAAAAAATGATCCATACCATAAAATAAGAAATGGAATGATGTAAGAATTAGGGGATGTGGTAATGAGGTAGGGGTACTAAAGGTTGGATGATTCTTTCCTATTGATTGTTCAATGTTTTGGTTCTCACTTATAATGTGTATTTTGGAACTCAGGTTGAACCCAAAGGGATGGTACTATTTTTAGTCCCAATTGTTCTTGTTTAATCTTTTCAATGGGGGGGGGGGGTGTTTTAGAGAATAATTAAAAATATCGATGTAAGATTATAGATTAATCAATTTTATAAAGATTTTTTGTGAGTAAAATATTTGGGATGTATTCTTATGATATCCTTTAGATTTTAAAAATGAATTATTAAATTAGCATCCACTTAAAAAGATGATTTTGTTCAGTATTCCATGTTTTGGACTTAATTCATGCTTCAATGAGGGTTATAATATTTATCAATTATCATGTATGTATGGTCAAATATTTCATGAAACCAAGATTATTTTGGGTTCCAATAATCCATGGAAATCAAATATCTAACAATATGTGTCAATAGTCCCTGAAATATATAGTTTCTTCTACATAATATTAATTTAAATTATGTCAATCGAGTGAAATATCATAATCACTTAACATTACAAAATTATGATTCTCCCCAATGTATGATTTAATTATAAATTTATATGGTTATTAATATGATTAGGATGAATATTATTATTTGGTAAATGTAAAAAATAATGGAATGATATGAGAAGAATAATTGTTCATCGAACACACAAAAATAAAGGTACGTAAACACATAATTTTGATTAAATAGAAGAAAAAAGTGTAAATAGGTTGTTTTCATTGATTTTATTGTATTCTAAGAACATTTTTATCAAACTATAATCGGTGGATGAGGATAAGAAATTACTATAATGAGGCATGCAGTAAAAATCCATTGAAATTATAATCACACTCACCCAATTATAATTTATTACTCAGGATGTACATGAAAATAAAGAATCAAGGAATAGTATATGAATTAAAAAGAAGAGTTTGGAAGGTACTACTATGATATTGGAAAGGCTATGGTAATTCCAATATATCCTCCTAAGTACTTAACATCTAGACTCTTACAATGAGAATAAGGGAATATATTTATACCCCATAGTGGTAGATTGTTTGCCTTCCAAAACTACAATTTAATTTGGAATAAAAATTAAACCATAAATACTATAAAAAATATAAAATTACTCTTTTTAATAGTTTTATATATGGATTTTTAATGTATATCCTCCAAATTTGGTGTACATTGTACCTTTTTATCTAGATATATGATCGTTTTCCTAAACAATGTGCTGATGTGGTGTTTTATCTTGAATTTTTCAAATTCCATAATGTGAATGGTGTTTTGGGTAGGAAAATTCATTCATATTCGAATAAAATTCTTTTTTAAAATGTGGGTTCCAAAATATAAAATTATAGAGACAAAATTTCAGCCCAATTTGGTGATTTGATTGGGAGAAAATTCGTTAATTGTTTCATGTTATCAATTACTAGAAAAAATTGTCCCCAAGAAATTCATGGATCAACATGGAAAAAAATTATATGATTTGGGACCTCAATTATTTATCCAAGACATAATGTAATTTTTTAGACTTTTGATGGATTATCATCAAATTTGGTCATATTTTTTAATCCGAAAAAATGTAACATCATATATGATCTAGTTTCAATGGAAGATTCATTGGGTCTAACAATTTTGTTCACATGGCTCTTAAAATGGTTTAATATCCATGTTAATGATTTGATATAATTTTAATTAACGACAAAAAAACTGGAATAACAAAATTTTGATTAGTATTTTGAAAAATAGAATCATTATATAAACTATAGTGTAAATAAATGATATTTAAATAATGTTCTCCATATGACTTTATAAAAAAAAATAAGAACATTGGCTAAAAATTAATAATTTTAAGTAAAATAAAAAATGTTATTAATATAAAATATTAAAAAAATATGTAATATCAACTACCCCACACATTACTCAATTCATGTCCCCAGAAAAAAAATAAAAATAACTAATAAAATCATTTTCACTCAATAAAAAAATAATAAAATTTTGTTTTCTCAATATAAGGGCTTCTAGACTAGTACATTCATCCATAAGAAATTTATTTCAATCAAATGTAAAAAAGATAATTCATTTCTTATGTTTGAAATTTTATTTGGGAAATATTCGAACTCCAAACACACCCATATCAAGATGATGTAAATTTGTTTTTGGTGTTTTAATCACTCATCAACCAAAAGTCAAAATCCTATATTTTGAAATAGATACTTGAATCCAATTAATTTTTTAATGTGTATACAACTAAAGAGGTATTTTTAGGGTATTTTAGTGGCTAAAGTATGGTTGTAATATAATGTTAAAAAGTGAGGAAAAAAGGGTTAAAACACTAACATGGAAAAAATGAACAATTTTTGAATTGAGACATAGAACAAATTAAAAACAGATATTTTCAAGGGTATGAGTGTTTCCAACAAGAAAAGAGAGAGATAATATTGTAAGAGGATGAAAATATGGAATATATAAAAACATGATTTTTTTCCATTGACTCAAGATAACATGATGCAGGTGTTCATTTTATTTTTTTTCTTCATAAGGTTTACCTAGAACAAATAACACATTAATCTACCATCCCCTAATAGATAATACCACAACAAAAACAGTAATAGTTATAAAAAGAAAAAAGGTAAAGGAAGAGTGGTAATTCACCTTCCCAAGAAAAACCCCATTCTTTTGAATTTATTTTTCTAAATTTTTAACACATTTCAATAATATTTATTAAAAAATGACATAAACATAAATACATAGCCAAATCCTAATGAATTAAATCCTATCTCCCATTGTTAAATTTATTATTTCCTTAAAGAATATAATGACACATTGAAAATTATGGAAAGGATCTCCAAAATTAAATCCATTACCACGCTCAATAAATTTAATAAAAAATGCAATGAAAATCCCAGATGTTTTTAGTCGGGGAAAACTTTTTAAATTGTAATGCTGCTATTAAGAAAAATGGTTTTATTGTTTCAACGAGGAATTAAAAAGGGGGATCAATATAAGGGTAATGAATGGATATTTGGCTATTTTTATTTTCATGTTGTGAAGATAAATCCACTATCATATTAATGAAAACAAAATTTTTAAATTTTTGTGAAAGGTCCATAAACTCAATACAACCAATCAGGGATAAAAACACACAATAAAAAATATTCCCATATGTGACCTTTAAAATATAGAAGACGTTGTTCCTCAAAGTAGGTGAAAAATATTTCTATTAATAGAAATTTGAGCAATCAAAATTTATTATCTTTGAAAAAAACTATTAATCAAATATTATGATGAGAAAAAATAATGTTTTAGATGAAATAAATATTTTTATTCCTTAAAATGGTTTGATAATATTTCAAAAAATAAGGGTGAGTAATTTTAACTTTTTGTTTGTTTAAATACACACCTAAGAAAAAATAAAGTGGAAATTATGGTTGATGAATTAAATGATAAGAAATTATTGATAAGTTGATAATGATAGGCAAGTAATAATAAATAATGAAATGGAGAAAGAATGAGAATGCAGAATAGAAGGAATTAAATAGAAAGATCTTCCCCCTAGATTAGATTTTGTGGGTCACTATCTCCAACCAATGGTGGGTCAAATCCAACAGTTGGGGATATGGTGGAAGTTTATGTATTTCATGAGGAGTGTGTCCACTCATGGTGATGATCTAATTGATGTTAGTTAATAGTGAATGTCATTTTTGAAGCATAGTATTGGGCGTGCACTACCCCAATAGAGTAAACATTTGTAACAAAAAAAGGATATTCCAACAGAGAATTATGCTTACCTATATAAAGTTCAAATGAAGAAATAATGATAATTACATTTTCACATCCATGAAATATAGTTCATAGGATGAATTTTACATGGGGTTCCTTAACATTTTCTTAATAGAGATTATAATTCTCATTGGAATCAATTCAAATCTCATCCCATTCATTTAATTGAAACAATTTCTCTAAACCAAATTTATCACAATAAAAATTACAATTTTTCGTAATACAAATTGATATATGTTGTATTTAAACTAGAAAATGACATTATTTATATTTTTTTTCCAAAATAGGCACATCTAAATGGATATTTTATAGGAATTTCAATAGTCCAAAAGCACTTCATCTAGTCTTTTAAACAAGTATTTTCTTCTGGGAAATTGTTTTTCTAATGAACTCTTGAACATCTCTTTTTAAAATGTACGCCACTCTATTTTTGGGGGTTTATATTTTTTTATGATTTATGATTGACCCCAATATTTTTTAAAATTGATTTCATGGTATTTCTATAGAAAAAGGTTCAAATGTAACTTACCATGGCACATAGATTTCAAAATCAGTGGAGGATGTGGGCTTTTTTGAACTCACTAATTGTGTCTACTTAATCCTTTATATTGTGTTTTTCCTTGACCCAACAAGAAACATTTTAAATTGTAACAATAATAAAGGATAATCAACTATGTGGGACAATGTTTTCCATAAATTGATACCCCAAACCTTGAATATCTCAATGGTGATTAATCGATTTTGGGGCATTTCATTTCTTTTAGAAATTGTGATTTTTTTGGAAATAGAATATTATTGAACAAACTCATGTGATTACTTGAAGAGTCAGGGAAAGAATAATAGAGAGTCAAGGAAAATTCTTGAGGTCCATTATAGTCCAAATATTCCACACCAGGGAATTTAGTGGAATAATTATAATATGGAGGAATTTTCACCTTCAACAATACATATCATATTCCCCATGTAAACCCATGTTTTCAACGGTAATTATCTTTCCAAAAATAGTATTCTAAATCACTTATCATTTTTATATTTTTTTATATTGAATATTACTTAGGAAATATACTAGGGAAAAAGAAAAATATAATTATGAAATACCATGGTAACTTTTGAGTGTGTTATTAGAGGTGTTCAATGGGAAACTCATGTTCAATTTTTTCAGAATGATAAGAATTTGAAATTCTACATTGGTGATTATCCATAGAGGATTATTTTATAACCCTACAATTGGTCTCATAGGAAAAATATAATATAATGATGATACATCTAATTAGAATCAATTTGGAATCAATTTTCTTGAGTAATAACTTTAAGGATGAATGGTATGTAAAGGTAATGATTTTGAAACCTAAGAGATAGGTCCATAATTTATATGAGGAAAAAACACAACTAAAAGTTTCATTTTAGTTATTGTGTAGTGTGATTGAGTTACATATAGTGTTTTTGAGGAATGATATATGATATGAGGAATACTTTCTTTACTATGACCATTAATGGACCCAATGGACCTATCAGAATAATCACACATCAATTCAAAGGTAAAGAAAAAAGAAGGAGGATGAAACATCAGGGAATAATTAAGAACGAAATTGAGTTCAATGGTGTCACTATTGAAAGCCTTATCAAAATGGAATTTAACATAATTTTGGTGTCTATGTGATTGGATGGGTAATACTACTTATGTTATGGATGAACCATAAAAAGCTAAAATAACCACAGAAGAATTGACTACCTCCAACTGATGTGGGTTTAGGATGTTTTGGGATAAAATCTATCTTAGTTGGATTGACTTGAATAAACTCTTGAGAAATTATATGTCTTAGAAAACTCTCATTAGAGACCTTGAAGTGATTTTTTTGAAAATTATGCATAACCTAACATTTGACACACTTTTTTGACTAGATTGAGTTACTAAAAGCAGGATTATAATGAATCATAATATGTGGTATATTCACTATTGAATAAATCTATGAAATTATCAATGAATTATGAAAGGATACTCATCATACCCCTCTACAATATTTAGGATAATTATGATGGAAAAAATTAATTCTCTTATATGAATATATTTAAAATATATAAATGAATATATTCTTTTCTTAGTGTTGTGGTGTGTTTTGGAATTAGAAGTAGCCGATGTGTCCATAATGAAAGAAATAATGGGACTTCTGGCCAATATTTCTCGAAAATTATCAAGAAAAGTAAGTGAATATTGTTTTTTTAATGTTTTAGTGTTAAATTATCGACCATCAAGAACACACACACCACTTTTTTACCCGACTTTTGACCACCTCTTCCAATTCATTTTTTTAAAATTGATCCCACCCTTTTTTAGTAATACACTAACTAGACTAATCCATTCACTGTAGAAAATTGGGAAGATATTACTAGCTTGAAGATTATTTGTGACCACTTTCATAACTACATCAAGTATGAGTGGATTGAGTCTTATTTACGGTCTTCTGGTTGATTTTGATTATTCTTTTAAATGGATAAGATTCTTGTAAAGGGTATGATTGAATCTTGATATATCATCTAGGGTGCATCCTAAAGATGTTTTATTTTCCTCTAACACCATAAGAAGTTTGGGATATTTAGTTTTAGTAAGTGTAGAAGATACAATGATAGGAAAGTAGTTATCAAGGAAAATTAATACATGATTAAGGTTTATATGAAGAGGTTATATATTAGTTTCATCCCTTATTTGTGGGATATAAAAAATTGGAACATTGTAAGAAATTATAGTTGGGTTTGATTCATTCCCCTCAGTAATATCCATTGTGTAATACTATCGGTCATAAGTGAGATACGATTATAATGATTTTTCCACATCCATGATATTGATTTTGTTTTTTAATTAATGTACAACATTAAATTCTCCATTTATCCCATTGCTAATAATGGGGAAAATTTCAAAAACAATTCTATCATTTGAATAAGAATACCATGATAGAAAAAATTAAATTTACTCTTGTAAGTGTCATTATAATTATGGGTAGAAAATTTAGAGTGATCCTATGATGGGAATCACATGGCATAAAAAATATTGGACATGACCAGTTGGTCAAAAAATTCAATGGATAATATACCCACATGAACATTAATTTTGCTTCAAGTTTTCATGAGGAATAGTCTTCCTTGATTAAGAATAGATCGAGAAGAATATGATTCATGTTACTTTTAAAATAAATATAATTCAATTGGGAATATAAGACCATTAACCCAGGCATTGAAATCCTCGATTATTCTCTTAAGACTGGTATTTCTTAGCTAACTCATCGACAACATTCATTGGGTTTAAAGGACCTGGACCATGGTTGGAGAATATAGATTTGGGTAAAAAATTTATTGAGTCTCCTATCTCTACGAGTGCATCATTAAATTTAGAACTCCTTATTTAGCATAGAACTAAAAAGGTCCCAAGACATTTCCACTTCATGGGAACAAACTACAGGGTTGAAACATTTTCAATGGTCTAAAGTTGACACTTATGGGAGAAAAATTCCTTAAGAAACATTACATAATTATGAACTTTTACGATAGCAGCTAAGATGAGAATATTGAAATTCCAATCTATAAATCTGTCAAGAATTGTATAATCATGATAAAATGGATTAATAGGCTTATAAATGGGTAGAGGAAAAGTAATTATGTTCCCTAGAGTAATGGAAGGAAGTAGGGGAGTGGATTAAGGTTCCTTTTTCTATATTGTTAATATTTTCTTTTTATAGATGAAAATTTAAATAGGATTTTTTGGATTCATCATTCCGTATATAAATTTTATTCCCCTAAATAGTAAAATTTCACTTATAATATCCTTGGTGTTGGGAAATAGTAGAGATGGGAGTTGAAGAGAACTGTATTGTTGTTATTGAATTAAGTGGGATGCAAGTTGATGATTCCTTTTACATTTTTAGTCTATAATAGTTGATAGAGGTAAGATATTCCAAAACAGTTTATCATGGTATCTCAAAGGATGCGGCATGTACCACATATAGATTTCCCTATTTTGTTATCCTAGGAATGTTTGTTTTTTGGGAATTGATAAGGCTCACTAGGATAGTTTAATCTAGGAGGGGCAAGAAGAGGATAAATTTTTTGATGTCATGGAAAAAAGGATTAGGTTCTTAGATGTTACTACAACCATAAAAATATTGGAAATGGTTTATATTTTGAGTAGGGAATTAGGGTGTTGAGATACATGATTATGGCACATCAATCCTAGGTAATAAGTAAAAGATAAGGGATCAAAGTGGGGTTCGATGGAGTTTTTAAGGAAATGGCCTAATTGTTGAGGATTAGTATTATACATTGAATATTTTACATTGATCTCCATTGGACAAGTTGAATAAGAGGGATAATATTTTAGTTCTATAAATCTGTTGGTTGGGTGAGTGTTGAGATGAAAATACTATAGATTTCTCATGTTTAGGGAATGAGGATTTTGGATAAAATGTTGTTGGGGCTTTGATAGCCACAACATGTCATCTCACAAGACCAGTAAGTTCAATCAGCATATTAGTCCTCTTGTTGGTCTCTATGGATTGATTCTATTGGACCTATTTATCTTGAACAAGTTATGGTGTATGTAATTTCTGTTTTTTACATGTTTTTTATGATATCTGATCAAGATGATGTTTTTTTCAAATCAAGACCACCTCCAACTACAACATTGATGAGAGTTGTCTACATTGACAATAAAAACTCATATATGTACTTGATCAAGAGTTTTTCATGGATTTGGAGGTATGTGAAAGTATCTACATGCCTTTTGAACCTCTGTTAGGACTTATGTAGTGATTAATATGGGAACTGATGAATAAAAATAACTTTATTTTCGATAGATGATATTCAAAAAGTGGTAAATAATTTTTCTAAAAAGAGATTTTTCATGTTAATCCATGATTTTAATGAACTAGGAGAAGGTAGTAGATATATGACTTGGTGGAGTATTTTAGGGATAATGTTAATGGTAAAATTTTGACTTTTTCTTCATAAAACCCTTGAGGAATCATGATAAAGCACACCACTTGGATATCATTGAGGTTAATATGATGATCCTCAATAGATATTCCCTGTAAATGAGGAAAAATATGAGTCAAACCTGATTTGAGTTTGAAACAATCCTCAATTTTTGGATGATTAATACCAATTGGTTTGAAGTTCACATTAGTTGTGTAATGTTATTTAATGGGTTTCCCCATGATATCTCATATCTAGATCAATTGGATGGGAAATGTGTTTTTTGGAGTGATTTGGTTAACCTTAATGTTCTGCCAAATTGAGTAACGTGTTATCTCTATTTCTGGATAAAAAACATTCAACACAATGTTTGTGAGGCTATGCATATTTAGAGAAAAAATTTGACATTAAGAGAAAGGAGGATTATTATCTATGTTTTTTATTATTTTTTTATTCTTTTATTTTTGTAATTTTTTAAAAATAAAAAATGACTGAATACTAATTATACCATCCTCAGTGGAAACACCATTTGAATAATGGAAGATTGTTTCTTATACACCATTCAAATGTTCAATCTCTTCTATAGTCTGTATAGTGGCACCCAGGTTGAATCCTTGATAATGATACTATTTTTGGAGTTGATTGTTTTTGTTTTGTATTTTTAATGGGGGGGGGGGGTTGTTTTATAAAATAATTACATTGATTGAAGGATGAAGTTTAATTATAATATTTGATAATTTTGCGATGATTTTATTATTGGTGATTTTCTCTTATGACATCCACGATATTTTCAAAATATTTCATTAAATTGACTTCCAATTCACATAATTATATTGATCAGAATTCCCATTTCTCTATTTAATTAATGATTAAATAAGGTTTATAATCAGTATAAAGTATCATTTATGGAAGATTAGATATTTTATGAACCCATGTGTATTTTTTGTTCCAATAATACATGGAATATAGATATCAAACAAGATGTTTCAATGGGCCAAGACATAAAAGGTTCATATAAATAATAGAAATTTAAGGAATGTCAATTGAGAAAAATGTCTCCATAAATAAAAATCTCCATATTATAAATCATCCAAATAAATGATTTAATATTCCATTTAAATGGTTAGTAATCCAGTTTAATTGATTATGATTACTTGGTAAATGAAAAAAAATGAAAGGAATGATATGTGAAAAGAAATTCTGTACCGAACATGAGAAAAAAAGATAGGTAAACATATTTTTTGATTCAATAAGCGAAAGAGTAAAGGGATTTTTTGATTAATTTAATATATTTTAAGACCATTTATAACATAGTATAGAAGGTGGATAATATTAATAGGTTATGATAATGATACATATATTAAAAATCATTTTAAATTACAGTTACACTCACACAAATACAATTAAAAACACTTGAATGATAAGAAAAGAATGAATGGAGGTCTGGTGTCTCCAGTAAAAACATTTTATTGTAAGGTAATACTATGCGATTTTTAAAGCTATGGACTTCCAATATCCCCTCCATTCTGTATATTTTCTAATTTTTAGAAACGCAAAGACGGTGATATATTTATATACCATTGTGGTGGACTCTTTATGTTAAAAAATATACCTTCACATTGAATCAATAAATTCATCATGAGGAAACAAAAATCTTAAAAATTCATATTCTTAATAGTTTAAGTTATGTATATGGGATCTCTACCATCCAAATTTGGATTCCATTGGTATTTTTATCCAATTATATGGACTTTTTCCAACACCATTTTTTTATCAAGTTGAATCATATTTTTTTCGATGTTCATAATCTAAATGGGTTTTATAAATGGAAGGTTCCTTAATATCCAAAAAAATATTCTAAATTTTTTGGTTAAAAAAACATTACTTTTTACTGAAAAAATTTCAGCTCAACTAGGTGACTATATTGGGAGAAGAGTCATGAATTGTTAGTTATTATCAAATTCTAGATATAATTGTATGATGAACATTCACAAATAAAATGTACCACTTATTTGTTGAGTTGTTATATGAAATTTTTATACAATACATAATGAAATGTCTATTAGATTATTATAATAATATAATTTAATTTCTAGTTTTTTATCGATATTATAAATTATAACATAAAAAATTGTCTGGTTACATTGGTTTATACATTAGGTCTTCTTTTTTGGTTAATATGACCCTTAAAATGGATGAATTAGACAACACTCCATTTGATTGATTTGATGGAATTAGGATTGGAAACCCTAAAAAGAAGAATCCCATAAATTAGATCATTTTTTTTAATTATATTATCATAATATTAAACTACATTGTAACTAAATGAATTTGAATTATGCTACCCATATGTGTTTATGATAAAAAAACATCATTTAAAGGAAATTTATTCTATTTTTCATAAAAAGAAAAAGCGGTAAGAGTAATGTAAAATATTTAATGAATATTTAATATGAGGAACTCCTTTAAAATATTCTTATTTTAATCCTCTTGATGTTCTATCTATTTTAGATGTGGAATTCATATCACATAAGTCTCTTTAATCTATTCTTCTTCTAATTTATCCATTCAATTTTGGGAGGTTTATTTAGTAAACTCCATGTCTTGTTTCTAAAGTGATGATCATAAAAAATTTCCATGAGGAAAATAATTTAACAATTCCAAATTATAAAGATTAAACATGAAGTGTTTATATGTTTTTGTTCTTCCTAATTATAATCATCATTCTCGGTAGATTACAAACCCCTTAATGATTTTAATCTTCAAATAACAACACCATATTTTACTTGAGAGTGGACACATAAACACTATGATAATAACTCAAAAAATTAACATTATTATGGTTTCAAAAAATGATAAATAATATTAGTGAATTGGATGTGATAGTAGTGTAATATAAAAAATATGTGAATCCAGTGTTATGTCGAATCCCGTCAGTGGATTAACATGAAGTGTTGGTTTTTTTATGAAAGGCCTCTTAGAGGGATATAGAAATATGTGAGGGAGAAGGTTTGTGAATTTTTTATTCCACCTCTATGATATCTTATTCAAAATTTGGTTGGATGTTCTCATTGTGTGTCATAACCACCTCTTTATAGAACTCTAGAAAGTAGTGCGAGAATTATTTTAGCTTATTAGAAAAGGCTTATAATTTTTTTCTCCATGAATTATTTTATATTATTAATCACATCATTGAATGTATTCTCTACATTTTTTATTTCCACACCCCTAGGATACACCCAAAAAATAACAACACAATTTCATAAATGGATGGGCTGATTAAAATAATTATTCTTTTTTTCTCTTTATATTTTAGAAAAATTATTTTAGTAAAATATTTAAAAATTGAACAATAATGAACGATTGAGATGGGTACCTAAAAATGATGAAAATTGTATGTGATTTGACAAGCATGAACTTAAAACATTCATGATTATTTACTAAGTGTATCACAAAGGAAAATTTTTTTTTGTCTATTTTTTGGATCATTAGTGTTAATAACTCAATATTAAATTTTAATTTTTTATATTTTTGTTATATATAATATTTTATGAAAACAAAATTGAAATTTGGGTGTTGGTTTTTTGGGTTAGTGAGTTTATTTTAAATTAAACAAGGTGATAAAGGAAATGTTTTCTGGAAAAAATGAATCAAGTAAGAAATTAGTAATCTAAAAATAGAAATAATAATAATTGTGATAGATCTTACCTACAATTTAACTAGTCACCAATCAATATTTCATATGATTAAATGAATTCAATTATGGGTCACTAATTTTTTAACCCCTAAACCCTAAAGAAAAAACATGACTATAATGATGGGAACAAAAGAGTCTCAAGATAAAATCTAGATTTCCAATCATGGAACCTTTACTTAATTATAGTCCCAAAATAGAACATATGTTTAATATAGAACCTTTAATATAAATATGTTAATGTATTGAGGTTAGAAATTATATTTAACCCTACAAATTCACCCTAAATAGATTAGTGTTGTTGGATAAGGTGTCACTCTAATGATTCACACAACTCAAACATCATGCCTAATGTACTACACATTTGAGTAATGTAAACATTGAAAAATTAGTTAGGTAAAGTAATTGATGAATTATAGTAAGTACATGGATTCAAAACAACCAACTAAATAAGTAATATTTGATCGACCATAAACAGAATAATGCTCCCACAGGTTGATTTGTCATCATGAAAAAAATTTTCCTAATAAAATGTTCCAAAAAGAATAACCAATTCTATTTTCCAATAATGTAATCCCACCAAAAATCAAAATTAAATGAGGTAAAAATTAATAAATAATATATAATGATGTGAAATAAATACTACATGAAGAAAAAAAAATAATTGAACATAATAAGAATAAGAGGACTCCCTTCTTATAATAGATCCTTTCCATAGGCATTCCTTATTAAAAATGGTTAGATATGTAGGATGAAACAGAAATAATTGTCTACACCATCAAAAATACATTATCAACCTTCCCCATTTATGAAAAAACTCAAACAAATAGAGTGGGGAATATATATGATTTTAAATTTCATCAAGGGAATAGGTTGAGTCATGCCTCAAAAATATACTATGAAATGATATGCATTTATGACTAATTTCCCCTGATATCTAACTATCACATAAATTAAATGAAAATAAAAAATGATTCCTCTAAAATAGATTAATATTTCATCCTAATATATTGGTCATGTCATGAATTTATACCCTAAAATGGTAACACAACTTCCCTTCTATTGAATGAAGTCCAACTTTTTATTGAAAAAAATATTTCTTTCTTTAATGATATGATACAACATGCATTGACTCAATTAAAAATTTATATTAACTTGTGTATTATATAAAAAAACTATAGTGGAATTTTAAAAATAAAATTATGAAAAAAATATTAAGGGGAAATTACATTTGGAAATATAGAATTTCCATGGAATTTTAAAATTCAACCTCAAAATAGAAATTCCCATTAAATCTTAAAACAGATATCAATTTTGTGAAATTATTTCAATAATTATCAATAAAATAAATAATAAAACACTATTTATAAACTCCCCCACACATTACCTTTTTCATTAAACTGAAAATTAATATGTTATGTTATCTAAAAATTTATATATGTTGACACTTATCAATATATTATAGAAATATAACCAAATATATAATCACAAAAAGTTATTAATATCAATAAAATTTAAATTCAATGTGTAATAAATTATTTTAAAAAAAACTAGTGAGATCTGTGAAATTAATATGGTGTAAGAAAGTTATGATTCTAATATTCCTTAGATTCCCCAAATTTCTGTGTTCCAACCATAGATTATCTCTCTACCCTTTATTCAATATAATTAAGTCATGAAATAATTTTAAACATACATTATTCTTTTCCACAAAACCTATTATACATCATTTGTAATTTAATTCCAAAACACACTCACTTAAAAATTACCTAATACCAAACCACAAATCCCAAACTATGATATCCCCATTTGTTTTACATTTCATTACTCACAAATTTATTTTATTCCATTTAATATATTTTTTTATTTTTTTATGGTTTAAAATTGTTCGATATTAGGTAAAAGTATATAGGTAAATCAATCACAATATTGAAATTTATAGGAATAGAAAAGAATTTATATAAATACTATTACTATATGATGATTAAATTTCTTAAATTGACAACACTTTTAAATGGGAATGAAAAAATCAAAATTCATGATTTTATATGGAGTTTTGTGGACAGATTAGATGATACAGTTTTCCATTAAAATATCCAAATGGAATGGTGTAAAAATTAAAAATGTTTCATAAATACCTAATCAACCATATCATTAACCAACTATAATTATCACTAAAATAAACACCCAATGATGAAGAAATTATCATTATTAATGTTCTTCCCATGATAATATAAGAAAACCTGATTTTCCAAAAATAAACTATCCATTTGGATTAAATCACAAGAAGTATATATCGGGAAAGAATTAAATAAAAATGAGAAATACAACCCAGATTATTCTATATTTTGTGGCTTTTATATAATATGTAACACCTCAAGCTTCCACGTTATGCTTCTCTTTGAATAATACAATAGCGTGTGTTGTACGCAACTTCGAGTTCTAACACACCACAACCAATCAAACTAGCCGTATGAATAGTAATACCCACTTTTTGAAATTTTATAAATTTTATCATTCAAAATGGACTTCATTTTTGGATTCAGAATATCTAAATTAGCTTAGGGTGAAGTTTTGGTACTTTTCTAATAACTTTTATATTTTGATGAATAGTAAAAATTGCTAAATTTTAATTAAAAACAACTTTTTTAATCGAAATAATTGATAGTCATAAATTATGAATTTGAATTATTTTAAATTATAATTAGATTATATTTTTACCATTTAATACAATGTTGGTTATTGGACATAATTTCACATTTAAACTGCACATAAGCAAGTGCCAATCTTTTGATAGTTATTATTTCTTAAAAACACGCTTTTTGTTTTGACAAGGGAAATTAATTTTAAATTAATTTCTACCACTTCTATGTTTTGAATTTAGAAAAATGGATTCCATATTTAGAATTAGGAGGTCCGAATTGTGTAAATAGGTAACTTTTATTTTTATACATTTTGAATAATTACTTCGGTAAATATTTTATTTACCACAGTTAAAAGGTAAATCCGGTAAATAAGGGTAAACAAATAATATTATAATAATAATAAATTACCCTAAAACATTTCCTAACCCTATTTTTTGATAAATTTCCGACCATGATCATCCTTCAGTTGATTTTGGGACCCCATGGAGCCACTTGTAAGTGATGAAACTTTATATTAATTAAGTTAAAGTAAATACAAAAATTACATAAGCATATTTCTTTTAGAATTTTTTTACCACAGGGTTATATATCTTATATTTTAGACTATAAATTTTAATTGTAAAGAAAAAAATATTTTCTACATAATGGTATTTTATTTATAATTTTTAGACCTTTAATAATTAAATTTATTTATGACACAATAATGATGCAATATTTTCCTTATTATTGAACGAATCAAATAATTGGTATTATAAATATTTAAATAAATATAATTTGAATGTTTTAATGAAATAAACGAATTTTATTGGTTAATATGACATTTTAGGATTAATTTAATGAATTTTAATAGAATTAATAAAGTTGTTAAGACTTTATCAAAAATCAATTATTAAATAGTGTCAAAATTGACCTAAAAGAGTTTTTATAAAAAAATATAATATTATTAATTGATATTCTATTCCTCAAAATCTAAGGTATGGCCCAAGGACTTATATAATAATAGGTTTATAATTAATGGACAACATGGGGGTCTCTTGGAAGTATATATTAAGTTTATTAACTATATAATATAAAAATACAAAGAGACATGGAAAATGTGAAACTATTTAACTAAGAGTTAAATAAAAAAGATAAATTTAATATAGTGAACCAAACCGGTATAAAACCTATTGGTTGAGTGGTTTTAGATCTATACCCACCTTCAACTTTAAATAATACACTTTTAAGCCATTAGAAACTGAATATTAACTTATTATAAAATAATATTTCTCTCTTTTCCTAAGGTGCCCCTCACCCCTCTTATAAAAGGGCACTAACATTTCTCTCTAATTCACACCTTCAAAGCCTTTTGGATCGGCCAAAACCTTCCCAAACAACCTCTAAACTTCCCTAAATTCAACTTAAAGGCCTTAGTTTGATCAGAAAGCCAAACTAAGGATCCATTTTGATCAAATCAAAAGGAAGAACCCGAAGAAGAGGTAACGATTTCACCACCCTCTTTCAAGTTCCTTTCTTCTTCCAGTTCTTCTTTCTTTGTTATTTCCATTATAAAATAATAAATACAGTATATTCTATGTACTGTGATGTTATTATAAATATGGTACAACCATATTCAGTATTCTATGTGTCCTTTGAGTGACATGTCACCATACGTGTGTGCGTACGACTTACTGTCTCCACGTCGGGGTGTAATTGTTATTCAAAACATTATTATTTGGATGGGTATGATAATGATGTGTAATTGAAGTAAATAATAAATATAAAATTATAATTATTATGTATATATGATATACCATACAATTATATATTATTTTAAAATCATAAGAATGATATTGTCACTCGTGCGTACGTACGGACTACCGTCTCCACGAACGTGATGAGATTCATTCCCCATCATATCAATTCATGACTAATTTTCATTTGATTATTAAAAATAATGTTTAAGGACTTGATATCATTCTCTATATGAATAGTATACAACATATGTATAACAATCATGACTTATGTAACAAAACATATAAAAGAAAATGAGTAAGTAAACACCCGAAACAACGATAATACTAAGATATTATTAACAAAGCAATGTTAAAAGATCATATATGATATAATATTAATGTATATAATTATTTTATAATTTAATAACAATTATTTCACAATTATTCAGGAGTTTAAACTACCCTCTACCAAGGAAAAGTACAAGGTAAGTGTTTATTTTACAATCTCTTCATTATCCGAGGTTGTTTATACGTAATTATCTACTGGGACCTCTTTATCATCCACATCCATGTTTCTTAAAATTTATTTCAAACCATTCTTACTATTTTACAGACTATGGGTCAAAGTCATTTATACCCTTGTTTAAATATTTATATGAATTTTATAAAGGAATCTTTCTGTCGTTTTCCAAACAAGGTCCTTTTTAACCTTTTTGACAGAATTAAGGTTAGAATGTCTTTTTTAACTTATACAGAGAGTGCGGCTATTTTATTCCATTATAAAATCATCGAAGCTTACCTTAGAAGCTTAATAAAATATTTTCAAAGTAAATGTTTTATTTTATAATTATTTGTCTTTTAAATGATTTCAAAAAAAGAGATATTTCTCTCAAATAGTTTTGATTTCATCTATGTCAACATACTTTGATGGATTTTAAGCTTATTTGAAGTTGATTTATTATGATACAAAACTTCCATATAGTATTGAAGTTTTTGTGATATGTTTGACTGTGGATGTGTTATTTTTATACCATTCATGGTTTATGGAGAAAATATTGACATTTTGTATGCTAGTTTTAATACGAATGTTTATGTTATGTTTAAACCTGTTCATATGAGAAATGCATTGGACTTAATAAGTGACGGGTGGAGCTCTCTAGAGCTCTTCGATGCAAAGGTAGGTCTCATGAGGCATACTAATGTCTTGGCACAAGGCTTTTAGAAAATCTTATTTGTAGTCTTGGCACAAGGCCTTGACTATGTGGTTATGATAGTATGGTATTATGTATTCCATCATTATGAAATAGGTTGTTGATATTTCATGTGATTATTCGATTAGTATAATATCCATGTGAATAATTAAATGTAATTATTTCATTTTATTTCTACCATATTATGCTGAAGTTTAAATTTGAAAGGCTTTTGTTTTAGTTATACATTGCCTTAAATGTTTATGCTTATTTAAGAATGTTTCCGCTATATTGTTATCCTTACTGGGCATCTGAGCTCACCCCTTTCTATGTTTTATTTTTCCTAGGATGTGAAGAAGTATTTTATGAATGACCTGCAGGGATAGTATGAGCGGATATGAGTGTTGACTATGGAGACTATGTTGTTGTAGTTTTTCACTTTATGATGTAATGTAAACTTTATGAATGTATCTAGTGATTCCAAGGCTACTAAACTAATCGGTCTTTTAAGAGTTGTTCTTTTGTGATCATGGCAATGTTATGTAATAATGCACCGACTCTGGGTAACTTGGGTTGGGGTGTTACAGTTTGTATCAAAGGAAGTTTAGTACCGACCTTGGAAGAATGATTTAGATAAACTTTGATTAGAGCACATAGACCTAAGATGGACTTTGAAGATTAATATAGAAGAACATCCTAGAATTTTGGTATTGTAGAGATTTTTTGAGTTTTCTGAGCAATACATCCATGTATGGATACGAGCAGGTAGAGGTGGCTCTGGCACATATGTACCTAGGGGTAAAACCCGAAAACATCGCTTTGAGCTAGACTCGAACGGGAACTGGTGCACAATAATGGGCCTTACTGCACTCTTGGTTATGACACTACAGGGGGATATTCTTAGGATAATTCTCATTTTCTTTAGAAACCATTATGAAGGGTTTATGAGTTTATTCTTCCTCAAAGAAAACATTTTTATTATTATGTATTATATCGATAAACTATTAAATTCATGTTAAGTGTTTTACAAGTTTGGATTTATGTATTGAAATTCATGAATTAATCTAGTGTATGCCATTGTCTAGAAATGGAACATAGTGGAAGAAATTGAAACCGTATCAATGCATACACTCCATATAGGGATTTCCATCCTGCTCAAGATAATTATAGTGGAGCTGGTGATGAAACTGGTGTTGATATGCTATTCACTATACTAGGAAAACTCACTCAGGTTATGAATAATAACCCTACCCGTATGGAGCACCCAGGCCCACAACGCGGAGGATCAATGTCAGATCGCTTCATGAAGAAACAACCACCAACATTCAATGGGATTACAAACCCATTAGTAGATGAGAAATGGATAAATTACTTAGAGAAAATATTCCATGCCTTGGGGAGTAATGAAAGGGAAAAAGTTATCATGCCAGTTTACCACCTCACTAGTGATGATGATCAATGGTGGTAATTGATTCAAAACACAAAGGAGGAAGATGAAGCATCCAATATGGAATGGAGAGAGTTCAAAGATATTTTCTTAGAAAAATACTTTCCTCGTAACCATCAAGCAGATATGGAAAGGCAATTTCTGAGTCTGAGATAAAAGGAGGATGAGAATGTCGCAAAGTATGATGCTAACTTTACAAGGTTAGAGAGGCATGCAACCGATTATATACATAACCCAAGGAGTAAGATTGATCATTTATTTGATGGGTTAAAAATTTTTCTTCGTCGAGCTTTAGTCTCACAATCCTTCTCATCGTACGAAGATATTGTCTCATGTGCTATCAAGACAGAAAAAGAATTCTCTAAGTTTTAGGACTTTAAAGCAAAGCAAGTAAATAAGAGATCTGCTAATCACTCTGGAAATGGATATAAGGGGAAGAAGGGAAAAGTTGAATATCCATCCTATAGTAAATGTGGGAAGAAACACCTCGGTACATGTTTGAAGGGAATGAGAGTCTGTTACAAGTGTGGTGAAAAAGGCCACCAGGCTCGTGATTGCAAGGGGAAGAAAGAAGCTACCAATGTTCAATGATATAATTGTATGGAGATGGGACATTATGCAAAGGAATCTCTTAAGCTTCAGGGGAACTTACCTCAGAAAAGTCCAAGGGATCAAGGCCAAGCTTATTCTTTCTCTACTGCTAAGGTAGAAGCTCCGAAAGAAGTAGTGGTAGGTAATTTAATAGTTTCCTCAAGTTTAGCAAATGATTTATTTGATTCTGGATCATCACATTGTTTCATATCTTACTAGTTTTCTAAGAAAATTAGATATTTCCAATTTGATTTAACAAGGGAGTTTTCAGTCAAAACTCTTAAGGGAAGTATCATTGCAATAAAGTTGTGTGAATCAGTCCCCATTAGAGAACAGAAATGTTCTTTATCTGCTGATCTCATCATTATACCCATGATTTAATTTGATATAATCCTCGGTTTGGATTGGATTTCAGACCATGATGTGAAGATTTATTGTAAGAAGAAGGAGGTTACGATTTTTGATGATGATGATAAAGAACACCTTATCTTTAGAGCAGAATCATCACCACCTGATTCTTATCTAGATCCACCCCCAGTAGCTCGACTAAATTTAATTATCAGAGAGTAAGAGAATGAAATAACTATGTGGGAGGAAATTCATTTTCAAATAGAGGATGTACCTATTGTGAAAGAATATGTAGATGTGTTTCCAGAATATTTACCTAGACATCCTCCAGAACGAGAAATTGAGTTTTGCATTGATTTAATTCCTGGTTCAAAGCCCATATCGAAGACCCATTATAGAATGGCCACTGTGGAATTTGTTGAACTAAAGAAACAATTAGAGGAATTGAGTAATAAGGGATTTATTCGCCCTAGTGTTTCTCCATGAGGATCCCCTGTCCTTTTTGTTAAGTAGAAAGATGGATCTATGAGGTTATGTATAGACTACAGGGAAATCAGTGCTATAAAAATAAAGAAAAAGTATCCCCTACCTCATATTGATGATTTATTTGACCAAATGCATAGATCTAAATACTTTTCAAAGATTGAACTTCAATCTGGATACCATTAGTTGTGTGTGAATAAGGAAGAAATTCCAAAGACAACATTTGGAACCAGGAA
The DNA here is from genome assembly GCA_963277665.1 of Viscum album. Taxonomy (NCBI): domain Eukaryota; kingdom Viridiplantae; phylum Streptophyta; class Magnoliopsida; order Santalales; family Viscaceae; genus Viscum; species Viscum album. Next base: position 192,791,531 of record OY728165.1, on the reverse strand, counting down.
CAGGCATTACGAGTTTACAGTAATGCCTTTTGGGATGACTAATGCACCCTATGTATTCATGGATCTAATGAATAGAGTTTTCAAGGAATATCTCGATGATTTTGTGGTGGTATTTATTGATGATATCTTAGTATACTCCAAAATCTATGAAGATCATGAAAATCACTTGTGTATTATCCTAAAGACTCTTAGAAGACATGAATTATATGGGAAGCTTACCAGGTGTGAATTCTAGCTTCAGGAGATCTCTTTTATTGGCCATGTTGTCTCTAAGGATGGAATATCTGTTGATCTTTCTAAGACCAAGGCAATCCAAGAATAGCCAGCACCGACGAGTATAACCGAGGTATGCTGTTTTATTGGTTTAGTAGGTTATTATCAGCGTTTCATCTAGAAATTTGCCCAATTGGCTAACCCATTAACGAAGCTCACACTTAATGGGGTTAAATTTATTTGGACAAAAGAGTGTGAAGAATGTTTTGAATAACTGAATAGAATATTAGTCAATGCTTCTATATTGACTCTACTATCAGGGAATGATGGGTTTATTATTTATAGTTATTCTTCAAAGAAAGGACTTGGTTGTGTCCTTATGCAGAATGATAGAGTTATTGCCTATGCATCACGACAACTAAAAATTCATGAGAAAAACTATCCTAATCATGATCTTGAGTTAGCTGCTGTAATATTTTCTTTTAAGATATAGAGACATTATCTCTATGGTGAAAAATGTGAGATATATACCGATCACAAGAGTTTGAAGTATACTTTCTCTCAGAAAGAACTCAACATGAGGAAAAGGTAATGACTTGAACTACTCAAGTATTATGATTTCACAATACACTACCACCTGAGGAAGGAAAATAAGGTGGAAGATTCTTTGAGCAGAAAGGATCATGGAGCTTTGAACAAAATGAGAGTTGAAAGGGATCCAATTTTCATGGATCTAGTAAAGTTGGATATGTGAATAACCAGGGAAGGTGAAACATCGATACTTTTTCAAATGGTTTCCAAACCATCTTTATAGGAAAGGATTAAGAGTTCTCAAACCGATGATAAATAATTCAAAAAGAATATTAAAGCTATGAATGATGAAATATTGAGTGACTTTGTGTATGAAGAAGGAATTCTGAAATTTTGGAAGAAACTTTTTGTTCCGATATACCTGATCTAAAAAGGGAATTGTTGGATGATGCTCACAGTTCCAATTTCTCTATAAACCCTGGGAGCACCAAAATGTATAGATATTTGAAGGAAAATTTTTGGTGGGACAACATGAAGAGGGAGATTGCTGATTTTGTGTCAAGATATATGGTTTGTAAACAAGTGAAATCTAGAAGGAAACGGCCTGGAGTAGTCAATCAACCTCTTCCCATACTTGAGTGGAAATGGGATAATATCACTATGGAATTTTTCATGGGACTACCAAAGACTCCTAGAAGGAATGATGCAATATGGGTCATTGTTGATCATCTTACCAAGTCATCACATTTTATTGAAATAAGAGAAGATCTACCACTTGAACGTCTAGCAATACTATATATTAATGAAGATGTGAGACTTCATGGAGTACCCCTATCAATTTTTTCTGATCATGATCCCCGTTTTACTTCAAGATTCTGGAAAAGTCTTTTGAAAGACCTGGATACTAAACTTCATTTGAGCACTGCCTACCACCCCCAAACTGATGGACAATAATAAAAGACAATTCAAACCTTAGAAGACATGTTGAGATCTTGATGACTTGACTTTCAGGGTATGTGGGATCGATATTTACCTATGGTAGAATTTTACTATAACAATAGTTTCCATTCAAGTATTCAGATTGCACCATATGAAGCGTTATACAGAAAGAGATGCTTCACACCAACCTATTGGGATGATGTTGGTGAAGAAAAACTCATAGGCCCAGAACTGGTGGAGGAAACAATGGAAAATGTGAAGGTAATCCAAAACCACATCAAAGCAGCTCAAAGTAGTCAGAAGAGCTATGCTGACAACTGAAGGAAGGATTTGGAATTTCAGGTAGGAGATCATGTTTTCTTGAAGGTATCTCCTTGAAAGGGAGTTATAAATTTTGGTAAGAAAGTTAAATTGAGTCCCAGGTACATCAGACCTTTCGAAATTCTAGAACGAATTGGGGATGTAGCTTATCGTTTGGCAGTGCCGCCAAATCTCTCCAAAGTTCACGATGTGTTCCACGTATCACTGTTGAGAAAATACATAACTGGCCCAACGCATGTACTCACTTATGAGGAAGTAGAACTGGATCACAATCTGTCTTATTGCAATAAGACCATCAGGATTCCTGATACCAAAGAACAAGTGCTGAAAAACCGGACAACTTGTCTGGTAAACGTTCTATGGGGAAACCATAATATGGAAGAGGCAATGTGGGAACCCGAGGAACTTATGATGAAGAACCGCCAGAGTCTTTTTACGTAGTAATATTTTAGAAATTTTGAGGATGAAATTATTTGAAGGTGGGGAGAATTTAACACCCCAAGCTTCCATGGTATGCTTCTCTTTTAATAATACACTATCGTGTGTTGTACGCAACTTTGAGTTCTAACACACCACAACCAATCAAACTAGCTGTTATGAATAGTAATACCCAAATTTTGAAATTTTATAAATTTTATCTTTCAAAATGGACTTCATTTTTGGATTCAGAATATTGAAATTAGCTTAGGGTGAATTTTTGGTACTTTTTTGATAACTTTCATATTTTGATGAATAGTGAAAAGTACTAAATTTTAATTAAAAACAAATTTCTTAATCAAAATAATTAATAGTGATAAATTATGAATTTTAGTGAATTTAAAGTATAGTTATATTATATTTTTACCATTTAATCCAATATGGGTCATTGGATATAATTTCACATTTAAACTGGACATAAGCAAGTGCCAATCTTTAGATAGTTATTATTTCTTAAAAACATGCTCGTTGTTTTGACAATGAGAATTAATATTAAATTAATTTATACCACTTATATGTTTTTAATTTATAAATATGTATTAAATATTTAGAATCAGGAGGTACAAATTGTGTAAATAGGTAACTTTTACTTTTAGACATTTTGAATAATTACTTTGGTAAATATTTAATTTACCATGGTTAAAGGGTAAATCCGATAAATAAGGGTAAAAAAATAATATTATAGTAATATTAAATTACCATAAAATGTGTCCTAACCCCATTGGTTGATACATTTCCGACCATTGGCATATTTGGGTCAATTTTGGGACCCTATGGAGCCACTTGTAAGTGATAATGACACTTTATATTAATTAAGTTAATGTAAATAAAAAAATGACATAAGCATATATCTTTTAGAATTTTTTTTTACATATGGTTATATATGTTATATTTTTTACTATAAAGATTAATTAGAAATATAAAAAAAAATTTCTAAATAATGTTATTTTATTTATAATTTTTATACATTGAATAATTAAATTTATTTATGACACAATAATAATGCAATATTTTCCTTATTAATGAAAGAATCAAATAATTGGTATTATAAATGTTAAAATAAATATAATTTAATAGTTTTGATGACATCCAAGAATTTTATTGGTCAATATGACATGTCAGGATTACTTAAATCAATTTGGTTCGTTTTATTAAAGTTTTTAAGACTTTATCAAAAATCAGTTATTAAATAGTGTCAAAATTGACAGAAAAGAGTTTTTAAAAAAAATATTATATTATTAATTGATATTCTATTTCTAAAAGACTAATGTTGGGCCAAAGGACTTATATAATGATAGGTGTATCATTAATGGACCACATGGGGGTCTCTTGGAAGTATATAGTATGTTTATTAACAATATAATATAAAAATAAAAAGAGACATGGTAAATGTCATACTATTTAACTAAGAGTTAAATAAAAAATATAAAGTTAATATAGTGATCCAAACCTATCTATAAACTATTGGTACAGTTTTTTTGACCTATAACCACTTTAAACTTTAAATAATCCCTTTGGTGCTATTATAAACCGAATATAAATTTATTATAAAATAATATTTCTATCTTTTCCTAAGGTGCCCCTCGCCCCTCTTATAAAAGGGCACTCCCCCTTCTCTCTAATTCACACCATCAAAGCCTTTTGGCTCCTCAAAATCCTGAAAACATACCCTATAAACTTCCCTCAATTCACCCTATATGCCTTATTTTGATTAGAAAGCCAACCTAAGGATCATTTTTATCAAATCAAAAGGAAGAACTCGAAGAAGAGGTAATGATTTCACCACCCTCTTTCAAGTTCCTTTATTCTTCCACTTCTTCTTTATTTGTTATTTCCATTATAAAATAATAACTCCAGTACATTTTATATACTGTGATGTTATTATAAATATGTTACAACCATATTCAGTATTCTATTCATCCTTTGAATGACATGTCACCATACGTTCGTACGTACGACTTACCATCTCCACGTCGTGGTGTAATTGTTATTCAAAAAATTATTATATAGATGAGTATGATAATGATGTGTAATTGAAGTAAATAAAAAATATAACATTATAATGATTCTGTATATATGATATACCATCCAATTATATATTATTTTAATATATAAAGAATGATATTGTCGCTCGAGCGTACGTACAGACTACCGTCTCCAAGAACGTGATGAGATTCATTTCCCATCGTATCAATTCAAGACTAATTTTCATTTTATGATTAAAAATAACTTTTAAGTACTTGATATAATTATATATATGAATAATATACAACCTATGGATAACAAGCACAACTTATGTGACAAAACATATAAAAGAAAACGGGTAAATGATCACCCGAAACGACGATAATACTAATATATTATTAACAAAGCAATGTTAAAAGATCATATATGATATAATATTAATGTATATAATTTTTGTATAATTTAATGACGATTATTTAACCATTATAAAAGAGTTTAACCTACCCTAGACCATGTAAAAGTACAAGGTAAGGGTTCATTTTACAATCTCTTCATTATCCAAGGTTGTTTATACGTAATTATCTACTGTGACATCTTTATCATCCACATCCATGTTTCCTAAAATGTATTTCAAATAATTATTACTATTTTACAGACTATGGGTTAAATTAATTTATACCCTTGTTTCACATTTTTTAATAAGTTTATAAAGGAATATTTTCGTCATTTTCCAAACAAGGTCCTTTTTAACCTTTTCGACAGAATTAAGGTTAGAATGTCTTTTTTTAACTTATACGACAGGTGCAGCTATTTTCCACCTTTATAAAATCGTTAAAGCTTCCCATAAGATTATAATAATATTTTAAAGTAAATGTTTTATTTTATAATTATGTGTCTTTTAAATGATTTAAAAAAAAGAGATATTTCTCTCAAATAGTTTTGATTTCATCTATATCAACATTCTTTGATGGATTTTAAGCTTATTTGAAGTTGATTTATTATGATACAAAACTTCCATATAGTATTGAAGGTTTTGTGATATGTTTTACTATGGATGTGTTATTTTTATACCATTCATAGTTTATGGAGAAAGTATTTACATGTTTTATGCTAGTTTTAATACGAATGTTTACGTTATGTTTAAACCTGTTCATATATGGAATGCATTGGACTTAATAAGTGATGGGTGGAGCCCTCCATAGATCCTTGAAGCAACGGCAGGTCTCATGAGACTAACTAGTGTCTTGGAACAAGGCCTTGAAAAAATCTTATTTTTAGTCTTGGCACAAGGCCTTGACTACGTGGTTATGATAGTCTGGTATTATGCATTCCATCATTATGAAAGTGGTTATTGATATTGCATGTGATTATTCGATTAGTAGAATATCCTTGTGAATAAGTATATGACATTATTTCATTTTATTACTGCCATATTATGATGAAGTTCAAGTTTAAAAGGATTTTGTTTTAGTTATACATTTCCTTAAATGTTTATGCTTATTTATAAAAGTTTCCTCTATATTGTTATATTTACTGGGCATCTGAGCTAACCCCTTTCTATGTTTTATTTTTCCCAGGATGTGAAGAATTATTTTATGAATGAACTATAGGGATAGTATGAGGGGATATGAGTGTCATGTATGGAGACAATGTTGTTGTAGTTTTTCACTTTATGATGTAATGTAAACATTATGAATGTATCTAGTGATTCCAAGGCTACTAAACTAAACGGTCTTTTGAGACTTGATCTTTTGTGATCATGCCAATGTTATGTAATAATGAACTAACTCTGGGTAACTCAGGTCGGGGTGTTACATTAGAGTTTAGTTACCACCAACTATAAGATAAAAACAAAAAGAACATAATTATTAAAAATTAAATAAGGATTTTAATAATAAAATTAAGGGTAAACGTGGGTAATCCCTTAAGTGGTGTTATTTATACTGAATATTTCTTGACACTATCATTTCCTTAACCAAAATTTGAATGTGGAGGGGGTTATCATTTAATGAACCACCACTTTATATTTATAGGGGTTTTTTTCAATACACTAAGAGTTTATACCCTTAGGAAAATATAGATATGATTTAAAAAAATGTGTAAATGAAAGAAGTAAGAATTGGGGAAAGGGGAAAGAAGAATGTGGTAATCACTGTCAACTTTCATGAAGTCTTCGTCTAGATTTTCTTCCTATTATAGAGGTGTAAATCACATTATTATAGGACACTATAGAACTTATTCTTATTTGATTATTGAATATTGGGTGGTATCACTGAAATCAAACCATTATGGTTTCAAATATACGCACTACTGGAAATATGATCTATACCAATGGTTTTGGGAAAACCGTGGGTATGGGTCACTTATTTTGACCTATACCAACAGTTTGGCCAAAACCATTGGTATAGGTCCCAAAATCAAAGAACTTATACCAACTGTTCTCAAAACCGTTGGTGTAGGTCTATACCAACAGTTTTGAGAACCGTTGGTATAAGTACATGTATTTTTAATGGAATCTTCTTATAAAGGACATTAAATAAATCAAAATTTAAAATAATTATGATAATACATATATATATTTATGAAATTATGTTTACAAAAGTAGTTAGGTTAGTGGTTAGGTCGTTCAATCACAAATGGGAGGTGCTGGGATCAAAACTAAACGAATGATTATTTTTTGAATTACATATACCAACGGTTTTATGGAACCATTGGTATAGATTTTCATGTTACTTATACCAAAAGTTTTCCCAAAATAGTTCTTATAGACCTATCCTCATGACTTACTTGGAAACGGTGCTCCAAACCATTGGTATAGGCTATACCAATGGTTTGGAGGCCTATACCAAAGGTTACAAACCGTTGGTATAGGGTATTTTTTAGTAGTGATGGATTCTACATGAAAAGTATGATGAAAATATTTTAATTATTTCGGGTGAAAATTACTGGAATATTAGGAGTTCATATTTACATGATTTCTATGATTTTAATCGGCATACCTCTTATCCTTCACATCCCATTTTACATTTTTATCATTAAAATCCAAAATAATATTCTCCGTGATATTGGTCACTTATTCCTCTTCATTATCACTATCTAGGTAATGGATTTATGTTCATTCCACAAAAGAAAATGATATTTAGTGAATTATATTTGATTAAAGTATAAAATAAAAAATAAGGTAATCTAATATGAAGTGCACTCCATTTAACTAATTGTCTTCAAGTGTTGGTTCTTCTAGAAAAGACATAGGGGATATTTTATAATTTTTTTGGTGATTTTTTTCTTAGTTTGATTTCCACCTTCATGATATCATCTTCGCAAGTTAGTGGGATGATCTCTTAATTTTCCTAGACTAACTTATGATGATTCCCTTGAAAGGAAAATGATAATTTTTTTGATCTTCTTGGTTAAGGATTCTAAAATTGGTTACTTCACATCTTCTTTCATGTCTTTGATAATCTTTTGAAATGTATTCTCCCCATATTTGTATTTACACAACGCATAAGTATTCCATGAATATAACTTCAAATTTTGACTAATATATAGGGATTAATTAAAAAATGAATAGGGTTGTTCTATAATTATTTTTAAATAATTTAAATTAGAAAAAATTTTAAATGTGAAAATAAAAAATAGGTATTTACTTAGATCAATAGAGACAACACTAATTTGAGGAGCCTTATAAACAATAGTCTCAAAATATTTCTTTATTTTTTTAAAAGTGTAGTATATGGGACTACCAAGGATATTTATTTTGATGATCCTTTGTATTGATAACTAAATATAAAAAATTAATATATTATATTCTTTATTTTCTATTTTAGGGAAAATTTTAAATTGGGGTTGGGGGTTTTGGGGAGTGAATTCCAAACAAAATATGGAGATAAAGGAAATGAGTTATGGAAAGAGTTAATTGAGAAATAAAATAATAATTTTAAAAAATACAAATTATTTTGATTGATGTAAAATCCAACATTTTTAAAAGGAACCCCTATATTCGATAGTGTATATGATATACCACATCGAGATTATATGAGCATCTAAATATTATTATTTAAATTTAACCATTATAAACTAGCCATTTTATTGAAGGGTATGAATATGATTAAATAAGTTATTGAAATATATGGTTTATACAGAAATAAAATTAATTATTATTTAACAATTCTCTAGAAATGAATATAAAAACAAGATGAATATAAAGGAAAGGTTTTTATAAAAAATTATATTTATATGACCCAGATGTTTTATATTACTAGATTAAATGAAATATTATTATTACATGTCCTCATTGAAATTATATATTATAGAAAATGTTTTAAAATTCATGAAATATTTTAAAGATGAAAAAGATAAAAAAAATCTGATTTTACTAACAAAAATAAATATTTTTCTAAATTCACTTTTACTCCTTTTAAAAGGGTTCATGTTCAAAAACCAAATTTTAAAGATTTTTTAAATTATATTTGAAAAAATGAACTTAATTTTTCAATGGCTAATTTCACAATTATCTTAGTATTATTTTTTGGTATTTTTCCAAAAATATTTATTTTCTACTGAATACTGAGATATACAGATTTTTATTGAAAAAATAATTTTTTAAAGATTAAATATTTCTATTTTATTTTGGTTTAAAATTAATATTAGTCATATTATACTATTAATACTAAAATTAGTTTCAATAGAATCATATTCATGTCTAAATTTGGTGTAAACACATTTTATATTTAATAGGTAATTTTTCATGAAAACTTTTTTTCATTGTGTTTTGATAGTTCAATTTTAAGTTAAATTATTACACTTTTATGATTTTTTATTTTTTAAAAATGGTATCCATATTTTTAGTCATGTGAACCAAATTAGGAAAATATATCCCTTAAATTTATGGACAATATGAACAGTGAAATTTATAATTACTGCTACTATTGTTAAGGATAAGTCGCACAATTAAGGGTAAAAAAATATGTTAAGGATTATAAAATTACCCTAAAAATCAAGCTAATTTTATTTTAAGAGTATATTTTGACCAAAATCATCAATTTTTAAAATTTACGACCCTTTAGAGCCACTTTGGTTTCCTTAATTCTCATATAGTATTCTATTTTATGAAAAGTCAAACTTTTCACACTCTTGTTTTTGATAATTAAAATATTTTCATATTTATAGTAATAAAGATGATAAATAAGTCTATAAAATGATTTGAAAAGATAAAATATTTATCTTTATCATGTTAATTTTTGTTAATTTTAGGGAAAAATTAATTACCCAAATGGTTTGAAAAACAGTGATGAATTAATTGTTTAATTAATTTAAAAATCAATAAAATGAATATAATTAAAATGATAAGAACCGTTAAATTTAGAAAAAGAAAAAATATTTTTTTATGATTAAATTTTTTCCATAATAATTATAATATTTTATTTATGATCATTTTATCCATTATAATGTTGTTATTATGTTTATGGTATTTTATATAATTAAAATTCAAACATGTGATACTCTTGTTTTCAATATGTTTAATATTTATAATATGTTATTTTCTATAATATGTTTTCAACTATAAATTTATTTTGAATTATAAAATAACTATCTACCTAATGGTAGTTTATGAATAATTTTTAGTGAAGAAATAATTACCGTAAAATTCATAAACAACACTAATGTAGCATTAATTTAATTAGCAGAAAAATAAAATAATTGTTTTTTAAAATATAATTTTTAATATAACTTTAACATTAAATTTTTAAACCTAATTTTTAAGATCCATATTACCTATTATAAATTTATTAACTAATTATATTCTAAATCAAATTTTGTATTAGTGTATTTGATGTCAAATTAAATGTATAGTGTCAAATTTGACAATAATGATATTTTATAGAAATATTAATTTATTAGAATATTTAAGAATAATAAAAATATTGAATAGGAAAGAGAGGATAAGATATTTTCTAAAATTTTATACCATATTCATTTATAGGTCATTTTGAATTCTTTTTCTCGAAAATAGCCTTATTTTATTTTAATATTTTGAGAAATTCCAAAAGAGCACCTAACTTGAATGATAAAAGGGAACATCCTCCTTCACACTCTCACACAACATTGAGCCATATATCAAGATCAATCACCAAAAAAAATTCTTCCAAAAATAATATTCATGTTTCTATAGGTTTTTTTCTACAAAAAATACAAACCCTGGATTCCATAAGAAGAGATCTATGCGAAGTCCAATGGAGAAGATGTAATTTCCTTTACCCACTCATTCAAGTTTATTTATTCTTCTACTTCCACTTCATGTGTTGATTCCATAATAAAGTGATAACTACATTATCATATATATTATGAGATTTTATTATGATTATTGAATATCCAAAATTCTTCTTTTATCCATCCTATGGAAATTGAAATCACTGCACATGCATACATACGACTTACCGTCTTTATGACGTGGTGTAATTTGTTTTTTATCGCCACATTATATGGATGGTTATAATAATAAAGGTAATGGATATATATGTTAAATATTAAATTATATAAATTCATTAAATTTAATATATAATTTACCTCTTTACCCTTTCACTCATTAAGGGAAAGATATTGTTGCTGGTGTGTGTGTACGACCTACCATCACCATGACACGATGTGATTCATTTTCCTTATCCAACATTCATCAATGTGTGAAATAATTTATTTAATGATTAAATATTATATTTATAACATTAATTTAATTCTATATATGATGGATATAGAACCTATTAATGATAATCTGTAGATCTCATGACAATACATGCATGAAAAAATAATGGAATTAACACCCAAAATAGTGAAAGTAATAAAATATTAATAATAAACAGGTGAAAATGTTAAAAAGTGATCATATATGATATTATAAATATTAATATGGTTCTTATATGAGTATATAACATGTTCAAAACCAATATAAATGATATTATAGAACATAAAACCAAATGGAAGTGTGAGGTAAGGATTTTGTATTAATTTATATTCCATGAGGACTTATTTGTTATTATGTACCAATTCACTTTTAGGTGTTGCACATACTACCCCTTTTATTTTTTTAAGTAAATAAATCATTAAAAATTACATTTATCTTAAATATATCAATTCATATATCATATATGCAATTATTAACTATTTCATATTTAATTTTTTACATATGGTGATTACTTTGATTGTTATTTGAATAACTAGGGAAATAATGTTAAATCCTTATCTTTTACTCAATATGGATATTTGATAACAAATATAATTTTATTAGGAATTAAATTTATTATTCTATATATGAAGAATGATTTGGACATTTATGAAATAGGTTGGGGACTGGTTAATGCAATACCCTCAATGTATCAATAGTCGCCTGAGACGAATCATTTTTCCAAATCAGATAGGGTTCTACACACAGACATAAACTATCTTGTTGATAGATCTATATAGAAACTATATTAAATATTGATATTGATTGTTAATATGTACTAAATTATGCATTATTTCATTATTTTTATCCATGTGATTAATCAATTAATTAGAATATACACGATTATATTCCAATCTAAAGTGACTATTAATATTATATTAGTGGATAAGATTTGATTCCTTCTATATTATGCCCTTGTTATTGATTAATAACATATATTCCCAGATTATTACATTTTCATATTGATTATGACCATTTATTCATGATATCTTCCATTGTACATAACTATTTCCAAGCATTTCAGCACAACCTTATCCCGTTTCCATTGGCTAGGTTATGAAGAAATTGACATTGAATGAGTTTTCAGGGGTGTCGTTTATTATCCTCTCTTATTTATTATGTTTTATTTTCTTGTCCCAATAGAAAATTGGTTTCATGTATATAATATTGTTTCCAAAACTAAAAAACTGAATGGTCCTTTGATATTTGAATCTTGTATCTATTTTAATGTAATTAATGAGACACAGACTTTGGGATACTGTGGTTAGCTTAGTTATAGTTTTTATTATATAAAATTTAGTTGAAACATTGGGAACAACATTTATGAAAACGTAGATAAGGGAAAATAACAATATGATGGAATTTGAGGATGATTATAGAATAAAATACCACTGAAAATATTTTTATGATTATAAAATTGGCAATGTATAAACTTTTTCAATTAATATTAAGTGGTACCCCACATTTAGAATCATAGAATTTTAATAATTTTATGAGCTAATATAGTATTTCCCATTGTTTAGAAATGAAACATGGTAGGAAGAAGGGTATCAATACTCATGAACAATGTAGATATTTCCCTACATAGGAAGATAATATAGATGGTATTGGAATTATGTTAGTTATAACTCTATTAGGAAAACATTATTAGGTTTGGATAAATACCCTTTCTCAAATGGAGAAACCTGTTATATATTGACATTCTCTAATATCGGATTACATTATGTGATAATGGCCAATATTATTTAGTGGTACTACTATGGAAGCTGAGCAATGGATTACGTATTTGTAGAAAATATTTGTTTCATTATAATGTGATAAAAAAGAAACATTTACCCCTATAGGGTATTTTCTCAATAGTGATAACGATAAATGATAGTCATCGATCTAGAATACTATGGAGGTAGAGGAAATAGAGGTCTTGTAATTGAAATATTTTTAGGAGTAATTCTTTGAAAAATAGTTCCCTCATGAGCTATCTTGAGGATTCATCTGGATAGTAACTATCTTGAGGATAGATCTTGACAGTTTAGACACCTAACATTATCCATTCCATCCTTATTGTTATTCCATGTGATTAATATATTAGTTTTAATATCCATGGATATGTTTCATGCTCATACGAGTATTTATGTGGAATTATTTGATCATATTTTAATCCTTACATATTATACTCATGTAATTTATTAATGGAATATTTGATTATTTACTTCCCTTACCAAGTTGATTATTTTCATTCAGTCATGATAAATTACACCATACATTACCCTTACTAACCATTTTAGCCCACCCTTATTTTTTTTTCAATTCCCTAGATAATGAAGAAGTTATCCTTGAATGAGTTTTTGGGATGTAGTTTATTAGATTTATTATGTATTATGTTTAATTTTACTTTCCCAATGAAAATGGGTTTCAAATATGTGATATGGTTTCCAAAATTTCTAAATTTAATCTTGCTTTGGGATTTTAATATACTATCTATGAAAATTTAACATAGTAAGGTACGAGCTCCGGGATAGTGAGGTCGGGGTCAATAAATTGATCTAAAAAACCATATTTATAGTCACTAATAAATATTACTTATGATTAAATTTATTTAATTATGGTTCATTAATTTGTTAATCCCTAAACCCAAACAGAAGAACAAACAACTAAGAAGATTAAAACAAAGTAACCCTTAGCTAACTCCTAGATTTCTAATCCAAGTGACCAAAAATAATTATAGTCCCAAAACCAAACACATAATTAATATAGAATTAGGTAAAGTCCACTAATATAGATATTAAAATGTCTTAAAATTGGGTATTAGATTCAAAACCAATGAATTGATCCCATATATATTCGATTTTTATTTATTAAAGTGTCGTTCTCACAATTGAACCACAACTCAGCTCATGGACATTGTTACAATTTTTTGAGAAATTTCAACATGAATGAAACATAAAATTATGTTTAATTTTATGCAAAAATTTAGTAGATATATACGAGATATCTAATGAATTCTGTAAGACATTGATCAACCAAAAAGAGAATTTTACTCCTAGGGGTGGATTTTTCATCATAGAGACCCATTTCAAAATCAAATGATAATAATATAATAACAGAATATCATCAAAACTATTTCATTATCTAATCAATATTAAAATTAAAATTAGGGAAATATAATAAAAAATATCTATATTTTTCTCTTAGTGATATTATATTCACATAATAGAACAAAAAATAAATGGAGAACGAGTGGAGTTTATTCTTGAAAGATAATATTTACAAAGAGTTCCTTCTTCAAAATGGTTATATATTTGGAATGGAAACACTCTCTTTAGAAAAAAACATCCTAAATAATTACAAATCATATTATTATGATAAAAAATCATATAAATGCAGTGGAAGAGAGCTAGGGTTTGAAATTTTATCATGGGAGAATTCATAATTAAACCTCTAAATTTTATCCATCATTGATCCACCTTTTTATGGAGTTACTAGATGAACCATATATCACCCAAGATGAATTAAATTATCTAAATTTACTTTTATGACATAATTTAACATTTCATACTAATCAAATTAATTATGATGATGTTATGGCCCAAATATTGAGGCATGTTCCAATTTATTGAATCAAGACCAACTATATATTAATTTATATCTTTAACCATTCAAATGTGTGATCTAGCATGAATGTTCTCAATGATAAATTTATCTCAATTATATTACAGTACGAAAAAAATTCTTGTTAAAAAGAAACCACTTTTTTTATAAAAAATATAGAGGGAAAATTAAAAGGAAAAATATGATTTTCACGGAATTTAAAATTTACCATGAAAATAAAAATTTCTATTAAGTCATTAAAAATCTCCATGATGTAGAATTATTATATTATTATTAATAAATTATTAAATAAAAGAATGGTTTGTCAACTACCCCTCACTTAGCTTGGTGCAATCAAAAGAAAATCTAATGTCATGTAATATAGAAAATGATGCTGGTTTAAACTTCTTAATTCATAGTGGAAAAAATAGAAAATAAAGAATTTAAAAAATAATTTAATCTAAAATTTTTTAATATTCACTATCTCATTGATTATTAAAAAAATATAGAGTGATTAAGGACACTAATAAAGTGGAAATAAGTTATTTTTCTAATATTCTAAAAATTCTGAATGTGTGTGTGTTCCAACTATTTCAATATTGTCTCTGCACAATTTCTTCAATATAATTAGGTTAGGTAGAACATTTATTCTTACATGAATATTTTCCATTAAACCTATATTTCATACTATATATTTAAACTCTAAAACCCACTCACAAAATTATTTTAGGAAGGAAAACCAAAATCTCCTGACCTAGATATTTTCCCTTATAGTTTAAATTTCCTCACCCCCTTATTATTATATATTATATATATAGGGATTAAAAAATTTCGATATCATGTAAAATCAAATTTATCAATCCAATACCATAATGAAATTTATTTCAAGAGAAATACATTGAAGTAAAACCACTATTTGAAGATGAAAATTTTTTATTACCTTTATTATACCTTCAATTGTGTAAGAAAAACACACAGTCTAGAATTGGGTTTGATTTCATGTGAAGAGATAAAACTAAATAATTAACCCATATAACATCCACTTTGAATGCTGTAAAAATCTCAACGGATCTAGAAATAAATAATTAATCATATCACTGATCTAAATTTATTTTCACTAAAATCAACCACCTATTATTAAAAATTTCCCATTCTCAATATACTTCTCAAGTTATTGTAAAAAACATTCATTTTCAAAAAATTAACTTCCAAAAATTTCATCCACCCAGTCATGATATAAACTAACAATTAGAATTAAATAAAAAGTAGTGTGTATTGAGAAAGAATCAAATAATAATGTGAAATAAAACATGGTTTATAATATATATGATTTAATTGATTTAAAATCATTATTACCTCATCCTTGAAGAAATAAAGTAAAACCATACAATAAATAAGAATTAAATAAAGGAAAAAATGAATAAAAGTTGACATATATTGGTTTATCCCTTAATAAATGTTCGATTTATAATGAATTAAACCATGTAGCATCAGTGTATCGACATTAAATAAAAGAATTATGTGGCTATTTAAATGAAACAACTCATTTTATTTATCACAATATCATTTAGAAGACATAAATAATAGAGACTTACAAGAAAATAGAAAATTGTATCAACCCATAGAATTAGAAAAGGAAGGAAATAAGTATTAGGTGAAGTGGGAAGTTGGGTGTGGAATTACCTATAAAATTTCTTCATGAACTCCACTATATTTTCTCACTATTATTTATGTAGAAATCACATCACAATGAGATCCTTAAGCACTTATTATTTGTTAATGATCCCATCATGGGTGGTTTATTTGTGAACAAAAAATGGTATTTTCAATAGTTCTAATTATTTATGAAAATAATAAGAAAAATTATTTTAAATTTATATTTTATAAATATTAAATCATGATGAGTTCAAATATATATGTTCTCTCAGAATATAAATATCATTTATTTGATCTTTTACATTCCCAAAAATAGTTTTATCTTTGAATTATGGATCTATGTTGACCTTTATTGTAGTCTACTAATCACATCATCATCACTATAATGGTATATAATTGGTATTGGTTATGCCATTTACAATGAATAGATGTGAACTAACTTTTTTTATAGTATTAATAATTAAGACAATATCATTTTTAGACCATTCCCTTAACATTTCCAAATTCAAGTGTTGGTTCGTCATGGAATGATTCAGGTAGAATTATAGAGTAGTGTGGGGGAGATGTGTGGTGTTGATCAGTTCCAATGACTATGATATCATCATCAAATTTATGGGGTTATTCTATTTGTGTACACTAGGAATCCCATGATTTAACTCTAGAATGTAGTAGTAGAATTATTCAACACCTTCGAATAAGTTTCTTAGAACTAGTTTCTAAAGGTTTCCCTTTAGGTCTTGATGAGATCCTTAAATGTATTATCTCTATAGTTATATTTCCTCTCCCCTTAGATCTACCTTGAAAATATAATCATTGTTACAATGATTGATTGGGTGAATTAAAATATGATTCCATTTTTATTAAATAGTTTTTTGTTTTTTAAATAAGTAAAGTATTTATAATGTGAAAATAAATAATGAGTTATTTATTCGGTTCCCCTCAAATAGTTCAAATTTGAATAACGTTATAGTGTGAACTCTCATATTATTTGTGATTTTTAATAAGTTTACGAATGGGGGTATCCAAGGCCACATATCTTGAGAAGATTTACGATCAAACACTCAATATTAAATATTAATTTATTTTTTATATTCGGTTTTATAAAAAAAGTAAATGGAAATGGGTTGGTTTTGGGGAGTTACTTCAAAATAAAATATTGTGTGAAAGTAAATTACTTCTAAAAAATAAATCATGGAATAAAAAAAAATTGATAATTGAAAAAAATAAAACTCTCCCCTTCATTGGTCACTAAAAATTATCCCATATGATTAAATTAATTCAATTTTGATTCCCTAATACATTAATCCATAATTCCTATAGAAGAAAAGTCAACCCAAAAATTGGGATAGTTAAACCCTAAGCTAACATCAATATTTAAAATCATGGAACCCCACATTGATTTTAGTCTTAAAAGAATAATTATTATCAATATTCAATTAGGAATTCACCTAAATTATCATATGTGTAATTTATGATTTTTGGTATTAGATTTTAACCCAATGAATTGATCCCAAGTATATTAGATTTGTCATTTAATTCTTTCCCTAATTATTAAGAATAACCGAACCTTCCTATCTATGTCACTATCATTTAGTTGATTAAAAAAAATAAAAAATGATCTCATTAACAATAATTTTAATAATTATAGTGATTAAATTGATTTATAACTATTAATTAATGAAGTAAAAATTAGATCAATCGTGAACATAATTATTCTTCCCTAGGTGGATTTGTCATCAAAGAGACAATTTTCAAAAGAAAATGATCGAAAGGGAATAAAAAAAATCTCATATACTATCTTTTATTATATAAAATGTATTAGTATAAAATAAATAAAATATTATAAAAAATAATATTTATTGAAGTGAAATATATATTACATTCACAAAAACAGATAAGCAGCTAGATGATGAACATGAGGAGCACCTTCTTAGAAGTTATCATTACCACCTAATGTTTTCACCCAAATGGTTAAAGTGGTGTAATGTAATAATTATGACCATTAAAATACATCTAAATACACTACCATCCACCTCATGTATAATTAAAAAAAGTAAATATATCGGGAGAGGTCAAGGGTTTTGAATGTTTTTTGAGTGTAAAAAGTAATTCTACCTCCAAAATTTACTCAGTATTGAAACTCCTTTTATAAAATGTTACTATAAGAAGAATATATCAATAAAGTGTAATTAAATTCCCTAAAACTACTCCAATAACATAATAAAAAATTTCATGCCAATCCAATCTTACATGAATATATTATAACCCAAATGGCGAGGTAAGTATCAGTCATTAAAATCTTGTCCATATTTACATTAATATAAACTTTTTACCTTTAAAATGTGTAATATAACATTCATGGTATTATTAGATAAATATATCCTAGTTTTATTTTAATATATGAAAAAAATTGATTTAAAATTCCAGAGAAAACAATTATGATAAAACGACACGTGTAAAATGAAACAGGGAAAAACATTATTTTCCTTGATTTTTAAAATTTATGAAAATATTAAAATTTTCAATAAATAATAAAATATTTCTCAATGTGAGGAATATAAATTAATTATTATTAAAAAAATATTCAATAGAAAATGGTTTATCTTTATCTCAGACCTAACACATGTGAAACTTCTCTATGAATTCACTATCATCACACACTGCCCGTGGAATGAAATACCGAACTATTATAATTTGATGAATGTTTTTAGTCTCTATTTAATGTTAACTATAGTTTACATCATGTAATTTTTATTATAGTTATTATTTTTCATCCTTTGATTCCTATGATAAGCACCCCATCAATTCTCTATTTATAATGGACCTTCTGTGAAATCAGGCCATCATTTAGAAAGAAATTTACTATTAATAAATAGATATGAATTTTTCATGAAAATTATTAAAGTAAAGTCCTATTTTTTATGAATTATACCTTTTGATAGTTTATATATCATTTGATGAGTATGGGGGTTTTACATGAGCTAAATTGATATAAATTATATTGGTTTCTTTCATATCATTTCAAAATAAATGGGAAGACCATTCTTTGGAGTAAAATATAGACAATATTCTTATAATGATATGGATCCACAATAGGAATTGATAAATTATCCACTAAATATAATAAATAATCATAAATTTTCCTAATGTGAGACAATATTTATATAGAGGGAAACTGATCCATCAGTTTATAGATGTATTAAAGTTGGGGAGCCATATTCTATTTCTTGGTGGTATAATATTTGTTAATATATTCGATCACTAGAATTGATTAAAATTTAAAATTCACATAGATTAATGGTATCTATAGTATTGACCTATAAATATAATTTTGGATTGGTATTCCACATCATTATTGGTACATACCTCGAAAATAAGAAAAATGTAGGGAAAGAGTACCTTTTCTAGAAAATAAGTATAATAATAAAATTAACTCAGTAATTCCTTGATACTCCATTGTTTTTATAGTTTTAGTTTAATATTTAGAATATAATTACACTTCCAACATGTATGTAGCATAATGAATAGAGAAAACCACACCATCAGGGAGTTCAGTGTTCAAAGGTGGCTCTATTAGGGAAGGGTGTGTTACCAGGAAAACAACCAATGGTTATGCTTTATGAAACTTTTAGAACATAAAATTTATAAAAAATGGTAGAAGTATGATATCCTATACCTCTAATATTCTTGTAAATAAAATATTACAAAGGATATATTTGAGTGGATCAATAAGGGAGATCAGATGTATATCATAGAGCTATAAATTGCGATATAAAATTTTTCCATGAATTTCCATGTGAGGCAATTTATTTGGGGTTTTTATTTCAAATCCAGGGTTCTACATTGTTTGGTGGTGGTAATAAATAATGTTTTAAGTTTTTTATTTTTTTTGAAAATAATCCACCTAGTGATATCTCTATTTATAATATATATTAAATAAGTTGTTTTCTATCGATATAAAATGTCAAAAAAGAAGGGTGTGAGATATATTTACTAATTATGAAAAAATATATTTTTCTAATTGAATTTTTAACCATTATTCATTATTTTCATGATGTAAACACATTTTATAATGAGGTTTTCAATGAATCATATTATATAGGATATTATTCATTGAAGTCCAGAAAAGTCTCTGAGATTTTTAGGATGTAGAATTTAATTTATTACTTAATTTATTGGGTTAAACACTGATGACATGGTGTATAAATTAAAATATAAAGATTTATCAATATCTTCCCATAAATATATACTTTAATGGAATCATTTTCAAGATACATTGATTTATTTTTGGAAAACCCCACTTCTAAATGAGTGAAATTATCTAAGAATTGGTGTAATTTAACAACTAGATTATCTATGTAACATTGAATATACTTGTTGGGTTAGTGTTTAATAATATTATGCATCAATATTTGAAAAGAGGATCTGTAATTTTTTATAATAAAAGGAATCACAATGTATCAATGCACCCTTAGGGTGCACTAAATATAGTTACCCCTTTATCTTCTGTAGCCATTCAGATTTTTTTATATATAGAGTATCCGTCCATGAAGGATAATGACTAAAAAAATATTTCATCAACTACTAGTTATATGACTGAAAAAAGGTAGTCATATTTATATCACAACTGGTTTATGTCCTTATTAATAATAATGACTATAATTTCACAATCTTCTTCTTGAAACAAGTAATTTTTGAAATAAATTTTAAATATTGGAATCCTTAAATAAAACCTTACTCGATTAATTTATCCACATCATTGACCACCATTGCATCATGAGAAGGGTGAAATTTTCTCTATTATTATTTGTAACCATGATAATTGGTTTGTAAAACAAATTATTTAATGAAGAATTTCTGTTCCAATGTCAACATATTTTTCTACCTCTATTCAATAAATTCCCAATTTCCCTATGAAAGGTGACAATATTTTTTTTAAATTCTACAGTTATAGAAGTTATAATAAATATAGGATGATGGATTTTCTTAATGTTCATATTATTTTTCATAACATCATAAATAGTGTATGAGACACCCCTCCAAATAAATTGGCATATTTATTATTCTCTTCTATCAAGAATCGAGAATTGTTCTTCTTCATTAGTTTCATGATATTATATGAATGTACTATCATCCATGATATGATTTTACTAATAAATGAAACAAAGAGTTCCCCATTATAAATATACACTATGTAAATGGATGTTAAGGAACCTAATCTTTGTGTTCCATTTTTATTGGAAATTTCTATATAATCAAAACATACTGAATGTGTTGACTAAATATCAGGAAACCCTATATTCTCTTAAAAACACTCAACCCATTTTTAGTGTTCAAAATTTTCATGGTAACCCTTCCATCTATATTTGGCTACTACTCAAAGATGATATTTTTGTGTATATCGTTATAGGTTTTTTGAGGATCCTTTACCTTAATAGATAAAATTTTATAAAATCCTAAATTTAAATAATTTCCTCATTGCCATTGATAAGGAGTATGTAATTTTCATTTAGATATTTCCATTGGCTAATCAGATCAACTTAAATACTATTTGGAGTTGTGACTTGTGTCGTATCAATCATTAGTTATTTTTCCCCTCTCTTTTGTAGTATCATGAATTGATATATCAGTACTCCAAATAGTCAAAGGTGGAATTATCATCCCAAAGAACCCTAACATGTCTATCAAAAAAATATTTGAAAAATTTATTTTAGGAATATGGAACTACTTCATGAATAAAAATCAATGGTTTGGAAAACTATGAATTGAGGTTTGTGTGTTGGTGAACCACAATGAACAAATAATTAAACATGAGATCTATAAATTAGGTCATCAGTATGATATTTCTCTTTGATGTTTAATTTTCATTTTTTATAACTATGATTAATTAAATCAATATAGGATTGACCATCCTCATTATATCCCAAATTATAAAGCTTTATTATTGATATAATATTGGTTATTAATCTATTTTTAACAAGGGATCAATGAATTTTGAAATTGATGATATTTTCAAATACATAAAAATGTATTATATACTATTGTATGGTATTTTGATGATCATTATCTATAGAAGATATGATTGCATGGAATTAATTTAACTCAATTTTGGAATTTCGTGTAATTAAATTCAAAACATCAATATCAAATTATTATGGATTTTATAGTTCTAAAACTTCTGATTATTTGAGATTCTGGAAGAGATAATGGGTATAAAAAATTATTTTTATATGTGGATTAATAGATAATGATTTAATACATAATATTTCTAGTAAATAGGGAGACTCTATATACCACCATTTTTTACTTGGGTTTTATATATAGGTGATTCATTTGAATGAGAATAGAATGAATTTATTCCAAAATGGGGGGGGGGGGGGGGTGTAGAGTTTTTGTTTTATCAAGATGTAATTTATGTAGAGTACCTAAATGTGGAAACTAGAAAACAAATGATCTTTGATAGTGATTTAGTATGTTCAGTCTAGAGTGTGTTTGGGTCATTTATAGGGTGGACTCATCTAGAAACATCGAGCGAATCCTTTCTACAACGATGGTTTCAAGGTGGAGAGAATCTTGGCTTAAAGATGCAAGATAGAGAATTATCCTTACTGTAGGTTGTGGGAACATCTGAATAATGAGAAATGAAGCTAGGCATAATGGAAAAATAGGTTATCAATAATGTATTTTCTGTAAAAATAGGAATCTAATAATTGGCTTGATAAGGATAAATAATGATAAGGATATATCCCCCTCACTAAAGCCCATTTTGGTCTCCAATTCCCCTACAATAACGAATACCATTATAGGGTAGGGAAAACGAGTTTGGTGGAAGATCTGCATCAGTGGTTAAAATTAAACAAATCCAGATCTTGTCTTATGGGTATAGTGCAAGGAGAAGCGGTGATCCAGGACATATGGGGCTCGATCCTCATGGATTTTTCTATGACCATGGGAAGGGGTGACTCCCTACAAGAGAAAGAACATTCAATGTCATGAGCTCTATGGGTAGGCAATCAAAGGAATCATCTCCTTGAACTAGCTAAGAAAAAACTATTATTATCAACGTTGCACTCAATGTTATAGGAACCACTATATAGTCTATAGAGAATACTATCCAAAAGTGAAAGGGGATTTTGATCGGTAACATGGAGGTCTTACAAACATGGAATAAAGGTAATGTAGTGGATGACTTCTTGGATTAAATGGTAAATCATAGAAATATACTTGTTTATTTTTCTTGTCTTGGATACTTTTCAGTTGAGGTTGTTAATCTGTTTATAGAGGACTCACACAGAATGCACTTTTTTCAACTTTTGTGACTAGTTTGGTGTTGTACATATATTTTTTTAATTCTTATTCAAATAATATATTTATTGGTGGATTTTTATCCTCTCGATCATCATAAACATCAAGGTAGTTTACACTAGTGTGGTGTATCTATTCTTCTCAAAATTCATCCATAGATGAATACAAAAAATATCCATTGATAATATTTCATTAGTCTCCTTTCATTCTATCAAAGAATTTCCTAGAAGTAATATTCTCCTCTATAATATTTTATGGGTTTTTTCAATGATCTATATTCTTTTTTTGATATAGAAATATATCTCTCATTTCTCTATAGAGTCATTTTGGTTCCCTTTTGATAGATTATTAACACCCTTTATATGTTGGAAATGTTTTCAATTTGATCCCTCTAATATTGAGTAATGATTCCCAATTATCTCCCCATTATTTACACCTAAAGGATATGATATTTTAATCCTGATGGTATAGGGACTTGACACCACTATATTAAGAGAACCACCATCCAGTTGCAATGTTTAGTAAAAAACTTGATCCACCAAATATCCTCTAAAATACACTGTTTATTCATCCAAAAAACCATGGTGTAAATCACTAAATTTATATTGACCCTTGAACAAATTATGACCTGACCCACAACATGATGGTGTACCCTGTTATATCCATTATGAATGCTTTATATGGATTATTTCATAAAAAATGAGAAGAAAATTGTGTCACAATTTATAAATTTAAATAAAAATTATCACAAAAGAAAAATATTATAGAAATTTCCTTTAAACATAGAAACCCGGTTAGATGAAAA
The DNA here is from genome assembly GCA_963277665.1 of Viscum album. Taxonomy (NCBI): domain Eukaryota; kingdom Viridiplantae; phylum Streptophyta; class Magnoliopsida; order Santalales; family Viscaceae; genus Viscum; species Viscum album. Next base: position 192,767,013 of record OY728165.1, on the reverse strand, counting down.
TATTATTCTATAGAATTAATGAAACCTATTATGTTCAATGAATGGACCTTGTAAAATTTAATTTTTTGTTTGACACATGATATTGTGGAGACAATAACTCTAAAAATCATCTGTTTAGTTCAATCTTTAGTAATTGTTTTTGAAACACACCTCTGTAGTGTAATATAGGTAGTCCTGATGTGACTCATACTTTCTAAGTACTATATTATATCCTTTCAAAAAACCTCTAAGATAGTTCATTTTCAAAAAAATTTCATTTTAAAGTTTTATAAAAAACTATTGTTAATAAACATAATCAAAAAAATTCACTAAAATATTTTTACTAATAACCCCCATTGGGTTTGTTGAAAACTCTTCCCAACAAATAATATATTGAAATCCTTAAATAATTTCCACAATATTCATATCTTAAAAAACCATATATGAGATAATATCTTCTTTGAAATCTCTCAACTTTATATAATACATCTATGATTCACTAATCACTAACACTAGTCATACTTGATCCAAGGTTTTCATGAAAATTAGTAGTTAAATGAAAAGTTCCTCATGAAAAAACTTCTATGATTTACATCACCTCCACCAAATTTTCATGTTTTTTATCCCCTAAATAATCATTTTAGAATTCTGTACAATTATAAAATAATATTTTCCTCACTTTTTAATGGTAAGGAACACATAAATAACATATTCACCCCTTAATAAATCAACACCTTCTCTCATATTCTCAATGAACCCCGAGGGGATTATATTCAATGTTAAAAAAAGATATTTATAAATTCTAACATTTAAAACAAGAGAGATTTAGCATATTTCATACAAAAATAATTTAATATGAAGGGGTCAGGGTTCATATCAGTCTATTCCTTTTTGAGGGAGTTATTTGGACACCATTTTCCAATTGATTCTTCCCAAAATCAGAATTAGGAAGGAATTTTATCATGATACCAATAATTTAATACTGATTCTACATGATGAAATGATATTTTATATCAGTGTGGCTTATATTTTAATTATAGAAATGTTTTTTATAATGTTAATAGATATTGAGTTTTTACATTTGATTTTAGTAAGATATTTTATTCACCCCAAAATCATACGGTTTTTTAATATTTTTTTTATAGTTGAGAACTTTATTGTGTAGTTCCTAAATATTAAGCCTCCACAGTGCTAAGTGAGATTCAATCTTGATTCATTATTATCCAAGAACTAAATAAATCTCTATTTAAAATATAATAGATTGATTTCTACAAAAAATCATCCACTAATCCTACCCAGTCCACATATTTATCCCAAAAACTCTTATTGTTATATCCTAATATAAAAAAACCCAAACTAATTGGAATATTTGATGTGCAAAAGTATCATCTTTATTACTTTCATATGGATCTAAATTGGATAATATTGAAACCCTGGGGATTAGAAGGTGAAAAAAATAAATATAATGATGTGTTTCTATAAGGTAAATTAGCTTTCTAATTGTTTTTAATATACTCCATTTTCTAAAAATCCTTACCAAAATCTTATTAGAAAAAAATCATTTAGGATACTACTGATTTTTTTCGAGAACTTTAATTTTCCATTAAAAATATATTTGAACCCCTTTTTGGAAATTTTTTATTACAAAAGAAAGTTTTATTATTTCTAGGAGTCACCTATAAACCAAGGAAACATGATGACATTCTAATCAAAGATATTTAAAACCCATGATTCATATGTTTTCCTAACAAATTCAATTTTCCTTAATATGTTCATTTAATTATTATTATATCTATATAGATATGATTCAATATTCTCAAATAAGTTTCCTTCCTGATATAGATGCTGTGATAAAATAATTCTTATTATAATCATTGAATGCTCCACTGTATATCTATCCCTGAATACCAATCTCTTTGAGTTTTCTTTGAACTTTAAAAATATTTCTTCCACCAACACACATTATCCCATATTCATATATAATAAATATATATGAATAATCAATTTCTACATCCAACTCAAAAACTCTAATGTGTAATTACACTTTGAAATCCATTTATAAACCTTGAAATCCCTTGCACAAAAATTACAAAATGAACTCTAATGGTATCCTAATATGAAATGGTAGAAAATATCACTTCAATATCATTACCTTCAATTTGAGAATTTTCATTTTCCTATATTTTTCCTTTATTTCATATTACCTTTTCTACCGTCATTGAGTCATTCTATAAAACACACTTGGTTTGGATGAAAATTTTCTCTTTTGGGCATGAAACATTTCCCATGTTTTATTCTTATCAGTTTGGTTAAGATCATCATTCATCACCTTGACCTAATTATATAACATAGAGGCAACTTAAATACACCTTGTCTCTAATTTAGATAGTAAATTGGTCTCTTATAGTGTATTTTTTTCTCTATGATTGTTCCATAGTTGCCTAATAACTAATAATGTTATGTTTTATGAGTTCAAACCATCTTATTTATTTATATGATTATGATGAATATAATTTCATTAAGCAAGTATTAGTTTCTTATTTTTATTCTGTAATTACCCATATCATTCTCAAAGTACACTCACTTCATCATCACATTCTTTTGAGAGTTCCTGTCTAATATATTTTGAATTTTTTTATTTATTTTTAGAAATCTTCCAATCACCAAAAACCATTACATATAGAACATAAATTAATTTACAAATCCATTTTTTAAACTTCTATATCTTTCCCTTATATGAATGTACACGAAAAATAATGTCATCCCCTAGGGCTTCAAACATCAGGTTATTCTCTTTATCAATAATAAAGCATTTAATTCTAATGATTCAAGAGTTTATCAACATGGGATTCATCTCATAAGATATCTTATAAGGGGTATTTTATTCTAATATAAATAATAAATATATATTAGAGAACTGAACTAGTGATATATCTTTTACCTACTAGTATTTGTATGGTTAAATATATTCTATGTGCATTCTCTAAGACTTGTCATTAACTATCCAGTTACCTCTCTTGGGGATGTTGTTTTCTTTTGGATTCTTCACCACCGACACTTGATATCATTTCATGTGAATCTTTACATGTCCCCATATGATTATTTATGAATTCATTTCAATTATCTATTTCATTTTATGTGTATTATGCATAAAAATTTTCTTCTCTAATCTTTAATTACATGTTATGAATTTGATCATTTCATTCTTGCGAGAGATGATCGCTAACAGTGCCATCCTATTGTAATCATAAATAAAAAATCATAGTAACACTTACCATCAATAGAAATGGGTGATACTAGTACAGAAAAATGAACTAAATAAATAAATATTATTGAATTATCATCCAATGTCTTATACATCATCTAAATAATCTTCCCATTTTGACAAGAAACACCTTTATAGATGATATCAGATGAATTATTTTTGGTTTTTATATGAACAATCAATCTTCACCAAGTCCAACACGAATTTTTTGAATAATATCCTAAGATTTCTATTCCATATAATTATCTCTTTATACATGAATAGAAATAAAATATCATCTTCTACACCAATGTATTATAAATTTCCCTTCATATTGTTTCCTTGCATCACTATAAAACAATATCATCCTTTTATGATGTCATACATTTTTAAATGTCAATGGGTTTACGGAGTCAAAAAAATTACTTAATTTTAAACAATTTTGACCACGAAGTTCAACTACCAACACATCCCTGAATCTAAAATATTTTTCTCTAAACCCAGCCTTCCAAGTAGAAATGATATTGGACCCTTCAAAATTATTAGAAGTAATTGAACATTAACTTTTTATTACTGATTCTAGTTACATGTTTCTGGTTTATTTTTAGGTGAGAAGTATAATTATTTTATAAAATCCTAACTCTATCCCCATCCATCACCTTAATAGCTTTGTAGTCCACATTAGAAATCTTATATATTTCCTTCTTGATCAATTAAAGCTGATTCCCTTCCTTTAGTGGTAGATTATATTATTCAAATTCTATGTCCATTGGATTATCCTCAACATATATGGCATCAAGATGTTTTTGAAATTTCCAAAAAATTATTAAAATTTACCACTATTTACATAATTTTTGGTTCTCCATAGGCACACTTAATTTCAATGTTTATGTTAATTTTTAAACTTTATACCCATATCCTTCAGACCAAATCTTTATTCTATTAATAACATATTAATATTTAAATTCTACTCATTTATTTTTGATTCCTTAGATCTATGAATTCCCGTTTTTATGTAGAACACACATATAGTGTTTTCATCATCTGTGAATAGAAATAACACAAGATATTTGGTGTATATTCATGTGTAATAAATTATCCACTTGAGAAATGATGATCCTTTTGTATGGTATCAAAATAAATCTTCTTATATGTTGTAGACTCTTTTGATCTCACTTTAACCACTACTAATTTTTTCTTATCATCCAAACCACTAATAAATTTACACTTATCCTTGAATCACTAAACTTTTTTAAAAGTATGAATTTTTTCTATTGAATCTTGATAGAAGTCATTATATTATTTAAAAGACAGTGTACTTTAACATCGTAATGTCATGTTTAGGGTTATAAGTATGTCTTTATCATTAATATATTTTTTTCTAGAAATTAATTATCCTTCTATTTATATAATTATTTTGAAAAAATATTTCATGAAAATCATTCAACCCATCGATGATCTATAAACTCTATTCAATTTTTAACATATTATTAATATACTTTTATGAGATTTATAACAACTTCTATTTTCCTAATTTAATCTAATCCTTTAAATATAATTCTTTTAATTCTTAATTCCACATCTATATCTTGGAGTCATGTACCACCCCATTATATTTATTTGTTTTATAAATATAATCACTACTTTCTTCGAGTAATATTTAAATTAAACCATTAGGATTAATATTTTGTAAACATCAATCCTTTCATCTTTTATTTCATTGAGATTTTTTATGTCTATGAAGACCACAAGAAAATTTATATTTATATATTTAAGATACTAAAAATCTTCCACTTCAATTTCATATGATATGTTGTATTCAATATTAATAAATTTCTTTTTTAATGAATTTATATTGTGAGGTTCAGTTTCCTTTCAGACAATTGAATTAGTATTATAGTTTTCAATAGATTATTATTTTTTTAAAATTTATTTGTTAATTGGACTGTGAGATTTCTAATCATTCAAAATTTAAAGTAAGAAAATGGAATTTTTTACTTGAAAATTCTTAGTTTACATATTTGAGATTAGAGGAAAGGAAATACATATTTCCATTTATTTACCCATCATTAGGATCACCATCTAATGAAATTTTCATTATCAACATGAATTCCATATCCTAATATCTCTCCTTTATCATGGATTCATTATCAATATTCCTCATCTCATGTACGATAATGTTTCTTTGAATTCTATAAAAATTTCCACTTTGGTTCCATGTGCTCGTGTACCAAGACCTTTTCATTGAAATTAGGGGTTATCTTCTCAGGATCCTCTTCACTATCTCAATATTATTGAGAGTTTCTCTGAGTTGATACATTTCCTTCATAATTATTTTCACCCAATCAAAAAATGCATCAACAATCTTATTAGAGTGGATCCTGATATCCTCATACTTTTATAGAGTATATGAAATTAAACTTCATGTTATTTACAATTTCTTTCATAGGTATTATGGAGTTCTTAACACATGAAATATATGGATTCAAACAACATTAAATTTGTGTATCTAGAATTAGAAATTTAACCTCACAATGTATTGACTCTTTAAACATTAAAGTAATGTTTTATTTGGTCTCTTTCTCATAATTATCCTCTTACCTTATTGGTGAAAATACCTTTTATGAAGGTCATGTATACATCCATTTTTAGTGATTATAAGTAGTGATGTATCTAATTATTCCCTATTTGTAAATTTTTATCATCAATGATCATAATGAAAATATTTTTTATAACCACTTCCATCACATTATAATGAATATACACCACCAACAACCACTGTCTTTGATACTATTTCAAGATACCATGAAAGTTATTACCCTGTGGGGGGGGGGGGTTAATCAACGTCTCCTCATATTTTCTGTCAACCAAAAACCAATGATACTATTACAATATATATGGGTAAAATCATATCCCTTATAAATAATATTGTGGGAGAAAGCATAAAAAGGGTCAAAAGTAGATTTTACTTTATCTATCTATATTGGTATAATCCAATAATCATGAAATGATGAAGTGATTTACACTTAAAATCATAATCACTATTCCTATTAGTGTAAAATTTATATTGGATGCATTGAACATCTAGGTTTATAAATCTTATAAAAATAGAGACCTCAATACTATAAAATAGTAGAAATACATATAGTATCCAACAATATTTTCATGTTTATATTCAAAAAAATATATTGAGTTTATACCATAATGGTGTATCAATTATGATACATTATCCTCTACTACTAAAGACTAAAAAACCCTAGTTATAATACATCTTATATCTACTATATTGTATTTCATACGTTTATTATAATTAGTCAACTTTTCTTTGATATTATCTTGTTTATTTCTTGATATATCTACTTTTTTTATAGATAATGATATCTCTAATATCTCTATAGAATAACCATAATTTTATTTTATAGATAATTAATCCACCTTTGATAAGTGGGAAAATTATTTCAGATATCCTCTTTAATATTTAGTGACTCTCCCCTCTTAATTCCCTTTGATAGCCTTAAAATATATATGATACTTTATTCTTATGAATATTGTGAGTTGACACCATCATGACATGAGAACCACCATCATAGTTTGTCTTATGGGTAAAAACAGTATCCATAAAATAATCTAAAAATCACATTTATATTTCCAACATAAATCAGAACATGTATTTTTAGATCTATTTTGATATTAAAACCAATCATGGTGTGACCCATTCACTTCATGACACAACACTCACCGAGATAGAACCATATAAATCCTCAAATATGTAGTCATTATGTGAGACTTCATATCATAGAGTGGTCACCTATAAACTAGAACCATTATATCCTATACCTTGGGAACCCGAGCCACAACAATCCCTCTGTCACACAACATTCATTTTAATTGTGTAACTAAAAATAAATCAAGCACATTTTTAGAGTTAAATATATATCGTGGAATTCCACTTGAAACAAAAAATATTATAAGGAATGAATCTTATAGAAAATTTTTTAATAGAAAGAAACCTAGTGACCATTAAATGTTTGAGCCAATAGAGGGAATAAATCCAATGGTGTTCCCTAGAAAAAAATATGATGTTCAAATGATATCACAAATCATGAAATCTCAACATGGATGACAATGATGATAATTAGTGTATTTCATACCTTTGTCATTTTTTAAATCCTATTTTGTATCATGACATTGATTTTCATGGCCTAACACATATTCTGGAGATAGAAATATTGTATATCCTTCTAAAAAATTTATCTTCTCATTTATGATCAAGAAATTTTTATTTGAAGTCACATGACTCAAAATTGTATTGAAATCAAATCCTAGACATTCGTAACTTCCTTTTTTCTAATAAAGAATTCATTTGTTGAGGTGGATGCATACAATCAATTATAAGGGGAAAATAAAATGATAGTATACACTGGTTTGGGTTCTATTTGGGTCTAATAATATGATTATTTTATTTTTATTAGTGTCGATTTAATTGATTTTGAGATGATTATGAAGGAGAAGAAATTTTTATGAGTGTTCTATGGGGAATTTGGTTCATGACTAGTTGACTAATTCATGCCTTGTTGATGGAAAGAACAAAGTCTACCACATTTTGGTACATCTAGTAATAAATATTTTACTCTTTTTTTGTTTTTCACTTATTATAACTCATTTTATTCATTAAAAAGATATGAATAAACTCATATTACAGGAAATATAGTTATAAATAAATTTATCCACCCTTGATTTAGAAAAATATTGAGATTAAATTTGGAATATAAATAAACCATGAATGATATGCCCTAAAATGTAGTAATAGGGATAATAATTAATAAGATCATTTAATCCTTACTCATATAACATCATATTCTATGGTAGTTTAAACATGTTGTTTCCCACTTCTAAAATTATGTTCCCTTGGACTTAATCATTTTGAAAGGAATAGAGTGACTTCTTATTCTAAATGTTTTTCGTGGATATACTTTTTATTTATATAATTTATTTTTGTATGAGGGGTTATTTATTGTTACTATTTACTAAGTGAGGGATTAAATTAAATATAAATTTCCATAGGGATAGATCCCAAACTTTCGTGGTTCTACCATGACAATAAATATTTTTTATTAGACATATATGTTTGTGATGGTGGTGCTAGAAAAGATTTGGTTTTGTGTACTAAATATAATCTTTAAATTTCCATGCTTTAATGAAATTCATTAAACATAACAGAATTTTTTTTCAATAATCATGTTTTCTAGATCATAAAAGATATTATATAGAAAAATATCAATTAATTTCTTATTTGGGATATGTATATCTATAGAATATGTGGGTCATTTCCATTTGAAAATAAAATTTGTTTCATTATCATTTACACTTTGTTTTCAATTGTAGAGTTCATATATAATTATTTTCCTCAGTATTATTTTAAATTGATTTTGGAATTACCCACAGAGATCTTACCAACGATAAACAGATCTTACTATTAGACTATTGTAATAGAAAAAAGTTTGACTCTATAGGGTCAACAAAAAATATATAAGTTTCATTTGTTCATTTTTTATTTAGTGTTCCAATAATTGAAACATTGTAGTATGATATGTTTGAAAGATTATATTTCAAATCTGTAATTCCATTTAACATATATTTTTAATGATTTATATATTATGGGAGTAGTGGGATTAAAATACACTCACTCAACATATTGTTTCTTTTTTGTTTTCATTAATATACACAAAGCATTAGTGTATTCCATTTGACTAGTAATGAAATAAATATTTTATTCTTATGAAATTAATTCTAAATCTATAGTTTTAGTTAGGGAATTTACATGATATTTATATTATTATACTTCTAAAAATTACCATTTATGATATTCTAAGGATTACATTGGATGGATTATATGAGATGGTGGGTAAATTTATCCCAACAGTGAAAATTATTGAAAATAAACCCATTATAATATTTAAATTAATGATTCATGTGATCTCAATTTAATGATATGGATTTATTATACTCGTATTAGTTGATAAATCTCATCTTGTTATAGAGAATCTATTAGAAGAGGCATGTCTTCTTTAGTTTGAAATTCACACTCAGGGGTTATGATTGCCTTGATTACAGGAACAATAATTTTCTCCAGTTTCTTTATATTAGCCTTATATTGAGTGAAACATTATTTAAAATTTAGGAACTCAAAATGATTGGAGTGTGTGGTTACCTTTTGATATAGTTAATTCATTTATTTCTAATTATCAATAGAATTTCATGGTTGGTAATGGAATTTTCATGGAGCACCAAAATATTTGACCGATCTCTAGTTCTATGTGAATAAAATTTTATAAAATAATAAATGTGAATGAAATTTTGGATATTTTCTTCCTCCATTTATCACATTTTTTTAGAATTATTCATTAAGGAATCATCATGTTAATTATTAATGACACTTTCATACATAATCCCCATTGTAGGAACTAAGTCCTTTTATGTGTTAGAGAAGTAAGAGAACTCATTAGCTTAAAAATTAACATTAAGCTCTAAGTCATTATAACCTTCTATTTTTGAATTTTTGGAGGAACTATTAGGTATCCAGATAATATGAAGACTAAATTTATAAATTCAACACTCCCATTGAAATGAAATGTGAGGCTACTCAATGTGGGGTATTCAAAAAAATCTCCCTTGACTTCTACTGAATGCGATACCCAAAAAGGAGTTGATTCATGAATATCCCATAGAGTAAACTATAAGAGAACTTTCAATATGGACACTCCCATCATAGAGAATATTGATATCCTAAGTGGGGGTTAATGAGAAATAATCTAATACTTTTATTGATCTAATGATTACAAGGGTAGTGGTGAGGGTAAAAAATATCATAACTCTATGGTATTGTGATGCCCTAGTGTTATTATAGTTGAAATTTAACCCTCCTTCATTTTCAAATACCATATACTATCCTGATCTAGATAGAGTGTATTATTTTATTTTTATGGATAATAATTATCTAATAATATGTTAGATTTAATTTTTACAATGCTTCTATGTCTCGAGTTTGCTGGTTATGTTACATTTTTAGAATCCTGATGCCAATAAATCTCCCATTCCTAATAAGAATTCATTTTATTTTATTTTATGAAAATAAGGTTCAACTAAATTAACAAATCTGTAGACTAAAATATTGAATATATAGAATGTTTTTAGGTAATGACATTGAAGACAACCTTTTAGAAGCTTCCTTACTGAACAAAAGGTATGGTAAGTGGATATAACTTGTTTATTTCCACGATTCCATTAAACAACCGTGGATATCTCTTTATTTTTCAATACACGTCGGGATACTCCTAATCCCCCGATATGCAACCCTCCTCCAAACCCTCGACCTCTCCCTCGGTGGTTCCCTCAACCCCGACACATCCATTCAAAACCACTGTTCCTCTTCCCTGCTGACACTATTCAGGATGGCATCCCCAACTCCTCCTCAAGCACACCTATGACGCTTATATCCATTACCCATGCAAGGTCTCCTCTTCATAGATGGGGTGCATGATTCCATGGAAAACGTGTACCATACTAAGTATTAAGGTGATTCCAATTCATTTTATTCATAATAAATTTTTTTACATGGCTAGTTCTTGGTTAAGGTATAATCATGTATATTTTTAGGGTAATAGCGTGTGTTCCATTTACATCAACATTGAGGCATAAATTTGTCACAAAGTTTGATAAAAACCATGTGATATGTTTCATATGATTTTTAGCACTATTTTACATGGTCGATAAATTATTTGGTAAATTTTTTGACAAAACAATGTATCTTGATATGTTTAGATAGTTACATCTACACAGTTGATGCACAATTGGTGAAAGTTGTTGAAAACTATGTGGCCAAAGCACATATCATACTCATATTTCATTAACATGTTTTAAATAACCATTTTTATTATATAATTCAACCCCTCTCCAAATTCCTCCTTCCCATCATGTGGATGAACCTATGAGCTACATTCCCCTCTTACTCTTCATGTTTTCCCATCATTTCTGGGTGGGTTCCATTAGGTTTTCTATCATTTTGATGTGTTTTCCTTCATATTTACCCTTTATTCCTAACATCCTTGATTTTTGATTATATTGGTTTTTTCAGGTCTACAGTTTATAATGACTTCCATTTGAGTATTAAGAAAATCATCTCATTTCTCTAAGGCTACATTTCTGGTTCATATAGGGGTTCTCATGTCGAAAAATTCTAGTTCTTATTCAAATCTCACTAAAAGGTATGTTTAATATTGAATATATATGATTATTTTGGATTAAAATAATGGAAATTATTTATTTAATTTTTATTACATCAATGCTATTTTTCATATAATGATTTAAGGGGGTTCAAGGGAGTGGTCCTCACCCTGTTTCATGAGGTTCCACTGCTTGAGGATCACCTATAGATATTTTTAGTTCAATGATTAACTAATTTAATAGTAATTTAATTTTAAAATAGATTAAAATTAGTTTGAATAATTATTTATCAATTTTCGTAATTAATTGTTTGAATTTTTTGGTTGATATCAGTTATCTATAAGATTTAAGTAATTATTCCTAGATATTTTAAATTTAATAAAAAATAATTTTTTGAAAATTGAAAATAATAATTTATAATGATTTTTTTATAAATAAATATTTTTGTATCATCTAGAGATAGTACCTTATGATGATGGTTGATGGCTGTTTTGTCTTGGTCATTCCTTAAAAGTTAAGTATGGGTGGGGAATTGAAAGGAAATTTATTGGTTGAGGTAGGTGTATATAAATTTATTTATGTATCTTATTGATTTTGGTGATTTTATTTTCATGATCCCTCAATATTTTATCTACCTAAAAATGAATTTTTCTTATTTGATATGTCCCTATAATTATATGGGATCACATTAACCTAATATAAAATATGAACTATATTGAATTCTTAATAGTTAAATCGGGAAATCACTAATGAATGTGTGTTAGTGTCCCACTATATAGTATATTTGATTTACTTTATTGATTTTTGATGATATTTTATTATAATTTAGAAAAATTAAATGGGGGGATTCAAATAGAAATTCAACAACCAAAAATTAATTAATTGAGAAACTATTTTTGGAAATAAATTTCAAAACATAAATATTATCTTTAAATAATGTTTTGATTTTATATTTGGGAAAGGGTGTAGTGTGAGTAAATAGTAGGTAATTACATTTAAAATGATTTTGAAAAGAAGTTTTTATTCTTAATTTAAAATGAATATTTTAGGTATTATCTTCAGTTGTTTTGTCCTTTTCGGATTCATATGGGAGATTCTCTATCTTGCAATGCTTGAGTTTTTGGTATATAATACATTTTTATGGGTTCTCTCTGTATTTCATACTTCATTAGGATTCATGTTTATTGTGTTAACCGATGTTTTAATATCAAATCATTGGGTAGATAGTGGTGTTATCACTAAAATTATTGGATAATACCAGAAGATGGAATTATGACCCAAGGAAACCATTTAGGATTTTTACACTAGGATTTTCCCCAGGGGTCTATGATGAGTGTCCAAGGGATATGGAAAACCTGATTAGGTGTGAATGTGTATATGTGTAGTTTTTTATTTTAGTGAAACAAAAAACATGTTCCCATTTATACTAGTCATCGATAAAAATCAATCTTGATTCTTGATTATTCTCTAATTTAGAGAATTTAAAACATGAAGTTGGATTCTTGATTCTTCTCTACCTTTTTATGTAAACAGTGACACAAAAAAAAACCTATTGCGGTTCAAAGAATGAAGCCTATGTGATATATACCTTAACGAAAATACATTTTATATATCTAACATAAATTGAATATTATACGACTTAACATATTCCCTTATATTCTTCTTCAAGGCATAAAAAATTGAATTCGATCTCCCACCTATTTAGTTGCGACACAAAATAATTCTTTGAGAATCTATCAATGTCAGGCCTCCTTCTCTATCAACATTAATATTCAATGGTTTTATTTTACTATTATAGAATCTGATCTCTTACCCTTTTCTTCAAAAAACATGTTTTTTGAGAATTTGGGGTTAGTGATTTCATATATATATATATGAAGGTGGATATGCGTGCGAGTAGAAAAAATCATGATTCTAGTTTTCATCATCAAAAGCATCTATCCTTGAGGTTGAGGTTGGTCCCCTAGGCCTAAGCCTTTAATTTGAATTCCATAATTTCTTGAGTATTTTAGAAACTTATTTTCGTTATTTTATAATGTGAATGTTCTATGAAAATTGGTTTTGGATCTTTTAAATTACATTTTCACAGGTTTTAAAATATTTACCTAAGCCATCAACATGTACTAGAAGAAAATTTCAACTGACTCAATAGTAAAAAATGAAATTTCATTCACTTTTGAGATGATAATATCCAATTTTTTAGAAAAAACTGGGGGTATCTTTACCAAAGGGAGTCATACATAATTTATTTATCTCAAAAGGTGTATGGGGTATGTGGGGGGGGGGGGGCTGGTGTATGGGGCTACTGTGGGGGACTGGTTCAGGGGGGCCTGATGGTAGGGGGGGATGGGGGACTAAATAGTGTACTCTAAAGGCTATTGAATGTGTGTGTCGAAGGGAAGCCAGGAATTCCGAATTCTTAAAAGTATATGACATATATTCCATAATAATAATAATTGTTAAAAGATAAAAGGAATGAACCAATTATCACATGTTCATAAATAGTTTCTATAAAGAAGGAATACACAATCAAGAAAAAGGAAGATCATGGACCCTAATATTGTCAAATAATATTAGAAAACTAGATTGAATAATCAATGTGGATCAAGTAAGAATAAAATAAAGAAAATTATCTACATTATAAATGTGATAAACTTACATAAATTAAGAATAAAGGTGAATTTCAGAAGAAGAACATGCTAAAAAATGAGGTTTCGATCTAGAAAATCATGAAGGATATAGGCATGAATAGTTTTAGGTGAGGGAGTAGTGAGCATACAGGTGGGGAAGAGGGGGTGTAGGTGGGGTGTGGGACAGTGGGGGTGCAAGTAGGGGTGAAGGGGGTAGGGGTGATGTGGGGGTAAATGGGTTTGGGGGAAGTGGGGATGAAGTGGGAAAGGTGCAATGTTCATGGGGTGGGGTGGGGGGGGGAGTGGGGTGCATGTGGGTGTGAAGGGTTGACTGGTGGGGGGAGTTTAGGTGGGGGGGGGGGAGTAGGGGTTCATTTGGGGGGGGGGGGCGTAGTTGTGGTGCATTTGGGGGACAGTGGGGGTATAAGTATGGGTGGGGGGAAGTGGGGGTTCATTGGGGGTATGTAGGGGTGCACGTGGGGGGGGGGAGTGGGGGTTGCAGGTGTGGGAGGGGTAGTTAGGGTACAGGTTCGGGGCAGTGGGGGTGAAGGTTGGGGGGGTTTGGGGTGGGGGAGGTTGGGCGGGTAGGGTGGGGGATGCGGTGGTTAAGGGGTGAAGGGAGTAAGGGCCAGTGGGGGTGAAGGGGGTTGTGGGGCAGTGTACAGAGGGCGGTGGGGGTGAAGGGATTGGGGGGCAGTGTGCAGGGGGCAATGAGGGGAGACTGGGTTCATCCAAGGGATTCTCTCCCACAAAATTTTCTTAACTAGAAGCTTCTCTATCCCAATTCTATGCAGGTTTATCATAGCGAGACACTCATTCCTCATTTTTTTTCATCCCATTTTTCCTCGTCTCCCTTTATCCATTGGCTTCTTCCTCTCCCATGAACCATTGGGGCTTTTAGGGTTGTATTTCTAGTATGAGGTGGTTTAACCATGAGGTATTGGGATTCTAGGTCTTATAAAGGAATCTATGTCAATGAATCTTTTCTTGTGATATATCAATGATTTCTAAACATCTATTCCATTAATATATAGAAGTTATTTATGATTATGATTTATTCAATATCCACATGAATTATTATATAGAATATATTTGTGATATATATTTTTTCCAAGATCCCCTTCAAACTCTATTTTTTGCATACATTTTCTCACATATTCATTTTTTATGCTTTTCTCAGGTCATAGCATATGCTTATTATTATGGCTACTTTCATGTGATGAGATTAAAAAATTAACGATCTTATTCATGTTTTGATTCCTATACAACATGAAAGATCTTTACGTTACAAATAATATCTATAAAATCCCTATTATTTATTACACAATTAAAAATTATTTATTACATAAACATTCACTTAATACAACTTTGAGGATAGGTAGGTATAGTGTCTTGGGGAATTAGAAACATTGCATAAAAACTATTAACATGAAACTGAGAATCTTTATTGAAAACCTTTTTTACATGACCACAACATTCCTTCGCACATAGAATTGCATGGGATAACCTGAGGACATGCATAAGAAAAGGGTGAGAAATAAAGACTAGTAAGGGAGTAAGAAAGGCATATCATGAAGAACACAATATGTGTTAGGCAATAGGCATATCAATTGAGCATAATAGAAACAAGAACACAAAGGCATGGTATAGCGTGATTATCATAACATGGAAATGTTGCACCAACATTTAACATGATATTAGCATGATCCAAGGATCATTGCACATATAGAATGAGTAAAACCACATTGAACTTGAATTATCATGAGTAAACCCTCATTTCACTTGGAGTATCATGATACTAGTCTTTACCTAATGCATTGGAGTTCTATCAGGGTGCAAACTTTTTGATCATTTCATTTCATCTATAAGTGTGCCACATAGATCATATAACATGGATTCATTAAACATCATAATTTATTACATGATAAATGAATGTGGAATTCATACATGAAACTCTATAATCAATAAGTAAATGTCCATAATGGTGATTATATTTGATAGGGAAATATGCATGGTATTCACTACACAATGACTTTACCCTGGAAAATCGCGGTGCAATTTCAGCAGCATAACAACATGAACTAAGAATTCATAAAAATGGTTGATGAGAGGGAAATGGGTGCCTCGTCATATTTACATGAAATTTACAGTAATGGGGTCAAATATATACATGTACCAACATATGTAATGGAATTTATAGTCATAAAACAAAATAATTCCTTGAATGTAAATGAGAAGAGAGAAATCCATTACAGAATTTTGGTATGGTAATGGGTATCCACGAGAGGCATTAATGAAAGAGAAATGTGTATTTCATAATTCAAACATTAGGAGATATGTATGGGGAACTTTTGAAATTATTACCAACCATTTTTAATTGAAAATAAAAAGGTATAGAAACATAAAGAAACTTAGAAAAAAATGTGAAAAGAAGAAATCCCTTATAGAACATCGGCATGGTAACATGTGTACATGGGAGGAATTAATGAGAGAGAAAAGGATATATCATCATACAAACATAAGGAGGGCAGTATGGGGGATGTGAAATATTATACCCCAATATTTTTAATAGAAAGAGGGCATAACAATATAAGGAATCTTGGACATAAATATAGAAGGATGAAATCCCTTACAGAACATCGACATGGTAATGTGAGTACATTAGAGAAATTAATGAGTGAGAAAATGGTATCTCATCATTAGAACAAAACTATAGAATTATGGAGGAGGGTCTAAAACATTCCCCAACATTTTAAATTGAAAAAAGGGCATAACAATATAAGGAAACTTGGACATAAATAAAGACGAAAGAAATCCCTTACTTGGAAGTGTGATCCCAAAGGCATCAAAGGGGATAGAAAGAGGATTATAGAGTGCTTGTGGAACATTGAGAGGATTCTATAGAATGTAGGCAAGAGTTTAGTTGAGATCTAAAGGTTTTCAGTGAAGAGATGTGGGATCTTTGGTGGTTCTATAATGGATAAAAGAGGGAATTCATTATTGTTTAAGTTTTGGACAATACACATTAAAATAATCAAAACAACAAACCACCCCATGGTTGTTTTTCCAAAGGGGAGTGAAAAAAATTATTTTATAAGGAAAATGGACAAAATTCTTAAAATATAAGGATTTATTATGTAATGGTGAGTCACACTCTAAAGGAAATCAATTTAAAAAGTTAAAATGATTTATAAGTCATGGAGGGTCCACTAAGGCACCATAATATTAACCAAAAAAATATAAAATTACTTAATTTTAAATATAAAACATATATTGTTTGAAAACCCATTTATAGTGTTTTATTACCTCACTATAGGGTAATTTTTATTTCATAAAACACATTATATAATTAAGCAGTATTTAGTTTTTACCCAAAAATTCGACTATCTCAGAATATTATGAAAAATTTACCATTGGATAATTTCGACATCCTAATTCCAAAAATATTAATCATTTTATCTAAATAGTTTTATAAATATGTGAATTTTTTAATTTTAAAATAAAACTAACATTTATTAAAAATTCATGGGTTTTGAAAGAATAAAGTTTTCAAACCTTAATAAAAATAACAATTTTATTCATAAAAATTATTCGATCATTTTTAAAAAGTAATTTAGTAATATTATTTTATTCAAATATTATTTAATTCAAAAATTCATTAATCCATAAAAATTGATTTATTAATTTAATATTAAATAAATATACTATTTGTGATTTAAAAAAATTTACAAAGTAACAATAATAAAATTAATGTATACCTTAAATTCTGTAGAAAAATAATTCACATAATCGTAGTTCCAGGGTCTTGTAACATAACCCCTTATAACACCATCATATGAATAATGGGTAAGATGTGTGATGGTGATAGACTCTTGGGGTGGCTCAGATAACATCAATCAGGTTGTAATCTTTATCAACTTACACTTCTCTTCTAGGCACTTCCTTTGGAGCATAACGTGTTGAATATCTCTTGGGATTGGTCAAGAGATGATCCCAGTGATGCCACCTAATTTTCAGGCTTTGAAAAATGGGAATCGTATGAAGCAATTCTATTGGATGAGGCTATCACTTCCTTTTTGTGAGTAAATTAGATTTGTTAAAGCCCTATATTTATACTAATTAGTTATTCACTATTCAATAGATATATTAGCAACGTTAAAAATTCTTAACCTTATATTGAAATCCAAAAAAATAAAACCAAGGAAGTACATATTTTATATAACCATTTAACATATAAGAAATTTAATTAGATCAAGAGGAATATTCATTAATAAAATTCTGGATCACTACAATTCCCCCACATTAAGAAATTTTGCCCTCAAAATTTCAGTTTCCCACAATAAAATAGATATGGGTAAATTTACTTCATCACTTCCTACCATTCCCACATTGCCTCTTCAAACTTTTAGTTTGCCATAACACCTTGATGAGGGGAATTGTCTTATTCCGTACAACTTTTTCCCTACGATCAAAGATCTTCACCAGATTATCTTTATAGGCGAGGTCATTCTCCAATGGTACCACATCTGGATTGAGTACATGAGATGGGTAAGGTATGTACTTCCTCAAGTGTAACACGATGAATACATCATGTATTGGGAGTACTAGTCGATAGGATATTGCTCCAATGAGATCAAGGATCTCAAAAGGGCCGATGTACCTTGGACTAAGCATTCCCTTCTTCCCAAATCTCATAACTCCCTTCCACAGTGATATTCTGAGGAATACCATGTATTCTACATCAAACTCTAGGTCTCATTTACAATTATCTGCATATTTATTTTGTTGACTCTGAGCATCTTTAATGTGATGCTGGATAGTCTAAACCTTCTCCACCATTTCTTCGACCATTTCTGGACCTAATTGATTTCTCTCTCCAACTTCATCCCAACATGTTGGTGTTCATCACCTCTTCCCATAAAGGCCTTCATAAGGAGATATTTAGATTCTTGAGTGGAAATTGTTATTGTAAGAGAGCTCAAACAGAGGAAGATGTTGATCCCATCCTCCTTTGAATTCCATTGAGCATGTTCTCAACATTTCCTCAAGTGATTGGATAGTCTGCTTAGATTGGCCATCATTTTTTAGATGATAAGCATTTCTGAAGCTTAGAACAGTATTTAGAGCATGTTGAAGTCTCTTCTAGAATATAGAGGTTACTCATGGATCTCGATTAGATACAATCTATAGTAGAACTCCACACAGCCTTACCACTTCTCTAATGTATATTCATTCCAGTTAATCCAATGAGAAATCCTCCTGAATTGAAATGAAGTGTTCAATCTTTGTAAGATGATCCACAATATCCTAGATAACATTGTTTCCTTTGGATTTCTTCAGATGTCTGGTGACAAAGTACATGGTGATGTTCACACATTTTCAGGTTGGTATGGGTAATGGTTTCATCATCCCCTTATACTTATTCCTCTCAACCTTCTCTTGCTGACATACCAGGCACAATGATGTATACTCAACGATCTTTATCTTCATGTTATCCCACCGATAATTCTCCCAAAGATCTCTATACATCTTTGTGTTTCCTAGGTGAATAGAGAAATTCTAACTATGTGCATCATACAAAAGATTTTTTTCTAACTCTGGATTTGATGGGAAAAATAGTCTTGACACAAATCTCACAATTCCTTCCTCATTGACATTGGACTCTGATAATTTACCATTTTTTATAGTTTCCACTTTCATCTGAATTCCAACATAATATTTTTGAAAATCCTTTAATCTTTCCAAAAGAGATTATTGAGAAATCATTTGTGAAAGGATTTATTATGTTCCCTTCTTTAAGATTCACATGTCAATCATCATCAAATATAAGAAGATATGATCCTTTTCAATTCACATCAATGATAGAATTGTTGGGTCCTTTCTACTTCGACCATCTGCCACCTTGTTTACTTTCCTAGGGTAGAGATGGATTGGGAAGTCATAGTGTTTGATCAACACTAAACATCTTTGTTGGATCATATTCAACACGTTCTTTGTGAATATATACATGAGGCTTTTTGATCCATATATATTTCAAACTTCTCCCAAAGGAGGTAATTTCATCATATTTTCATAGTAAAGATTCCTACATCCAACTCCAGATCGTGTTTTGGATAGTTTTTCTCATGAATTTTTTTATTTCCTTGAATCATAGGCAATGATTTTGTTATTTTTCATCAACACAAAAATCCATTAACTTCTTCAAAGTATCACTAAATACCACAAAATTTTCTACACTTGTGGGTAGTGTGAGCACTTTCATAGTGATAAGACTCCTTTTCAACTCTACACAACTCTCTTTACATTCATCACTCCAAAAAAAAAATACTCCCTTCCGAGTTATCTTGGTAAGTGGGTTGTACAATCATGAGTAATTTCTCACAAACTGGTTATAATATACATCTAACCCAGGAAGCGACAGATATCCATTACTGATTTTAGCCTCAACCATCCCTCAATTATAGCTGTCTTGGAGGGATTCACAAATATTCCATTAATTGTGATGATATGACCCATGAATTAGACCTTCTTTAGCTAGAACTCACACTTGGTATACTTTTCCTATAGCTCCTCCTTTCACAAGGTCTCTATTACAGTTCTTAGATGATCCTCATGCTCCTCCTTGGTTTTATAGTATATTATAATATAGACTATAATGACTACCAAAAATTTGTCGTGGTAATCTCTAAGGACTCTAATAATCAAGTCAATGATGATTTCTGGAGCATTAGTGAGTCCGAAAGGAATTACTATGAATTCATAGTGCCCTTCTCGTGTATGAGAAGTAGTCTTGGGGATATCATCCTTCTTTACCCTTACTTGATAATATCTTGACTGCAAATCCACCTTGGAGAAGTATTATGCTCCATGTAGCTAATAAAAAAAGTGACCAATTCATGGAAGATGATACTTGTTCTTTATCGTGATTTTTTGAGCTCACGATAATCGATGAAAAGGTGCATTGACCCATACTTATTCTTGATGAAGAGGACTAGTGCACCCCATGGTGTAGCACTTGGGCGTATAAACCCCTTTTCAAGATTCTATTGTAGTTGTTTCTTCAACTCCTCTATCTCTAAAAAATACATTCTTATATGGAGTCTTGGATATTGGAAAACCCCTATGTATAAAATCAATTGAGAATTCAAAATCCAATCTAGGAGGAAGACCAGGTAATTCCTCAGGAAACACTTTAGGGAATTCCCTTACAATAGGCATGTCTTCAAGGATGGTTTCTTATGTAGACTCAATCATCTGAGAAAGATACACACGCTCATAGGGAAGTAATATCCACACTTGAGTTGATGGTTCTAAAAACGATTAATCATCCTCCTTGCACTATACAGAATCAAGGGAAGATTCTCCCTATGGATATTGATTTCCCTCCAACAGAAATTTATGCTGGCTCTATATAGGGAAATCCTATGCATTCCAAGAATTACTTAAAATTCCACCAAAGGACATATGAAGAGGTTCTCTGAGAAGTTCAATCGACAAATTATGATAGGGGAGGAGTTATATTCCTGGGTTGCAATTATTTCCCCTCTTTCTTTTCTCATCGACATCTTTACTTCCATGATTTTTGGTGGTGTTGGGATTGTTCTACTAAACTTTTGGGATATAAAAGAATGTGTAGAATGAGAATGAAAAAGTACATTCACTATTCTTGAATGAATAACTAGAGTACCTTTCACCACTTCATTTTCGGGGTTTACTTCAGTGGTAGTGATGGAAATATCTTTCCCTTGATGCCTTTGAGGTTGTTGGTTGCCTCTGAAAACCCTTTTTATAGGGCACTGGTTTGCATAGTGCCCCGGTTCGTTGCAGTTGAAGCAATGACCAACATTTTGAGGGTCGAACTGAGTGTTTCATTCCTCTTTCATAGTCGAAAATGTTTTTCGGTAGTTAATGGCTAGTTTCCCTTCTATTTCACACCTCAATCATTTCCTCATCCCCTTTTGGCAATTTCCGAGGTGCTTCTTTCTGCACCTTTGGAAAGCGGGGTGTTGGATTTTCTTAGAACAATTGGATTTATCCATAAGACCACTAGAATTAAAGTCCACCTTATAATTATTATCCCCATGATACCCCTGAGATTCACTTCTCTCCATTTAGACATTGAAGGAACATCTGAAAATTTATTCAAAGCTCCTGATGTCATGAATTTCTAGGTCATTCAGTAGGCTAGGATATGTCCCACCAAAGAAACGGTCAACCTTGTATTCGGTGGTAACGATAAGACATAGGCATATTGTGCAAGCCTTGTAAAGTTTTCCTTTTATTCTTTGATGCATTCTTCGTATTTTTTTTCTTCCGAGAACAAAATTCCTTTTCCATCTTAAGTTGGAGGGTGCAAGGAAAATATTTTTCGAAAAGCATTTTCTGGAAAACTTTCCTTTCCGACACCTCGGTGTCTTCCTAAGGCTTTTATTTTTGATCAATATACACCATTTATTAGGTTCACCCTCCATATGATAAGCATCTAGAAGTACCTTATCTTGTTTAGAACAAGGATGTATGGAGAAGATATTTTCAATGGAGTTGATCCATTGTTTGACAATTGCAAGATCAAATGATCCATTAAAAGATGGAGGCCTTTTCCTCATGAAGATCTCAATTATGAAATTTTCTTTTTTATTGGGGTTGAACATTCCTCTTGACCCATGTTTTTATTCAAAACATGAGTTAACTGAGAGTGTATCATGACAAAGTTCACAATTCCCCCTCCCATCGGATTGTGCATCTCATTAGAACAGTCATCACATTGATAATTGCATCATTTTTAGCCTGACTACTCATATTACCTGCTATTGGTTGAAATGAAATGAAATTTAAGGGTAACACATAAAGGTTAATCCAAAGACAAAAATGGATGGCTTATAAATTACATTTATTTCCTTAACTTATGAATTTATAGGCTTCAATATATGTTATCCATGATCTACTTCCCAAAATATATTCTTCGTGGTATTTTTTTAATTCCCTTAATAATGGTTCATACTAGGCATATGAATTTACAAAATAATTCCCCCCGAGAGTGTCATAACCAATAGTGTAGCAAGGCCTGTTGTCATGCACTAGTTCCCGTTCGAGTGTAGCACAAAGCAGTGTTTTTGGGTTTTACCCCTAGATACATCTGTGCTAGAGCCTCCTCGGCCAGATCGTATCCATAAATGAATGTATTTTATTGATAAACCACTTACTCAATACACACCAAAATTTTGGGATGTTTTTATTATACATAGTCTTATCCCTAATGCATTCACTATGGTTTTTTAATCATAATCCCCAAAAAACTAAACCTATCCCCTGATACCAACTATAACAACCCTTCCCTTTATTACACACGTAAACATGATTTTTTACATAAAAATGAACTTAAAACAACTTTGAGGATTAGGAGGTCTAGTGTCGTTGGAAATTAGGAACATTATATAACAACTTAAAACATAAAACCCTACATCCTTGTTGAAAATTTCTTTTACATGACCACAATATTTCTTCGTACTTAGTGTTGCATGGGATAACCTGAGGACATGCATAAGAAAAGGGTGAGATATAAAGCCCAGTAAGGGAGTAAACAAGGTATAACATGAAGATTATAATACATTTTAGGAAATAGGCATATCAATGGAGCGCAAGAGAAACATTAACATAAATACATGGTATATCATAATTATCATAAAATGGAAATGTGGCAACAATATTTAACCTGATATTCGTATGATCCCATGCTCATTGCACATGAATCATGAGTAAACCCTCATTAAATTTGAATTATCATGGGTAAAAC
Organism: Viscum album; assembly: GCA_963277665.1. NCBI lineage: Eukaryota > Viridiplantae > Streptophyta > Magnoliopsida > Santalales > Viscaceae > Viscum > Viscum album. Next base: position 192,743,144 of record OY728165.1, on the reverse strand, counting down.
CTCATTTCAATTGACATATCATGATACTAGTGTCTACCCAATGCATTGGGGAGCTATCAGGGTGCACCCTTCTTAATCATTTAATTTCATGCGTAAGTGTGCCACAATGATCATATAACATGGAATAACTAAACATAATCTATTATTTGAAGATAAAAGAATACATAATTTATATAAGAAACACTATAATAAATAAGTAAATGTTCAAAAAGGTGAATACCCTTGATAGATAAATAGTCATGGTATTCACTACACTATGACTTTGGCTTGGAGAATCGCGGTGCAACTTAGGCAGCATAACAGCGTGACATAAGAATTCAGAAAAATAGTTTATGAGATGGAAAGGGGAGTCTAATAATATTTACATGAAATAGAATGTAAGTGGGTCATATAGATACATGTACCAACCTATTTAATGGAATTTATATTCATGAAACAAAATAATTTCTTGATTGTAAATGAAGAGAGAGAAACCCCTTAAAGAATCTCGGCATGGTAGCGGGTGTGCATGGGAGGAATTAATGAGAGTGACAGGGGTATCTCATCATCCCAACATATGTAGGTAAGTATGGGCATGGTGGTAAATCATACAAAAATATTTTTAATTGAAAATAAAAGGTATATCAACATAAAGAAACATGGACCAAAATGAGAACACAATAAATACCTTATGAAACTTCGGTATGGTAACGTGTGTACATGAGAGGCATTAATAAGAGAGAAAGGGGTCTCTAATCATTATAACATAAGGAGGTAAATATGGGGGAGGTGTGAAATAATACCCAAACATTTTTAATTGAAAAAGGGCATAACAATATATGGAAACTTGGACATAAATAAATAAGGAAAGAATCTCTTACGGAACATCAGCATGGTAATATGTGTACATGGGAGGAATTAATGAGATAGAAATGGGTCACTAATCATTATAACACAAGTAAATAAGTATTGTAGAGGGTATAAATCATACCCCATTATTTTTAATTAAAAAAAGGACATAGAAATACAGGGAAGCTTGGACATAAATAAAGAAGGAAGAAATCCATTACCTAGAAGTGTGATACCAAAGGCTTGGGAGACGTTCAAGAGTGGATTATTGGGATTTGGGGCACCTTGGGTTTATTTTAGAGAGAGGATGTCATAGTTTGGTTGAGATCCAAAGGTTTTGAGTGAAGAGAAGTGTGATCTTTAGTGGGTTTATATAGGAAAGGAGAGAGAATTCTTTATTATTTAGGGTTTGGACACTACACATTAAACAATCAAAACCACAAACCATCTCATGGTTTTTATTAAAGGGGAGTGAAAAAAAAGTTTATAAGGCCATTGGAATAAAATATTAAAATATTAGGCTTTTTTATTTGGAGGTGAGTTACACACTCAAGGAAATCAATTTAAAAAGATAAAATGCTTTATAAGTCTTGGGGGGTCCACTAATTCACCATAAAATTAACCAAACAAATAAAAAATCACATTATTTTAAATATAAAACATATATTGGCATAAAATACTATTTATAGAATCTTATTACATCCCTATTAGGTTATTATGATGTCATAAACACATTATATAATTAAACTGCATTTAAATTTTACCCAAATATTCGGTTGTCTCATAAAATTATGAAAAAATCACCATTGGATGAGTTTGACATCCTGATTCCAAAAATAATATTAATTTTATATAAATAGTTTCCATAATATGTAAATTTTTACTTTTAAAATAAAAATCGACATTTATAGAAAATTCATGGGTTTTGACAAAAACAACTTTTGAACCTTAATAAAAATTACAATTGAATTCATAAAAACTATACAATCATTTATAAAATGTAATTTAGAAATAATATTTTATAAAAATAGTATTTAATTCTAAAATCCATTAATTCATCAAAATATATTTCTTAATTGAATATTAACTAAAAACACTATTAGTATATTAAAAACAATTTACAAAGTAATGATAATAAAGTGAATTTATATTATTCATTCTATACAATAATAATGAACATAATAATAGTGCCAGGGTCTTGTTACATAACCCCTTATAACACATATATATGACTTAAGGGTAAGGTGTGTGACGGTGATATACTCTTGGTGTGGCTCAGATAACATCGCTCGGGGGGTAATCTCTATCAACTTCCACTTCTTTCATAGGTTGTTTCGTTTGAGCTTAACGTGTTGAAGCTCGGCTTGGGCTTGGTGAAAAGACATGACGAGTGATGCCACCTCCTTTCCGAGCTCTGAAAAATGGGCTTCGTACGGTGCAATTCTACTGGATGAGTCCATCTCTTCCTTTTTATTTATAAATAGGATTTGTTAAAGCCCTATATTTATACTAATTGGTTGATCACTATTTCAATGGATATATTAGCAGTGGTAACAATTATTAACATTGTTTTGAAATCCAATAACATAAAACCAAGTAATTTCATTTTTTATATAACCATTTTACAAACAAAGACATTTAATTATATCAAGAGGAATTTTAATTAATAAAATTAAGGGTCATTACAGTATCACATTATTATTCATTTAAAAATGAAGTTTGGAAGATTGATTATAGGAGAATTATAAGAGTTTATCCAACCACATTCTCCTTATTGGACTACAAATTGATTCATTTAGGATATACCGAATTTTAGAATTCTATTTTGCTTATATATTTTTCATATATCTAGCCAAACTAATTAGTTTTATGGTATCTTTTAAATATTACCAGGTGCATGTTGGTATTGGAAAATCTTATTACAACATTGGAGTTATAGAGTTCATGACTTCAGTTATCTAGATTAGATGGAACCCCAATGGTATGCACATGTGATTTATAGTTCATTCATTTACATAAATAATTATTCATCATCACCTATTCTATTATTTCCTTTCTCACTAGTCATGTTCCCCAAACATCAATTTTTATAGTCAATTAATGATGATTAATTGGATCACTAGCATTTTAACGATGTCTCCTACGACCTCTTTGTGTCTACTACAGCAACCACCACCGAAGGTGAAGAGGTTCAGCCCAATTTGGTTTTCCACTAAAAGTTTCACTACTAGAAATAAAGGATTTACCAATGGTTTAGAAGTGTTGGGAAAGGCTGGACAACCGTTGGTATAACATATACCAACGGTTCTGCCAACCGTTGGTATAACATATACCAATAGTTCTGCCAACCGTATGGAAGTAAGCCATTGGGAAAAACATTTCCCAACGGTTTACAGCTGAACTGTTGGCATAGGGTGGAGAAAAAATACCCTATTCCAACGGTTCTTCAAAACCGTTGGGAAAAAGATTTCCCAACAGTTTAAAACCGTTGGCATAATTGCTTAAAATTAGCATGTTTTTCCCAACGGTTTTATAAACCGTTGGGAAAAATCCCAAATCTACTCTTTCCCAACGGTTCTAAACCGTTGGGAAAAGTGTTTTACCAACGGTTTTATGAACCGTTGTTAAAACTAATCCTAGACTTTCTATGCCAACGGTTTTGAACCGTTGGCATAGCCTCTGCTGGGCAAATTACCCAGCAGCTCCCCAATTTGCCTAGCAGCTCCCCAATTTGCAACCAACTCTCCAATTTGACGACCACCAGGTCTGGTTTTGTGGGTTCCCTCTCATTTTTCAATCCAATTATTGTACCTGCAATAAACTAACACATACATATATAATTATTGTACCTGCAATAACCAACTAACACTTACATATAGAGAACAAATTCATACACGTTTAACATATAATGGTATAACTATACACATCCATAATTAAATTAGAATTGATAATGTAATTATAAACATACACAATTCATTTAGAATTCAATTTAAATTTTAGATGACAATTATATGTGGAATCTGGAAGTCAATTCATAATTTGATCTATTTTTTGTATACCATATATTTTTACCTAAATTAATGTACATTTTAAAAATAATACATACAACTGGACTGATATCGGCCACAACGCGCCTCAGATTGAGGCGGGGTTGACTCATACACGTTAAATATGACCCATGGATTGTTGTGCTAATGTATCGACACAATCCGAATGCGTTTGGTTGGTTTTCTGTATGCCAGTTGATGTTTTTCAATTAAAATGACGTACTTTTGAAACAAAAGGCAGACACTTTGAGTGGTTCCGGCCACACCGTGCCTCATATTGAGGCGGTGTTGACTCGTACACGTCACATGTGACCCATGGATCGTTCTCCTAAAGTTTCAATGGAAACTGAATGTGTTTGGTCAGTTTTCCGTATGTACTTAAATTGTTGTCCATTTTAAGAAAAGAGAGACACATAGAGTGATTCCGGCCACACTGTGCCTCATATTAAGGCGGGGTTGACTCGTACACGTCATATATGATCCATGGATCATTGTGCTAATGTATCGACACAATCCGAATGCGTTTGGTCGGTTTTCCGTATGTCAGTTGATGCTTTTCACTTAAAACGACATCCTTTTGAAACAAAAGACAGACACTTTAGGTGGTGCCGGCCACACCGCGTCTCCAATTGAGGCGGGGTTGATTCGTACACGTCTCATATGACACATGGATCGTTCTCCTAATGTTTCAACGGAAACCGAATCCGTTTGGTCGGTTTTCCGTATGTACTTAAAATGGTGTCCGTTTTAAACAAAAGAGAGCCACTTAGACTGATCTCAGCCACACCGCGACTTGGATTCATCCCGGGTTGGCTCGTACACGTCACATATGACCCATAGATCGTTGGGATAAATTATCAACAGATTCGGAATGCGTTTGGTCGGTTTTCCGTATGCCAGTTGTTCTTTTCACTTATAATCCTGTCCATTTTAAACAAAAGAGACATAGTTAGAGCAGTGTCGCCCACACCGCTCCTCGGATTGATGCGGGATTAACTCGTAAACGTCACATACGACCCATGGATCCTTGTTCTAAAGTATTGACACAGTCCGAATGCCTTTGGTCGGTTTTTCGTATGTCAGTTGATGCTTTTCACTTAAAATGATGTCCTTTTGAAACAAAAGATGGACACTTTGTGTGGTTCCAGCCACACCGCATCTCCGATTGAGGCGAGGTTGATTCGTACACGTCACATATGACCCATGGATCGTTTTCCTATGGTTTCAACGGAAACCGAATCCGTTTGGTCAGTTTTCCGTATGTACTTAAAATGGTGTCCGTTTTAAACAAAAGAGAGCCACTTAGACTGATCTCGGCCACACCATGACTCGGATTCATCCCGGGTTGGCTCGTATATGTCACATATGACCCATGGATCATTGGGAAAAATTATCAATAGATTCGGAATGCGTTTGGTCGGTTTTGTCGTGTGCCCGCGGTGACCGAGAATGCAGTTCTGGTGTCATAAACGGCCAAAACGGGCGTAAAACGGTCAAATTCTTAGAAGACGACCTCAGATTGGCCTAAAACCACCCTCCAACATTCTAATTATTATTCTTGACGCGTACGTGCAGACAGAACGTCAATCGGACGTGCGGTTTGCACGGTACGACTCAATATGCGTATTTTAAGTGATGCGCGCGTTTCAAAAATGCGTGTGGGGGGTCCAAACAGGCTAGAAGAAGTCGGAATGGCCTGAAATAAAAAAGCAAAATATGGGTGAGTGATTTCTGAAGTTTTAGAGCAGACGGCACGTCAATCGGACGTGCCGTGTGCCCGCGGTGACCGAGAACGCAGTTCTGGTGTCATAAACGGCCAAAACGGGCGTCAAATGGTGAAATTCATAGCGGACGACCTCGGATTGACCTGAAACCACCATGAAACATTCTAATTATTATTCGTCATGTGTACGCGCAGATGACACGTCAATCAGACATGCGGTTTGCGCGGTACGGCTCAATATTTGTGTTTTAAGTGATGCACGCGCTTCGTAAACGCGCGTGAGGGGGGTCTTAACGGGCCGAACGAAGTCGGAATGGCCTGAAATCAGAAGAAAAATATGGGTGAGTGATTTCTGAAGTGGTCGAGTAGACGACACGTCAATCGGACGTGCTGTGTGCCCGCGCTGACCGAGAACGCAGTTCTGGTGTCATAAACGGCCAAAACGGGCGTCAAACGGTCAAATTCATAGAGAACGACCTCAGATTGACCTGAAACCACCGTGAAACATTCTAATTATTATTTGGGATGTGTACGCATAGACGACACGTCAATTGGACGTGCGGTGTGCGAGGTACGACTCAATATGCGTGTTTTAAGTGATGCGCGCGCTTCATAAACGCGCGTGGGGGGGTCCAAACGGGCTGGACGAAGTCGGAATGGCCTGAAATCAAACGAAAAATACGGGTGAGTGATTTCTGAAGTGGTCGAGTAGACGGCAAGTCAATCGGATGTGCCGTGTGCCCGTGGTGACCGAGAACGCAGTTCTGGTGTCATAAACGGCCAAAACGGGCGTCAAATGGTGAAATTCATAGCGGACGACCTCGGATTGACCTGAAACCACCGTGAAACATTCTAATTATTATTCTTCATGTGTACGCACAGACGACACGTCAATCGGACTTGCGGTTTGCGTGGTACGGCTCAATATTCGTGTTTTAAATGATGCGCGCGCTTCGTAAACGCGCGTGAGGGGGGTCCTAATGGGCCGAACGAAGTCGGAATGGCCTGAAATCAGACGAAAAATAAGGGTGAGTGATTTCTGAAGTGGTCGAGTAGACGACACGTCAATCGGACATGCTGTGTGCCCGCGCTGACCGAGAACGCACTTCTGGTGTCATAAATGGCCAAAACGGGCGTCAAAGGGTCAAATTCATAGCGGACGACCTCGGATTGACCTGAAACCACCGTGAAACATTCTAATTATTATTTGGGACGTGTACGCGCTGACAGCACGTCAATCGGACGTGCGGTGTGCGCGGTACGACTCAATATGCGTGTTTTAAGTGATGCGCGCGCTTCATAAACGCGCGTGGGGGTCTTAACAGGCCGAACAAAGTCGGAATGTCCTGAAATCAGACGACAAATACGGGTGAGTGACTTCTGAAGTGGTTGAGTAGACGACACATCAATCGGGCGTGCCGTGTTCCCGCGGTGACCGAGAACGCAGTTCTGGTGTCATAGACGGCCAAAACGGGCGTCAAACGGTCAAATTCATAGCGGATGACCTCGGATTGACCTAAAACCACCGTGAAACATTCTAATTATTATTCGTGACGTGTACGCGTAGACGACACGTCAATCGGACGTGCGGTTTGCGCGGTACGGCTCAATATGCGTGTTTTAAGTGATGCACCCGCTTCGTAAACGCGCGTGAGGGGGGTCTAAATGGGCCGAACGAAGTCAGAATGGCCTGAAATCAGACGAAAAATACGGGTGAGTGATTTCGGAAGTGGCTGAGCAGACGGCACATCAATCGGACGTGTCGTGTGCCCGCGGTGACCGAGAACGCAGTTCTGGTGTCATAAACGGCCAAAACGGGCGTCAAACGGTCAAATTCATAGCGAACGACCTCGTATTGACCTGAAACCACTGTGAAACATTATAATTATTATTCCTGGCGTGTACGCGCAGACGACACATCAATCGGACGTGCGGTGTGCGCGCAACGACTCAATATGCGCTTTTTAAGTGTTGGGCGCGCTTCCGAAAGGTGTGTGGGGTGGTCCAAACCAGCCAAACGACGTCGGATTGGCTTGAAATCGGACAAAAATAACGGGTGAGTGAATTATGAATTGGTCGGGCAAAAGACACGCCAATCGGACGTGCCGTGTGCCCGCGGTGACCGAGAATGCACTTCTGGTGCCATAAACGGCCAAAACGGGCATCAAACGGTGAAATTCATAGCGTATGACATCGGATTGACCTGAAACCACCGTGAAATATTCTAATTATTATTTGTGGCGTGTACGTGAAGACAGAATGTCAATCGGACGTGCGGTTTGCACGGTACGACTCAATATGCGTGTTTTAAGTGATGCACCCCCTTCGTAAACGCGCGTGAGGGGGGTCCAAATGGGCCGAACAAAGTCGGAATGACCTGAAATCAGACCACAAATACGGGTGAGGGATTTCTGAAGTGGTTGAGCAGACGGCAATCAATCGGACGTGTCGTATGCCCGCGGTGACCGAGAACGCAGTTCTGGTGTCATAAACGGCCAAAACGGGCATCAAACGGTCAAATTTCTAGTGGACGACCTCAGATTCACCTGAAACCACCGTGAAACATTCTAATTATTATCCCTGACGTGTACGCGCAGACGGCACATCAATCGGACGAGCGGTGTGCGCGCAACGACTCAATATGCTCTTTTTATGTGTTGGGCGTGCTTCCGAAAGGCGTTTGGGGTGGTCCAAACTAGCCAAACGACATCGGATTGGCCTGAAATCGGACAAAAATAACGGATGAGTGAATTGTGAATTGGTTGGGCAGACGACACGCCAATCGAACGTGCCGTGTGCCCGCGGTGACTGAGAACGCACTTCTGGTGCCATAAACGGCCAAAACAGGTGTCAAATGGTGAAATTCATAGCGTATGACATCGGATTGACCTGAAACCACCGTGAAACATTCTAATTATTATTCGTGACGTGTACGCATAGACGGCACGTCAATCGGACGTGTGGTTTGCGCGGTACGGCTCAATATGCGTGTTTTAAGTGATGCACCCGCTTCGTAAACACGCGTGAGGGGGGTCCAAATGGGCCGAACGAAGTCGGAATGGCTTGAAATCAGACGAAAAATACGGGTGAGTGATTTCTGAAGTGGTTGAGCAGACGTCACATCAATTGGACGTGTCGTGTGCCCGCGGTGACCGAGAACGCAGTTCTGGTGTCATAAATGGCCAAAACAGGCGTCAAACGGTCAAATTCATAGCGGACGACCTTAGATTGACCCAAACCACCGTGAAACATTCTAAATATTATTCCTGACGTGTACGCGCAGACGGCACATCAATCGGACGTGCGGTGTGTGCGCAACGACTCAATATGCGCTTTTTAAGTGTTGGGAGCGCTTCCGAAAGGCGTGTGGGGTGGTCCAAATCGGCCAAACGACGTCGGATTGGCCTGAAATCGGACGAAAATAACGAGTGAGTGAATTGTGAATTGGTCGGGCATACGACACGCCAATCGGAGGTGCCGTGTGCCCGCAGTGACCGAGAACGCACTTCTGGTGCCATAAACGGCCAAAACGGGCGTCAAACGGTGAAATTCAGAGAGTATGACATCGGATTGACCTGAAACCACCGTGAAACATTCTAATTATTATTTGTGACGTGTACGCATAGACGACACGTCAATCGGACGTGCGGTTTGCGCGGTACGACTCAATATGCGTGTTTTAAGTGATGCACCTGCTTCGTAAATGCGCGTGAGGGGGGTCCAAATGGGCCGAACGAAGTCGGAATGGCATGAAATCAGACGAAAAAATACGGGTGAGTGATTTCTGAAGTGGTTGAACAGACGGCACATCAATTGGACGTGTCGTGTGCCCGCGGTGACTGAGAACGCAGTTCTGGTGTCATAAACGGCCAAAACAGGCGTCAAACGGTCAAATTCATAGCGGACGACCTCAGATTGACCCAAAACCACCATGAAACATTCTAAATATTATTCCTGACGTGTACGCGCAGACGGCACATCAATCGGACGTGCGGTGTGTGCGCAACGACTCAATATGCGCTTTTTAAGTGTTGGGAGCGCTTCCGAAAGGCGTGTGGGGTGGTCCAAACCGGCTAAACGACATCGGATTGGCCTGAAATCGGACAAAAATAACGGTTGACTGAATTTGAATTGGTCGGGCAGACGACACGCCAATCGGAGGTGCCGTGTGCCCGCGGTGACCCGCGAACGCACTTCTGGTGCAATAAACGGCCAAAACGGGCGTCAAACGGTGAAATTCAAAGCGTATGACATCGGATTGACTTGAAACCACCGTGAAACATTATAATTATTATTTGTGACGTGTACGCGTAGACGGCACGTCAATCGGACATGCGGTTTGCGCGGTACGGCTCAATATGCGTGTTTTAAGTGATGCACCCGCTTCGTAAACGCGCATGAGGGGGGTCCAAACGGGCCGAACGAAGTCGGAATGGCCTGAAATCAGACGACAAATACGGGTGAGAGATTTCTGAAGTGGTTGAGCAGACGGCACATCAATCGGACGTGTTGTGTGCCCGTGGTGACCGAGAACGTAGTTCTGGTGTCACAAACGGCCAAAACGGGCGTCAAATGGTCAAATTCATAGCGGACGACCTCGGATGGACCCAAAACCACAGTGAAACATTCTAATTATTATTCCTGACGTGTACGCATAGACGGCACATCAATCGGACATGCGGGTGTGCGCGCAACGACTCAATATGCGCTTTTTAAGTGTTGGGCGCGCTTCCGAATGGCGTGTGGGGTGGTCCAAACCGGCCAAACGACGTCGGATTGGCCTGAAATCGGACGAAAATAACGGGTTGAGTGAATTGTGAATTGGTCGGGCAGACGACACGCCAATCGGAGGTGCCGTGTGCCCGCGGTGACCGAGAACGCACTTCTGGTTTCCATAAACGGCCAAAATGGGCCTCAAACTGTCAAATTCAGAGCGTATGACATCGGATTGACCTGAAACCACCGGGGGGATGTCCAGGGGCTGTCCGGGGGCTATCCGGGGGGATGTCCGGGGGGCTGTCCGGGGGGCTGTTCGGGGGTCCAGAGAGGAGGGGTGGCTATTCGGGGGGCTGTCCGGGGGCTGTTCAGGGGGCTGTCTGGGGGGCTGTCCGGGGGGGCTGTCCGCGGGGCTGTCCGCGGGGTGTTCAGAGGGTTGTTCGGGGGCTGTTTGGGGGGGCTGTCCGGGGGGTGTTCGGGGGGTTGTCTGGGGTACAAGGAGGTGGGGGGGGGAGTTGTTCGGGGGGTTGTCCGGGGGGGCTGTCCTGGGTCCAGGGAGGAGGGGGGGGGGGGCTGTTCGGGGGGCTGTTTAGGGGCTATCCAGGGGGTGTTCGGAGGGTTGTCCGGGGGGCTGCCCGGGGTCCAGGGAGGAGGGGGGGCTGTTCGGGCGGGCTGTCTAGGGGCTGTTCGAGGGGGGGGGGGAGGGGTGTTTGGAGGGTTGTTCGGGGGCTGTTCGGGGGATGTTCGGGGGGGCTGTCCGGGGGGTGTTCGGGGGGTTGTCCGGGGGTACAAGGAGGTGGGTGGGGGGATATCCGGGGGGGCTGTCCGGGGTCCAGGGAGGAGGGGGGGGCTGTCCCGGGGGCTGTTCGGGGGGCTATCCTGGGGGCTGTCCGGGGGGCTGTCCGGGGGGCTGTCCGGGGGGCTGTTCGGGGGGCTGTCCGGGGGCTATCCGGGGGGTGTTCGGAGGGTTGTCCGGGGGGCTATTCGGGGGCTGTTCGGGGGGCTGTCCGGGGGGGGGGGGGGGGGTGTTTGGGGGGTTGTCCGGGGTACAAGGAAAACCCAGCCCCCCCCCCCCCCACACCATACCTGGACACCCCTACCCCCCACAACCCACTTGGAAAACCAGCCACCCCACCCCCACCTGGACATCCCTACCGTCACCCCACTTGGACAAACCCATCCCCCCACCCTACCTAGACAGCCCCTCCCCCACCCCACCTACACACCCTCCCCACCCCCACTTGGACAACCCTGCCTGGACACCCACCCCCACCCAACCTGCATACCCTCCCCCACCCCAAACAGCCCTACCCCCACCCTATTTGGACAACCCAGCCCCCTCCCCCACCCTACCTAGACAGCCCCCCTCCTCATCCCTACCTAGACATCCCCTCCCCCACCCCAAACAGCCCTATCCCCATCCAATTTGGACAACCCATCCCCCTCCCCCACCCTACCTAGACAGGCCCCTACCCCACCCCAAACAGCCCTACCCCCACCCCATTTGGACAACCCAGCCCCCTCCCCCCACCCTACCTAGACAGCCCCCTCCCCCACCCTACCTAGAGACGCCCTACCCCACCCCAAACAGCCCTACCCTCACCCCATTTAGACAACCCAGCCCCTCCCCCACCCTACCTAGATAGCCCCTCGACAGCCCCTCCCCCACCCCAAACAGCCCTACCCCCAACCCATTTGGACAACCCAGCCCCCTCCCCCACCCCTATCTAGAGAGCCCCCTACCCCACCCTACCTAGACAGCCCTCCCCTACCCCAAACAACCCTACCCCCACCCCATTTGGACAACCCAGCCCCCTCCCCCACTCTAACCTAGACAACCCTCCCCCACCCCACTTAGATATCCCTCTATATCCTCCCCCACACCATTTGCACACCCTCCCCCACCTCAAATTGAAACATAAATTCATCCAAATGAAAATCCAATTTTCAACAAAAATAAATTCAACCAAAAGTACCATATCACGCCACTAAACAAACCTTTACCATGTTTGAAGAGTAGAACAAAAAACATAAAACAAATCCAAGGGTTCCATAGATAGCAACCCTAATTTAGCCTAAATCAAATCATCAAACACCAACTAAATAGAAGAATAACACTAAAACTAAGGTAAAATTTACTAATTTGAAGTGTGAAATAATATTTTGTTTGATTGAAGGTGGATCTTGGGTGTAAAGAGTGTCGGGGCCGAGAAGAATTCACGATGTCTCTGTGTGTAATCGATCTGCAATCGAGCTCGGTGGGGGTTCGGCTGGTCTGTATTTGGGGGAAATCTTTCCCAACGGTTTTTAAAAACCGTTGGGAAAGATAGTGTTTTCCCAACGGTTTCATTAAACCGTTGGGAAAACTGAAGTGTTTTTCCAATTTTTCCCAACGGTTCTCAAGAACCGTTGGGAAAGCTCCCCAATACCACACCTATACCAACGGTTCTAATGAACCGTTGGTAAAAACAAACCCAGGAACATATATACCAACGGTTCTAATGAACCGTTGGGAAAATCCTCCCCTATACACCTCAATACCAACAGTTATAGTAAACCGTTGGTAAAGCCTTCTTAAACAATCCTTCGCCAACGGTTTCATAGAACCGTTGGTATGTAAGTGTGGGGAAAAACCCAGATTCCAGTAGTGTTTTATAGTGATTTTTTCCTTTGTTTATTGATGAGTCTTAGTATATTAATGGGGATTTTTTTTAATTTTACCACCCTTGGTAATTTTTTTATAGCGTGTTGATCATCCTTGAGGTAGTTTGAAGTCCTCGAAGTCAAAGGAGACTACACCGTGTATTCATAAGTAAGAATATATATAAAACGTACTACTCTTATATGTATATCCTTCCATGGAAGTACAATTTACATATAAGGGACTAGGTGTGCTTATGTATATATATGGAAAATGAATATGTGTGTGGGTGATAATGGGCTTATGCATGTGATCATATATATAAGGATCCTCTTATGTGTGTTCGAGGCCATGTAGACACATAAATAGGGGTTGGGGAATCCTTATGTATATGAAAAGGTGCATATGCCTAGAGGATAGAAGGAGAAGATTAGATTTGTCACTGATAAAAGTGGTCAAGCACCGAGTTTGGCTTGACTTCATAAAGGTATGGTCCATCTCCAAGCCTCTTAATTCAAGAATTTTTTCAATTTCATTTAGCTACCTTCTTAACTTTGGTTTTTTATATTAAATTTTTAATTCATGATCAATGTTAGTTAAGATAATTGTTTTATTTGATTAAAAAGTCATGGTTTTGAAAAAAAACCCCTCCATCGGAGGTGCACTATCTACAAAAACTCACAATGGTATTTTATGCTTATATAGTTTTCCTGAAATTATTGTAGTGATGTTTTCCTTATACATGATGTCATTTTTAGTCCTAAAGAACCCATCTTAGTTGACCACTTTTATATCCATGAAGGGGGTTTCCCTCTTTTTATAAAAATAGTTGTTTGAAAAAAATATCATTATGCACTATTATAATTTACGATGGAATTTACCAAGTAGGAAACTTATGTAATGACCATTCACCACTAAGTGACCCCCCTTTGATATTATAAATGGAATTTAAATTTTATAATGAACCAAAAGAGTAAATGGAACCGAACATGGTTAACTCATCTCTAGAGAGGTAATTCCTCATGTAGTGAATTATAAAATTGTTATGTATCCTTTCTAATGATTAATTGGATGGAATGAAATAAATAGAGTGACTTATTCATGGTGAATTTCACTCCACTTATGAAATGTATTATGGGAATGTGGTTAATGTACAATTATAACCAAACACCTCCTAAGTAATTAACTTCCTTTGTATAAGGGATTGCCCATGTAGTTAATTTCCCTATTGTTCATTACACATTCTAAGGGGTTTCTTTCCTCTTTTAATCTAATTAACTTGTTTTGATAATGTAAATAGTATGATTTAGATGGAATGACTTGTCCTGAGGAAAGCCTTTCCATGAGTGTCTAAATTGAGAGGACCTTGTTATCTAGGATACCATGATACCCGATCATTCTTACTTTAGTACCATTTCAAAATTTCACCTTGTTGCCTCATCTTGTGCCATTTCACATATGAACATCTCATTCCAAAAGTTTCAGGGTAGGGTGGAATCCAAACCGTGTCGCATTACCTGAAAGAACCAGTAACTGCCATGCATCCAAATTTCGAACCACATCCTTATCTCTCAAGACAATGTCCATTGGTATCGTCTCATATTATACCAAGACACATCCCATTTTATAGTCCTTTACCCAATCCTATATAAGAAAATTTCCACCAATCTCACCAAACCATCCTTGTAAGTCATGGGAGACTGGACTATCCGTATAGACTCTAGGGAGGTCACCAACCCACCAACCCACCTCACAAACTATAGAGAGGTCACCAGTACACCAAATTATCACCACATGCTATAGGGAATTCACATTAATAACACAAGGTTGCAACCTGTCACACAGATCTCTAATTGATACTATAGTACTAGTCACTCGAGACCTACCACTTTTCACAAAATGTCTCATATTACCCAGTAATGTGTCCACAAGGCTTCCAAACCAATCTTAGTCTCTCCCCATTAATACTATTCTTCACTCGTCAATCATTAGTAGAGTCTCTACTTGAAGTTTCCTCTGACCTAGACCATATGTCATTATTCATGACCCCATCAAGATTTCTCAACACTCCTGGTCCTTTGAAATAAGAAATCATTGTCTCAGTGAGAGAGGAGATGATTAGATATATATAGAACATGTAATGAAAAGAGATTACCATCTATATTGTAGATCCAAAAAAACAATGATTCATCAAAACCACATTACAAACCAAATAGAATGAACAAGGTATTCCTAGGTAAGTAGAAGAGTTTGAGGTAATGGAATAACTTGAATAGATATTGATTGTCATATGGTCTCATGTAGTAGGGAATATAGTTAATATTGATTGGCTTGGGTTTTATGGGAATAAATGATGATGTAAAACATTTCCATAAAGGGTTAAATACACTTGAGGTTGTTTTAATCCATGGAATACTATATAAGATTGGGGTCATAGAAAAACAATATACAAACCTAGAGAAAGATGTTGGTTTGGGAAATTAGGTGTCTGGATTTTCTATAGAAAAATAGAGGCACCAGAACAGTTTCATAAGTGTCTCATAATTTCATATGATTAGTGATCTACATAGGTTTATTATTTATTGTTATTGTAATATTCATGTATCATATATACAAATACAAATGATGAATTATTCTCCCCAGAAGGAGTGGGGTCTGTCTAGGATGGATGGGGATGGGTATATCTTGTATGGAGGGGGGTCTGTCTAAGAAGGAGCGGGGGGGGGGGGGGGGGGTGGAGGGGGTGCAAGGGGTAGTGCAGGTGGTGCATGGGGGGTCTATGTGTGTGTGAGTGTGTGTGTGTGTGTGTGGGGGGGGGGGGGTTAAAGGATGGGTTTTTTTGGTGGAGGGTGTGTTCATGGGGGTGAGGTTGTACAAGGGGGTTTGCCCATGGAGGGAGTGGTGTTTCTCTAGGGGGTCTGTCTAGGGGGGGTTATCTAAGAAGGGGGGTCTGTCTAAGAAGGAGGGGGTCTATCTATAGGGATTTGAGGGGGAATTTCATGGGGAAGGGGGATATAGGGGGAGTACTTTGGGGGGGGGGATTTTCTAGAGAGAATGGGGGTCTGTCCAGGAAGGGGGTGCCTAACCAAGAAAGAGTGGGGTCTATCTAGGGTGCAGGGGTATATCTCGGGAGGGGGGCTGTCTGGGGGAGTTTCTATCTAGGTGTAGTTGAGGGGGTCTTTGTAGGGGTAGGGGGATGCAGGGGGGTTTGGGAGGGGGGGGGGGGTCAGGGGGAACAAGGGTCTATCTAGGATAGAGGGGGAGTAGGGGGAGGGGGGGAGCTTTATAGGGGGTCTATCTAGGGGGTGTCTGTCTAGGGAGGGGGGATGTCTAGGGGGTGGAGGGGGGGATTTTTCAGGGGAGAGGGGGTGGGAGGATTTACAGGGGGCTGGCTACTACAATAGGAGTAGGGGGTGTCTGTGCTGGGGGAGGGTGGGGTGTTTTTTTATGAAATGGGAAGGGCCTATATCCATGATTTCAAACCATGGATAAATACCTATAGCCCCAGTATGATATTTTTCTAATGACATATATCCATAGTTTCAAACTATGGATATAAAACAAGTGTGTCTTATGTTTTTGGTATGCTTTTCAAATTGTGGCTATAGGGATTTATCCATAGTCAAACAGATGGCTATAGTACTTTCCCTATATCCATGCTAATACCATCCACTTCTCATTAAATCGTGGCTATGACATACAATAAAAATTTCTAGTAGTTATAATTTTATACACTTAGTGTTATATGATACTACAAGATAAGTCATATCATCCCGAAGACACTACTCATCCAACACCTTGAGGTCATCCTCATACCTTTCATAAGGTTTGTATTTTAAATCTAGTTAGTTGAAAATCAAAAAAATATAGTTAGAGTATTTATTCATCTTTGATTATATAATGAATTAATTATGAAGAAATGGGTATGAGATTAAATATGACCTATAATTTTTCATTTTCTAACTCGTTCCACATGATGTTTGTAATTTTCACAAATGAAACATCCACATGTTATGAAAAAAGTAGTTATATTTTTTCTAATTTGTTATGTGAAGTGGAATTATTTTTGGGTATCTTAATCTATATAGATTCTTATGGAATATAGTATAGTAACCAATAGTGGACACTATCTTAGATCACCCATCAGTTGGTGGGATACACAATTAGTATTTATGGACTTCCTAGTGTTGTTGGATTTGATTTTTCAATCTCTTTTTGATAATAAGGAATATTCTGCATGATTTTGAGATAGGTATGACTTTAGTGTTATCAATATGTTCTCTTACATGAAGGAACATCATTATATATACCATGGTGAGGACTTCCAAAGTCCAAATTTTCTTAATTCCTGTTAGGGTGAAGACATATACTGTATCATGACTTTATATCACATGGAAGAACCTCATGACAATCAATCAAAATGGGGGACTATATTTTTAGTTTTCTAATTATTCACTAAGAGAAGCACCTTATTTTCATTTGAATATTGTTTTATGAGTATGAACTTCATAATTAGTACCATTGGGGGGATATATTTTGATACTAGTTTTCACACTAAAATAGGGGTTTTCTCTAAAGATTAATTTTATATTTTCAAGGGGTGGGCCTCTACATTGGGGGATATGGGGATGATCTAAAAAGTTTCTATATTTTTTCAAACTATATGGAGGGCCTCTCTGGTCATTGTTTTTTTATTGTTATAATATGAATGAACAAAATATAATTTTCTCATGTTACTATGGAGAAAACCATTCTCATAAGATCTCTATGACATACCTATATTGTTTCTAGTCTTCTCCATACACCGAGTACCTTCTAAGTGGTCATTGTTTTTCTTCTTTGGTGCTGGTTTTGTCAATGAAATATCCATTCATTTCCATGATCATTTAGGAGATTTATTGCTACAAATGATATGAAATCAACCCAGACTATTGTAAATATATACCAACTGGTGTTGGGGATAGCGGAATTAGTAGAATGTGAACGTTTTCAATGATTTTAGTTGTTTTTCACACTTGGTTGTCCCTCCTTCCTGGATTTTTTTTGGATTTATAAGCAGTAAATTCCACAAAATATTACATGATTATTTGTATCATACATTGTAAATGATTACCATTCTTATTAGGATCCCTTTTATGAGGCTCAATGTGGATAATAAGATATAACAAGTGTTATTCTTGTCCTCTTCCAAACATGGAAGATAATAATTTCATCTCTTTTAAGATATAATTCCAAATCTTTTTTAAGTTATTATTCAAAATTAATGTATCTTATTATTAAGTAATTGATAAAATATCTATCCTCAATTTATCTCCTCTAGAACAGTGCAAGATGTCTATGTATATGATATGATTCCATTTTATAGGAACTTTAACATTATAGAGTTTTCAACTAGGATCTAGTGGTAGTGATTTAGTGACACTATTTTTTGATGGTATGAAGATGTAGTGGTTATGAATATTGTGACATATGGCCAAGGATTAACTGTTTATAAATTTTGAACATCCTAGGTAGCCATGTAATTTCTCCAAGACGAGATAGGGAGCTTGATTGCTTATGATACCTTGACTGACGAATCTATTTGGATTATAATAGAGAAAATATTTAATCAACTCGTCAATTAATGTTGGGTTCAACATTTTTATAATTTTTTTGTTTTAATGGGAAATTTCTTTTATTTACTCACGGTTTATGAATATCAGAATTCCATGGTTAAATGGTTAAAAAATCTCACTTGTGTTATTTTTGTCTAGTCAGATGTTTTCTTATAGATTTAGCAGTATTCAGAGAATCATCCACAATAACAATATTTGTTACTATTATGATGAATGTGATTGACTGGTAAAATTATTTTTCAATAATACTATATGATATGTTCCCTATCAACCCAATTTTATTACTCAATCCATAGTTTGATGCTATATAGATAATAATTTTAAGATTTATCTATATATAGAGAGGAATAAATATTTTTTTAGTTGGTATTTAGCTCCTAGGAGGGGATTCCTATATATCTTGATGAAAATGACCAAAAAACACCTAGTTAGATACCATATTACTAGACACTTGATGCTTTTTATGGCCGTATGAAGTGGAACATGTGGTACTTCATAAGGACCTATATCCATGAATTATAATATTACTTTAAGGCCATGTAACTCGGACTATGTTTCATTCTGTTTAGGGACATATAATTGAGGAAAAATTTAATTAGATTAATACATGTAGAATAAATTACTAGATGAATGTTTCCAAGAAATGGTTTGGTGTGCGGATTATTATTGGGAAACCATTTTAGTTAAGTGAAGGTTTGGAGGAGAACACACCAATAATGATAACCAATTTGTGTCTCTTTATAATTAATTAAATAGTAATATGTATATATAATTATTAAAAGATAAAGGGATAAATATGAATAGACAAGATTTTCCTCCTATCATAAGAATGATTCACATGATTTCTATAACGCGAGGGATCTTCAGTATCAAAGGAATACATGGTTGAATATACATTGAGAAATTATATTTATTTTAGAAAACCATTGGAAAATTTTTATATGATATGAGACTCCCAATATCAAATGAATATATTATCTTAATAGCCACATAAATGTGATAAATAATTCAATCATGTGTATCTTATGTCCAATTTTTAGGCTTGGGATGAGTTGGATTTGTTAGGGATCCATCTATGAAAAAGTTTTCCAATGGGGTTCATAAATCCCAGATTGTGAATAAATTATAATTATAAAACATAGCTAACTTGGGTGAATGATATACCCATGTGGCCCCTTTAAATACAGTAAAAACCTCCATTGAATAATGGAACCAAGACAACATGATTGATTACCCAGGAATGATTTGTTAACCTCCCAATTTTACATTCTGGGTGAATCATACACAAATTTTATCCTTGGATGTTTGGGAATGACTCTAATTTATATAGGCTTTGGAATAGTCAAATATCACTATTCGTGGTTAGTAGATAATTTCCAAATGGTTTGTTCTCCCAAGACTATGTTTAATCATGAATTAAGTGTTATTTAATGATTGTTGCAGGTGTTAAAACTTTAATATCACACAAATATACAGATTTTCCATCACATCTCCAAACATTAAATTAAAAAATATCTTGATGGGTATTTTTAGAAGGCTTGGGCACATTGGTGTGTGGTCAGGTCATTGAAATGTATTTTATTGGTTACTTTGAGTTGTCTTATGGTGTTTCTCTAGGAAATATGATTCCATCATGCCCTTTTATGGGAAATCCAAGACTATAAACATAACCTTTTAAGGTAACCACTTACAATCACTCAATAACCTAGATGTGACTCTTGAAACATGTGGGGATTCACTAGGGTTTGATGATGGGTAAGATTTAGGCCATGTGTCAATATGAGATGAAGTTATAGAACTTTCTTGAGGAGTATGGGACACTGTGAAAGAAGGCATGGGGTCTCTCTTTAGACTATTCATTCTTTTAAAAAATTTAAAACTTATGTTTAAGATCCATTTAGTTTTCATTAAAAAATTATGTGTTCCAACATGGGAAAAATTTAAAAAATAGAAATTGGGTGTAATATGAGTTTTGGAGATTGATATTTATACTTTATTATTGGCGTAGTATTTATGGATTCAGTATTTATATAATCCATTATTTAGACGTTTCATCTAAAAACTAAAACTATATGTGTGTAAACATGAAAAAAATACTATTTTATTAATGTTATTTAGATAATAATAGTAATACAAAAAAATATCCATTCCACTTTGAAATATGAGATGTTAGTCTTATCAATGTAATGAAACATGTATGTCTTTATTAGAAATTTCAAGATCCTCAAACAACCATGAATTGAAAACCCAAAATGTACTAGAACATGATGCCAAAACATATTTAGTGAACATTTTTATTTCAAGATGCTGAAATAAATCATGTTGTTTAAATCTTACCCCATGGAGATTTTTTTATATAATTAAAATGATGGAACATACTTCCAAATATCATAATCCAAAATTAACAATCCATATCTACATGTTGATTATACCATGTGTCTAATTTTTTAAATAACAAAAGTAGATGAATAAAAATAATACATTACTAAATTCATGATATTATATGAACATTGAACCTATCTAAACAATGGTTAAAAAATTTATATAACCCATTAAAAATGTTTAACTAAAAAAAGATTATATACATTTTATGTGATCTAAAAATTACCCATGGAATCAAAAAATATTTCAGTTAGTGTGATTTATAGGATAAACTATAGGTGAAATATATTTCATCCTCATAGAGTTAAAAAATAAAATGTTTAAGAAAAACCAATTGAACTCCAAATCCAAATGGGTATGACATTTCTTAGTGTGAGATACATATAGTTTGTGAGTGTAAAATACTTAGAAGATGGTCAACACCTGACCCCTTAATTTTTTTTGAAATAATGTGTATATGGGAAAAATAGAAATATATACGATGTGATATTCATGATATCAGTTTTTGGTACTTTTTCATATTTCTATCATATTTTAATTTTTAATATTGGGGTAGAAAACCATAAATATTGAGAAATTTCCCATGCTGCATATAATTATTCCAAAGAAATACAATGATGAATTCCTATTTTTATAAATCCAAAGGTATCTACAACTTTTATAAATGATTGGTAAATCTGTATAAGTAGACCTTGAAACCCACTAAATTTTATGAAATTTTAGTATTTGGAAATCCATATTAAATTGGAGAGACCAATTTTTTCCCCTTTATTTTAAAAAAATCACTCGAGATCTACCCAACATTGAATCAATAATGCCCAATATTATTGGATTTATTCATGGGATTATTCATCAAATATCAGGGATTATTTATGTGGATCATCACCACTTCATTTTTCAAGTTTCTTCCCTCTTTCTATAACATTATTTTTTCTGATGGACATGGTGTTCCAATGTTTGGAATTACAGGGGTATTAAATAGAAAATTTAAATGTTAATAATCATTTTTAGCATCTATTGATTGTTTCTCTTCACCTTTAGTAGAAAAAAGTAATTTTCATGAATATTAATTTATTTCTAGTAGGAGGCCCTATATTAATACCTTTAACTTGTGAACCATAAGTTGTTTACGTATATAAAATTAGTTTAATAAATATTAAAAAAATGAATTTTGAATATTGTTTCAGTTATTTTTATATTTTTTATAGGTTTTCAAAACGGATGGAAAGGGAAATGTTTAATGATTAAGAATAACATTAATTATTTTTGATACCTATAATGTCTTTGATGAAATTTCATGCATACTTATTCTTTTATTTAAATAAGGTTATTTTGAAAAGATGTTAGATATGTATTTTATGGATTTATATTTGTTGTTTATATTAAATACTTCCTTTTTATGTGATTTTGGAATATTAAAATGGTTTTCTCATGAATCTTCCCATTAGATTAATTATTCTCTTTTGAAAATAAAATTATCTTATTTTTTATGGATTATTTTGGAATTTTAAATTTGGATGATACAACGTCTATTCACGTGTGTCATTTTGTTGGGATGGAATTTTAAATAAATAGAAACATCCTGGGTAAATATCCAGAGTAATAAGATGGTTCCTAATACAAGGTCCAAGCTAGTATATGAGGAAACTCTCTCTATATTATTCCAAACCTGTTTAAATGAGATTCTAACTAGGGTGTATTATCATGATGAAAATCTTTCTATTACATCACATGATTTTCATAGGACAAGGATTTCAATGGTATCAGATGCACAACTAGTTATTGATTAATATATAATCCTAAAATATATGGCGACTTTGATATTATTTATGGACATGTGAGAATAAGGATATTAGGGTTCCTTACCTAGACACATTTGTAACTCCCCATGATTATTCATTTTATAAAAAAAATTATATTTAATATTATAATGAGTATTTTTTATTTTACTTTACTTTCTTATCAATTCATTTCAGATGATTTCAATGATAACTTTTGGTATTTTTTTATTTAAGAATAAATTACAGCACATTCATATATTTAATTCAATGCATCATAAATTGATTTATTATATAATGGCATCAAATTTGGCATGTGTTAGAAACCTATATTGATATTTATGTTCACACCATATGTATACCCTTCAAACACATGAAAATATTGTTTTTTCCTGATATAGGTACAGATAAGGCTCATCTTTTTGGATGTTGTTTCGTGGTATATTTTGATTATAATTTCACAAGGAGATCACAAGTGGGATATTCCATTTTTTATGTTTTTTTGTCAGCATAAATTTCCATTTTCTATTATTTTTATCATATATATTACTATCCCTTATGTACTCAGCCATACTATATTTATGTCAAATTATTTTCCAAATTTTATTCATTTTATATTTTTATATATATTAATTTAATGTTTTATTGTTTACGTACATGTTTTTTTAATGTTTATAATTATTTATATTAATGTTTTTATTATAGTTTGAGTTGATAATAAATATTTGAATGCTTCCAGTTTTTAAGAAATGTTTTCTTCATGCCTGACTATTTAACATATGGTAATGTAATTATGAAATTCTCAGTGGAGACCTTATTGATGACATATAATTTAATTGGGAGAATAATTCACAGTAAAATATATTTTATACAACAATACTAGTTTTGAGTTCATGGGGATCAAGAGCGCACCTCAGGACCTATGATGGGCCAAAAAGAGTATCATGATAGGGTATATGGAGATGTATTGTTAAATATTTTTATCATAAATATATTTTGATTTTTTTATCTGGGGTGTCACGGTAGAAATGTCAATGAGATATTATAAATTAGTGTATATATTATGAATTAGTGTTGAGAAAATAGTTATTGTGGTAAAACATGAGTTCTATTAATTTCTCATGAGTGTTTCATTTTTTATTTTAAGTTTTATATGTTAATCATTTTTTTGGAATTTCTATATGAAAATGAAAATTTAGGGGGAACATAATCAGTACATGATCAATGTTCATGAGCTATAGAATGTGCATATGAATTATGTAACCTATTTAAGAGTTCCTAGTATACCTTTAATGGTTGATACATTCTATTAGAGGACTATACCTCCACACCATACATCATAAAAAATGATTTGTTTATTTGTGATACAGTTTTCATTGGTCTTTTTTGTATTTTAGGTTGCTTATGTAGTGTTTATCACTTAACACGATTTTTTTTATATCATTTTAGTTATTTCATAATAAATTTTATAAATTATCTCTCTTTAACTCTATCTATTTGATTTTAAATAATTCCATGCCTCCCAAAAGAGTCCTTAGGAACCCACCTAAAAAAAGAAAATCATTTTCATAGGACAATCCTACTATTAATCTAAGTCTTTTTGGGGCCATGTTTGAATAATCCCGTATATAGAATGATGTGGCAATTGGGGCTCAGTCAAATCCTTTGTTCTTACTCAATATTTTCCTTTTATTTATCCTCCCTATTAATTTGAAGTATGTACCCTTAGGAAATTTGGCATTGTTTTAGAGAATATTGAAAGAACATTAAATTATTTAAAAAATCTCAATGATTATATTGTGAAGTAGTCAACCTTCATTCATGAAGGTAATAATAATAAATGGTTTGATTCTATAACTATAGAAACATATAATGAGATAATTACATTTAATTAATTTTATATCATGATATATATAATTTTTACCTAGACAAGCTAGTTATAGAAATGTAAATTGTTTTTGTAAACCACTACTATAGTAACCAAATAGTAGTTGAATATTTTAATCACATGAATGAAATTTTTCAACATTAAATTATTTTTTTTAAAATTATATATTAATGGTATGATTCATTGAAATAGTACTTCACCTTGACATTCGATCAATGTTCATCCTCTTGAAATTAACTACTATGTTGTTGTGGTTGGTAAGGCATTAATGGTGTGAAATACCTTAATTGGGTGTTAAGAATAGACATGACATCTTCCAATATTCTAAAAGTTAATTAATCTTTCTAAATTTAAAGAACACAGAATTGATATGAATTCAAATTTGATGGTGTTAGTTGATAAATTTATCAATTCCAATCAACCATGTGAACAACAATTAGGATTCAACAACTTAATTCCCATTAGTGTGTAGTGTTGGGACAAACTAAGACCTCATATCTAGAGGCCCTAAATATCTATCATTATTATTCCCAAATGGTCTATAGGAAATTAATTTAGATATAAAACCCTTCTATAATAAGTGGTTTGATATTATATAATAAAAAATGGATCCCAATTATAGTCTAACAGCTTAAAGACCATGAGATATTGACTATAAGAGTGTATAAGTAAAGGTGGTTCTACAAACAGAAAATGTTAATTGGGGAGAAAGACATATATTATTTTGAATCCATAGTCCCATCTTGAATATGGGAATATATATATGATGGGGAATCCTTCATGGAGGATAACGTTTTCCTTAAAACTATTCAAAGTACTATAACTATTTCATCATCTCTAAATATTTCTTTATGTGATATTAGTACATAAATTCCTTTATATTTTCTCTTGTTGTGGAATGACTGAATCTCTAATTTGGACTAATGTTTTCTATGATAGAAATATAAAATCCCCTTGGAAATAATAAATAACAAGGATTCAAATCCCATCCTATATTATCTCTATATAAAAACTAGTGTAGGCATCTAGCTTCCTCATTCTTGAAATAGATCTCTCTGATATTATCCTTGGGATATATTATAGGGTAGAATTTAAATATTGTGTCTACTATTATCTTTGGATGGTGGACATACACTCTTTTGGAGCAAGATATAATTTATTTTAAGGGTTGTAGGTCATGAGATAAATTCTATACATACCTCCTCTCTTTGAAACTATATAGTTCTATTTTTGATAACGTTCCTCTTGATATAAGTTGATGTATGGAATTTTGGAAGTGACCCTGATACCATGTAAACGGACTTCCTAAAGGTGTTACATGATGATTTATACCGCTAAAATTCAAGTAGGGTAGTTTAATTCTACATTTATTTAATTCATGGGACACAAAAGATATCATTTCATCAAATTGAATGGTTTATACAAAGTTGAAATCCTTTCTAGATGATGTTGAAGTTAAGGGGTATATATATCTCAATATGGATGTATGTATAACTCCTATATTGGTTGAATATAAGGATAATCAAAGAATAAATCTCTATATTCATGATTGGATATCGAGTCATGTGTCCAAAATTAATGATTTCCATTTTCAATAATGGTATGTTTGATAATTTGAAAGGGGTAAAATTTGTTTCTAAGAATGAAATCTAATCTGGGAATAATTTTCTCTAAGTTAAGGTGTTATATTTTAATGACCAAGGATTTAAATAAGTTATGAATCATTGTTTTCCTTGTTTAATTTTTTATTTCATCCGATTGGGGGTTTCGTACAACCTAAGGAAAGGACTAGGAGTATCCTGGGATAGTTTGTAGGCCAGAGATATAGAAATTTGAGAACCAACCTGACCCTTATAGTTATAGTATGGTTAGTTCTAACATGGTGACTCAACCATGTTGGTAACTCAGTGTATAACCGATGTGCACACTATTTTTCTGCAACTGGGTGATCCATGCCTTATACTAGTGTTGGTCTTTCTAACATCTAGATAGTGTATTTTATCCTGGATTTCACATGGTTAGACAAACTATTCTACCAGCCTGTGCGATTCATGTTCTTGGGTAGTAGCATCCTCATGGTTGGAAGATGGTTTAGCCAATTGTGCATCCAAACCACACAAACCATCTTTTCAATGGGATATTAAAATTTTTTCCATAAATATTTTTATAAACTCAGTCCATATTTTCTATCTTATCCTATATAATGAACCTCTTTTTTTCTTCTCCAATGATATCTCCCACCTCTTTGCTTAGGGATTATGTTAACTCCCTCGTTGGATATTCAGTTCCATCACTGTTCGAAGAATTGGATCCGTAGTTGTAATATCCTCAATCCTCTTTATTCCAATCATATATTATCTTTCCATATTTTCTAGATTTATGTGTGAGTACTTATTGCATAATTTTAGGGAATTGGTCCATTATTTTTTATTTTTTATATTCTAGCATGATTCAAAGGGTTAAAATAAATGAGGTAAATATCAAAAACCTAATGTTTTTACTCTATAAAATTTCCATAATATTTTATGTTTTTATAGCTTTTTATTATTTTGAACACCTTAATTTTCCATATGATTACTTATAATTTGAATTTCATTCATAATTTAATTGATCCATGACTAGATACTCCCATATATCCATATTAAACTATTAGTGGTTTGGTACCTCTTGTATACAACCCCTTTGAGTGTGTTGGATAAATTAACCTCCTTGAGTTAAATAATTAATTTACCCAAATAGTAGTTATGTTTCCTTTCTAGAAACATAAAATTATTTTACTTTCTTCAAAATTAAATGTTTTAATTCAACTGAATTTAATTTAGTGGAAAGGCCAAGACACATATGGTATATCAATAAATGGGAATTATATGAATATTCAAGAATTGGTTATCTTAAGTTAAATGATAATTTATTTTAAAAGGAAATACTTAATTATTATTATGATCATACCATCGATAGTGGAAAATGGACATTGGTAAAGGGACTTAATGAGCATGGCGTTTAATGATCCCTTATGTTGCATGACAGACTTGATGTCTCACATTTGTGTACTGTTATTTGGATTATGATCATGAAACTACACATTCCCTTACATCGGGTGTTGTGCAAGATGGCTCAACCAACCATATTAAATGATGATCAAGATGTCTCAAATTCATATGTGATTATTGACTTGTACACTTTACTATAGCTCATATCCCGTTAGACTGGTCATGGATGCTTGAGTTATGCCTCGTGTCTAGATATTACCTAGTATCCATGTATAGGAATATAAAAGTCCACATATATAATGTGTATATACATGAATACATGTTTCATAGATACATATGACTTATATATATATATATATATATATATATATGATTACCAAGATTAGACATATACTGAACAATGTCGAAGCATATAGAGTATACCAGGTGTCCATCCAGAACCTATGCTGACTAGAATTTGTTTTCCATTATTGTTTATTATTCATTATACTTGAACACTTGTATTCAATGTACAATAGATGGTTTATTCTAGAAACCATTGGTGTTTTCATAAATATTTTATCTCACACCCTACTTAGGCTACATTTGGTACCCGAGTAGAACTTATAACTATAGGAATGGATAAGGGAAAGAATCCTATCAGGGATGATTTATCTATTTTTTGTATAATATTGAGATATGGAGTATCAGATAAAGAATGAGCTTATAATGACAGTGTAGCTATATTTTAGACTTTTTTGTATTTTTTAATTGCATGTTCTATATTTTTATCCCATGTATCCCCTATTTCACCTTTTTGTATGTTATCAAGTCATTAAATCATTGTTTATAAGAGTCATCATATGTATTTTTTATTACTATTATATTTTCTTGGTTGTTTATGCTTAAAAAGATGGTTATTTTAATTTCATACTTCTATTGTATTATTCATATTATTGTTCCACTATTTAGTATATAAATTTTTATACACTATCCCACTATGATATGAGTGTATATTCTCTGCACTATACAACCATAGACCATCATTTCTAGATGGTAACCTCTATAATTCAAGGAGGCGTGCTTGAGAAAATGTTACCCAAAATCCTGTAGAACTATTTCAGTGGCTCCGAGGTTAGTAATTTATATAGTGGTATTAGAGAATTATTTTCCATTTGTATTAAAATTTATGTAATAAAACTGAGATAAGTATGTAATGTAACTTCTTAATGTGCTTGTTCATGGGAGTATCTTCCCCATGTATAATGGAAAAAAATTACCAAGGGTGGGTTATTACTATTTCGAATTGTGTCTCTTATCATTGAATGTATTTAACTATTGGGTGGTGTCCATGCTTTGTGACAATATAAATGTTGATAATATTACTTTTATGGATTCCATATTAGTTGGCCTACGATAGAAAGTTTTTTTAATCTCATGCATCATTATAGGTTCTTTAGGAATAATATTCAATTCAATTTTCCGTTCTATGTTTACTTACCGTTTACATTTTCCTATTATATTTTTTTTGGAAACATGATATGTATTTGAAATGTGAAAAATATATACACATGATTAAATGATTGGGTACATTAAATATCTTACATCAATCTAAATTATGTTTTCCCACATAGATTGAAAATATCACATTAATTGGCCAATTAGACCATGTTGTCGGTTCTGGACTAACTTGTTCCATGGAACAAAAAAATTAGATGATTGTATTACTTGAATGATAATGTCAATTTAAGATGAATGTGATTTCAAAAATCTGGAATGGAGATTCATTTAATAAAATCATTGAATATGACATATTATATCTTAATACAAGATATAAAGGTTAGGCCACAGAAAAATGTCATGCCAATTGAGATTCATAATGAGTATGGATTTTTTAAATTTGGGTTTGATGATTAATTTAACTGGTCCATGATATATATAAATATATGTTTATATTTATAAAATTAATTAAATTTAAAATTTTCAATGAAATGGTAACTGGTAAATGAGATGTGATTTGCAAAGTGAAGGGTAGCTTCCTATATATATTGAAATTTGAACTTAGTATACTACAACCTCTATCATAATATATGATACTTGGACCGAAGTCCATCATTTTTAATGTGTATTTTGGGGTTCATTTTACATTTCTGACATCCTATTATAGGTTTTTATCACATAGACCTAGCTTTGGAAAATGTAGAGAGTTTCAGCCTCTTCCATAGGAAGGCTATGTACCTATCATATTATATAATTTTTACCTTTTAAATTGGTAATTTTATTGTTGGAGGAATGCCTTTCTCATGGTATAATCATAACACCATGAAGGCATCAATTCATACTCGTGGAAGGTGTTAAAAAACATAATCTTGAGGTGGTGGGACCTGGTCCACTGGTAATACCTCTAGTAGTGCCATTAGAGGAACCAAATGATATTCAGGGTTTGGGAACTGATGCCCAGTTCCAAGAATTTTTTAATTGTATGATTCAATATAATAAAAGAGTGTCCTGACCTACCAAGATTATGGAAGAGTTGGCTGGTGAATTCCTACAGAACCATCCTACCACTTTCTCAAGGGATAGAGGACCAAATGCTTCCGAGTATTGGATAGAGGATATGATTTATATATTCAAGTAGCTTAAGACACCTCTAGTGTGGAGGTTCAAGATTTTTTTTATATAGTACATGGTTTTTTTCAGGTAATGATGGGATTTCATAACCTATGTTGAACAACGTTAATATATGCTCTAGAGGGATTTCATAATGATGTTCTATGTTTAATTATTTCCATTGATAATGAGGGTCAGTCAATCTGGAGAGGTTATGAATTTACAGTCGTGAGTGATTTCTATAATGGAATATTATACCCATTTACCTAATATGTAGTGATTCACATCGACTCTATCTAGTGATAAGATCATGAACTCGAGGCTATTTGAGGATGGGTTCATATATGCCTTCCGATCACAGGTCAATATCATCCAGTTGAATATTATTTATGATATTTTTAACTAAACACTCATTTCTAATAAAAATAAGATGGAATTTTATAGTGTGATCTAGGGTGGTTCAACACCCATACATTGAAGTGGTTCTTCGAGTGAGTGGATGTGATTCATTTAGGTATCACGAGGGGGTTTTAGTTGAGAGATTATTCATTATGATAGCTTTGTTAATCCATATTACTATGGGAAGCTGAGACATACTAATCCCTAGTTCATTTAGGACCTAGATGAATGAAAATGACAAGAAAGGATATTCTATATTCAAAATTTATGAACAAATTTTCCATTGGTTCCTAGATAGAGAGGTTCTATACTAACTCCTTGCTTTGAAGTAGGAATAATAGAATCTCTCTATGTAGGTACCTAGAATACCACATACCACTAAGGGCATGGTTGTAGTCAAGGAAGTGGGAATCAAACTCAGAATATTTATCGCCAGTAGAATGGGCATACTTATGGAAGTTAGATTTGGACTCAGGGCCATAGTACATGTTGGTTACATGTAGTTCAATTTATTATGGAGGAGAAAATCATGTGTCCCTCTACTATTCAAGGTACTATTATAGTATCTTCAAAACTACTATCTTCTTTATTTGATATATGTGCATCAATGTATTTTATTTATGTGAGTATTACGAAATGTTTGGGCCTCAAAATAGAGTACTTAAATGGCTTGATGACACTTGATACCTCATGGGGTATCCAATGAGAGTGTGTTCACTAATGTAAGTGTTGTACCATTAATATAGGCTGATATCTACCTTTATAGAACATTTTCATCCTCAATATAATAGGGATTGATGAAATTCTTGGAATGGATTGGATGATTCTCTATCTAGACAATATTGATTTTTATCACTATATGGATACATTTACATAGCCATATGTAGAAAAATGTTCACAAGGGAAGATGGTATGCCCATACATCTTGAGCCTAACCATAGCATTTTGTGATGAGAATAGTGACATACCAAATTTATATTCTTTTCCTGGATGATCATGTAATACGACCCACTGTTTTCCCTCTTATGGTGCATTGATTCAACGATTTCATCCCTAATGACTTTTCTCAGCTACCTTCAGTGAGAGAGGTATACTTCATTATTAAGAGACTATCATGAGTTGAACCAATGTCCATTCATATTTATATAATGCTACCTTTAGTGATTCTAGAGCAATATAACAAGTCATAATAATTGGATACTAAAGGATTTATACACCCCACAACTTTTTCTTAGGTTTAACCTTAACTTTTTACCAAGAAGAAAAATAGTACCCTTACGATTTGTGGGGATTATGAATGATTAAACCCCCTCATAGTTCATATCCCCATAGACCCAAATAGACGACATCTAAGATAATCTCCATATAGTGACGGTGTTTTCAAATTTCTATTTAAGGTCAGTCTATCACTAGCTGCATGTCAGGATTTTAGACATACACCGTTCATCTTTTCGAAGAATGTATTGTCATTATGAGTACTTGGTATTTCTGTTTGATCTCTAGAATGCACCAAGTGTTTTCAAGGCTATGATGAGTTGTGTTTTCCACTAGTATCAAGATTCATTCATGGTATTCTTTGTGGAATACATCTTTATTTATTCTCTCACTTGACATGGCCATGACCAAGTCATTAGATCAACTTGAATATATTGAGTGAGAACCAACTTTATGCAAAGATAACCAAATGCCACTTATGGATCAATAAGGTCTACTAATTGGGTCACATAATATTACAGTCATTAGTATCTATAGAACTATATAAATTGAGAGATTAATTTTCCTAGGAGAATCCCACAAACATTATCAATATTAATTTTTTAACGGGGAAATTAGGATAATACATATGCGTCATCCAAGATTTCTCACACATAGTAGTGCCTATTACCAACTTGATTAAGAAGGGAGTGAAAATTTTATGATCAAAATATTGAGAAGGAGACTTTATAGAGTTTAAGGGTATGTTAAATTATGTACTGGTCTTAATTCTTATGGAACCAATAAGGATCTATACAATTTATTGTTCTGAATAATTTATCATGATGGTAGAAATTTTGATACATCACGAGTGATTCATTGCATACAGGTCTTGTAAATTGAGGCCAAACATGAGTAATTACCTAATATATGACCTAGATCTAGTTGTTTTCTGGTCACGATCTATGTTTTTTGGTCATGATCTATTTTGAGTAATTATTTACTTGGGAAACATTTTTTGCATTTATAGATCACAGAATACCTCAAATATATCATTATGTAGCATGACCAGACTCTCTTGTAGTACATACATGATTAATACCAGAAATCCTTGGATTTTTATCTTTCCTATATTCCTATAAAATGAGATAATTTATCCAATTGTCTGATCCAGATGAGTTAGAAAAAACAACGATTAGGAGGCTAGTGGTATGTGTAATATCACAGAATTGTTCTTCAATATGAATGTTGAGGTTTAGGAGGATCAAGGGAACCCAATAATCATGGACTTAATGATTACCTATACCCTCCTTAATATTTGAGGATGATGAGTCTTTAGATGTTGGGGACCTAGTCCTAAGGGGATGTATCTTAGAAGAGGATTCATCTTCTAGTTGAATCATTGATGAGGATGACCCCTTACACATCCATGGGAATGTCATGGTTCTAATAGAAATACAAGAGGACTCTCTGTGGGAATTCCATACCTTGATTTCAGGGGTATATCGTACTATCCCCAAGAGGTTTTGGGAAATAAATTTATAGTATTAGTGTCCTATTATGAAATGTAAGATAATATGATTTTTTTCTTAGTGTTTCTCATGTAAGTAGTTGATGATTGAACATCAATGAACCACAAAACTTTTAGAGGATTTGTACATTCCTTATTGGAAATGAGATGATATCTCCATGGGATTTATGATAGGTTTTCTGAGATCACAATGATTCAATGAAACAATTAAGGTAGTCTATGATTGGATGAAGAAGGTTGCCCAATTCTTAGCTATGAGATAATTTCTCAGTAGACAAGATAAAGAGGTTATAAATTGAGGACAATTTACATCTCAATGGAACCCCATGTTATATTATAGCCAACATGGATACTCGATTCACATCATATATATGGTAATGGTTGAAAAAGGCATTAGGGATGAACATGATTATGAGTACAAGAACATGGATACTCGATTCACATCATATATATGGTAATGGTTGAAAAAGGCATTAGGGATGAACATGATTATGAGTACAAGAAATAATCATCATACCAATGGATCGAAAAGTAGAATTATTCCAGTGTTAGATTATATTATTTATGAATTTTTCATTGACTTTGGAGGCTCTTGGGAAAGGCATGTACCTCTGGTTGAGTTCACCTACAATAAAATCATTTAGTATAACAAAAAATGGATCCTTTTGAGTGATTATAAGGTATGATATTCCCATTAACATTATGTAAGTTAGAGGTAGGAGAGGCATGCTTTCGTGGACTATGTTCCATTTAAGAATATATAAAGAAAGCCTATTTGATCAAGAAGTTCTTATTCTTAGCTCTGTC
Organism: Viscum album; assembly: GCA_963277665.1. NCBI lineage: Eukaryota > Viridiplantae > Streptophyta > Magnoliopsida > Santalales > Viscaceae > Viscum > Viscum album. The sequence continues at coordinate 192,709,016 of OY728165.1, read as the reverse complement.
TAGGTAGCAGTAATATGCATACCACCATTGATGACCCCTGGAGTATGAGGTCAAGGATCAAGTTTTCTTTTGAGTTTCACCTATGTTGGTCTATCAATTAATTTCTAGATAGAGTAATCATTCACCGAGTATCATTGGTCCATTTGAGGTTTTGTGGAAAATGGGACAGTGGCGTACCAAATAGAACTTCCCTAGAGATACCAGCTTATGCATAACTTTTTCATGTGTTGCATATCTGTTAGTATTACCTAGACCCATCACATGTTTTATAAAATAAATAGGTTGAGTTAATTGTGAATTCTTCCATTTTGAAGTACCCATTATGTATCATGGATCATAGAGTGAAGAATATATGAGGCATGTCAGTTTCTTTAATATGGGTGATATAGAAGAATGGTAAAAGTACAAGATGGCCCATAGGAGGGGGAAACTGACATATATTTTTCATTGTATGGTGATTTTATTAGATGATTCATATTTACCCTTATAAGTCCAACATAGGGACGAGTTTCTTAAATTAGGGATGGTTAAAACCTCTCATCGTTTTTAAAAGGCACGAATCATTTTTACCTGTTTAATATCATTGTTTCATCCTAGTGAGGGTACCCTGAGGCCAAAATAACATCTTGGGAGAGTATGGTTCGTGTTCAAAGCCTGGATATCTAAAAAAATAAAGAAACAAGATAAGATGCATGGTGAACACATGGTTATTTCTAATCTTATGACTCAACCGTTTGGGGAATATAGTGTAAAATAGAAGGCTGTGCAGTTTTTCTCAAGCCATGGGATCCAGTCGACACACCCATGTGGGTGTTATATACATCTTTATAGAGGATTTTCTCATGTAGTTTCCATACATATAAAAAACCTTCACCTATCCTATTTGGAGGGGGTTCTTGGGAACTAGATAATGCATGGTTGGCACATAGTTCGACCAACCACATAGAAAATCCATGCAACGCCTGTTTTGAATGGGATTTTACCATTTCCACTTAAATTATATAGAATCATCATCACTATTTTTTCTTCTATCCTTCTAACATAACCACCTTTTTCTTCTCCCATGATCTCTCACTCCACATTGCTAATGGATTATGCTAATTCACTCACCAAATATCCATTTTCACCACCATTAGAAGCATTGGATATACATTGATAATCTCCTTAATCATATTCCTTCCTATATTAGTTTATCTTTTCATCTCTTTTTCTATTTATTTTGTGTGAACTTATTCATTATTTTCAAGGAATTGGTCTGTTCTTAGGATTTTTTTAATTATTTCTTGATTCAAAGGCTATCATGGGATGAAGAGAGTGCTACCAACTTATAGTAGGTGGTCTAGAAATTTTCACTTAATGTTTTGGGGTTCCAATTTCGTCATCATTGTCCCACATGCTGTGATTTTCTATGGGATAACATATAATGTGAATTTACTTCTTAATCTAACTGAACTATATCAAGATACTCTCGTAGACCCGTATTAAAGTATTAAACGTTCCCAACCTCTTCGATACCACCCCTATTAGTGTGATATATGAATATTCCTCCTTGAGTTAACAGTTTAATTGTAACACCAACCTTTTATGTGGTTTTGATTGACATTTAAATTGAATGGCCTTGCTTATAAATTAAATGGTTTAATTAAATTCAAGGTAATTGGATGTTAAGGCCATGCCACATGTGGTATATGTATTAACGATAATTATATGAATTTTGAACACTTGGTTTACATGAGTTAAATTATTATTAATAAACATCGGCAATACCTCATTATCAGTTTGATCAGGCCATGGGTAGTTTCCAATTAACAATGGTTAAGGGACATGTTGAGCATATTATTTCACACTAACTTGAATTTGGTGAGGGGCATGAAATATATTACTATTTACTATTATTTTAATGATGAGAATGAAACAGTAGGTTCCCCTATATCATGGGTCATACATGATTACCCACCCCAATATCTTGGTTGATGAGAATTGTGTATTCTATTTATATGAGATTCAGGGATTGTACTCTTTACGGAGACTTATAGCTCATTAGAACGACCATGGATGCCTAAGTTAAGCCTCGAGTCTAGTGAGCACCTAGTATTCATGTATATGGATATAAAAATATTCACGTATAGATTGTACATACATGTATACATATTTCATATATATATATATGAATATGTATATATTTTTATTATTACTAAGATTATATATATACTTACTTATTTCCTAGAAGGTATAGTCTTTTAGGTTTTCTTATAGAGCTTCTGACAACTAGAATTTTTTTACAGCATTGTTTATTATTAATTATACCTAAACATTGATATGTAATATATAATGAATGTATTATTCTAGAGGTTGTTTTTCATGGAATAATTAGTTTCTCTTTCACCCTACTCATTCTGGATTTTGTAACTGAGTAGACCTTATGTCTTCATGTGTGTATAAAGGAAAGAACCCTTTATTATATACTTGAATTATTTTTCATAAAGTATAGATCATGGGGGTATAAGACCCAACATATGATCATGATGCTAATGGTGATATATTTTTGTCTTTTTTTGAATAACATGTTGTTTATGAACTTAAACTGTATCCCATTTTTCCTATTTTCGTATCTTTATTATATTAAATCTTTTTGTTTATGAATCATATTCTTATTTATATTAATGTTGGTTCATTTTTTACTCTTCTATATTTGGTAATTGTATGTTTTCACTATGTGAGCTATTATATTATGTTTCCACTATTTAATATATACATTTATATCTAATATTCCAATATGATATTTTGGTTTAGTAACCCCACTATACCTCATTAGAACCTCATTGCTAGTTGGAAGCCTCAAGAATATGGTGAGGTGTGTTTAACGTCATGTGACCCACTAGATTGGGGAACCATTTACGAGGATCCTTGGTCAGTACATTACACTAATATCATGAATATGTAATTTTAATGTAGTTATAGTCACATTAAATATCAAGTGAAATTATTTTCATTGGATAATTCCACAAAAATGTTTATATATCTTAAGAATCATAATTTCTATCAAAATCCGGAATCGTTCAACTTGGTTTTCAGGGACGACCTAGTCGGTTCCAAATCTAACGAGAGGAAATAACATCGTATGATATAGGTTTTAAATATTCTTTGAAATCATTGAATTTATGGAAAACTTTTAAAATTCTACTTCTGTATATGAGAGGTTAAGTTCATGGGACACATGGTGTGGGAAAAAGGTAATTATTTTCATCCAGTTAAGGTGATAATTGTCATATCCTGGGAAGTGACAAAGAATGTCTTTTACATGAAAGGATTGTTTTGTATAGTATAATATTATTGATGGCTCATAAAGTATTTTTCAAATATTACATCACATATAATGGACCCAACATACAAGGGAGTGAAATTGTAATGGAGTCCCAAATGTTTGAAATCATTCAATGAGTTAAAGTGAATATTTGAATCAATTCCATGTTAAATTATTTCTGAAACTAGGGTAGGATATTTTATATACTAGAATTCATTAGGAAATAAGTTAAAATGTGTATTTATGTAGGGTAACCATTTGGTGTATTACGGTTATAACCAATTATTTCCACACAAGACATAATATCTTACCCATGAAATTGAGTCAGAAACAGTAATTCATTACCTAAAATGTTGGTAGCATTACCTATTTAGTGGGATGTTTATTGTTTACATTGATATAAATAAATGGGATATATTTATTCCCAAAATGGTTTTAAATGTAGATAATAGATTTGAGTGGAATATTTTTTTGATCATAACTATATATCTAGGAAGTGAAATGTAGTCACTAAAGATTTTAGTAGGAAGTTTCAACCACATGAATTGAAATAATTTAGTGGTTAATGAAATTTTAGTTTCTTTTCGTCGAAATTCATCTTGTGGTGAAAGAGGAGAAGGATGTTGGGTTTTTGTTTAATGTACATATTTAAAACTCCCATATTGAGAATATTAATTTTGAAAACATAATGGATGATTAATTATAGTGTGTTAACAAACTTATAAATGTTGTGGGTACAATCCAGGAATGATTATCATCTACTGGTGGTATTATATGTTTCATGAGTCATTATATAGTTAGTTTATCCATATAGAATGTAACAATGAAGTCTCCCATTAATTTTTTATATAACGTTCCACTAGGAACCACCAATATGTATTATAATGTGAAATATAAAAATTTATGGATTAACATGGGGAGAGATATAGGTGATTATGCATCAAAATGATAACATTAACAATATGAAAAGGTGGAACACTAGAATCCCTTTGGAAATATTTAAACATTACATATTCCCAACATAAAGTGGGATGATATATCCACATAATTTGTAATTAAATTACCAAATATGACTTGTATAAGGATATATATTTAGGTAATCATTGATTGATGCACTACATTGGACCATTTCATTTTGATTGACTATAACCTACTGATTAATACTCTTGGGAAGATGTTTGTGAATAAGATAGTGAAATTACATTGGGTTTATTCAATGATAATATTTGGATGAAATCCTTGCATATCCTATCAATTATAAAAATTATTAGAAAATTATATTATATTTCTAGTCAAGGTTAGAAAGTAATACCATCCTCAAATGGATGGAAAAATGAAAAGAGAAGTACAAATCCTTTTTTTATTCTCTGTGCATGTGTTATGGATTTCATAGGAACATGGGAAGCACCTATATCCTTAGAATAAATTTCCTTTTTAAAACCTATTAGTATTTTATAATTATGGATCAATTTAGTGACTTATTTAGTTATACATGTTGATCAACACTTTTTGAGAGTATGGATGATAATAATTTCTAGGTAGAACAAAGTAAAGTGAATGAGCCAATGAAGAAATTGATTCACAAAAATATAGTGATAAAGTATAATGTACAGAAATATTATATTGATATTTTCTATAGAAATTTGTAATTTTACATTATTAACCAAATATTTTAAAAGGTATCACCTTGATTGGGTCATTAAGTATTGGGAAGATAGAAGATGCTAAAATGAATTTATGTTGGACTATATTTATTTTTTAAAAAATCGATAAGGTTTTATACTGATTAGCAATACAACCTCCAATAAAAGTGATTCATAATGTCCTCCATTTAATACAATTTAAGTATTAATATCTAGATCCATACCTTATTTTGAAATATGAATAATGGGTGTTTTAACCTAATGCCACCCCAACTGAGTAATCTATCATGATTCCTGATTCTTAAAATAAAGTGTTGTGGGGAATGACAATTCTATTGGTCAAGGTATTATTATAGCACAATAAAAATTCTCATTTGAATTGGGAGTTGAAATCACTGACTAGGATGTAATGAACTCACCAATTCATAGAATCCTAATTATCATGTGAATTGTTTATGAAAAAAAGTTATATGGTTGGGAGAATTATGATTAGCATGATGTCATTTCAAATTATTTAATACAAAATTTATTTATCATTTTTTTGAATTTTAATGTTTGACGTCTAAAACATAAAAGTTTTATAAATTTTATTGATTGTATAGTTAGTGTACATGCTCCCTTGGTTAAACATTTTGATAATGCAAGTAACATTTTTGGAATAGAGAGGCCTCTACAAGGTCTATGGAATGTTCATCTAACCGTGTAAGAAAAATATATTTCCCATTAAATTTTATTAAAATTTAGCTTTTGGAAATATGAATTGAAGGGGAGAGACCTTATTTTTCTCCCTCATGTATACAGAATACCCTTGAGATCTCACCCAAATTTTCATAGTCCCCCCCACAAATTGGTTTCAATTATATGATTACTTCGAAAAATCTCATTGATTTATTTAATTATGTGGATCCACTATTATTCCATTATGACCATTCATCCTATTTATCATGTTTAATTATATAATAAATGCATGAGGTCCTGGTGTTATATATTATCATGTGATTTATGTGGTTATTTCCAATGTTAGGACCGATTTGAAAACTATTACTATATTTACCACGAGCTCTGTTGTATTTAAAAGGAGTTTTGAGTAGTATAAAAACTATACAGATAATTGTTTTAAACAATGCTTTTATTCTATTTTATTTTTAAAATTTCTAGAATGGAACATGTTAAAAATTTTATGAATTACATAGTATATTTTGAAGTCTATAAACTATTTTATGAAAATATTATCTAATTTTTTATTAAAATTAAATTATTCAATTTTAAAAAAATATTTGATATAGATTTTGCAGGTTTATGAAAATGATTTCTATGAAAAAATTACATGTTTTAATTTATGTTTTAGATCATAAATTGATTTTCTTTTGATAAATCCTCAATTAACATTAGTTATGCAATTTATGATTCAGAAATTATATTATATTCTAGGGATTATTGTGATATTGTAAATTTCCACAATATGGGTACAATTTGAAATAATCATATATATATGGTCTTTAAATTGTATAGAATATTAAATAAATGGAAAATTAAAGGGAAATACTATGGGTATTTGGAGGGATTCTATGAAAGTTGGAAATCAAGTTTATAATAAAACTCTACCAAGATTGTTCCCAACTAGTTATGATGTGAATATAACTGGGGTAGATATTCTTGAAGTGACTCTAACTATTCAATCATGGGATTTCCAATAAGTTAGGACGAGGTTCTGTATAATTTCCAACACACAAATGTTTCAGCAATGACATATGACCATTACCATGAAAATTAATTAGATATTGGTTATGGACTAGTGAGAATAAAAATTTTAGGATTCACCAAATTGGCCTTTTGCTACCTCCCCATGATTCTTTATTTCATTAAAACTATTTATAAGTAATGTATAAATTAAATTATATTTATTCATAATTATGTAAAAATTTATTTATTTTATACCATTTATATGAAAAAATTTGTTATTAGATTATCTTAGTGAATAAAATATAGTACATTCATATATGTAGTTTGAACTATTATGAAATGTTTTATTTTAAAAAGGAATCACATAAAAAAGGTGGTGGGATCCTATAAAAATATTAGTCACAGAATATAACCACATAATTTATGTGTATATAGATCTCATTTTGTATAAAACAGGTAATATATAGCCTTATCTACGAGGTAACAAGTTCATGGTATCTTCTAATCATGAATTTTTTAGGAGGTGTTTTGGTGGTAGATTTCAAATTCTAACATAGAGATGGGTGGTATTGGTTGATTTTATAGGTTAAAATGTTCTTGTATATTAGTATCTGTGACACCCCTCATGCAACTGTGTTTTTTCTTATGTTTTTTAATTTTTCGCTTAGTGTAATTGGGGTTTGGATGGTTTTTGGATAGAATATAAATTTTGGAGGCTATTGGGAAGGAACATGGTTATCCCACATATTTATTAATAACCATAAGGTGCCAATGTGGGTATTGAAAGCCTTTTTCTTAGCTACCACATGGTTTTCATTGAAACCTAGGATTTTGATACATAAATATTACATATTTTTATATTAATATTTAATACATTTCACAAATATACTCATCATTACCATAATGTTTTAATCTATTTGGATATTAGATATATAATATTCTTATTTAATGAATGATATTCAACATGTACCATTAATATGTTACTCTTTCTTACTTATTATAAACATTTCCAGCATTAAACCATTCATCATATCCATTGGAAATGAAATATAAGAATGAGTGAGCTCAGATGCCCATTAAGGTTAAACAAGAGATATTTTAGTGATCACATAACATTTAAATGATCAGAATGGTTTGAGAACTTGAACATAACATTTCAATACCATACCCTACATATCAAAAATTAAAAACACGAGTTATTAAATTAATCATGGTATTTCATTAGACATGAATTGTAAAGGAATATATTAGTCCTGAGAGATTAAAAGTGGAATCAGATGAAGTTTTTTGTTATTAACAAAATCTTATAACATTACAAGCATGTATAAATAGTAACTTGTTCAATCATTTCATTAAGTACATGCAATGGGGACCTCGCAAAATCCTATGTACATGAAAGCATGTCCATATATAAATTTGTGAATATGAAACAAGGTTTATACATGACATATTACTACCAAAAAAACACGACCGAGATATATGTCCCACCCCTCCATGGTTATAACATGACCACCATCCCTGGTTACAATGTAAACATTATCATTGTTTATAATGTATCCAACATCCACGCTAATAATGTAACCACCATCCTTTGTAATAAAGTAACCATTATCCTTTTTTATAATGTAACCACCACCCTTGGTTCTAAAATAAACACCATCACATAATAAAAACCATATATATGTTTTTGAAAATATCATAAATCATTTATTATAACAAAACCCAGGAAAATAATTGGGTTTCTTAAACATTTTATAAAAGTATAACCCCTAGAAAAGGAATGAGTTTCATATATAACCTTTCATTATAATAAAAAAACATATAGATTAATAATAATTATGGTATCATAAGATAATATCTGTATTAAAACTTCAGTAACATTAAAGGATGTCATCTTATATGGAAGATGTTTTTCAATGATCACTTGAATTTTTTTTTGAGTATTATAACATTTCATGGAAAATTTATTTTTAAAACAAAAAATTCATAATATATTTTGGAAATATATTTATTTTACAAATATATATAAAAATTATAATGGAATATTTAAAATATATATTGGTCTCAATGATATTAAATTCAGCTTAGGCCATAAAAGTTAAAAGAAATAATCGTTTCACATTTTCTATAAAAGCCAAATGGACCCTGTTTGGAAAAAAGAAAGAAGATTAATTTAAAAGAAATTATAATTAAAATATTTATATAAATGATTTTAAAAAATATATTGGGAATCGTAAAAATAAATATTAATAATTTTATAAAAAATGGACATAGAGAAAACATGTTTTGACTGAAGAGAGAAATAATGACGATTTTATTCTAAAAACATTATTTTTTAACCATGAGTGTGTAAAGGGAGGAAAATGATGGGAAAAAATTTATTAAAAATAAATATGAATATTTTAATAAAATTAATTATTTTCAACAAAAATAAATCATAATATTTCTCATAGAATCTATAATCATAAACTATTCCAATAAACAATGAGATTGTAACATCAAACCATTACCACTTTTGGTGTCTTTTGAATCATAAAAAAATTAAATAATTAAAAAATAGACATAAAGTACCATTAATATACGGATTCTCATGATATAAAACTTCAAATGTGTTGTTTATACACTTTATAAAAGGAGATAGGTGCATACCCAAATATACGTCTCAAAGAATGAAAATTAGGTCTAAAATATCATACCTTGTTTATCACATTCCACCGTACACGTTCAAAACTCATGTAATATAAGAATAGGTTTAATATATATCTATTTAATTAATATAATTATATATATCATACCATATATTATTTAATTTTTAAAATTTATTACCAATATATTAAAAACTCATTCTTAAAGTCATATTTCAGGTAAAAATTGCTTTATTTTTCATGTTTGTTTTGAATTGGTATTTTCAATCACTTTAATTTTATCATGGTTCCAAAATAAATTTTTTTTAACCATTATATAAGTATCACATCTTTTTAGTATATATTTATTTAGGGTGACCCAAAAATGTTTTAGAGAAAAATGAAATACATCGTTCATAGAGATGATAGGTCATATGTACAAAGTATGTAGATTCCATTTAATAGACGAATAAAATTAATAAAATATAAATAATATATTAACATTAAAGAATAATTTACATTTCATATATATCACATATATTCATTATATTTTCAATTCTTATGTTCTAGGAAAATCATCAGATAAAAATGAATTTCATCGTTCTGCGAGGTGGTTGTCCGATGTACACATGAGCGACATTCTCATATATGTAAAATAATGGAATGTAAGAAGTAATATGTGATATAATAATAATTAAAAATTATATTTATATTAAAAATATCATATATATTCATTTAATCCATTCTCATTATCATCTAAATAAAAAAAATGAAAAACATATCACATCGGTTCGCAAGGTGGTAGTCTGTTGTACACATGAGTGACGTTATTGTCTTCCAACAGGTTGTGATGTACGATATTATATTTTATATTAAAAATATATACATACAATAATAAAAAAAATATAATATATAGACATAATATCTATCGTTATATATATATGTGAGAAGTCATGATGGAAAAAATAACACTAGTTCATGAGGTGGTAGTTTGACATACACACGATTGATGGGTTCATTTCCTATTTCATGGAAGAGGAGAAAAATATAGTTTATTAAATTAACATAATAAAATTTTAGTATATGGGATATAGTGGTGATATAATATAATTAAGGAGAAGAATAATATATGTAGTTTGAGGAATAAAATAAAAAAATAGAAGGTTATAAATTTTATATCTTCTTTGGAGAACCTAATTAGGATTATAACTATAAACTTATTAGTAGGGATTACTACTAAAAAAATCCCTATAGTTTTTAAATATTAAATTAATAAATATATTTGGTATGTTATTTCCCAAATAAAATGGTTAAGTATTTATGAATATGAGAGGATAGGGATGGATATTTATAAGCGGGTTAGAGGACACAGATGAAAGATTTTAATGGAATAAATTATACCCACATTTTTAGAATAAAAAAGGCTAAAAACTAGTTAATTATAAAAAATGATAGGTTATATGGTCTAACTATGTCCATAAAGTGGGTTTTGTATAATTTTATAGGCTATTTTGTCCCTTTTATATTTAGTTTAACCCAATCATAAACAAGTTTTTACCTTACCGTGGATATTATTATTTTTATGTTTTTACCATTAATTATTTTCAAAATTGAATTTTAACTTTCTAGATAATATTTAATCTTGTGATTATAAATATGGAATCCATTTTTCCAAAATAAATTCATATAATGTTTTAAATTTTAATTTTGAAATTTAACCCACAATCTTGATTAAAAATGAGTTTTCTAAAGAGAAAATCTATAAAAGTATAAAATGTATTCACGTAAAAATTAAAAATTGAATTTATTACGATGAAATAAATTTATTTAATTTAATATAAGTGACATAATTTTACTTTTAAAACCATTTAAAAAAAATGAAATATTCTATGTTATTTAAAAGAATGGTAAATTTTTAATAAATTCTAGTAGTTTTCGTTATTCATTGGGGAATTAATCATTTCTTAAAATTATAAATAAATCACCCAATGATTTTCTTGACATATTGATTTAAATAATGATGTTTAATTTTTATAATAAATTTCATTAAATTGGGAAAAAATGATTTCATTTTTTTTTCAAAAAAATTTATAAAAACTTTTTTGAGAGGATAATATTTCAAAAATATATAATGAATTAAGAAAATTTTTGGTACTTTTTAAATATTATGTTTTAATTATATAAAACCATAATAAATAATATTTAATAATTTTCGATTCATATTCCTAAATTCATATTTAACTTCTATTTTATAATGATCAAGTTAAAATACTAATATTAATTGTATATTGTGGTTTGTTACAGCTCGGTGTTTCATGTAACATGAGATTCTGATGAAATAAAATTTACTAGAAAAAAATATTCCTTAAAATGTCAAATTTTAACCATATTTTCCCATTAAAATGAATTTTACCATTGAAACCGTATCACTACGGTACATAAAATAGAGTAAACTTCCTCCTATTTACAACATCATTGTCCCACATAGCTTCCTCATGCTGGTGGTTTCAGCATAAAATTTTGACCATGTGTGCGGTCTTGATTCAGAGAAAATTGTTTTTACAATCCAAAATCTCACCCAACTATTCCTCATATTATGTTTGAAGATTTATCTATACAACCATTGATTATAATGTATGTTATAGATCATTTATGTACTCCTCATCAGAGATTAATGGAACAAATCATGGACCTGAGAGTGGATCGATGAAAGTTCCAACCAATAAGCTTTTGTATTAATACGATCGAAAAATTAATTGAGACTAATATACATAGGGATTAGATTTTCCTTATTTATAAATCTCATATCCTTGTTCCATAGATAAATTTTTAGAAAGACCATATCACCAAATTTAAATTTGAGATCATGCAAGTGATTGTCATTAAACTTTTTTGTGGACTTTATGCTTCCCCTACGAGTCATCGAATAAGTCAAAACTTATCTACCATTTAATTAGATAAATATACTACCAATAGATTTCTTCCTTCAACTTTAACCTAGCATTTTTTATATCTACACTTATTTCCATAAAAGGATTCATAAGGAGAAATATAAATGATTTATTATAATATATTATTGTATGAAAACTCAACTAGTGTTAGGTCATATTCCCAAAAACAACGAAAATACATTGAATATGATCTTTAATGTTTTATAGGGTTTGAATTATTTTATCATATTGAGTATTTATATAAAATGAAGCACTATAGGGAAACTCAACGTTATATGAAAATTATATTTAAGACTTTTCATGAACAGTAGCATAAAACATAGACCCCGATGAGGAATAATAGAATGTTGAACTAAATGAAAAATTAAAACATCCATAATATATATACTAGATATATGATCCATAGGGAAATATTCTCTAATAGTGATGAAGCATACTGGAATTTTAAGGTAATTTTCTATAACACATATAACATTGTTCACTTTAAATATTTTTGGGAGTCTATTGAAAGAATACATGGTGATATTTTTCAATTTAAATTATGGCAGGTGTTGTAGTTATAAAACCCCATTACACATTTTCCTATCATCCTAAACTTGATGAGATACCATGAACCAAGATGAAAAATCATCAATATATCTGTTCATTCAATCTCATCACAAATAATATTTAAAATATCTATACATATTTATACTTACAAGATGAGCAGAAAATGAATAACTATGAGCCACCTCTAATATCTCCTTATTCAAATTTGGTATGGATGGAACACATCCAAAATTCCTAACCATTATCATTCCATTACAATCATGGTTGAACTAAGGAACCTTTAACACATTATTCCATTGTTCTGCTTTCTCCTTATGCATCAATTTAGTCATTACATATATAAATAGTTTAACAATCATTTGGGAAATAATATATTTCTACCCCACCATTAGGATTTCCAAAACCATGCTTTGAAAATCACAAAATATTACCGCTTTTATGATCATAATCATGAACGATCAATCATGATCCTTTCTACTCAAAGAAGAAACCACCATGTTCACTTTACCATAGTGGTAACACATTGAGCTTTCATAAGACATAATCAGATCTAACCATCTTCTCTCATTTATGTTCGACTGGTTACGTAAGAAGATATTATTTAAAATTCCCTTATCCACATATATATTAAACTTTCCTTTTAAAATATACATTATATAAATACATATGTAATTAAAAAAACATCGTATCTAACTCCAAATAATGATTTAGGTCATTTTTCTCCTGAACCACCAATTTTAAAGACTCATAAAATATAAACAAGTAATTCTACAAGATAACTCACACAATCCCTTCCTGTATGTATCACTATATATTGTAAATCCTTCTATATTATAGGGTAGTGTAAGGGAAACTAAACTGACAAACGTTATCTTTTTTTTTTCATAATTTTACTCATACTCAACATTCCAGAGGCTCTTGGATCCCTCCAAAAATAACATGGTGATTAAATTATATAGTCCTGATTAATTCCCTGAAAAACATTAATAATATCTAGTCAAACGAAGAAAACTAGGGAACTTAGTCACCATGGTTTTTCTGGGTCAAAACTAAATAGCCCCTTTCTTTGATTGATGTAATGATATAACCTAAATTGAGATTATAGGACCCAAAAATTAAACCTCTTTATCCACAATTCACTAATTTTATTTTTTTATATAGTTTATCCTTCTTGAGGGTTTTCAGTAAAATCTCCATCTTATATTCATTCTCATCATTTATATTTGAATAGATAAGAATATCATCTATAAGGACTACTAAAAACAGATCGATGAAATCAATAATGAATCTATTCATGAAATCTTGGAACATAACAAGGGAATTAGAAAGATCAAATGAAATCACTATAAACTCAGGGTTTCCATACACTGAATAACATGCTGTATTATGTATATTCTCCTTTTTTATAGTGAGGTGATGATATCAAGAATGAATTTTAAACTTTTAAAAGTATTTTTATTCATATAGTAGATCAAATAAGTCATCAATATGGGGTAGCGAATACATGTTCTTAATTTTGATCTTTTTCATCTCCCAAAAATCAATGAAAAGTAACATCAATCCATCTTTGTTCTAAAAAAAAGAACATGTTTACTCTAAAGTGACACAAATTGACAAATGAATCCTTTTTCATGGTCATCTTTTTGTTGCCTTTTTAAATATTATAACTCAATTGAGTCCATTATATATGGTCTGTTGGAAATTGGTGTGGCACCATGCATGATTTATATTGAAAACTCAACTTCAAGATTCAATGAGATACTAGGAACACTTCTATAAAGACATAAACAAACATCCAACATAATAGTCTTATCATCAATGGTGATTTTCACCCCAACCATTTGATATAAACACCACTTATTAAATTGAATCATAAACCATATAATGTATTTTATCTCCTACAGAATTTCATATTTATTGCCACAATGACAAGATATCATATTTTTATTTAAAATATTTAATGTTACTTCCCCTCATTATATACTGATGTGATTTTTTTGTAGATAAATCCAATCCATTCAAATGATAACCTCATTTTCAAATAGAAGTAGAATAATCAGATTTGCAGGGAGGAACATTCCAACAAACTTCATCTGGAGAAGAATGAAAGTCTTGAGATGAGATCACATACCATTAGGGTTTCACACTTAAAATTCAAAATCTAATCATTTAGTTGGTACTACTATATCCTTATATAATTATTCAAATATAAATTACATGGTAGAAAATATAATAAAATAATAAATTACTTTTTATAGGGTGAATGGTAAGTTTACATTTCACCACGTCCTTATCATACCCCTCGTTAGAAATAGTGACCATGAATGATTTACCTATTTCCCTCTGCACAAGTGGTTGCTGACATTGATACTTTTCATCCTTAATATTTGGATTCTAGCACTAGTTATCAGAATTATCATACTCTTTATATTTGAGTCCTTAAGGCATGGGTCATGTGTTAGTGGGAATCATCATCTCTTCCATTGTATTAACCATACTATTAACTGCATTTTGAAATTAATGAGATTAATAACTAGCCTCAACTAATTTATGACACTTATCATTTCCACTAAATAAATTTCCATGATTTTTCCAACCAAATTTATTTTATAAAGGGGGATGGAATTTCATTACACCATGTGGTTTATTGAAGTTCTCAAGAAACTTGATATTTTATTTCTTATCAAATTTTTTGGAATGGTTTTAATCCATAATTTCTATTTCTATCTTTAGAACAAATAAAAATCATATTCATATATACTAGAGTATCTTATAGCTAACCTCTTTCTGAGACTTGGTTTTATGCCACCATAGAATTGAATAATTTTTCATTATGGGATGATGACTAAACCAAAAGAATACCTTGGATGTCTTTTAAAATTAGTTTCATTTGTACCAATAGATTCATCATAATTATTCTCAAGATAATAAATTTTCTTACATTATTGTTTGAAGTATATGAGGGAATTACCTAATGAAAAAAATTATATTTAACTCATCCCATCCAATGGATTCAATTACATCCTCTTGACCCATATTCTTAATAAGATTACATATTGATCCGCTTCACCTTCCAAATGAAAAACAAGTTACCGCATTGTCATGAAAAGTCAAATTGATTATGATTTTAAGTTTGATTTATAGTCTAGTGTAGACCCTAGGTCTTCTCTCATGGATCATCTGTGGTTTTAGAGTCTACGTTCTTAATAAGAAGTACTAAAATAGGGGTGGATTTGAAACTAGTTTTAGGATGAAATGACTTAATTAAAAGCTTAAATGTTGAAAAACCAAATGGATTTTGAAAAAATGAGATAAAAGATTTTATTGTAATTTTACAACATAAATTTCAGGTTTATTGTTCATAGAGATTCATTTTTTATTGGAGTAATACTTTGGATGAAATTAATTGGAATCCCAATTAATTCCAAAGCACTTATTTCACTGCTTAAAGAACCAAAACTTAACATGACAATCATATTTTCAATGTACATCACTTATGCATAGAATAGAAGCTTCTAAAAAAATTGAAATCTCAATAATGGGGGTATGAGATGTATTCTTGGGCTATCTAATCGAAAAAACACATGTCACTGACTCAGAACCTCACACCGATCGGTTAGAAATTAGGTGCATAACATCCACGTGTTTCAAAACAAGAATTATTATATGAGGTCATGTAAGGTACATGGAATGAAATGTTTAAACATTAAAATCAATCCAAACCAGTAGCTAATATATGCATCAGAACTCCATTGACATGTGTGTATCTCCCTCACAACGAACACCCACTGTTTACCTTGATATCGGGAGGAGGGGGAAGCTTGGGTGGAACTCCTTCTTCATTATTGACCCCCTATGATTGTAACACCCGAGACTTTTATGTTATATAAATCATCAAAGGAATATTTTTCTACACAACACTTGCTTGGCTTGCTTTACACGCAATCGCGACCTTCCTCGATAGCTTGCGTCGTACGCAATACCGAGTTTCACTAAACAACATTATGCTATTAAAACTAGCCGTTATGAATAGTAATAACCACTTTTTGAAATTTTATAAATTTTATTTTTCAAAATGGACTTCATTTTTGGACTCAGAATATCGAAATTAGCCTAGGGTGAAATTTTGGTATTTTTCTGAAAACTTTCAATTTTTGATGAATAGTGAAACCACTAAGTGGTAGGTTAAAAACTGAATTTTGCATAAAACATAATTTTACCACTTCTGTGTATGGAATTTCGAAAATCCGACAGACACGGTTGATATCAGTAAGTAAAATGTGGTTCAATGAGATAAAAATAATTTTTGGTGAATAGTAACTTTTTAATTTTTTTTTACCGCGGTTAATAGTAAATAGGGTAACTAAGGGTAAATATGATATTAATATTACCCTAAAACATGTCTTAATTCTATTGGACAAGTGTAATTCGACAAAAAAACTAACTTAGGAATAAAATATGACCATTTAGGCCCACTTGGATTAGATTAGGACATTTATTATTAATTTATTTAAAGAAGGGTTAAAATAGTTAAAATCAAAGTTTAATAAGTAAATCGTTTTTAATATGGGGTTATACATAAGATAAATTCAATTGTAAATATTCATTAGAAAGATAAAAAGATTTCCTACATGATTATATTTTATTTGTAATTTTTAGACATCAAATAATTTAATTTATTTATGACACAAAGATGATGCAGTAATTATCTTATTAATGAAATATTGACATAATTGATAATATAAATACCAAAATAAATGTAATTTAAGACTTTTTATGAATTCCAATAATTTTCTAGGTTACTATGATATATTAGTGTTGATTTAATTAACTTGGTTCGAACATATAATTCTGTTATGACTTTCACAAAAATCATATATCAAATATTGTCAAAATTGACACAAAATAGTTTTTAAATCAAATATTATATTACTAATTGTTATTTTATTCCTAAAAATCTAAGGTTCGGCCAAATGACTTAGATAAGGATATATATATTAATAATAAACAATTTGGGGTTCGTTTGGCATGTTATAGTAAGTGTATTAACCATATAGTGAAAGAAAACAAAAAGACACGGTAAAAGTTAAATTAATTAACTTAGAGTTAAATCTAATTGATAAGGTTAAAATAATACCCTAAACTTGTCTAAATCCTATTGGGTGATAGGATTTCGACCCATCCCCACTTTATCTTCGAAATAAGACCCTTTGGAACCATTATAAACCGATTTTGACTTTAATATAAAATAATATTTTGAGATATTCCTAAGGTGCCCCTCTCCTCCCTTATAAAAGGGCACCTCCTCCCCCTCCTCCTCACACCAATTTGAGCACTCAAGCTCGGCCAAACCCTGCCATTTTCTCCTCTCCACTTCCCTAGAATAATCCTAGAGGTCCTGGTCTTCTCCAAAGACCAATCTTAGTTCCTTAAGTGGAGGATTCAAAGAGGCGTTCCAAAGAAGAGGTAATATCCATTACCGATCTTTTCAATTTCTTTCTTCTTCAACTTCTTCTTATTTAGTTGTTTCATGATAAAGTAATAACATCAGTATTACTTACATACTGATATGTTATTATAAATATGAAACAACCCTAATTCACCTTCTATCCATCCTACGGAAAAATGAAATCACCGCGCGTGCGTACGTACGGAATACCGTCTCCACGCCGTGGTGTAATCTATTTTCCACCATCACCATACAAGGATGGGTATAATGGTGTAATGAGTAACTATATATGATTATTATGAAGTAATATTGATACTGAAATAATATATATATATATATATACTCTAATACAATTCCACGATCATAGGAACGATATCATCACTCGTGCGTACGTACGGAATACCGTCTCCACGATGTGATGCGACTCGTTCTACATGATTTTCATTTCATAATGAT
Organism: Viscum album; assembly: GCA_963277665.1. Classification (NCBI taxonomy): domain Eukaryota; kingdom Viridiplantae; phylum Streptophyta; class Magnoliopsida; order Santalales; family Viscaceae; genus Viscum; species Viscum album. The sequence continues at coordinate 192,690,357 of OY728165.1, read as the reverse complement.
TATATAAATGAATTGAATGAATGAATATGGTATATAATACACTAATAACATTCTGGAAATGAATTATCTATAACCTAAAGATAAGAATAAGAATTTATTCAACAAAACACGCATAAGAACAAAAAGTTATAAAGACCCGAGTAACAAGTAACAATGAAATATTACTAAGAAGAAGCTAATAATATGACCATATATGACATCATATCAATATGTATGATTCTGGAATAAGTCAATAACATTATTTAAACCATTATACAGGAGCTTCGGACACGAACAAAGCAAATCGGACCTACGGTAAGGGAAATATCACAATCTCATTTTTATCCGAGATTGTTTATTCGTAAGTATTTTCTGGGGTGTATTTTATCATCCACATCCATGTTTCATCAATATGTAATATTATTTCCATCCACCTACAATTTTTTAAATCCATTTTTACCCTTCGGTGAGTTTTTAGTAATATCTATGAAAGGAATCTTTTGTCATACGAGGTACTTTTTGACTTTTCTGACAAAAGTACGAAGAATGTTTTTTTAAACTTATACGGCATGAATGGATTTTTAAAACATTATTTCCAAGAAACTTCCTTTACAAGTTTTCAAGTTTATTTTTAATCAACTTCTTTTATTTTAAAGTTGTATGACATGTTATGAAAGGAAAAAATGTTTTTGAAGAAGAAAGGATATTTTCCTCAAGAATGAAGTTCAAGTATTTTATCAAAATTATTTTCCATCTAATATAATAAAAGGGTTCTGTTTTTATCCCTATTATTACATGGATTTGATTATGTTGTGATGGAAATATTTTTATGAATTCCTTTATCTTATATGAATTGTTTTATGATTTCATGTTGTTTAAGAATCCCATTTTTATTACATGGGTTACGCTATGATGTATGGTTTATGATTATGTGGCACACATAAGAAAGGATTCATTATAAGATGGGTGGGACCTATATCTCCCTCCAATGCATTGGGTAAAGATTTTATATCTCATGAGATAGACATGGCTGGAACGGAAGGTTATTTCGGTTCAGTGATACAGGACTGAAAGGAGGAGTGAACTCGGTTCAGAAAGGGACTTTGTCCACTAAGATAGTCTTGGAAATGAGTCATGACTAACAAGAAATGATTTTACATGATTATGTGTGCATGCCACAAAGTTTCAAGTCTTATGTTATGATTATGGGGATCTCATTTTCACTTCTATGATTTATTCCATGATAAGATATTATGATCTCTTTTGCAGGTTTTGATTTTCAAAAAGATATGATATGATTTTTATTTCCTTTATTTGCCCTTGCTGAGCATTTGAGCTCACCCTTTTATGTTTTCTTTTCCCCAGGTCAGGAAGATGGATATTAAGTAGAATATGCTAAAAGGGACCCTAGATATGATGAAATAAATGGGAGACACTGTAGAAGATTTATGAACCAGTTGTTTATGTTTCCCAGTTTCTAAAGACACTATACCTATACGGTCCTTTGTGGTTTTGTCATATGTTGTAATAAGTGTGCTTCAATTTCGAAGTATTAACAATGTATGTAATGTATGGGTCGTTATAGTTGGTATTAGAGGAAAGGTATAGTCAACCTTTGGAAACTAGGATGTGAAAGCCTTAGTAAGAACCCTAAGGATAAGTCTAAGCATAGAACACAATCTTAGAAATGGCCATGAATAACCTAGGATAAGACCTTAAGCATGAAAATTTTATTCTTGAATTATGTGGTTTCCTATTATAATTAGTGTTGCTCACACTATTCTTCTTGGTTTTAGTCAATGGCTGGAACCCGAAGGAACCGTGTTAATGCGGAATGCGATGGGCAATGCAATGATTGTCCCCCTGAGCAACCAAACGATATGGGAGCTGGAATGCAAAATCTTGTAGCCATGCTCACACAACTTTCTCAAGCTATGAATCATGCAGGATTTCCAAACGAGCAAAGGAGGGAGCAACATTCTGTTGAATCCTTCATGTGGCAGCGTCCACCTTCTTTCAGCGGGTCTACTGATCTATTAGTTGCTGAACAATGGATTAGTACTACTGAAAAGATATTTTCAGTTCTTCAATGTTCTGAACATGATAAAGTCATCTTAGCAGTGTATCGTTTTGAAGGAGATGCTGATCAATAGTGGAATCTTGTTAAGAATACGAGGCAAAGGGATGAAATTGAGTCTATGGAATGGGACGAGTTCAAGAACTTATTTTTTAATAAGTACTTCCCTCGTATTCTCCGAACAAAGATGGAGAAAGAGTTTCTTGAACTGAAGCAAAGGGATGATGAATCTGTTGGTACCTATGAAGCAAATTTTACAAGACTTGCAAGGTACGCTTCTGGTATTATTATCCAACCTGAGAGTAAGATCGATCGATTCTTTAGTGGCTTAAAACCAAGTCTTCGAAGGGCGTTAGCCATAAGGGACTTCAATAGCTACGAGGAAATCGTTCGATGTGCTCTCAAAGTCGAGATGGAGATTGGAGTAACCCATCAGTCACATGGGTTTGATAAGAAGAGGAAGATGGAATTCAAAGAAAAATCTAAAGAGCACACGGAAAAGAAGATGAGCTTTTCCTTATGCTCAAAGTGTGGAAAGAAACATGGAGGGAGTTGTCTTAAAGGGACAAGTTAATGTTTTAAATGTGGAAAAGAAGGTCATCGGGCATTTGAATGCCGTGATAATGGGAAGAAGATGTCTAATGAGGCAAACAAAGGAAGGGATACACAGAATGAACCTACTACACTTCAATGTTTCAAGTGCAAGGAGATGGGGCATTATGCTAATCAATGCCCAAATACAAGGGTTGATGATGATGGTCGACGTCAACAAACTCTTAAGGCTAAAGACAAAGGAAAGTCACATGCAATTTCTATCAGCGATGTGGAGTATGATAACGATGTGGTGAAAGGTACACTTACCATCCACTCTAAAGTAGCAAATGTTTTATTTGATTCTGGATCCACCCACTCTTTTATTTCTGAAGACTTTTCTAAGGGTATCACCGTATTACCTCAACAATTAGATGTTGAGTTAGCTGTGACAACACCTAATGGCACATCAATCGCACCAAAAGTTTATAATTCTTCTCCGATCGAAGTTTGTGGGAAAGTGCTTCCTGCAAATCTAGTGATCCTTCCTTTAGTGGAATTTGATGTGATTCTTGGCATGGATTGGCTTTCTCTACATGGAGCTCATATCAATTGCCAAAGAAGGGAAGTCACATTTCATATTTCAGATCAATCTACGATCGTCTATCAATGCAAGGATGAACATAACCTTCCAGTGGAAATTTCTTCCATCTTATGGGTATTGATTCCACTAAATGAAGGTTATTTATCTCAAATGGTTGGTGAGAAACTCATGATTAAGAATATGCCCATTGTACGGGAGTTTGATGATGTCTTTCCGGAGGAATTGCCGGGTCTTCCACCAAATCGTGAAGTTGAGTTTTCAATAGAACTCGTACCGGGTGCTTTGCCTATTTCAAAGACACCTTATATAATGGCCCCAATTGAGTTGCAAGAATTGAAGAAGCAACTCCAAGAGAATCTTGATAAGGGATTCATATGCCCTAGTGCGTCACCTTGGGGAGCACCTGTTCTATTTGTTAAGAAGAAAGATGGATCAATGAGACTCTGCATTGATTATCGAGAACTTAACAAGATCACTATCAAGAACAAATATCCTCTCCCACGCATTGATAACTTATTTGACCAACTACGCGGAGCTCAATACTTTTCCAAGATTGATCTTCGTTCAGGGTATCATCAATTAAGGGTCAAAAGGGAGGATATACCAAAGATGGCTTTCCGTACAGGGTATGGACACTATGAATTTATAGTGATGCCATTTGGTCTTACTAATGCCTCTACTATCTTCATGGATCTAATGAATAGAGTCTTTAGAGACTATCTTGATCAATTTGTGGTAGTCTTTATAGACGATATTCTTGTCTATTCAAAGAGCAAGGAAGAGCATGAAGATCACTTGAGAATTATATTGAAGACCCTGAGAAAGGAGAAGCTTTATGCCAAATTTACCAAGTGTGAATTTTGGCTTCAAAAAGTTGCATTTTTGGGTCATATAATCTCAAAAGAGGGGATATCTGTGGATCCAGAAAAAACAGAGGTTATCGAAAGATGGTCAAGACCAACAACAGTAACTGAGATCCGAAGTTTTCTTGGTTTGGCTGGATATTATCGACGTTTTGTAAAAGATTTTTCACGATTATCTAATCCAATCACCAAGTTGACTCGGAAAGGAGTTAAGTTTGTCTGGACAGAGGAATGTGAAGAGAATTTCAAGGAGTTGAAAAGAAGGTTATCCAGTGCACCTGTGCTCACACTGCCTTGTAGTGGAGAAAGGTTTGTGATCTACAGTGATGCATCCAAGAAGGGATTGGGGTGTGTTCTTATGCAAAATGATATGGTGATAGCTTATGCCTCACGACAGTTGAAAATCCATGAGCAAAATTACCCAACACATGATTTGGAGTTGGCTGCGGTAATCTTTGCATTAAAGATTTGGAGGCATTACCTTTATGGTGAAGGGTGTGATATTTATACTGATCATAAAAGTTTAAAGTATATTCTCACACAAAAGGAGTTGAATATGCGTCAAATAAGATGGTTGGAGCTGATTAAGGATTATGACTGCTCAATCCATTACCACCCTGGGAAAGCAAACAAGGTGGCAGATGCATTAAGTCGACAAGACCATGCTAGTTTATCCATGATGAGGATCACAAAAGATCCAATATTTATGGATTTACAAAGGATGGATATTGGAATTATAATGGAAGGGGAAAAATCTTATCTTTCTCAAATGAATGTTCAACCATCTATACATGTGAAGATTAAAGAGGCAAAGAAAGAAGATGTCGAGTTACAAAAGAAGGTGAGAAATGTTCCTGAATTCAACCTTGATTGTGATGGGATAATAAAGTTCAGGAATCGGGTTTGTGTTCCTCCCATCCCCGAATTAAAGAAGGAGCTGCTGGATGAGGCTCATAGTTCTTCATTCTCTATTCATCCTGGAAGCACGAAGATGTATAGGGACCTGAAAGAGTACTTCTGGTGGGATGGCATGAAAAGAGATGTTGCTGAATATGTCTCTCGATGCTTGGTTTGTCAACAAGTTAAAGCTGAGAGACAGAAGTCTAAGGGGATGTTACAACCATTACCCATACCCGAATGGAAATGGGAAAACACCACTATGGACTTTGTCACAGGACTTCCTAAAACATCCAAAGGCAATAATGCTATTTGGGTCATAGTTGATCGTCTTACAAAGTCTGCACACTTCATTGCTATTAGAGAGGATTTCTCTCTAGATCAGCTTGCCAGGATATATGTAAAGGAAGTGGTAAGATTTCATGGAGTACCACTTTCTATTATATCTGATCGGGATCCGAGATTTACCTCGAAGTTCTGGCGAAGTCTTCAGCATACTCTGGATACAGAGTTGAGTTTCAGCACTGCTTATCATCCCCAGACAGACGGTCAGTCTGAGAGAACAATTCAAACCCTAGAAGATATGTTGAGAGATTGCTCTATGGATTTCAAAGGAGGTTGGGATCAACACCTACCTTTGGTAGAATTTTCTTATAATAATAGCTTTCACTCCAGTATTCAGATGGCTCCTTATGAAGCTCTCTATGGAAAGAAATGCAGGACTCCAACTTGCTGGGATGAAGTTGGGGAAAGAAATCTATTAGGACCTGATCTCGTTGATGAAATGGCAGAAAAAGTCAGATCTATTCAACAACACATAAGAGCAGCTCAGAGTCGACAGAAAAGTTATGCCGACAACCGAAGAAAAGACCTAGAGGTTGAAGTGGGTGATAAAGTGTTCTTACGAATATCTCCCTGGAAGAGGGTTATGAGATTTGGAAAGAAGGGGAAGTTGAGCCCTAGATATATCGGTCCTTTCGAAATACTGGATCTTGTTGGGAAGGTAGCTTACCGATTGGCGCTTCCACCGAATCTCTCTCAAGTTCACGATGTGTTCCATGTATCTCTCCTGAGAAAGTACATACCAGATCCTTCACATATACTCAGCTCAGAAGTTGTACCGCTGGAGCAAGATCTTTCTTATGAAGAACAGCCGATAGAGATTCTGGATCGTAGCGAAAAAGTCCTACGAAACAAGACCACTCGCTTGGTGAAAGTTTTATGGAGGAACCACCAACTTGAAGAATCTACATGGGAGCTTGAGGATATGATGAGGGAGAATTATCCTCATCTATTTTTTACAAAGTGACGAATTTCGAGGGCGAAATTATTTTTAAGGGGGGTAGAATGTAACACCCGAGACTTTTATGTTATATAAATCATCAAAGGAATATTTTTCTACACAACACTTGCTTGGCTTTCTTTACACGCAATCGCGACCTTCCTCGATAGCTTGCGTCGTACGCAATACCGAGTTTTACTAAACAACATTATGCTATTAAAACTAGCCGTTATGAATAGTAATAACCACTTTTTGAAATTTTATAAATTTTATTTTTCAAAATGGACATCATTTTTGGACTCAGAATATCGAAATTAGCCTAGGGTGAAATTTTGGTATTTTTCTGAAAACTTTAAATTTTTGATGAATAGTGAAACCACTAAGTGGTAGGTTAAAAACTGAATTTTGCATAAAACTTAATTTTACCGCTTCTGTGAATGGAATTTCGAAAATCCGACAGACACGGTTGATATCAGTAAGTAAAATGTGGTTCAATGAGATAAAAATAATTTTTGGTGAATAGTAACTTTTTACTTTTTTTTACCGCGGTTAATAGTAAATAGGGTAACTAAGGGTAAATATGATATTAATATTACCCTAACACATGTCCTAATTCTATTGGACAAGTGTAATTCGACAAAAAAACAAACTTATGAATAAAATATGACCATTTAGGCCCACTTGGATTAGATTAGGACATTTATTATTAATTTATTTAAAGAAGGGTTAAAATAGTTAAAATCAAAGTTTAATAAGTAAATCATTTTTAATATGGGGTTATACATAATATAAATTCAATTGTAAATATTCATTAGAAAGCTAAAAATATTTCCTACATGATGACATTTTATTTGTAATTTTTAGACATCAAATAATTTAATTTATTTATGACACAAAGATGATGCGGTAATTATCTTATTAATGAAATATTGACATAATTGATAATATAAATACCAAAATAAATGTAATTTAAGACTTTTTATGAATTCCACTAATTTTCTAGGTTACTATGATATATTACTGTTGATTTAATTAACTTGGTTTGAACATATAATTCTGTTATGACTTTCACAAAAATCATATATCAAATAGTGTCAAAATTGACACAAAATAGTTTTTAAATCAAATATTATATTACTAATTGTTATTTTATTCCTAAAAATCTAAGGTTCGTCCAAATGACTTAGATAAGGATATATATATTAATAATAAACAATTTGGGGTTATTTTGGCATGTTATAGTAAGTGTATTAACCATATAGTGAAAGAAAACAAAAAGACACGGTAAAAGTTAAATTAATTAACTTAGAGTTAAATCTAATTGATAAGGTTAAAATAATACCCTAAACGTGTATAATCCTATTGGTTGATAGGATTTCGACCCATCCCCACTTTATCTTCGAAATAAGACCCTTTGGAACCATTATAAACCGATTTTTACTTTAATATAAAATAATATTTTGAGATATTCCTAAGGTGCCCCTCTCCTCCCTTATAAAAGGGCACCTCCTCCCCCTCCTCCTCACACCAATTTGAGCACTAAAGCTCGGCAAACCCCTGCCATTTTCTCCTCTACACTTCCCTAGAATAATACTAGAGGTCCTGGTCCTCTCCAAAGACCAATCTTAGTTCCTTAAGTGGAGGATTCAAAGAGGCGTTCCAAAGAAGAGGTAATATCCATTACCGATCATTTCAATTTCTTTCTTCTTCAACTTCTTCTTCTTTAGTTGTTTCATGATAAAGTAATAACATCAGTATTACTTACATACTGATATATTATTATAAATATGAAACAACCCTAATTCACCTTCTATCCATCCTACGGAAAAATGAAATCACCGCGCGTGCGTACGTACGGAATACCGTCTCCACGCCGTGGTGTAATCTATTTTCCACCATCACCTTACAAGGATGGGTATAATGGTGTAATGAGTAACTATATATGATTATTATGAAGTAATATTGATACTGAAATAATATATATATATATATACTCCAATACAATTCCACGATCATAGGAACGATATCATCACTCGTGCGTACGTACGGAATACCGTCTCCACGATGTGATGCGACTCGTTCTACATGATCTTCATTTCATAATGATTATATAAATGAATTGAATGAATGAATATGGTATATAATACACTAATACCATTCTGGAAATGAATTATCTATAACCTAAAGATAAGAATAAGAATTTATTCAACAAAACACGCATAAGAACAAAAAGTTATAAAGACCCGAGTAACAAGTAACAATGAAATATTACTAACAAGAAGCTAATAATATGACCATATATGATATCATATCAATATGTATGATTCTGGAATAAGTCAATAACATTATTTAATCCATTATACAGGAGCTTCGGACACGAACAAAGCAAATCGGACCTACGGTAAGGGAAATATCACAATCTCATTTTTATCCGAGATTGTTTATTCGTAAGTATTTTCTGGGGTGTATTTTATCATCCACATCCATGTTTCATCAATATGTAATATTATTTCCATCCACCTACAATTTTTTAAATCCATTTTTACCCTTCGGTGAGTTTTTAGTAATATCTATGAAAGGAATCTTTTGTCATACGAGGTACTTTTTGACTGTTCCGACAAAAGTACGAAGAATGTTTTTTTTAACTTATACGGCATGAATGGATTTTTAAAACATTATTTCCAAGAAACTTCCTTTACAAGTTTTCAAGTTTATTTTTAATCAACTTCTTTTATTTTAAAGTTGTATGACATGTTATGAAAGGAAAAAATGTTTTTGAAGAAGAAATGATATTTTCCTCAAGAATGAAGTTCAAGTATTTTATCAAAATTATTTTCCATCTAAGATAATAAAAGGGTTATGTTTTTATCCCTATTATTACATGGATTTGATTATGTTGTGATGGAAATATTTTTATTAATTCCTTTATCTTATATGAATTGTTTTATGATGTCATGTTGTTTAAGAATCCCATTTTTATTACATGGGTTACGCTATGATGTATGGTTTATGATTATGTGGCACACATAAGAAAGGATTCATTATAAGATGGGTGGGAACTATATCTCCCTCCAATGCATTGGGTAAAGATTTTATATCTCATGAGATAGACATGGCTGGAACGGAAGGTTATTTCGGTTCAGTGATACAGGACTGAAATGAGGAGTGAACTCGGTTCAGAAAGGGACTTTGTCCACCAAGATAGTCTTGGCAATGAGTCATGACTAACAAGAAATGATTTTCCATGATTATGTGTGCATGCCACAAAGTTTCAAGTCTTATGTTATGATTATGGGGATCTCATTTTCACTTCTATGATTTATTCCATGATAAGATATTATGATCTCTTTTTCAGGTTTTGATTTTCAAAAAGATATGATATGATTTTTATTTCCTTTATTTGCCCTTGCTGAGCATTTGAGCTCACCCTTTTATGTTTTCTTTTCCCCAGGTCAGGAAGATGGATATTAAGTAGAATATGCTAAAAGGGACCCTGGATATGATGAAATAAATGGGAGACACTGTAGAAGATTTATGAACCAGTTGTTTATGTTTCCCAGTTTCTAAAGACACTATACCTATACGGTCCTTTGTGGTTTTGTCATATGTTGTAATAAGTGTGCTTCAATTTCGAAGTATTAACAATGTATGTAAAGTATGGGTCGTTATAGTTGGTATCAGAGGAAAGGTATAGTCAACCTTTGGAAACTAGGATGTGAAAGCCTTAGTAAGAACCCTAAGGATAAGTCTAAGCATAGAACACAATCTTAGAAATGGCCATGAATAACCTAGGATAAGACCTTAAGCATGAAATTTTTTTTCTTGAATTATGTGGTTTCCTATTATAATTAGTGTTGCTCACACTATTCTTCTTGGTTTTAGTCAATGGCTGGAACCCGAAGGAACCGTGTTAATGCGGAATGCGATGGGAAATGCAATGATTGTCCCCCTGAGCAACCAAACGATATGGGAGTTGGAATGGAAAATCATGTAGCCATGCTCACACAACTTTCTCAAGCTATGAATCATGCAGGATTTCCAAACGAGCAAAGGAGGGAGCAACATTCTGTTGAATCCTTCATGAGGCAGCGTCCACCTTCTTTCAGCGGGTCTACTGATCTATTAGTTGCTGAACAATGGATTAGTACTACTGAAAAGATATTTTCAGTTCTTCAATGTTCTGAACATGATAAAGTCATCCTAGCAGTGTATCGTTTTGAAGGAGATGCTGATCAATGGTGGAATCATGTTAAGAATACGAGGCAAAGGGATGAAATTGAGTCTATGGAATGGGACGAGTTCAAGAACTTATTTTTCAATAAGTACTTCCCTCGTATTCTCCGAACAAAGATGGAGAAAGAGTTTCTTGAACTGAAGTAAAGGGATGATGAATCTGTTGGTACCTATGAAGCAAATTTTACAAGACTTGCAAGGTACGCTTCTGGTATTATTATCCAACCTGAGAGTAAGATCGATCGATTCTTTAGTGGCTTAAAACCAAGTCTTCGAAGGGCGTTAGTCATAAGGGACTTCAATAGCTACGAGGAAATCGTTCGATGTGCTCTCAAAGTCGAGATGGAGATTGGAGTAACCCATCAGTCACATGGGTTTGATAAGAAGAGGAAGATGGAATTCAAAGAAAAATCTAAAGAGCACACGGAAAAGAAGATGAGCTTTTCCTTATGCTCAAAGTGTGGAAAGAAACATGGAGGGAGTTGTCTTAAAGGGACAAGTAAATGTTTTAAATGTGGAAAAGAAGGTCATCGGGCATTTGAATGCCGTGATAATGGGAAGAAGATATCTAATGACGCAAACAAAGGAAGGGATACACAGAATGAACCTACTACACTTCAATGTTTCAAGTTCAAGGAGATGGGGCATTATGCCAATCAATGCCCAAATCCAAGGGTTGATGATGATGGTCGACGTCAACAAACTCTTAAGGCTAAAGACAAAGGAAAGTCACATGCAATTTCTATCAGCGATGTGGAGTACGATAACGATGTGGTGAAAGGTACACTTACCATCCACTCTAAAGTAGCAAATGTTTTATTTGATTCTGGATCCACCCACTCTTTTATTTCTGAAGACTTTTCTAAGGGTATCACCGTATTACCTCAACAATTAGATGTTGAGTTAGCTGTGACAACACCTAATGGAACATCAATCGCATCAAAAGTTTATAATTCTTCTCCGATCGAAGTTTGTGGGAAAGTGCTTCCTGCAAATCTTGTGATCCTTCCTTTAGTGGAATTTGATGTGATTCTTGGCATGGATTGTCTTTCTCTACATGGAGCTCATATCAATTTCCAAAGAAGGGAAGTCACATTTCATATTCCAGATCAATCTACGATCGTCTATCAATGCAAGGATGAACATAACCTTCCAGCGGAAATTTCTTCCATCTTATGGGTATTGATTCCACTAAATGAAGGTTATTTATCTCAAATGGTTGGTGAGAAACTCACGATTAAGAATATTCCCATTGTACGGGAGTTTGATGATGTCTTTCCGGAGGAATTGCCGGGTCTTCCACCAAATCGTGAAGTTGAGTTTTCAATAGAACTCGTACCGGGTGCTTTTCCTATTTCAAAGACACCTTATATAATGGCCCCAATTGAGTTGCAGGAATTGAAGAAGCAACTCCAAGAGAATCTTGATAAGGGATTCATACGCCCTAGTGCGTCACCTTGGGGAGCACCTGTTCTATTTGTTAAGAAGAAAGATGGATCAATGAGACTCTGCATTGATTATAGAGAACTTAACAAGATCACTATCAAGAACAAATATCCTCTCCCACGCATTGATGACTTTTTTGACCAACTACGCGGAGCTCAATACTTTTCCAAGATTGATCTTCGTTCAGGGTATCATCAATTAAGGGTCAAAAGGGAGGATATACCAAAGATGGCTTTCCGTACAAGGTATGGACACTATGAATTTATAGTGATGCCATTTGGTCTTACTAATGCCTCTGCTATCTTCATGGATCTAATGAATAGAGTCTTTAGAGACTATCTTGATCAATTTGTGGTAGTCTTTATAGACGATATTCTTGTCTATTCAAAGAGCAATGAAGAGCATGAAGATCACTTGAGAATTATATTGAAGACCCTGAGAAAGGAGAAGCTTTATGCCAAATTTACCAAGTGTGAATTTTGGCTTCAAAAAGTTGCATTTTTGGGTCATATAATCTCAAAAGAGGGGATATCTGTGGATCCAGAAAAAACAGAGGTTATCGAAAGATGGTCAAGACCAACAACAGTAACTGAGATCCGAAGTTTTCTTGGTTTGGCTGGATATTATCGACGTTTTGTAAAAGATTTTTCACGATTATCTAATCCAATCACCAAGTTGACTCGGAAAGGAGTTAAGTTTGTCTGGACAGAGGAATGTGAAGAGAATTTCAAGGAGTTGAAAAGAAGGTTATCCAGTGCACATGTGCTCACACTGCCTTGTAGTGGAGAAAGGTTTGTGATCTATAGTGATGCATCCAAGAAGGTATTGGGGTGTGTTCTTATGAAAAATGATATGGTGATAGCTTATGCCTCACGACAGTTGAAAATCCATGAGCAAAATTACCCAACACATGATTTGGAGTTGGCTGCGGTAATCTTTGCATTAAAGATTTGGAGGGATTACCTTTATGGTGAAAGGTGTGATATTTATACTGATCATAAAAGTTTAAAGTATATTTTCACACAAAAGGAGTTGAATATGCGTCAAATAAGATGGTTGGAGCTGATTAAGGATTATGACTGCTCAATCCATTACCACCCTGGGAAAGCAAACAAGGTGGCAGATGCATTAAGTCGACAAGACCATGCTAGTTTATCCATGATGAGGATCAAAAAAGATCCAATATTTATGGATTTACAAAGGATGGATCTTGGAATTATAATGGAAGGGGAAAAATCTTATCTTTCTCAAATGAATGTTCAACTATCTATACATGTGAAGATTAAAGAGGCAAAGAAAGAAGATGTCGAGTTACAAAAGAAGGTGAGAAATGTTCCTGAATTCAACCTTGATTGTGATGGGATAATAAAGTTCAGGAATCGGGTTTGTGTTCCTCCCATCCCTGAATTAAAGAAGGAGCTGCTGGATGAGGCTCATAGTTCTTCATTCTCTATTCATCCTGGAAGCACGAAGATGTATAGGGACCTGAAAGAGTACTTCTGGTGGGATGGCATGAAAAGAGATGTTGCTGAATATGTCTCTCGATGCTTGGTTTGTCAACAAGTTAAAGATGAGAGACAGAAGTCTAAGGGGATGTTACAACCATTACCCATACCCGAATGGAAATGGGAAAACATCACTATGGACTTTGTCACAGGACTTCCTAAAACATCCAAAGGCAATAATGCTATTTGGGTCATAGTTGATCGTCTTACAAAGTCTGCACACTTCATTGCTATTAGAGAGGATTTCTCTCTAGATCAGCTTGCCAGGATATATGTAAAGGAAGTGGTAAGATTGCATGGAGTACCACTTTCTATTATATCTGATCGGGATCCGAGATTTACCTCGAAGTTCTGGCGAAGTCTTCAGCATACTCTGGATACAGAGTTGTGTTTCAGCACTGCTTATCATCCCCAGACAGATGGTCAGTCTGAGAGAACAATTCAAACCCTAGAAGATATGTTGAGAGCTTGCTCTATGGATTTCAAAGGAGGTTGGGATCAACACCTACCTTTGGTAGAATTTTCTTATAATAATAGCTTTCACTCCAGTATTCAGATGGCTTCTTATGAAGCTCTCTATGGAAAGAAATGCAGGACTCCAACTCGCTGGGATGAAGTTGGGGAAAGAAAGCTATTAGGACCTGATCTCGTTGATGAAATGGAAGAAAAAGTCAGATCTATTCAACAACACATAAGAGCAGCTCAGAGTCGACAGAAAATTTATGCCAACAACCGAAGAAAAGACCTAGAGTTTGAAGTGGGTGATAAAGTGTTCTTACGAATATCTCCCTGGAAGAGGGTTATGAGATTTGGAAAGAAGGGGAAGTTGAGCCCTAGATATATCGGTCCTTTCGAAATACTGGATCGTGTTGGGAAGGTAGCTTACCGATTGGCGCTTCCACCGAATCTCTCTCAAGTTCACGATGTGTTCCATGTATCTCTCCTGAGAAAGTACATACCAGATCCTTCACATGTACTCAGCTCAGAAGTTGTACCGCTGGAGCAAGATCTTTCTTATGAAGAACAGCCGATAGAGATTCTGGATCGTAGCGAAAAAGTCCTACGAAACAAGACCACTCGCTTGGTGAAAGTTTTATGGAGGAACCACCAACTTGAAGAATCTACATGGGAGCTTGAGGATATGATGAGGGAGAATTATCCTCATCTGTTTGTTACAAAGTGACGAATTTCGAGGGCGAAATTATTTTTAAGGGGGGTAGAATGTAACACCCGAGACTTTTATGTTATATAAATCATCAAAGGAATATTTTTCTACACAACACTTGCTTGGCTTGCTTTACACGCAATCGCGACCTTCCTCGATAGCTTGCGTCGTACACAATACCGAGTTTCACTAAACAACATTATGCTATTAAAACTAGCCGTTATGAATATTAATAACCACTTTTTGAAATTTTATAAATTTTATTTTTCAAAATTGACTTCATTTTTGGACTCAGAATATCGAAATTAGCCTAGGGTGAAATTTTGGTATTTTTCTGAAAACTTTCAATTTTTGATGAATAGTGAAACCACTAAGTGGTAGGTTAAAAACTGAATTTTGCATAAAACTTAATTTTACCGCTTCTGTGAATGGAATTTCGAAAATCCGACAGAAACGGTTGATATCAGTAAGTAAAATGTGGTTCAATGAGATAAAAATAATTTTTTGTGAATAGTAACTTTTTACTTTTTTTTACCGCGGTTAATAGTAAATAGGGTAACTAAGGGTAAATATGATATTAATATTACCCTAACACATGTCCTAATTCTATTGGACAAGTGTAATTCGACAAAAAAACAAACTTATGAATAAAATATGACCATTTAGGCCCACTTGGATTAGATTAGGACATTTATTATTAATTTATTTAAAGAAGGGTTAAAATAGTTAAAATCAAAGTTTAATAAGTAAATCATTTTTAATATGGGGTTATACATAAGATAAATTCAATTGTAAATATTCATTAGAAAGCTAAAACGATTTCATACATGATGATATTTTATTTGTAATTTTTAGACATCAAATAATTTAGTTTATTTATGACACAAAGATGATTCAATAATTATCTTATTAATGAAATATTGACATAATTGATAATATAAATACCAAAATAAATGTAATTTAAGACTTTTTATGAATTATACTAATTTTATAGGTTACTATGATATATTAGTGTTGATTTAATTTACTTGGTTCGAACATATAATTCTGTTATGACTTTCACAAAAATCATATATCAAATAGTGTCAAAATTGACACAAAATAGTTTTTAAATCAAATATTATATTACTAATTGTTATTTTATTCCTAAAAATCTAAGGTTCGGCCAAATGACTTAGATAAGGATATATATATTAATAATAAACAATTTGGGGTTCGTTTGGTATGTTATAGTAAGTGTATTAACCATATAGTGAAAGAAAACAAAAAGACACGGTAAAAGTTAAATTAATTAACTTAGAGTTAAATCTAATTGATAAGGTTAAAATAATACCCTAAACTTGTCTAAATCCTACTGGTTGATAGGATTTCGACCCATCCCCACTTTATCTTCGAAATAAGACCCTTTGGAACCATTATAAACCGATTTTGACTTTAATATAAAATAATATTTTGAGATATTCCTAAGGTGCCCCTCTCCTCCCTTATAAAAGGGCACCTCCTCCACCTCCTCCTCACACCAATTTGAGCACTCAAGCTCGGCCAAACCCTGCCATTTTCTCCTCTCCACTTCCCTAGAATAATCCTAGAGGTCCTGGTCTTCTCCAAAGACCAATCTTAGTTCCTTAAGTGGAGGATTCAAAGAGGCGTTCCAAAGAAGAGGTAATATCCATTACCGATCTTTTCAATTTCTTTCTTCTTCAACTTCTTCTTCTTTAGTTGTTTCATGATAAAGTAATAACATCAGTATTACTTACA
Organism: Viscum album; assembly: GCA_963277665.1. NCBI lineage: Eukaryota > Viridiplantae > Streptophyta > Magnoliopsida > Santalales > Viscaceae > Viscum > Viscum album. The sequence goes on along the minus strand of OY728165.1, from coordinate 192,674,017 downwards.
TACTGATATGTTATTATAAATATGAAACAACCCTAATTCACCTTCTATCCATCCTACGGAAAAATGAAATCACCGCGCGTGCGTACGTACGGAATACCGTCTCCACGCCGTGGTGTAATCTATTTTCCACCATCACCTTACAAGGATGGGTATAATGGTGTAATGAGTAACTATATATGATTATTATGAAGTAATATTGATACTGAAATAATATATATATATATATACTCCAATACAATTCCACGATCATAGGAACGATATCATCACTCGTGCGTACGTACGGAATACCGTCTCCACGATGTGATGCGACTCGTTCTACATGATCTTCATTTCATAATGATTATATAAATGAATTGAATGAATGAATAGGGTATATACTACACTAATACCATTCTGGAAATGAATTATCTATAACCTAAATATAAGAATAAGAATTTATTCAACAAAACACGCATAAGAACAAAAAGTTATAAAGACCCGAGTAACAAGTAACAATGAAATATTACTAACAAGAAGCTAATAATATGACCATATATGATATCATATAAATATGTATGATTCTGGAATAAGTCAATAACATTATTTAAACCATTATACAGGAGCTTCGGACACGAACAAAGCAAATCGGACCTAAGGTAAGGGAAATATCACAATCTCATTTTTATCCGAGATTGTTTATTCGCAAGTATTTACTGGGGTGTATTTTATCATCCACATCCATGTTTCATCAATATTTAATATTATTTCCATCCACCTACAATTTTTTAAATCCATTTTTACCCTTCGGTGAGTTTTTAGTAATATCTATGAAAGGAATCTTTTGTCATACGAGGTACTTTTTGACTTTTCCGACAAAAGTACGAAGAATGTTTTTTTTAACTTATACGGCATGAATGGATTTTTAAAACATTATTTCCAAGAAACTTCCTTTACAAGTTTTCAAGTTTATTTTTAATCAACTTCTTTTATTTTAAAGTTGTATGACATGTTATGAAAGGAAAAAATGTTTTTGAAGAAGAAAGGATATTTTCCTCAAGAATGAAGTTCAAGTATTTTATCAAAATTATTTTCCATCTAAGATAATAAAAGGGTTCTGTTTTTATCCCTATTATTACGTGGATTTGATTATGTTGTGATGGAAATATTTTTATGAATTCCTTTATCTTATATGAATTATTTTATGATGTCATGTTGTTTAAGAATCCCATTTTTATTACATGGGTTACGCTATGATGTATGGTTTATGATTATGTGGCACACATAAGAAAGGATTCATTATAAGATGGGTGGGACCTATATCTCCCTCCAATGCATTGGGTAAAGATTTTATATCTCATGAGATAGACATGGCTGGAACGGAAGGTTATTTCGGTTCAGTGATACAGGACTGAAACGAGGAGTGAACTCGGTTCAGAAAGGGACTTTGTCCACTAAGATAGTCTTGGCAATGAGTCATGACTAACAAGAAATGATTTTCCATAATTATGTGTGCATGCCACAAAGTTTCAAGTCTTATGTTATGATTATGGGGATCTCATTTTCACTTCTATGATTTATTCCATGATAAGATATTATGATCTCTTTTGCAGGTTTTGATTTTCAAAAAGATATGATATGATTTTTATATCCTTTATTTGCCCTTGCTGAGCATTTGAGCTCACCCTTTTATGTTTTCTTTTCCCCAGGTCAGGAAGATGGATATTAAGTAGAATATGCTAAAAGGGACCCTAGATATGATGAAATAAATGGGAGACACTGTAGAAGATTTATGAACCAGTTGTTTATGTTTCCCAGTTTCTAAAGACACTATACCTATACGGTCCTTTGTGGTTTTGTCATATGTTGTAATAAGTGTGCTTCAATTTCGAAGTATTAACAATGTATGTAAAGTATGGGTCGTTATAATGATGATAGAGGACTCCAAAATATATAGGATGAAGATAGGACAACTATGGAAATCCAAATTGGAAAAAATTAACGCTTTGGATGAACTACATAATGGGGCTCCCGAGGTTCCATTTTATAGGATAATTAGAAGGTGGTTTTGAACATCTTGATTTTGAGAAACCACTGGGTAAATGGTTTTTGATGGACAAACATTCATATATAACTTTGGAAAAAACTACAAAGTTGAATCCCAAATATATAAATATCTCAACCAAATTTTTGGTGCAATTTGGAAAATTACAACTTGAGATATTGAAATATCAGAAAACACCACTTTTTAATGTTGTGATGATTTGGTATTCTGGACAGATCAGTCCATATGGGAAATGAGATGACCTAATTAGCATTGGGATTTTCAATATGAAACGTATCCCATTGATATTATTACAAGAACACAAAATTTAATCCCATTAGGATCTACAGTTTAGTACTAGTGTGCATCTGAGTCCACAGTTGTGTATGGATCCTGCACAGTTTTGTCAATTTTTCTTGGACACCATCAAGGGACCTCCAAATAACTTACAACTTCAATGAAATTATCAAAAAACATCACTTCCATTTTTAACTATAATATAAAAAAATAATTGAATCAAACATAAAGTGATTTTTTTTTATAATTCTCAATATAAAACTAGTTCAGCATAGTTTTTCAAAGGTGAAAATGAAACAGTGAATCGCTGTGCGATCACACCCCCACACCTAAACATTTGAACTCTTGGGAAAGGTATAATTTTCAAAAAAAATTAATGTAGATATTTCAAACTTTATAACAATTTAACATTAAATGAAAATTTAATTCCTGATAGGAATGCAATCAAAGAAAAAATCACACCGAGGAGTTATTCTAACTGATCATGTAAAAAGACACCTCAAAAATTGAATCCCAATTAAATTCCAAGAGATGCATGATACCAATCAAAGAAAATAATTCCAAAGTTAATCATGAGACTAATTCTACATGTGTGTGTGTGAAAACCATTTCATGTTATTCTTTCCACTATCTATCGAGTAAATATATGTTATTTTAATAATTATATACTTACAATATACTTTCCACTGAACATGCCCCACATCCATTGCATTCAAATTTAATGACCCACTCAATTAAGCATTTCTAGAAATCAAACCATATGTTCCCAACCTAGATACCCCATATGATGTACATTTTATCACTCCCCTAATTTTTTTTAAAAGTTTCACTAGGAATAAATATCACACTATTCTCTCGACCCCTGTTTGATCTCCTCATGATTGGAATTTTAGTATATTTATCATGATAAAAATTTGAGGAAGGGTGGTTTTTGACCTTTCCAATATACAACCCTTTTTCTTAAGGGAGTACAATAGTCGGATAACAGGTATACACGCATAGGTCAAACTAGTACATTAATGAAATAGATCATATAATAAACAAATATATGGAAAAAATATTTTGTAAAGTATAGAAAAATAAACCTCACTTATATTTAATTTCTATTAAGTATAAATTTTCACACTTCATGGTTGGGTGAAAATTTGTGGGTAGAAATTAAGTGACACAATTTTCACTTAAACTATTCACCAAAAGGGCACCATTCTTCTCAAAATTTTCAAAATGATACAACCATTTATTTCATCGACAAATAACTAAATTTCAAAATAAAGTCACACCACTTTATTGAATTCTTGCTGAAATGCACATTCCATCATATTTTTTTAATGTTAAAGAAACTTGAACTATAGAAATTCAACATGAATTTTCAATAACTTCCATGATTAAATGGGTATAATTTTCCATGGTAAAGTATAAAAAAATATATTATGAAACAAAGGTGAGAGGGAGGGAAGGGGGAAATGTAACAATACAATTCAACAATCTAAAAAGAGAAAAAGAAGAAAGATGATGAAAATTATTAACTAACCCAGGAATATACCCACCCCCACACCAAAAGTGTGTAGTGTCTTCACTATAATAAAAGAGACTCTGGGAACGAAGAATAAAACCTGGTGAGTGTCATTCTTAGATTCCTTCATGAACATGCAGTTCCCCCATCGGGGACTCCATATTGGATTCATGGAAGTGCTTCAGTCACTTCCCATTGACAGTGATGGTTTTTTTGGTTTCTTCATTTTAAACCTGAAAAACACCAAATGGAGGTACATTAGTAACATTTTATGGTCCAAAAAAGTGGTAATAAAACTTACCTAGATGCAAATTCAGCCTTGTATTGTATAGGAGGACCATCCTGGAGTTCTCATGTGCATCTTTTCTCATTTCCTCCATCTCCAGTTTCTGCAACTTAATTTGAACAGCTACGCCAAAAATATTAGAATTGATTGTTTGATGGCATAATAGACCAGTTTCTCAATCTCAATAGGTAGGTTACTACTCCATCCAAAAACAAGCCATTTAGGTGACATTCTAATTTGGGTTTTAAAAATAGTACTGTAAGCCCATAATGAATCATCAAGTCTTAGACTCCAATATTTCCTATTGGGATCAACAATTTTTCAAGAATTTGTTTTAACTCTCTATTTAAAACCTCAAATTGACAATTGGTTTGTGGGTGATTTGTAGTAGATACTATAGGACCAATACCATACGACACAAAAGTGATTGGATTGTTCAGTTGAAGAAATGAGAACCCTTGTCACTGATAATGAACCTAGGTATGCCAAAACTACAGAATATTTGGATTCTCAAAAATTTTATGACTAGATTAGAATCATTAGTCTTTGTAGCTCGTGCCTCTACCCATTTTGAAACCTAATCCACTTCCAAAATAATGTACAAGATCCCAAATGAATTAGCGAGTGGTCCCATAAATTCAATTTCCCAAAAAATAAACATTTCATTAATGATCAATTGTTGATGTGGAATTTCATTTCTTTTAGAGACATTACACATTCATTGACAATGAGAAAAAGATTTAAAAAAAATCATGGGCATCCCAAAAAAATGTGGGCCAAAAGAGACTAGAATCGAGGACCTTGAAAGCAGTCAGTTTGGGAACAATGTGGCCCCCACAAGAAAGTGTGTGGAAGAACCTAATGACTGAATGAAACTTGATATCGGGGACACATCGCCCAAGGTCTTGATCACTACATGTTCTCCAAAGGTAGGGGTCCTCCCAAATGTACCGACATGACTCTTTATTTAGAAGGTAGACCTAGTTTTTCTTGAAATAAGATGGAATTCAAGATGAAACCAAATAATATACAATTTCATCAAAACAAGGAATAACATCATGCACTCAGTACAGTTCCTCATCAAGAAACATGACATTTATGGGAATACATGGGTATGATTAAATGTCCTAGGATGAGTTAATCCTACTGATATGGTCATCCCACACATTATCTGAACATTTTATATCTCTAATTTCTATAATAAATTCCTAAAAGAGGGGCATCCAACGAATGAGATGTGGTTTGGATTCCTGATTCTTAAGGAGATACCAGAGTGATGCATCATCTGAGAACAAAATGACATTGGACCCTAAAATATATGACATAATTTTAACCATGTAAAAAAATAAATTCTTCATCAGTTATGGTGTGGTTTTATTTGATATGGTCCAATGTACATAAGGCATAGGGAATGACATGTGAAACTCGATCAAACCTTTGTGACAAGACTACCCCAACTGCATCGTCAGAGGAATCACACATTAGCTCAAATGGTAAATCCCACCGAGGTGGTTATATTACCGGGGTTGATGTGAGACTCCATGTTAACTTATTAAATGATTCCTCACATTCTTTATAAAAGACAAATTCTTTTCATTTTGGGGAAATAGGGAGAGGGGGAGTGTATCATACTAAAGTCACGAACAAAACAACAGTAAAATCATGCATGACCTAGGAAAGACCACAGAACCCATACAATTTTTTGGGAATGGTATGAAAGAAAAGACATCCAATTTTGATTTATCTAATTGGATAAAATCCCCAAAAGTTACATGTTCCTAAAATATACCTTGTCGCACCATGATATGACATTTCTCATAATTTAATATGAGATTCTATTCAATATTGCGACATAGTACTAAAGAAAGACTACTAAAACATTCATCAAAATAGGATCAATAAACAATGAAACCATCCATGAATACTTCCATGAAATTCTCTAGGTAATCCGAAAAAATACTAACCATACATCGCCAGAAAGTCCCCAGAGCATTGAACAAACCAAATAGAATCCTCTTATATGAAAATGTACCAAAGGGGAAAGTGATGGGTTTCTTTTCATGATCCTCAGGGGTAATATGGATCTGAAAGTATCTATAATACCCATCAAGGAAACAGTATTGGGACTTACCGACTATCATATCTATAATTTGGTCAATGAATGGAAAATGGAAGTGGTCCTAACTAGTGTGTTGGTTTAGTCAGCATAGTCTGTGTAGACACACCAACTATTCTGCACTAGAGATCGAAACAATTCATTATTTTTCATTTATGATTACAGTAAGGCCAATTTTTTAGGAACTACATGAATGGGACTAACCCATTTTCTTTTAAAGTTGGGATAAATGATTATAGTAGCCAATAATTTTTTTACCTCCTTTTTCATAATGTATAGGAGGTTTGGGTTCAGTCGACGTTATGACTACCTCACTATTTTAGCCTTATCTTTTAATAAAATATGATGTAAGAAATTTGATCGGATAATACCATGAATATAAGAATGTTTCCATTTCAAATCTTGTTTATACTCCCTCAAAAGATAATGAAGTCAGAAATCATGCCCAGGAGAGTGTGAACTAGCTATGATGACATGTAACTTGTTTCCATTATCAGGATATTAATATTTTATTTCTTGAGGCAGTTATTTTAGTTATAGTTCATGGGGATTTTGGATTTATGTGAGTGTGTGTGAAAGATAAAGGTCACTAATCTCATCTAACTATTCAATGGTATCATCATCAGATGAGGAATAAGCTTTTATAGGAATAACAGTATCATCAATGGTCAGTGGATCCTTAGTGATCAAGAAATCATCAATAAACAAACATGCATTAGATTTTTATTAACCAATTCAAAAATCAATGCATGAATCATTTCATATAATTTTTATCAATGAAGAATAATCCGAAAGGGTATCAAGGGAAGGAAATAGTGTTTTTTAGAGGGAAGGGCGTACATCTATTGAATTAATAGAGACAGGGGAATGTTCTTCTAAGGGGTGCTTCATGGAATCAAGGATGTTGATGTTGACAATTTCTCCACCAAAATCCATAGATAATGTTCTATTATAGACATTAATTTTAGTTTTGGATATTTTCAAGAAGGTTCTACATAGTATAATTGGGGAATGTCAATTCATCCTATCATCTTCCATTTAAAGCACATAAAAATAAGTAGGAAAAATTAAAATTTTAACCCTCACAAGAACATCCTCTAACACACCATAAGGGTGTGTTGTACTCCAATTTCCTAGTTGAAATTCAATTATAGTGGTCTTCAGTTCCCCGACCACCAATGTAGAGTAAATGGAGTGAGGCATTACATTTATAGAAGCACCTAAATAAATCATAGCATTGGAAAATGAATACTACCCAATGGTTCATGGAATCAAAAATTCCCCTGTATCATTTCCCTTGTTGGGAAGTGATTACTCTATAATTGCTGATACATTCCTCCCCAATATCACCTTTTCATCTCTATGAATTCTCCTTCGATGTGTACACATATCATTTAAAAACATGTCACATCAGGAAATTTTCTTTACGGCATCATTCAAGGGGATTTTTACCTGTACCTTTTTGAATGCCTCCGAAATTTCATTATCGAGTTCAGTTTCCTTTTTTTTATGTTGCGTGGCCCTTTGGGGAAATTGAAGAGGAATTGGTTGGCTTGGAGACTCATAAATATACACACTCTTTCCTTTTGAAGTACATCTCTCAAGATATGGGTTTTCAATAACAGAAACTCTTTTAATGGTTGGGATGCAGGTTTCCTCAAGAGGGGATGACTCTAATGGAGGATTCATTTTAAAATCTAGTTTTTTTACACTCTTAAGGGTGATGGAACTAACATTTCTTTATATCTAGGGTTGACTAATGGTTGATATGGTAGTTTACCTGACCCATGACTTTGAATTTCCCCCACCGAGTAAGCTAGTTGGCCTAATTGGGTTTTGAGGTCTTTTATGGCTGACTAAGTGGTTTATTGGAATTGGATATTATTGGTAACCATTTGTTTCATCATATCTTCTAGGATATGCTTGAGTTTTGGAGGGGTTTGTTGGAAAGGAATTTGTTGGGGTTGAGGATTTATGGGTTGTGTTGGATGACAACTCGACCCCGGTTGGTTCCATTATTGTTGAGGTTGGTTTGAATACCCCCTTTCCTATAGGCATGGTTTTATTTGCTCCCAGGGTTGGATGGATAGTGAGGTTCTTTCCTAAAGGGTTAGTTATATGGGATTCCTGGAAATATTGCCTCACAACTCTCAGATTTTTATCTCAATCGAGGACCTTGTTCAGAGTAGTGGGTATTAGAAGATCATATAAAACAATGTATGGGGGGATGATATTGGTATTTTACATGGGAAAGCGTGATTTTTCAATGAAGGGTACTTACCTCTTCATACTTTGTGTCCACCTTCTTCTCGAATTCGGTAGATTGCACCTCATAGACACCTTGAATGGATACAATGGACCTTAAAATGAATTGTTGTGTATTTTGAACCATGATCTCAACTAGGATTCTTATAGTAATTAGGGTCTTCTCTACTAGTGCACCACCTTCAGCAACATTAATCATGTTACAAACAATTGGAATTAAACGTTCATAAAAAATATGTATTAAAATTTGATCGCATATTTTGCAGTGTGGACAACTTGAAAATAGTATTTTAAATCATTCCAAATATTCATTAAGTGTTCACCCTTGAGGTTTTTATTTACCACATATTTCCTTATTGTTGCAGTTCAATTGGCATGGACATATTTTAAAAAAAAAGCATTTCATGTCCTCAAACATCTAATTGGTGAATTAACATACCAAATACAATATTTTGTTGTATCATCTCAAGGGAAATGGAATTCCTATAGATTTACTTATTCTTCATCCACATTTTCTGGTTTAATGTAGACCACACAGAATGAAATTCTTTTAAGTACATATGTGGATCTTCTCTTATGAGTTTATGAAATCTTTGTAATAAATGAATTAAACTGGATTTCAATTCAAAATTGGGTGCCTCTCCTTGTAAATGAATTTATGTGGGTTGGATATCGACATTATGTGAGGTTAGTTATTTTAGTGTACTTTGGTTTTCAGAAATGTTATACAATTTTATTTTAGTTTTCACATCAGTTCTAGAAGAAGAAGTTGATCGATCAAGAAGAGTGTCGATGTTTTCTGTGTCCTCCTTCAAAGGGTTCTCTTTTGTGTCTCGAGGTCACTGACATAGGATCCTTTCTGGTTCTGGTTTGAAATGAGGAAAATCTCTTGTATTAGAACACATCATGTATAAAATATACACAATAAATAGATTATAACACAAAAGGATTTAAAGGTAATGATATATTCTATAAATTTACAAATATCTTATAAAAACACATAAAAATAGAAGCGCTCCTTGGAAATTATGCCAAAATTTACTATGTTGTCGTGACAGGTCAATTTGATTATGATTTTAAGTTTGATTTATAGTCTATAGAAGACCCTAGGTCATATATCGTGTAATTTTGGTGGGTGTGGGGGGTTAGAGTTTTCAGTTTTAATGATAATTACTATAATAGGGGTGGTTTTGAAAATAATTTTAGGATGAAATGACTTAATTAAATGATTAAAAGATGAGAAAACAAATGAATTTTAAAAAATATGATATAAAAGGGTTCATTATGTTTTTAATATAATCATTTTAGGTTAATTTTTCATAGATATTCATTTAGGATTGGAGTAATTCTATCGTTGAAATTAATTGAAATGCCGATTAAATCCTAAGATTTTATTTGAATGCTTAATAAAGCAAACCTTGACGTAACAATCGTATTGTCAAGTTACAACGCTTGTGAATGGAATAAGAACTTACAAATAATATTGAAATATAAAGAAGGTAGGTATGAAATGGATTCTTGTGATATGAAATCAGAACAAAACAAGTCACACTCTCAAAACCTCACACCGAGTAGTTAGAAATTAAAAGCATAACATTCACATATATCAAAACAAGCATTCAAATATGATTTCATGTATGGAGAATGGAATTAGATTTTTAAAAACCCAAATTAATTAAAATATTTATCTAATACATGCATCATAACACCATGGACATGTGTGAAGCTCCATCACAATGAATTCCCACCGTTTAGCTGGATATTAGGAGGAGGAGGAAGCTCGGGTGGAACTCCTTCATTCTTGACCCACCTATAAGGATAGGGGGATCCAGAACATATAGGATAAGGATAAGACTCCTATGTAACTCATAATTGGTATCACTTCACTCCTAGGACGAAAAACCAAATGGGGAGCCCAGGGATCCATTCAATTGGAAAATTTGAAGGTGGTTTCTAGAATCTTGATTTCGAGAAACCAATTGGTTTATAGTTTTCGATGGACAAAACGTATTATATCACTTTTTAAAAAACTAAAAAATTTTAGCCCCACCTCATGTATATTTATTTATAATTTTTTGCACATTTGGACAATTTCATCTCAATATATTGGTGGAACACAGAACACCACTTGTGACTTCATGTAGATTCGGTGTGCTCGACATATCAGTCTAGATGGGCCAACGAATTTCCTAGTTAGATTTGGGTTTCTTCATATGAAATGTACCCATTGAAGTTAGGACTGATCAAAAAAATGTCCTCCCATTCCAATATATGGTTTATTAGAAGTATCCGGTTGAGTCAACTTGTGTGTATAGATCCTGCATAGTTTGGAAAATTTTTCATGGACATCATCGTGGCCCTCCAAATCACCCCAAACATCAATGAAATTATCAAAACAAGTGTCATTTACCTTTTTAACATTAATAACGATAAAATAATTTAATGAAACATGAACTGAATTTTCTTGTTATTTTAACAATTTTCAATTCAAAACTAGTTTAGCCAAGTGGTTTAAGGCTGAAAATGAAAAAGTGAATCACTGTATGATCAACATGAGAAATATATATTTTATGCTCTGAACACTAGATAATGGAAATATTTTTTACTATTACAGATCCATTTAATAGAAACTAGTGGACTTAGGGAATCATAATAAAATAAGTTGGATGTATCCCCATAAAGGGATCAATAGATTGTTATTTTAACCATTAATTATATAAATGATCATCATGATTCATATATTTAGAAATTAGTGTGATCATAACAATAATATTTTTAATTATAGCTCCATAAATGTTTGGTTTTTTTGGAGGAAAACCATTGGAGTTTCCGTCATAATTAGTGTTAACATGATTCCATCAGGTTCAAGCTATCAACAAAAACAAAAACAAAAATAGTTCAATAAGTAATAATCATATTGGGGATCCACATATTCCCGAAAAAAACATATAGAATGTATAAATCAGGACACCATATTTTAAAACTATGAATCCTTAGTTCTAATAATTTACATTCATGGTTATCATTTAAATAATACCTAATAATTTTGAAGAGGTTGTGAATTTTTCAATATATATCCCCAAGGGAATGTCACAGAAAGCATGAAGAAAAGATAATTGTCATGCACTAGGTGAAGATATAGTCCATCTCAATACAAATTTTTTTGGAGTTACTACCCCAAGGTATATCTATTCTAGATCCATATCCACTTGTAATATCTTGAAAGTGATGTAATTTCATAGAAACTAACAGATATATCCTTCACCAATATTCCAATATATTTTCATATTTTTAGAATTATCATTAGAAATGTACTTATAAATATAATTTTTGATCTCACTAATGTTTTCTAAAACTTGTTTCTAAAGTTTAAATAATCATTTCCTCTAATACCAACTACTATGACCAAGTATTTTAATATATAAATATTGAATACATTTGACAAATACATGACCAATGGCCATACAAATTTAGTTTATTTGGAGCACAGATACATAATATACTTGTTTAATGAATGATCTTTAACATATCCATTAATGATATTCCACTTTTTTACTGTTTATAAACATACCTTATAAAAAAATTTCTCTATAGCCCAAGGGAAGGAAATATTACAAAGGGTGATATCAGATTCTCAATAATTGTTAACAAGATAGATATAAACAATCACATAAAAATGACATGAGGATACATGTGTGATAATAAGATATTAACATTTGAAAACTGCACTCTTCATATCAAAGATCCTAAAAATGAGTCATGGAATAAATTTTGGTATTTCATAAGACATGAACCATAAAGTAATAAAATTAAATAATTCATGAGATAATAACCATGGCATGATACAAACATTTGGGTTATACACAAAATCTTATAACATTGTGGACATGTACAAATAGAAATCAGTTCACTCATTTAATTAACAAAATAAAATTAGGAACTTACATAATCCTATAGACATGAATGTTGGTTCATAAATAAGATTGTGAACCTGAAATAAGGTTCACACATGACATATCATTCCGTAATTAATTTTAGAGAGATATAGGTCCCATGTGTCCTTGGTTAGGATGTCACAACTATCCTTAGTTATAACATAACAGAAATATTTTGTTCAAACATAACCACAATAAATTGGTAAAATGTAAATACCATCTATATTTATAATTTAACCACCCTCACATAATGATAACCATAAATATATTTTCCAAAATTTCATAAAACATACATCATATTATAACCAGTGAAAGTGAATGCGTCTCATAAACACTTCATCATAGTATAACTCAAGGAGAAGATATATGTATCATAAAAATTATTTCATCATAAAAACAAACCATATAGAGGAAGAATAATTACAGTATCAACATATAATAGAATTATTATAACATTAGTAACATAAAATGATGTTATCTTATATTGAAAATGATTTTGAAAGTTCACTTGAAACATTTCATGAGGGAAATAACATTTACTTACTAATACATTTCTAAAATTAAAAATTCATAAAATATTTTAGAAATAATAATTCATGAAAATAAACATTTTAATTTATAAATTAGCCTTGAATAAATTTAGTGGCAGTGATAGTGGAAAATTCTATTCATTCCATAAACATTCAAATAGATATTCCTTTCATATTTTCTAAAAAGGACAAATGAGTATTGTTTGTAAAAAACATGAATAATCAATTTAAATTGTTATGTAAAAACTAAATATCATGTAAGAATGAAATTTAAAAATATTTTATTAATATTTAATCTTTATTTAAATAATTTTTAGAAAACATGGCCATTGGGGAAAAAGGGGTTTTGACTGAAAAGAGAAATAACACATGTTTTCTTTAAAAGACTTTTTTGAATCTTCTGCTAATAAATTCTGGGAAATTAACTAAAAACAAGTACTATCAAGAAATAAATTTAGGATGATCAATTTAATAATGTTATTGAGAAATATTTCATAAGTTTTCATCATCAAAAAAATATTCATAAATAATCTCAATAAACATTGAGATTATTACATCTAACCCTTACCACTATGAATTATTTTGAATGATAATACCCACTAAAGAATCACAAAAATAAAACTTTAAATAACACGATAGAAGTATTTTAATAATATAAATTTTCATAGGGATATATATATATAAAATAAAATAATATTGGGGCATAATACAACATATGTCTCAAAGATGAAAAAATGAGACAAAAATCACTTACCCAAAGTCTCAATTTCCCTCTTACATGTTCAAACCTCCTATATGATAAATATTGTTTTATTAAAAATTTGTTCTAGTAAAATAATTTTGCTTATCATACTATATATTATTTACTTATGACCTATTATTACCCTTTAGTTAACAATTCCTTTTTAAAATCATGTTTCAGGTAACAACTTCTTTCATTTTTAGGTGTGTTTTGATTTGGTATTTTCATTCCTTTAAATTTGACCATATTACAATAATATATATAATTTTATCCATGATATATATATCATATATATTTAGTGTAATTGTATTTATAGTAACCAATAAAATTTTCATTTTGAAAATATAATACACCGTACATGGAGATACTAGGTCGTACATATGCATGATTGTTTCTTCCAATTTAATATTAGAATAGTCAAATGAAAGGTTAATAATGTATTAAAATTAAAATTAAATTTTATATCATATTTATCTAATATATTCATTACATTTACCCTCATTAACTTCCAAAAAAATCATTAGTGAAAAATGAATCACAGTGCTCTGTGAGTTGGTAGTCCGCAGAACAGACGAACGAAGGGAACTTATCCTCCCCAAAATAGAAGGTATGAAGGTATATGTGATATAATAATTAAATTTACATAGTTTTTTACACATATCATATATATTAATTTAATATTTTCTTATTACCATCTAATATAAATAGAAATTAAAAACATATCACATTGTTTCCCGAGGAGAAAATCGGCTATACACCGGAGCAACGTTACATTATTCTAATTATTTGGTAGGTAAAAAAGAATATATGGTCTCATAACTAATTAGGAATAGTAATATAATAAATATTTTATATAAAAATTAAAACTATCATTATATTTAGTCAAGAGATGTGGTTATGGAAATGAAATACATCGGTTCCTAAGGATGTTGTTTTCCGTACACTAGTTCGATGGTTTAGTTTCATATTTGATGGAAGTGTATATTCATATTTTTTAATCTATTAAAATAACAACATATTAATAAATTTTGTATAATGGTGTTATTATATTATTATAATTTAATATTATTTTGGGTAGGTGGTTGAATAGATAAATAAATAAGCAAAAATAAGAATTTTTCCACTTCTTTGGAGAAACTTTATAAGTTTATATAATGTGTTGTCTTATGAGGGATAAATATTCATCCAGGTACTCTATGAGGTGCATAGGGAAGTAGTTAATATATTTGGATAAGTATTATCTTTAACATCAGGTTTTTGATGTGTGAAGTGGAGATGAGAGAGGGTTCCCTTTTAAAATATGGGGAGATGATACACATGGAATTTTGGAGAATAATAAAGTGTACACACATATTTCACTTGAAATAAGGATAAATAATGTGTTATTATTATATATAAGAGGTGATAAGGTAAAATTAGTTTTATATAATTTGGTTTTGACATATTTTTATGTCATTTTACCCTCACAAGTTTAGTTTAACCACTGATAAACACAATTTTACCTTAACCATGATAACTATTTTCCCATGTTTTTATTTATCAATATGGTGAAAAATTAATTCAAAATTTTAGATAATGTTAATTATTCTAGTTACAAATAAATAATACTTTTATAAAAATTATATTAAAATAACTATAAAATTATATTTCAAAATTAAACCCATAGACACAGTGAAAAAGTGCTTTTCCAAAGAAAAAACTATCAATATGTTAAAAGGTTTGAATATCAAAATTAAATAGGAAATTGGTTACAATGAAATAAATTAGATTAATGGAAATATAATTAAACTAATATTACCATTAAAACCCATTTTAAAATAAAATGGACCATTATTTATTCTTTAAAATAAAATATAGTTTTCAATAAATGCGATTATTTTTCGTTATTCATAAAAAAAATAATTGTCCCAAAAATCTTAGAACATTAACATAAGATATTTTAGATATGAATATTTCAAAAATAAAGTTTGTTTTGTCCAATAAATTTACTAAATATAGGGAAAATTACTATTATTATTTTTTCATACAAAAATAAAACATTTTTTGGGGGAAGAGAGTATTTTTGGAACAAATAAATACTTTTCTAAAAATTATATGATTTTTTATTTATATGTTATTTTATAGAAAACCATTATAATTAATGTTAAAAAATTTATTATTCTTCCTCATAACAATATGTTTAATAGATAAGTGATAACGGTCAATATTAAATAATAGTATGAATTATATATTGTGGTTTTTTATAGATTCGTGTTTCATGTAAAACAAGATATAGATGAAATTATTTTTTTAAAAACATATTTCATTATATATTAGGGTGTAATATTTTTTCAAACCCATTTACGTACCCCAGGAGGCTGTTTAGGGTCTGTAGTGTGTCAGCAGTGTGGCACATGGTTTGTCAAAAATGTGTTGCATCTTTGGGGAAACCTTGTGTGGTGCTTCCTCACCTAGGTAGTGGAAAATGGATGATTGATTAATGGTTTAGAAAACTATGTGTTCAAAACATGAATCATGCCCTGGTGTTTAAAATTTTGGATATTTCCTATTTTACCCAATTGAAATTTAACATGCATCATGTAACGACCCAAACTATTATAAATAAAATCCTCATTATGGTTTAACTAAATGAAATATTACATATTATATATATATATAAATTAACCTATTTGATTTTATTATATCCTATAATATTTTAAACAACAATACGAATCATAATCATTGATAATATATCCTTTGAATAGTGACCATATGATTAGTATAAATAAAGGGTCTTAACAACACCAATTGACATAGACAAAGGAAGTAACATCCTCAACCAGTAGGGCCATACTCTATGATACCCACTTATAAGACATACCATGGGAGATAACATCACTTGTAATTTACCCCCAACTAAAATCAATATGATATACAAAAACTTATGCATGAGTGAAACTATTTATGAGAGAAGTTAAATCTCATCAAGATCACATCCCAAACCTCATATGCTAAACTACCCCATGAAAGACTCACACTCTCACACCTTACCCTAAAGTATTATGATGGTGAATTAACTTTATTTGTATAAAAAATATAATAATATGATTATTTATATTGTATTTTCAATATAATTATTGTTATATTGACTTCTTATAATTACTTTGTAAATGATTTTGATTTTAATACAATAAAACTAAGATATTATTTTTAATTATAATTCAATTTTAATCATTGATGATGAATTAAAGATTTTTTGAATAAATAATATTTTAATAAAATATTAATATTAAATAATTTTTATTAAATATAAATGATCATATCATTTAGAGAAAGTCAAATGTAATTTTTATAAGGTTTCAAAAATAGTTATTTTGAAAAAACCAAGAATTTCTCAATAAATAGAGATTTTAATTTTTAAAGTGAATATGAATATATTTAAAAAATTCCTTTAATAAAATGAATATAACAATTATTAATCCAAATGTTTAAACTATCCAATGGTTAATTTTTAATAATTTTATGAGATTGTCTAATTTTCTAGTAAAAACTAAATACTATATAAATATAAGGTGGGTATTATTACATCACAATGACTCAAAATTGATGTAAAAAATTATTATAAATGGTATCCATGACCAAGTATGTGTTTTAAATTTAAAATAATGTGTTTTTTAATTTATTCGATCAATTTTATAAATTATTTTTGAATCCTACAAAACCTCTAGTATATTTTATGTTTTTAGAATCATTCTTTAATAGTATGACAGACCTCCACATCACTTTTTGTAATACATTAATGAGATCGGACCTTTTATATATAAAATATCTAGAACTACCCATATATTCACGAAACCATGGTCCAAAACCATGGGATGGTTTTTGGTTTTTGTTATTTTTTTATATAGTGTCCAAAATATATGTTTGAAAAAATAATGAATAATTCCACAATCTTTCCAAAATAAACACACCCATGATCCCATTTTTATTAAATGAAAATTAATGTATCATGACATTTATCTTCCCTATTTTCTCTATATTCCTCCCAAGGTTCCCTATGGTCTCAAGAAGCTCCTCCTAAGAATTTAGAGTCACGGTCTCAATGTATCGGATCCTCCCATTATTCATTGTATAAAAGTTTCTTTATCATCTAATGACTTAAATTTCAAATTACTAATGTTGAGATATGTATTTATATTTCAATAATACATCACAAATCATATAAAAATGATTATATACTCCTTTCTGTCCAATCATCCCATTTTACGAATTTTTAAGTGACTCCATTATGCTGTTGAAATTTCACCTCAATTTTCTATGACAAAACAATTTTGTAGTGAATATGATACCTATTTCCTATTAAGGGTGTTAAAAGTTATAATTTTATACTTATTTTACATGGGACATACATGAATTTATTACATAGTCATTTATAATTGAATAAAATATAATTATGAATAAAACTAGGTTGTATGATCTATCTGTCACACTTAAGCTTGATTATAAAATTAACGTGAGAGGTGCTGCTAGAATTTTATAGCACTCCAAACAATTAAGTAATGTTTAGCCTCATGAGACATAAATTTAGGATGGGGACTAAAACATATTCTATTATGTTAATTTTTCCATCATGATGTCAGGGAAGTTAACCTTGACCTATGATTATGATTAATTTTTTAAAGTTGTCTCCTCATTTCACATGTTTTCTTTATTAATAACATTTTATATTATGCCTTATTATTCATGTTAATTATTCATGCCCATTTTATGCCTTATTGATTTTACTATTATCTAATATGTATTATCTTCTTCAGGTTATTTGATTTTTATTCTCTTATTTTGTTTAATAGTACACCACTTTCTTGTGTATTTCCCCAGGTTATCCCACATAGTTTTATGAATGATCATATAAAAGAAGTTTTCAATAAAGATGATGTATTCCCTATTTAGGTTGTTATTTATTGTACATAATTCCAAACGAAACTATATGTAACGCCCCGACCCCAGCTACCCAGAGTCGGTGCATTACTTCGTAACATTGGAATGATCACAAAAGATCAAGTCTCGAAAGACCGATTAGTTTAGTAGCCTTGGAAACACTAGATACATTCGTAAACGTTACATTACATCATAAAGTGAAAAACTACAATAAAAAAGTCTCCATAGTCCACACTCATATCCTCTTCTGACTATCCCTGCAGGTCATTCATAAAATACTTCTTCACATCCTGGAAAATATTAAAACATTGAAAGGGGTGAGCACAAATTCTCAGTAAGGATAACAATATTGCGGAAGCTTTCATAAATAAACATAAACATTTAAGGCAATGTATAACTAAAACAAAAGCCTTTTTAAACTTGAACATCAACATAATATGGCAAAAGTAAAATGAGATAATGCCATTTACTTCTTCACATGGATATTCTACTGGTCTAATAATCACATGCAATATCAATAACCACTTTCATAATGATGGAATGTATAATGCCGGACATTCTGAAACATTTTGTCAAGGCCTCGGCCAAGACATCTAAAATGATTAAGGCCTCGACCAAAACCATAAATCAAATTGGGAAAGGGCCTCGGCCAATTCCACGTCTAGTTGTCTCATGAGACCTACCGATGCATCGAGGAGCTATAGCGGGCTCCACCCGTCACTTATTAAGTCCAATACATTCCTCATATGAATAGGTTTAAACATATCATAAACCATAACATAATCGTATCACATAAAACATGCATAAAGGAAACATAACATTTCCACATTTCAATCAGAAGATATCAATACAACACTTTGATATGATAAAAACGCTTTCAAAACCATTTTCAATACCAAAATAAAAGAAAGTTAAAACTTTGTATTTATTTTTCATTAAAAAAAATGATGGCTTGTAGAGGAAGCCGAAACTCAAATAATGGTCACGGCGGCGGAGAAGTCATTGTCGCCGCATAAGTACGGAAAGAAAAACATTCCCTTTTGTCGTTTAGAAAAATGCTTCGTATAAAAAGATTCCTTTTGAATAAACGTAAAAGTCAAAGGGGTTTATACACCGTATAAAAGAAATTTGTGTATAAAACAAAATATGCCTCAATGAAAGGAGATTGAGACGAAGTCCTTAAAAAGATCATTTCTAAAATAAAATAGATCTGTTATGTGTATTCACTATATGTACACATAAAGAAAGTACAAATACAATATAGGACATAATAATATCATGACATAATTTGAAAGTAGGAGATTAACCCAAAGAATGGAAGTTGGGTTAAAAAGTTCCCTTACCTCTTGTCTGACTTGACTCAACCGTTCTTTAACCTCCTGAATAATAAACTAGAGTTAATATATACCTTATTAAGAACCATTTTCAATTTCATTATCCTTATTATATCACTTATTACAATGATATGAACATTATGTAATTATTTAAGTTAATAACGGTCGTTTTGTCGATCTTTGGAACTTGAGTCAACAATAAGCTTCTTATAATTACAAGTTGTTTATGTGGTGAAATATCCATTATATCCAGAATTATATTAATGATTTAGATTTCATATATATCTTATATATCCAGTATATACATTCATTTATAATATTACGTAACATTTAGAGGTAAGAAATGAAATGCACCGTTCATGGAGACGGTAAGCCGTACGCATGAACGCTACTTTCATTTCAATTTCATATTTAATGGAACTAAATCATAATGATATAAATGTATAATATAATTCCAGTATAATATAGTGTATAATACCATTTACTCCATCCTTTATACATCCCACATATGGCATTAACGATTCAAATCACTTTGAGGGGGCGGTAGTCCGCACTTCCTAAAATGAAATTATCGCGTTTTACCCATAATGGAAATCATAAAGTAAGCCATAAATGAGAAATACATAAGCATAAGTAAAACATAAACACATTATATATCATATATAAATATAGTGACATCTTAATGGCCACCTTTGAAGGTGTTATATGAGTGTTGAACAATCATCGTTTCGTGAGGCAGAAATTCGCCATCCACAGAAACCGTATGTTCTTTAACCATTAGATGTAGGTGTGTGTAAGTGTAGCTCGAATCCTTCTTATAACAACATCATAGTATATTGAGGATACTGGTGTTGTTACAAAAGAAATGAATAAAAAGAGTTTAGGGGGTTGGAGAAGAAAAATAAAACAAAACAACATTAGAAAAGACATTACCTCAAAATCGGGTAACGCTTTTTGATTTGAGCCAAAGGCTTCCTTGGGAAGAGTTATGCCCAAAGTGAGGATTCTAGGAGTAATAGAGGGATGTTGGGAGAGTATTTGGGCAGAGGTTTGCCGAGCCAAATGGCTTGAAGGTGTGAATAAGGTGGGAGAGGTGGGGGCCTTTTATAAGTGGAGAGGAGGGGCTCTTTTGGAAAGATTGAAATGTTACATTATTTACACAATGCTTTTCGGATTATAAAGGTCCCACACTTATATAATTCGAGGATAAGGTGATAAGGGTTCTAAATATCCCCATACAATTGGCTTTGGACAAGTTTAAGCCTTGGATTTTGCATTATCTTCTCATTTTATTTAAATCGTTAAATAATGAGGTCATCACTGCATCATCATGATGTCATAAATAATTTAATTTATTTAATGTATAAAAATTATAAAAAAAATTCTATGATGTAGGAAATCTTTTTAGCGTTCTAATGAATATTTATAATAAAAATTTGGACGTGTTTATCCCCACTTAAAAATTGTTTTAGTAAAATAACTCATGTTTGTGTCATTTTTTTACTTTAACATTAAATAAAAGGTGTTTATGTCATTTTCTAACTAAAGTGGCTCCATGGGGTCCCCAAGTTGACCCATGGGTTGTCTTGGTCGGCCATGACTCATCCAATAGGAGTAGGACAAGTGTCATTCTCATCTCATATTATAAAAATATTGTTTTTACCTTAAACTACACTAATTAACTCTAATCGCGATTAAGAACTTAAAAGTTACTATTCACCAAAAAATTATTTTAATCTCATTGAACCACATTTTACTTCTTAATGACAACCATGTATGTCGGATTTTTGAAAATCAAATCACAGAAGTGGTAATATTTCATTTAAACAAAAAAATCAGTTATTTAACTACCACTTAGTGGTTTCACTATTCTCAAAAATTGAAGTTTTTCAGAACAAGGCCAAAATTTCACCCTAAGCTATAATTGATATTACGAATTCAAAAATGATGTCTATTTTACAAAATTCCAAACATATTAGTTGCATTAATTAATTTTATAATTAATTCCCGCTGTCACAACAAATAGCGTGTTTTTAAGAAACAATTTATATCAAAAGATTGGCAATTGTTTATGTCCAATTTAAATGTTAAATTAATTCTAATGACCACCATTGGATAAAATGGTAAAAATATATTATAATTATACTCTAAAACCACTCAATAGTATAATTTATCACTATGAATTATTTTGATTAAAAAAGTTGTTTTAAGTATTTTTCACTATTCATAAAAATTTTGAAGTTCTCAGAAAATTACAAAAAAATCAACATAGGCTAATTTCAATATTAGGAATACAAAAATGAAGTCCATTTTGAAATATAAAATTTCTATAATTTTAAAAAGTGGTTATTACTATTCATAACGGCTACATTGATTTGTCGCGATGTTTTAGAACTCGAAGTTGCGTACAATGCAAGCTATTGCATTATTGAAAGAGAGGCGTATCGTGGAAGCTCGGGGTGTTACATTCTCCCCTCCTTCAATAAATTGCGTCCTCGCAATTTGAAATTTTTCTTTGATAATAAAAGGTTGAAAAGAGAAAATACCTTTGTGGAAAACCCACATCGGAAATAAGGTTAATAAAATTTAGCCTTAATAAGAGGGAAATGGAAATAAGAAAGTCACCACCAAATTATGATATCGATAAGGAGAACATTGGTGGCAATTAAAGACATATAATTGGAGGAAAAACGTAAATATTTGTAGGGAGTGATTGAGGTCATCAATCACAATCAACTGTCAAATTGAGGGCCTCAAAGCCTTCAATCTATGTTGATTTAAAATATCATCAGTTCAACAAGACATAAGGTATTAGGATAACACATTTTTTGTTTTAATATCCCTATACTAAAGTTTAAGAATTAATTTATTCATTGAATAAGAGATAGGTATATATATATTTATGCTTGACAATTAGTGTTTCAACCTTCAACTCATCTTTCACTCAAAAAGATAATAGAACTCAAAAATATTATTATTATCCTAATTGTATAAGGTTCCAAATGTTAACACATACCATTTAGATTAGTAAAATTATATTGTAATAACCAGGGAATTCCTGTAGGCTAGTGGTAGGAAATAAAGGCTTGTCGCACTATGGTTGTGGGTTCGATTCCTGCAGCTTTGTCCGATGAGATGGGTTATGCCCCACCCTGCAGGTTGTCCTTTTCCTAAAACTATAGTATTATAATATCCAAAAATAATCTTCATAAATTTTTAACCTTAAACAATACTATCCAAAGATCAACTTAATCCACTCCAACCTTTATAGTTATCCAATATACCTTTGTCCAGACTTTCTCTAAAAGGTCTCTTAATTCCAAAATCAATTTATCAGATTCCCAAAACAAAGTAATGTTTCTCATATTGTCACATACTAAAAATATGATTACCTTAATCATATTAAAACCTTAATGAAATCAACAAGTACTGCAGTACAATCCATATATATATATATATCACATTATTATTATAACCAGAATATAATCCTTGAGTCCAAAAGCACCAATACATTAATTATTCCGCTTCAACTGTAGTCACAGCATATGATTGGCCTTGATCCCTTGGACTTTTCTGAGGTAAGTTTCCTTGACGCTTAGGACATTCATTTGCATAATGCCCTGTTTCCCTACAATTGTAGCATTCAACTTTGACAGCCTCTTTCTTTCCCTTGCAATCACGAGCCTGGTGACCCTTTTCTCCACATTTATAACAAACGCCCATTCCTTTTAGGCAAGTACCAGGGTGATTCTTCCCACAATTATCACATAATGGAAAATCCTTCTTTCCCTTTTTCCCTTTATCTGTATCTTGTTCCACCGTTCTCTTCTTCTCTTGCTTTAATTTGTTGTCATAATACTTAGAGAATTCCTTTTCTGTCTTGATAGCACATGAGACAATATCTTCGTATGATGAAAAGGATTGTGATACCAAAGTTCGACGGAGAAATGGTTTTAACCCATCAAAGAAACGATCAATCTTACTCCTTGGGTTACGTATATAATCGGCAGCATGCCTCGCTAACCTTGTAAAGTTAGCCTCATACTTTGCGACATTCTCATCCTCCTTCTGCCTCAAACTCAGAAATTGCCTTTCCATATCTGCTCGATGGTCATGAGGAAAATATTTTTCTAAGAAAAGCTCTTTGAACTCCCTCCATTCCATATTCGATACGTCATCATCTTCCTTTGCGTTTTGAATCAGCGACCACCACTGATCGACATCTCCAGTGAGGCGGTAAACTGCCATGACAACCTTCTCCCTTTCACTACTCCCCAAGGCATGGAATATTTTCTCTAAGGAATTTATCCATTGCTCAGCTACTATAGGATTTGTACTCCCATTAAAGGTTGGTGGTTGTTGCCTCATGAAACGATCTAGCATTGATCCTCCACGTTGCGGATCAGGGTGCTCCATACGAGTAAGGTTATTATTCATAACCTGCGTGAGTTGTCCCAGTACGGTGAGAAGATGATCAGCACCAGTTGTATCTCCAGATCCACAATAATTATCTTGAGCAGGAGGGCAATCCCTACACGGAGTTCGTGCATTGATATGGTTTCCATTCCTTCCACTAGGCGCCATTTCTAAACAATGGCATAAACTGGATTAGTTTATGAATCAAAATACATAATTCCATACTTTGTTAAACACTTTACATAAATTGAACTATTTATGGATATAATCCATAATCATAAAAAGAAATGTTTTCTTTGAGGAAGTATGTACTCATAACCCTTCATAGTGGTTTGTAAATAAAATGAGAATTATCCTAAGCATATCCCCCGGGAGTGTCGTCACCAAGAGTGCAGCAAGGCCCGTTGTCGTGCACTAGTCCCCGTTTGAGTCTAGCTCAAAGCGGTGTTTTCGGGTTTTACCCCTAGGTACATCTGTGCCAGAGCCGCCTCTACCTGCTCGTATCCAGACAGGGATGTATTTCTCGGAAAAGTCATAACATCTCTATAATACCAAAATTCTAGGAAGTTCTTCTATACTAATCCTCAAAGTCTATCTTTGGGCTATGTGCTCTAATCAGAGTTTATCTAAATCTAGCTTCCAAGGTTAGTACTAAACTGCCTCTGATACCAACTGTAACGCCCCGACCCCAGCTACCCAGAGTCGGTGCATTACTTCGTAACATTGGCATGATCACAAATGATCAAGTCTCGAAAGACCGATTAGTTTAGTAGCCTTGGAAACACTAGATACATTCGTAAACGTTACATTACATCATAAAGTGAAAAACTACAATAACAAAGTCTCCATAGTCCACACTCATATCCTCTTCTGACTATCCCTGCAGGTCATTCATAAAATACTTCTTCACATCCTGGAAAATATTAAAACATTGAAAGGGGTGAGCTCAGATGCTCAGTAAGGATAACAATATTGCGGAAGCTTTCATAAATAAACATAAACATTTAAGGCAATGTATAACTAAAACAAAAGCCTTTTTAAACTTGAACATCAACATAATATGGCAAAAGTAAAATGAGATAATGCCATTTACTTCTTCACATGGATATTCTACTGGTCGAATAATCACATGCAATATCAATAACCACTTTCATAATGATGGAATGTATAATGCCGGACATTCTGAAACATTTTGTCAAGGCCTCGGTCAAGACGTCTAAAATGATTAAGGCCTCGGCCAAAACCATAAATCAAATTGGGAAAGGGCCTCGGCCAATTCCACGTCTAGTTGTCTCATGAGACCTACCGATGCATCGAGGAGCTATAGCGGGCTCCACCCGTCACTTATTAAGTCCAATACATTACTCATATGAATAGGTTTAAACATATCATAAACCATAACATAATCGTTTCACATAAAACATGCATAAAGGAAACATAACATTTCCACATTTCAATCACAAGATATCAATACAACACTTTGATATGATAAAAACGCTTTCAAAACCATTTTCAATACCAAAATAAAAGAAAGTTAAAACTTTGTATTTATTTTTCATTAAAAAAAATGATGGCTTGTAGAGGAAGCCGAAACTCAAATAATAGTCACGGCGGCGGAGAAGTCATTGTCGCCGCATAAGTACGGAAAGAAAAACATTCCCTTTTGTTGTTTAGAAAAATGCTTCGTATAAAAAGATTCCTTTTGAATAAACGTAAAAGTCAAAGGGGTTTATACACCGTATAAAAGAAATTTGTGTATAAAACAAAATATGCCTCAATGAAAGGAGATTGAGACGAAGTCCTTAAAAAGATCATTTCTAAAATGAAATAGATCTGTTATGTGTATTCACTATATGTACACATAAAGAAAGTAAAAATACAATATAGGACATAATAATATCATGACATAATTTGAAAGTAGGAGATTAACCCAAAGAATGGAAGTTGGGTTAAGAAGTTCCCTTACCTCTTGTCTGACTTGACTCAACCGTTCTTTAACCTCCTGAATAATAAACTAGAGTTAATATATACCTTATTAAGAACCATTTTCAATTTCATTATCCTTATTATATCACTTATTACAATGATATGAACATTATGTAATTATTTAAGTTAATAACGGTCGTTTTGTCGATCTTTGGAACTTGAGTCAACAATAAGCTTCTTATAATTACAAGTTGTTTATGTGGTGAAATATCCATTATATCCAGAATTATATTAATGATTTAGATTTCATATATATCTTATATATCCAGTATATACATTCATTTATAATATTACGTAACATTTAGAGGTAAGAAATGAAATGCACCGTTCATGGAGACGGTAAGCCGTACGTACGCATGAACGCTACTTTCATTTCAATTTCATATTTAATGGAACTAAATAATAATGATATAAATGTATAATATAATTCCAGTATAATATAGTGTATAATACCATTTACTCCATCCTTTATACATCCCACATATGGCATTAACGATTCAAATCACTTTGAGGTGGCGGTAGTCTGCACTTCCTAAAATGAAATTATCGCGTTTTACCCATAATGGAAATCATAAAGTAATCCATAAATGAGAAATACAGAAGCATAAGTAAAACATAAACACATTATATATCATATATAAATATAGTGACATCTTAATGGCCACCTTTGAAGGTGTTATATGAGTGTTGAACAATCATCGTTTCGTGAGGCAGAAATTCACCATCCACAGAAACCGTATGTTCTTTAACCATTAGATGTAGGTGTGTGTAAGTTTAGCTCGAATCCTTCTTATAACAACATCATAGTATATTGAGGATACTGGTGTTGTTACAAAAGAAATGAATAAAAAGAGTTTAGGGGGTTGGAGAAGAAAAATAAAACAAAACAACATTAGAAAAGACATTACCTCAAAATCGGGTAACGCTTTTTGATTTGAGCCAAAGGCTTCCTTGGGAAGAGTTCTGCCCAAAGTGAGGATTCTAGGAGTAAGAGAGGGATGTTGGGAGAGTATTTGGGCAGAGTTTGGCCGAGCAAAATGGCTTGAAGGTGTGAATAAGTTGGGAGAGGTGGGGGCCTTTTATAAGTGGAGAGGAGGGGCTCTTTTGGAAAGATTGAAATGTTACATTATTTACACAATGCTTTTCGGATTCTAAAGGTCCCACACTTATATAATTCGAGGCTAAGGTGATAAGGGTTCGCAATCTCCTCATCCAATTGGCTTTGGACAAGTTTAAGCCTTGGATTTTGCATTATCTTCTCATTTTATTTAAATCGTTAAATAATGAGGTCATCACTGCATCATCATGATGTCATAAATAATTTAATTTATTTAATGTCTAAAAATTATAAAAAAATACTATGATGTAGGAAATCTTTTTATCGTTCTAATGAATATTTATAATCAAAATTTGGACTTGTGTAACCCCACTTAAAAATTGTTTTAGTAAAATAACTCATGTTTGTGTCATTTTTTTACTTTAACATTAAATAAAAGGTGTTTATGTCATTTTCTAACTAAAGTGGCTCCATGGGGTCCCCAAGTTGACCCATGGGTTGTCTTGGTCGGCCATGACTCATCCAATAGGAGTAGGACAAGTGTCATTCTCATCTCATATTATAAAAATATTGTTTTTACCTTAAACTACACTAATTAACTCTAATCGCGATTAAGAACTTAAAAGTTACTATTCACCAAAAAATTATTTTAATCTCATTGAACCACATTTTACTTCTTAATGACAACCATGTATGTCGGATTTTTGAAAATCAAATCACATAAGTGGTAATATTTCATTTAAACAAAAAAATCAGTTATTTAACTACCACTTAGTGGTTTCACTATTCATCAAAAATTGAAGTTTTTCAGAACAAGGCCAAAATTTCACCCTAAGCTATAATTTATATTACGAATTCAAAAATGATGTCTATTTTACAAAATTCCAAACATATTAGTTGCATTAATTAATTTTATAATTAATTCCCGCTGTCACAACAAATAGCGTGTTTTTAAGAAACAATTTATATCAAAAGATTGGCAATTGTTTATGTCCAATTTCAATGTTAAATTAATTCTAATGACCACCATTGGATAAAATGGTAAAAATATATTCTACTTATACTCTAAAACCACTCAATAGTATAATTTATCACTATGAATTATTTTTATTAAAAAAGTTGTTTTAAGTATTTTTCACTATTCATAAAAATTTTGAAGTTCTCAGAAAATTACAAAAAATTCAACATAGGCTAATTTCAATATTAGGAATACAAAAATGAAGTCCATTTTGAAATATAAAATTTCTATAATTTTAAAAAGTGGTTATTACTATTCATAACGGCTACTTTGATTTGTCGCGATGTTTTAGAACTCGAAGTTGCGTACAATGCAAGCTATTGCATTATTGAAAGAGAGGCGTATCGTGGAAGCTCGGGGTGTTACACTATACTTCTCGATCAAGTAGAACATATTAAGTGTTATATTATATAATAAATCTTGTATTAAAGTGAAATAAATTCAAGGGTTGTTATAGTTGGAATCTGAGGAAATGTTTAGTTATTTTTATTATTTAGGATTAGAAAACTATAGTGAAACCCATTGAGATAACAATATGTATAATAAAAAAACTCTATATTTTAGTAATTAAAAATTAAGTATTCTATAAAAAAAAATACATCCATATCTAGATACTACATGATGGTGTTGTTGTGGAATATATGTACAATGGGTAAAAACATGAAGAAAACGCATTGAAGTAGAATCGACCTAGAACTAGTGCATGAAAATGGGCATTGCTGAAAACCTCGTTTAGCACTCTCAAAGGGTATGTTTTAGTAAATTCATATTAATTTTATGAACCATTTTATGATAACAATAAAATACCAATAAGAATATATGTTAAAAAATAGATCACAAATAACATAGATTGAATCCTAGATATTCATAAGTTAGTTAATTACATATAATTAGTATGTTATCTATTTAATGTCATTAGATTACAATGTCCATTTTTAGTAGTTTAATAATAATCATCCCTATTTTCCCCAATATTCTAGAAAATTTCTATAAATAGGAATAATCTGTTAAACAATCAAACAAATGTGTAATGTGACGACTACCCCAATGAGCTTCACAACCCAATGGGGTCTAGAATAATTTTTTTGATGATACTCTCTTAATTGAATAAGGTTCTAAAAATAATCCTATATTAGGAATATTACCAAAATCATCTTAAGTAAGAACAATAAATAATGAATAACTTCATATAACAAAGGCCTCTGACATTCAATGGATCATATGATCCCTTAATCATGAAAAAACAGATCAACTCCATGAGAATGTCCTTGAAATCCGTAATTGTTAAAAAATAGTAAAGGTTATACAAGTTGTTTAACATATTGAGGTATATATGGTCAATGGTGGGAACTTATTAAGAATATAGTGCCTAAGTAAGATATTGATGTGATGGGGTCAAAGAAATTCTGGAAAATGTTTTTTGATAAATAGTTTCCTCACAATCCTGGATTTAAAATGGAAATTTATTTACTTTCATCCAGAAAAAATTATATGAATATATCATGGTGTCTGAGGAAAACATCATAATATTGTCACATTATTCCCCTAGAATTTTCATTTCCCCTGAATAAGGGATATACCTCTTATTTATTGAGATGAAACCTAGTTTACGAAAATCCCTGGAAATACAAGACGTTGATAGTTATGAGGAATTATTTTTGATGTTCCCTCAAACTCAAGATGGAGGTCATAGATTCTATATGGTATCATATGGATATGAAGAGGAACATGGAGTTTATTTCTGGTAGTCTGATGGAGAATTCTAATAGTGTTATGAAATTTCATCATCCCACTTGTGAAATGTGTTTAAATAAGTAACCTAAAAATTTTATACATGGAATGAGGAAATGATTTTGTTGATGGAATTGAGGACACATACCAAGTGATTTATGACACAAAAGAACCCACTAATGCATTGGAAGATAGGATTGATATAGTAAACCCTCATCACATTGTTCATTAATTCAACTTCAAGGAACCTAGGAATATTTCAAACTAATGTACCAATCCATGGGTTTTTGGATACATCCAACAACCTCCATGGAAGAAAAGTTGAGGGGTTTCCATCACTACTACTATGGTGGATTCAAAAATTTGTTTCTGATAGGTATGTTAGTTTTTAATTCAAAAAAAAAAGAAAACGCTTTTTTATTCAAGTACCACTAATGTTTAGTTGAATTATTTAAGAACCACCACAATACATATAAGTAGAACTTTTAGTGAAAAGATAAAAAGGGGAAATTATAACATCCTAAGAATTTAACACCACCCCCATCACAATTTCTAGGATTAACTTCTAAGAAAACCTTTTCATACTCCCTATTGGTTAGAGTGAGTATATATTAATAGGGGTGAATTGAGTAACGGATAAAAATTAAGGTTAAAATGCATTTAAATAAAACCCCCCAATAATAAAAAATCAACCAAGATTTCCAAAATATTATTTTGATATATGTTTTATGATTTTATAAGATTTATAAAATGATTGATTTGTTCTTGGGTCAAAAAATATACAATATTATTCTATCCAATGTAATCAATTTACTTAATCAAAATTTTTTAATAAAAATAATTTAGATAATCTATCCAAGTAGTAGTTTTTTTATTTAAAATATAAATTATTTTAAAGAAAATAATTAATGTAAAACAAAAAAATCATAATTTTAATACAATGGTTTAATATCAATATGATACTTAGTCGTCTCTATATGGAAATCACCTACTTCCATGTAGTTTATAGAAAGTAAACTTTTTATCCATAACTAGGATTATGTTTTACAATAGTAAAAATATCTAGGTCACACATGATGTCTTCCACTATATTGGTGGGAGTATAAAGAAACAATAGGTCACAACAAGACCTCTACCAAAACATGTGGGAAAATGAATAAAAAATGTGTTCAGAAGATATTAATGTATCATATAGTGAAATGTATGAGAAATTACAAGTAGATAAATGAGTATACACACATTGCACATAATGTAATAAAAAATGAACAAATAAATAAAGTAAGAATATATAAATAATAACTTTTCTCTATATGATAGGATATGTGGCACATGAATCCTTAAAAGTTATTTGATCGAAGGATTGAGTAACTTTTTAGAAGTTTCAATAGAACAGAGTTTCGTAAACTCTTATGATCATGACTATAGGAATATAGTGGATGAATATTGTTCATAATATTCCTCGGTCGAGTGTAAAAAATAAGTAACATGTATTCTATTTTGGTTCATTAAAATATGTCCATATCACTTTTCATATGCATCAATGTAAGTGAATCTACACTTTTTTAATATTAGGCAGTCTGCTTTCACTTTTATCAACAACAATAGCACAAAGAATCATCCAGATCCTAGGAATTGTCATAATCCATATATGACACATATTTTAATGCATCTCAATCAAGGAATTAAAAAAAATAAATAAAATATTCTTGAGTATTTAAATTTATAAACTCGTCCTTGTATATATTTAATTAGAAAATATTAATAAAAGAGTAAGCAATGATGAGTCTTTTGAATGGCGACACTAGTGGGGATTAAGTTTGGCAGTGAGTCAATTGGATAGTATTTTTAGATTTGGAATTGTTTGTTTTGAATGGTAATATTTTATGGTGGTGAGTCTTTATAATGGTGATATGTATTCTGATAAGTTAAGTTGGTTTTGGTTCATTATGGAAGTGAGTCCTCTAACAGTGTGTCATCTATACACATGGTCAATTTTTCCTTAAAGAAGATTGAATTCCTTGATGGTGTATCATGGTGATGTTGAAAAATTGTCTATGTTGAGTCATTTTCTAACGATGAGACATTTTATAAAGGTGCCTCATACATTGTCAAATTCCATCTTAGTGGTGACTCATTGAGGATGGTGAGACATCATTGTGGTGACTCATCTTAAATGGTGAGCCATATTGGAATTTACTAATCCTTAATGGTGAGTCATCTTGGTGGTGACTCTTTCTCAGACATAAGAATATTTTTTCTAATATTTATTATATGATAAAATACTAACATAATACATTATTCTCATTTTAGTCATAATAATTTTAATTTTATGATCATTAAAAAAAAGTAGGTCAATAATCTACCCATTTTTGGTGACCACAAATCATCGAATTTTATATGCATGATATCAAAGGTAAATCAGGGATGTTTAGAAATATGGTGTCAAAGAAAAATAATGGAATCATGTTGAAGAGTATACATAGGTACCATGAATAATTATTATACATAGTATAATGATATAAATGGAAAATAATTATTTCACAATGTACCAAAGTAATGTTGAAACGTATATGGTTGAAAATAAATATCACTATAAAACTAAATGCAAAAGAAGTAATGCGTTTTTGGGGATTTTCAAAAATTGATAAATAGAATTGGTAAACCGAGAGAGGAAAGGAGTAATTATAATTTAAATATAATAGAATGAGAATATGAAGAATAATATAATTCCCTTGATGAATTTTAGTGAAAATTTCAACCCATTTTTTTTAAAAAAGGTTACATTAATAAAAAATACCATATAAGACATAATATATAATCAATGGTCTTTGATATTGGTTGAAGGTTCAAAAGGTGATTTTCCCTTGTCCTTGTCATAGTAAGTGAAAATTGTCTCAAATGGTATACCGTAACAATGGTTATTACATCAGTTAGAGATAAAGGTGATCAAGGCTCCCAAAATAGGATGGGTATTTAGTGCTAAACATCTTATATGGGAATGAGATAAAATGGATAATATCTGGCTGGAAAAGAAGCATTAATGTTTTTGGTAATTCATGTCTGGAATCACTACAGATCTGTAGCTAGAGGAGTCAAATGGGAAGTTACTGGAATGGCTTCCTGAGCCACAACAATAGTCCCCTGAACCTGTAGAAAAGGACTCATGCGTTTTTTGATGTCCATGTTTATACTTCGATCTGTTTCTATTACCCTAAAAATGTCCTTCTTTTCATATATAAATATCTGAAGAAATATATTTATAACGCTAAACTGGTATAAATATTCGTTAAAGGACCTACTGATAGGAGGTATCCTCAAATTCTCTTCTAGAAACATGAAATTAGAATCCATGGCACACTTAGTATATATACATGAGAGATAATACATTATATAATTACATATATTCTCTTGGTCATACTTAATGTCCTTATAATATTATATAATCAACCTGAGAATATGACCACTATTACACCTTAATCTTTATAAGGTTTATGGAGGGTATACAATAGTATCACTTTAAGTACTATTTGAAGCAGTTTTATGTATTTATTTGACCACTAACATGAGAAACTCAACATCAAAAATAGTACAAGAAGTAAAGGTTGAACAAGATTCTATAGAATATGGTGTTTTAGTCTCTCATTTAAATCATCAATAGAAGGTGAAAAGGAAGAGTTCCTCCCTTCAACTATAGATCTCAAAGTATCAAGCTCGCTCGAATGTATTCTATTCTCAACTTACACTTCCTGAATATGGTGCATCATTTTTAGATGAATGTGTTGTATCACCAATTAAAACAAGTACCTCAAATATTTTCACATATCTTAGAAATACTTTAGGTTTGATTCTTAAAAATATTACCAAAATATAGAACCATATTTTTCTGAAATCTTCTAAGTCAGCCTTGGTGACCATATCCTCTAACATAGAAGGAACTGTAGTAGCAACAACTCTCTAAGTAGAGATACTGTGAAAAAGACCACCATCATCAATTTTACTAAGGATTATTCTGGATCCATTGGTCCTTCAATGGAAGGTCCAAAATTCATTGGTAGAGTGTGAAAATTACAATTTTTTTCCCCATTATTCCTACAAGGTGTTTTTCGAAATGTTGTAAGGCTTTCCAAGAAGCATAACCACTAAAGAAGAAGGAAATATAAGAACCACCGTAGATGAAATTTAAGAGGGGTCTGAATAGCAGGAACTAAATCTCCCAATGGTATATAAATAGTTTTCCAACAATAGGCTCATATTCAATCTATCCATTAACTCTCTTACTAGCCACTAACTATTTAATACTAGTAACAACATTAATATTCTCAACAATAATAGAATCCACAACCTTCTGATCATCAGTAAAAAAATCATTATCAAGTTGAGAAAAAGAATGATGACTTAGTGATTTCTCCCCCTCAGTAGATGTATCTCCATATTCCCTATCATGAATATCCACGTCATCAAAAAAGGCAAGCCTCTCCTCTAATTTGGAAATAGAACAATGAGGAAAAGTAATAATTTCTTATAGAATATAAAAACCGAATCATCTAATTTTCTCACTGGAACCAATAGGGAAAGATCCTTTATCATCATAATCCCTATAACGACCACCACCACCATCATCATGATCATCATCATTTTTATCTCTATTTCCCCTTCCATTTCCATATTCATCATATTCTTTTTAATTTTTTTCACAATCACTACTTTCCATAGATGATTTTTAGTTTCTATTGAATTGATCTTCAATAGATACTTTAGTATGTGCTTCATCACTACCTTCCTTTAAAATATTTTCCCTTTTAGGGAGTATCCTTGGAAGGCTAGGAGCTCTATATGCGATAGAATGAGATCTAGGTGGTAGGGCTTGGTCACATCCCTCAAAACAATTATTTCTCTTCATCATCACTACCAACATTAGCTTCTTCTTTCTCATCATAATCAGAGTACCCAAAAATTTCACCAGCTTCTAGACCTGGGTCGAGTTGGTATATTTCTCATTAATGATGATAAATAGGGTTAAAATAATCATAAATATTTTAACTAGTAACTAACCATTTCTATTCCCATGGGTTTCATTTTATCTTAATTGTTATAAAACATATTTTAGTGATGCAGAATCCACCACAATCCACAACAAAATCTTCATCATATAAAAATATACTATTAGCGTTTAACATAGAAGAAATGATCTTTAGATATATCAATGAATTTTATCTTGGTGTTTTATTTATCATTTCCAACAAATGAAGCCTATAATATCTATGGAGATTTATCTACTCACTAATTTTTCTCATATACAACTACTAGATATACTGGTGCCTTATGGTAGAAAATTCAACCTTCCTTGGATAGAGAATATGTCGTATAAACATGAAAACTAACCAGAATTCTCCATCCTGCTAAGAAGAAATTGAACATATTAAAACTCCATCTCTAATTAATTTAGAATGGGTGTATTCACAGATAAAATTGTCACCATAATATGGAATGGTTCCTTTATAATCTTTAAACTCATCCTTATGTGTAACTTTTAGACAAAAATCCCAGTAGATTGAAGAAAAAAATCAATGTCTATTAACATGTCTTCATACTATGTCTTCATCCTTATCTAAATAGAACTCAACATACTGATAAAAATTGAATTCCATCCTAGGAAAAAATGTATGTCATTCGAAGATAACCAATACCTCTATACTTGGTTTTATATATCCTTGATCACTAATGACTTTTAGAAAGTTTCTATTTATCTTGAACATTTTTTTCAAGTACCTCTCCTATTTTAAAAAGTTGAGGGTTTGTTGGTTCTACTGTTGCAAATATTTTTCAACTCCACGTACAATTTAATTGATGGGAGTTATTTTTCTGGTGGAGACACTAAAGATGCTTCTATTTTTTAATGTACATTAGCTAGAAAATTTCAGGAAAAGGATATGGAATTAAATCTATTAGGAAAATAAAGATCCCAATAATGCTCAACAAAAAATGTCTCGAGGAAAGAGTGAGTTCATTGAAACTTGAAAAAATGCTGCATTTAAATAACTTGGGGTTTTTGTATACAAAAAATTGAAATAGAAATAATACATGAAAATTAAAATATAGAATAAAATTGAAATAAAATTAATTTTTATTAAAAATGGTATATAATATAAAATTAATGGCTCAAAACTAGGAATTGAAAATTTGAAAAAGATATAAGAAAATATTAAATGGTGAAAATTCATAATGGTGAGAGGTAAGAATTGTGAGGTGTCACAATGGTGAGATGTGAAAATGTTGAGAAGACACAATAATGAGACATATACAATAGAAGGACATATGCAACAATGATACATAACCAACAATGAGACATAACAAATAGAGAGACATACCCAATGGTGAGATATACCGAATAGTGAGACATACCCAACATTGAGACAATACCAATGGTCAGAAAACTTCAAAGGTGAAAAATTCTCAACAATGAGTACAATAAAAGTAATATTTACAAAAAATTATCATACCTAATTATATATTTTTAACTCATTCTCTCAGAATTGGAAGGATTAGTGAATATATCACTATGCTAATGTTATGTACCAATGTAATCAAGAGTCATGTCACCCTTTTGAAAATGATCTCTCAAAAAGTGAACTCTTACATCAATATGGTTTATTCTAGAATGTGATACTATATTTATAAATATATTTATAGCACTGGTATTGTTACAATTTATAGGTACATGTCAAAATTGATATACATACTCTAGTAATGTGTATTTCATCCAAAAAACTTCTGAACAACAACTACTTACATATATGGATTCTTCTTCAGCAGTAGGAAACACAATTTTTTTTCTTAATATACAAAGAAACATTAGACCTTCCCAAAAGATGAATTAGTCTAGAAGTGGTTTTTTATCTAACTTATATCCCCAAAATCTGCATGATAATAAATAAAAAAATCAAATTATTGTCCTCTTGGGTATATCAATCTTAAATTGGGAGTATATTTGAATTATTTTAAAATTATTTTTATGGAAACCAAGTGTAAATCAATAGGATTTTCATGAAAGTTATCACACATAACCACATATAATATAATATCATTTTGGATACCAGTAATTTAGAGAATACTTCCAATCATACCTCTGTAACTAGTTTGATAAAATAACTGCCTAGCTTCATCAAGATCCAATTTTCTGGTGGTACGCATAGAATTATCACTACACTTTTTTTAATCCAAATTAAAATATTTTAAATTATCCATTGTATATATATACACTAATTTAATATAATTTCCCCTTTAGTTTTACAAATATGAAAACCAAGAATGAATTTTATTTCACCCATACAAAACATTTTTCATCATCTTATAAAAGTCTGTAGATAATGAAAATTTTAAGATCCAAAAACAATATCAGCAACATAAATTTGAAAAACTAAAACAAATTCCCAAATTTATTTTATTAAAATGGTAGGATCTACTATTTAATTTTGAAATACATTTGAAATAAAAAAAATTCTGGATCCTATCATTTAAATATCTTGGATCTTGTTTGAAACCATACAATTCTTGTGTTAATTTGAAAACTTGATTTGGAAAATGGAGATTTTGAAAACCATATGGTTGTTTGACAAAAACATCCTAAAAAATATACCAATTTCAGAAGGAAATATTAACTTCCACTTTATAAGGGATGAAATATAGATGGGATTCATTGGCCAACATTATTCTAATGGATTCATGTTTGTCTATTGGTGAAATGTTCTCTTCATAGTATACTCCTTCCTAATGACTATATTTTTATAAAAATAGTCTAGCCATTTTTCATAAAACCCTTCTTGATTCATCTACTTTATTTTTAAAGACATATTTATTGTATATAGTGATGTTGTCCTTTATCCTATCAATAATTTACAAACATTATTTCACTCAAATTTATTTAATTATTCTTGAATTTACATTACAAAGAAATCATCCTTGACTGAATAATTGATGTTCTTTGGTTCATGCTGAGAAAATAAATTTTTATGTTCATCCTGATTTATATGAGAAGATATTGTCAATATATCTATTTTTAGGTATCTAACTACACAATATATAGGATATTACTTAAGGTTCCTAATAGCTCTTGAAAAAGAGGAGATGTTGAAATTAGGTTATTCTACTGGTTTAGATTATTAATGTCTTGGAAAATATTTAGAATTGGATTATATTTATGAATATTTCACGGATTAATTAGTTGGTTTGGAATTATTGGCCGAAAAATATAAATCACCCTAAAGGTATTATAAGGAGTTATTATGATCATGTGTATCTATGTAATAAAATTTGATGAGACTATATTCTTACATAATCTTGGATCATTTTTTGAAAACACTATAAGTTTTACGGTAGGTTGAGTAACCTATGAATATTCATTCACCACACATAGAGGAAATTTTTTCTGGATTATATATAGGGTTAATAATAGTGATTTTTCAACCAAAAATAATAATGTAATTAACCTTAGGTTTTCTATTATTCCAAATATCCCAAGGGGTCTTCTTTATGTTTGGCCTAATTAAAACATGGTTGATTGTGTATGATGATATATTTACATCCTATTCCAAAAAAGTAGTCTAGTATGTCACACTCATTTAGTATAGTTTGGGTTATCTCTTGTAGTGTTCAATTTCTTCCCTCAAAAACTCCATTATCTTGAGGGGTCCTAAGAGATACTGATGTTATGACTATATCCATTTTTTAATAAAAGAATTAATAATATTTATTTTCAAAATAACTACCATTATCACTTCATAGGGACTTAATTATAATTACACATATGTTTTCTATAGATATATCAAAATTTGTAACTTAAGAATCTGGTACACTTTTAATTAGTTAAATAGAACACCCATGTATAACATGAAAAGAAATATAACATTACATTTACCTAGTTCTTAAAATTAAAAAAAATAAACTCAATATGGTCCAAATAAATCCATATAAACCTACTCAAGATGTTGCGAAGTTCAAACTTATTTATTTGATTTAAAATAAAATTTATGTTTTTCCATTTTTTACAAGAGATACAAACATTTTCATTTAGAAAATCTAGTTTTGGTCATTCCATGACTAACCTATTCCTAGTCATCTTCCAAAGTGAGTGAATATTTCAATAGACTGCTCTTCAATGCCAAAATCAAGATTACTTATAAAAGGAACTCATGATGCTAACATTTTGAGAGATTAAATAATTAAGATCAACAATATAAACATTTTCATTCCTTAAAGTAGTGAAAAATAATGCATATTTAGAATAAAAAAAATATTATTATTATTCTCAAATTTAATATTCAAACTATCATCACATAATTTTGTGATTCTAAGATGGTTATACAACCAACTATCAATAAACAGTACTTTTGAAATTAAAACATAGTTGATGTTAACAATTTTTCCATAGTGGATGATGTTCCCGTTATAATTATAACAAAAGGTTCCATGACCACCATAAATCATTGTTAGGCTCTTTAACATTGATTTATATGCTATCACATTCCTTGAACAAACACTATCCAAATACAATTGAATTTTATAGGAATTCTTTAGTCATTTTTCTTAAAAAATTCAAAAAAGAAATGATTTTGGTACCATGATTTTCTTGGGATTAGAAGTGTTAGTAATAAGGGGTTTAGGAACCCATATTTTATTAATATTTCTCTCCTAAAATGATTTTAAATTTATTAATATAAATAAATTTTTTGTTTTTTTAAAATAACTATCAGTGGAGCTATCAGATATGGATTTTGGTACAGAAGTGTTCTTAACTGTTCTTCCCTATCTTGGTTGATATCCTATACATGTAAAATATTTGGAAATTTTTTTCACTAGAATTTGATTAAGTGCTTCTCTTCCATTGGTAATATATTATGAATACGTTTTATGTTGTTCATTTGACAGTTTAAGTTCAATATTCTATTTTAAAAACTAATCATTTTTTAATTTCTCGATAGATTAATTAGATTTAATATTGGTAGACAAAATATAATGTATTTTTAGAACTTCATATTTAGTGTTATGTTATTTAAATTATTCCTATATAACTCTAATATATTTAAACATCTATTATAGATACATTCCACCATCATTATATTCATTCTAAGAATTAAAATAATTAAGAATAATTAAAATAGTAGAAATAATAGGTACCTCAGAGACAGTAGTCATGAAGAACTTGTTGGCTCTATCCGACTTTTATTAGGATTAGAGTATATAACACAAGATTTATTATTAGAAGAACTATATGTTTTATTCATAGATTTCATAAAACATAATTCAATGTAATCATATGTCTTCTTGTATGTCAATTTGGGATAGTCTGCCTTATCATATCTTAATAATTAGCATTCATAATATGTAGTTTTATTATCATCCTTCATTGAATCCATTTTGTATATTTATTAAGTGTAAGTCCCCAACCTTAATAATTCCATAATCTTGAAATAAGTTAATTTACACTGACGATATTTCCAGGTTTATACTTTTAGAGAATTAGGCTATTAATATTACATTGCATTTCCAAAGGTTTCATTGTATACACTTATACTCTATCCAATTTTTTTCACAATAATAAAACACATTTAATAAAAGAATAATTATTTTCTTGATAGAAGTCTTCTTGAATACTTACATTCTCTTACCCATCCTTATACCCTGTGAATAACATTTCAAAAACATAAACTGAGCAAAAAAATCTTAGCAAGGGTTATAAAATATGAAAAGAAAACATTAGTACATCAATACCTACAAATCAATTAAACCATAATTTTCTATCATAAAACATAATCTCTTTAACATACCTCATGTAATAATAAGATTTATTAATAAAAAATAGAAATCAGAAATCAGAAATCATTAAGGTAACTTATGGAATCCATATCATACATACATTGTAGGTCTCATAGATAAATAGGGAGTTATGTTTCAAATAACCATAACAATATATTCCCTAAATCTCTTATAAGAAATGTTAACTTTTAACTTCATCACGTTACCCCATGCATTGGAGAGCTATCTCGTGCGCACCCACCATAGTTTTATCACTGAACCACCCGTATATGTAAAAAATTATCAAGAACCATAAAAAGTTCATAACATATAAAACAATCATAAAGTAAAGATTACATTTCCACATTCTAATCACAATACAACATTTTAGGATACTGAAATTCTCAATCCATTTCCAAAACAGTTTAAAACATTTAATAAAGAGATTTTTGAATCAAAGTGTCCCATACCACTTTGAAAACATTAAAGGAATTAAAATTTTTAAACATTAATGCCCATATAAATAAATCCATAAAACTAGTTTTGAAAACATGTAAATTAATAACAATCATTTAGAAGATTAAATCATTAAAACATTTAAAATGATTTTTTAGTTAATAGGCCCTTAACACTTGGGAAAATACTTGAATAAAAATAAGTAAATAATAAAATTAAATGAAACCTATAATATCATGATTATAAGGATATTCATGATATAATATTTCAATGGTTAGGATATACACAATATTTGATAGTAAAGGTTCACAATATCATGATATGCCTCAATGAAAGAAGATTGAGACGAAGTCCCTAACGAAAATTTGGTATCTTAACAACGTCACTTTAAAATTCATAAAATGAGCTGATGGGAGAGAAAAGGGTCCCTCATAACTTGGAAATAAAATTTACATTAATAAGGATATATAATAACATATCCCAGAATAATAAAATGTAAATTAAAAGACATTACATAAAATAAGCCTTTGATTAAAAGAGTACGGTGAAAGGTTCCCTTACCTCGTGTCTGAATTGGCTCATTCATTCTTTAATTTATTAAATAATAAATTTAAGTTAATTTATACTTTATTCAGAACAAATTTAATTATTATTGTTATTATTATTTTTATATAAATTATTACATTTTTATAATAATTAGTTAATTATTTGAGTTCATATCATACATTTTTTCGATGTTTGGAACTTG
Organism: Viscum album; assembly: GCA_963277665.1. NCBI lineage: Eukaryota > Viridiplantae > Streptophyta > Magnoliopsida > Santalales > Viscaceae > Viscum > Viscum album. The sequence goes on along the minus strand of OY728165.1, from coordinate 192,631,859 downwards.
AGTAAAAAAAGAACTAGTTATAATCATTAATTGTCCTTTTTGAAAACAGTACATTATCTCAAAAATAATATTCATGATTTAGATATAATATATATAATATATATCCAATATATATTTATTTAGAATATTCCATAACATTTGGATATAATAAATGAAATGCACCGTTCATGGAGACGGTAAGCCATACGTACTCATAAACAATACTTTTATATCTTTTTCATACTTAAAGAAATGAAAACCAAATTATAAATTGGTATATTATTATTTCAGTATAATATAATATTTTTTATATTTCACATATTTTAACTAACATCATCCTTTATATGTTCCATGTATGGTATGAACGAGTCATATCACTTTGAGGGGCGGTAGTCCACACTTCCTCAAATGATATTATCGTATTTATACTACAAGAAAAATAAAGGCATATTATAAATAAAAATTAAATAAGAATAGAGATAAAATAAATAAAATAAATATCATATATAATTATAGTGTTACCATAATGGCCACCATTAGAGGCAGTATGAGAAAATTGAACAGTCGTTTCGTGAGGTAGTAGTTCACCGTCCACAGAAACAATATGTTCTAATTCCATTAGATGGAGTTGTGTGTATCTTTAGTATTAATAATTATAAAAAAACCAAGTGTATTAAATATACTAGTTTTGTTATAAAATAATGTAATAAATATATTTTAGGGGGTTGGAGAAGGAAAATAAATGAAAAGAACTTGAGAGAAGATGTTACCTTTAAATTGGGTAACTCTGTTTGGTTTGAACCAAAGGGATTTCTTGAATTGTCGTCTGCCTAGGGGAAGGATTCTATGAGGAAGATATGGATATTGTGATCTTATATGGGAAGAGTTTGGCCGATCTAAGGAGGAATGATAGGTGTGAGTAAGGTTTAGAGGTGGTGGCCTTTTATAAGGGGGGGAGGGGCTCTTTAAGAATGTTTGAAAGTATTATTTTATTATAATAGGATTTTCAGTTTGAAAAGGACCATAAATAATTAAATTCAAATATAATATGACTATTATTTTAAAACCACTAAAATAATATGTTTTAGACAAGTTTTTGTTTTCATTATTAACCTTAACATTTAGCTTTGACCCTTAGTTAACTAATTCAACTCTCGCCGTGTCTTCCAGTATATTCATATTTTATGGTCAATATAGTTACCATTAAGTTCAAAGAGACCTAAAATGTATCCTTAATGACATTTTTAACATCATATATTTTATTTTGTGTAATATTATATTTTTTGGAAAATTTTATCTTTTAATAAAATATTCATTGATTTAAAAACTCATTTATGTCATATTTAATACTATTCATATCATGAATTTTTTTAAAATCATAACAACAAGATAAATTCAAAATAAAAATCATTACTTAAAAAATAAAAACTCATAGTAATCCATAAAATTCATCTATATCATAAAATGTTTTAAAATAAATTTATTTTTATATTTATAATCCCATTTATCTAAAACATTCATTAATGAGGTAATTATTACATCATCATTGTATCATAAATAAATTTATTTATATAAAGTATAAAAAATATAAATAAAATTTCATGTTTTAGGAAATATTTTTTTCTTTCTAATTGCTATTTATAGTGAAATATATCAATTATATAACACCATATTAAATTTTTTTAGCAAAATAGTACACGTTTATGATATTTTTATTTTTACATTAAATAAAAAGTTATTAATGTAATTGTATTACCCATGTGTCTTCCAAAGGTCAATCATTCTACCCAATAATTTTATTTGTCGGCCATTAATCATACAATAAGGTTAGGACATGTGGCAAGGTAATGTTATATTATTATAATTGTAGTTTTACCTTGAATTACCTTATTTACCATTAAATGCGGTAAATAAAAATGAAAAGTTACAATTCACCAAAAATTATTTTCAACCTATTGAACCACATTTTACTTACAAATAAAAACCATATATGTATAATTTTTTAAATTCCATTCATTGAAGTGGTAAAATTTAATTTAAATGAAAAAGTAGTTTTTAACTACTATGCATTATTTTTCACTATTCATCATAAATTGAAGGTTTTTAGAAAAATACAAAAAATTCACCCTAAGATAAAATTTATATTAAAAATTCAATAATAATGTCTATTTTACCAAATTCAAAACATTGTAGTTATATTAATTAATTTAATATTAATTCCTGTTGTCAAAACCAAAAAAAGTGTTTTTAAGAAGTAAAAACTATCAAAAGATTGAACTTTGTTTAAATTTAATTTAAATGTAAAAATACATACAATGACCGAAATTGGATTAAATGGTAAAAATATAATACAATTAAACATTAAAAACAATTAAAATAACAATATAACAATATAAATAAATCAGATGAGAAGGCAATTTTGAATTAAAATGTGGTATTTTTCACTATTCCTTGAAAAATGAATTTTATCAGAAAAATACCATAAATTAACCCAAAGTAAATTTTGATGTTCTGGTTCTAAAGAAGAAGTTTATTTTTCTCAAATGGAACATATAAAAGTGACTAAAACTTGATCTAAAAAGGGTTCTCCATCAAAAGCTAGTAAAACGATCTTTAAAGAATATCAGAGTATTTCATGCTTAAAATAGGATACATTCTTTTTTTAAGCCTCTAAAATTTATTGGATAAATGTAAAAAAATTTGACAAAATGTTTAATCATAATATGGGTTCTGTTCATTCCTTCCAATAATACAGGTGGGCGTTAACGACCATTTAAAATAATATTATTATCATATTATTTTTTGATATAACTCAAGGTTTTGTGCAATATAAGATTTCAATAAAACCCATTATTGCGTGTTGAGTACGCCATCAAACATAGAATCCCCTTTGAATTAAAATTAATATCTTATTCATAATTATTAATATAAATAAAAAGTATTATTCTATAAATACATGGGTCGTTACATCCTCTCCCCCATTTAGAAATTGGGTCCTCGTAATTTTAAAATTTGGCTTTGAAGCATCATTAAAAATCCCACATTGAAAAAAGAGTGAATAAAACTATCACATTAAAATAAAAAAGGAGAATTACAAATGAAACCCTAGATAACACATACTAGTATTCCATGAAAACATGGATGTGAAAGAGATACTAACTCTCATAGATTAATAGAGATTGAAAAAGAACTTGATCACGGAAAGTTAACCACCACATTACCATAAATTTGTGTTTGGGTAAAAGTATGATGATAAAAGCAAGAATATAACATTTTTGTTTCAAAATCCTTTTCATAGAGATTAAGAATTAGATACTACCTAGACTATGATCAAAATAAAATATACTTACTTTAAAATTAGAGTTTCATCCTTTAATATGTTTCAACCAAAAACTCATCCTTTCTCCAAACGTTGGGTATTCAAGATGACTTGGTCACGCCTAAAGGGTTAGAATCAACTTTTAGATAATTACATAATCTACAAAAGATTAACTACATAATTAAATTGTCTTTATACATTAACCAAGACCAAATTGGTTTGTATAGGATCAGATAATCCCAAAAAGGATAATCTTTTATAAAAATAAATACAACTCTTAATCTCTAAAATTGAACAAAAAGTACCCAATGTTCAAGAAAGACATTTTAAAAAACAATTTTCCTTAAAATTATTCAATGTTTTCCAAACTAAGTATGAAACAAAAAATTTATAAATATTTTATCAAATATTTTTCTACAAAAATCAAATCATTTATCTCCAAATAACATTAGCTACTCTTAAAGTCTCATACTGATGCGTAATTAACCAAATCACATATTCTATATGATAGGTTAATCATTTCCATAAATAACCCATATCAAAATATGTACAAAATAAAAAATATATATTCTTCCAAAATAATATTTCAACCATTACTCCACAAATGAGATTCCTTAGTATTATATTTTCCTTAATCATATTGTATTCTCAAAAGAGAAAATGTCTTCCAAAGTAACCATTATCCCTTAATCACCAAATAGTTTTCATATACTAAAGATATCTATTTGATAAAATATATGATCCCAAATCAACTTATTCTTTATAAATAAAATAATTTAACTATAAATAATAAGTCATAGTAGCCTGGGATATCATGTAGTCTAGTGGTATGTGATAAATCCCAATCACACTTTGGTGGTGGGTTCGATTCCCATAGTTTTTTCCCGACGCGACGGGTTATCACACGGCCTGTGTGTTTTCATTTTTTAAAAACAATATAATTTTATAACATTTCCAATAATTAGATAAATTATTAAAAAATAACCATAACATATTTTAACCACAAATTTTATCTCACACCTCTCATTTTCATCCAAATGATTCTTTATAACTATATCCATAAAATAAAAGAAAAGTATTCCATGAATAACATTTTTACATATCAAACTTAATTTCATACTAGAAAAAGTCTTCCTATGTAATCCCATCATCAAAAGATACTTAATACTTTTAAGCATTTCATCATCCTAAAATATACCATAACTCTTGAATCCCTTATATGTAGACTTTTTACTCAATGAAATTTCTTTATTATTCCTTAACCATTATTTCCCAACTTATTCCATAATACTTCTTTCATAAAAAAAATCATGAATCATATCCTAAGATTCAATAATGTAAAAACAACAGCTAAGAATTAATTCGTACCTTTAATTGGTCATTTTCAGTATCCTCATCCTCAATTGGAATGGAATTAGTTATTATTAAACATATAATTTTATGTTCATACTGATCCTATTCTTGAAACTTCTTTGTAGGGAATCTGTTTTTATAATGACCGTACACAACACATTTAAAACATTCAATTGATCCATCAGAAAGAACTTCTTTCCGTTTTCGGGAGTCCACTAGACGCTTCATCTTTATATAGAAGGTTATTGCTTTATGACCGTCATTACCACATCTAAAAAATATTCTCTTCCCTTTGATTCATTTTCTTAATTGTTTATTTCCACATCCTTAACACATAGGTTTTTGAATACACATACATTTATGAATATTACCTAAAAATCCATAAGGATTTCTTTCTCGCATAAATGATACCATATAAAAATAATCAAGGATCAAGTGGTCAATAATGACTCTAGATAGTTGGTTAAGAGAAACCACAAGAGTTATCATTATGTCTCCCACTTCATTCAGTAGATAATTCATAAAATAACGATAGTTTCCTTCACATATATTATTACATTGGTTCCTCCTAGATCAAACCATTCACTAAAACCAAAGAGGTAATTGTGAGTATATCGATAAAATCATCATATAATATCTTATATGTGGGTAGACACTAAGATATACTTATTCAGGTTATATTAAAGTCATTAACCTTATCTAAAACAACTATGACTCTTCCTAATATTATAACCATTATGGTTATGTCACTGATGATTAAATAACACTCTAAAAAATAAAGTTATCTAAACTGATCTATGATACCAATTGTAAGTCCCCAACCTTAAACATTACATAATCTCGAATTAAGTTAATAATTTAAATTGAGGATATTTTTAGGTTTTGGGTTTTAGGGAATTATGCCATAAATGTCACATTGCATCTCAAAAGATTACAAGGTACACATTCTTACTCTATCCAATTTTTTCAGAATAATAAAACTCCTTAAATAAAATACGAATTGTTTTTTTGATATAAATATTCTTGAATGATTCCTTTCTATTACCCTTCCTTATACCCTGTGAATTTTTTTCCAAAACATGGGATGAGAAAAAAATCCAAGTAAGGGTTATAAAATAAGAAAATAAAACTTCAGTCCATCAATACATACAAATCAATTAAACCATACAATTCAATCATAAAACACAATCTCTTTAACATACCTCATCAAATCATAAGATTTATGAATAAAACATAGAAATTATAAATTATAAATGTAACATATGGAATCCATAACATACTTACATGGTACCTTTCACAACTATGTAGGGAGTTGTGTTTGAAATACCCATCACAGTATATTCCCTAAATCTCTTAGGAGAAACATTAACGTTTACCACTATCACGTTACCCAATGCATTAGATAGATATCTCAGGATCACCTGCCCAAGGTTTATCACGGAACCACCCATATTTGTTGACAATGCCCAAGAACCATAACATATTCATAACATATAAAACAATCATAGAGTAAAGAAAAAATTTCCCCATTCCAATCACAATATTACATTTCAAGATAATGAAATAGTCAATCTATTTCCAAAACCATTTAAAACATTTAATAAAGTGATTTTTGAATGAAAGTTTCCCATACAAATTTGAGATACATAATGGAATTAAAAATTTAAAACATTAATACCCAGATAAATAAATCCTTAAAAACATTTTAAAACAAGGAGACTAATGAGAATGATTTATAATATTAAATCATTTAAACATTTAAAACAATGTTTTAGTTAAAGAATCCCTTACCACTTGAGAAAATACTTGAATAAAAATAATTAATGAATAATAATAAATGAAACCAATAATATCATTAGAATAAGGAGATTCATGATATAATATGTCAAAGGGTATTATATACACCATATAGGACAATAAAGGCTCACAATATCAAGATATTCCTCAATGAAAGGAGATTGAGACGATATCCCTTACGAAAATTCAGCTACCTTACAGCGTCACTCTAAAATTCAAAAAATGAGTTGATGGGAGAGAAAAGGGTCTCTCAGGACATGGAAATAAAATTTACATCAATAAGGATATAGAATAAGATATCGAAACATATGATAATTGAAATTAAAAAACATGTGAAAAAAGAAGTCTTTGACTAAAAGAGTACGGTGAAAGGTTCCCTTACCTCATGTCCAACTTGACTTGTTCATTGTTTAATTCCTAAATGATTAAATTTAAGTTTATTTATAATTTATTAAGAAAACTATTCATGTTTATAAATCCTTTTATATCACTTATTACATTTCTATAACAATTAGTTAATTATTTGAGTTCATATTTGACATTTTGTCAATGTTCGGAAGTCGAGTAAAAAATGAACATGTGATAATTATAAATTGTCTATGTGGTATAAATACATTATATAAAGAATAATATTCATGATTTTGATATAATATATATCATATATATCCAGTATATATTTCATTAGAATATTCCATCAAATTTGGGGATAAGAAATGAAATGCACTGTTCATTGAGACGATAAGTCGTACGTACGTTTGAAGGCTACTTTTATTTATTTTTCATATTTAACAGAATAAAAAACAAATGATACATAAGTATATTTTTATTTTTTTTATAATATAATATTTTATATATGTTAAATAGGTTCATTAAAACCATATTTTATATGTTCCATGTATTGTATGAACGAGTCATATCACTTGGAGGGGGTGGTAGTATGTACTTACTCAAATGAAATTATCATATTTATACAACATGAAAAGCATAAAGTTATGTTATAAATGAGAATTATAGATGAATATATAAAAATAAATAACATAAATATCATATATAATTATAGTTACAACATAATGGCTACCATGAGAATAAGTGAGAGGTAATTGAACAATCATCGTTTCGTGAGGTAGTAGTACGTCGTCCACAAAAACAGTATGTTCTAAATCAATTAGATGGAGGTGTCAGTAAGTGTAGTTTGAATCATTATCATAAAAAACCTAATATATTGAAGATACTGGTGTTGTTATAAAATAATGGAATAAATATAATTTAGGGGTTTGAGATGGAAAATAAATGAAAAGTACTTGAGAGAAGACATTACCTTTTAAATCGGGTCACTCCATTTGGTTTGAACCAAAAGATTTTCTGGAATTTCTGGCTTCTAAGGAGAAGGATTCTAGGAGGAGGATATGGATGTTGTGATATTATTTGTTATGTGTTTGGTCAATTGAAGGGGGTTTGAGAGGTGTGAGTAATGGTTAGAGGTGATGACCTTTTATAAGGGGGTAGAGGGGCTCTTTAAATTTTTTGAAAGTATTATTTTATTATAAAATTATTTTCTATTTAAAAAGGTCCATAACTCATTAAATTATAAGATAAGATGACTATTAATAAAAATACTCTCAAACAATAGGCTTTAGACAAGTTTTAGTTTCATTTTTGACCATATCATTTAGCTTTAACCCTTAGTTAACTAATTTAACTTTTACCATGTATTCTATTATATTCATACTATATGGTTAATATAGATAATATAATGTTCCATGTGATCCAAAATGGATCATTAATGACATTTTTGACATCATATATGTCATTTGGCTGAATCTTATATTTCTTGGATTATTTAACATTTAATGAAATATTAATTTATTTTAAAACACATTAACGTCAATTTCTATAATATTCATATCATGAGTTTTTTAAAATACATAACAAATTGATCAATTCAAAAAAAACATCATTAATTAAAATATAAAAAGTCAGAATCGTCTATAAAATTATTGGATGTCAAAAAAATTCTCAATTTTTTTTAATATTTATAATCTCATTTATTTAAAACATTCATTAATGAGGTAATCATTACATCATCATTGTGTCATTAATAAATTTATTTATTTGATGTCTAAAAATTATAAAAAAAATAACATGATTTAGGAAATATTTTTAGATTTATAATTACTATTTATAGTCAAATATATAAATTATATAACCCCACATTAAAATTGTTTTAACAAAACAATAATTGTTTATGATATTTTTTTTACTTTAAATAAAAAGTTATTAATATAATTATCTTACCCAAGTGGCTTCCCGAACCCAAAAGTTCTACCCCAAGATTTTATTGGTCGTACATGACTCATCCAATAAGGTTATGATAGTGGTAAGATATTTTTATACTATTAAAATATTATTTTTACCTTGAATTACCCTATTTCCATTTAATCGATGTGAATAAAAATCAAAAGTTACTATTCACCAAAAATTATTTTCATCCAATTGAACAAAATTTTAATTATTGATAAAAACCATGTATTTTGGACTTTCAAAATTAAATTCACAGAAGTGGTAAAATATCATTTAAATGAAAAAGTCGGTTTTAACTACTATGCTGTATTTTTAACTATTCATCAAAAATTGAAGGTTTTCAGAAAAATACCAAAAAACTCCCCTAAGCTAAATTTGATATTAAAAATTTGAAAATGAGGTTTATTTTACAAAATTAAAAACATATAAGTTTCATTAATTAATTTAAAATTAATTCTCGTTGTCAAAGCCAGAATGTGTTGTTTATGTATTAAAAACTATCAAAAGATTGACCATTGTTTAAGTCCAACTTAAGTGTGAAATTACTTCCAATGAAGAAAATTGGATTAAATGGTAAAAATATAATCATATTAAACATTAATTCCAATTAAAATAATAATCTAATTATATAAATAAATTAGATGAAAATGCATTTTTGAATTAAATTGTGGTATTTTTTCACTATTCATTAAAAAAATGAATTTTATCAGAAAAATACCAGAAATTTACCCAAATTTAATTTTCATGTTCCAATTGTAAATAAGAAGTTTATTTTTTCAAATGTAACATATAAAAGTAAAAAAATATATTTAAAAAGGTTTCTCTATCAAAAGGTAGTAAAATGAACTTTGAAGAATAATTGAGTATTTTATGCTTAAAATCAGATTCATTCTTATTTTAAGCCTCGAAAATTTATTAGATTAATTTCAAAACATTTGAAAAAAATGTTTAATAATAATATGGTTTGTTATGTTAATTCCCTCAAATAAAATGGCTAGGTGTTAACTACCATTTAAAATTATAATAATATTATATTATTTTTCGATATAACTCAATGTTGTTTGCAACCTATGATTTCAAAGAAACCCGTTGTTGTGTTTGGAGTACTCCATGAAACATAGAATCCCCTTTAATTTAAAATTAATATCTTATTCATATGTATTAATAGAAATCAAAATTATTATTATTTAAATACCTGGTTCGTTACATTTAGTGTAATTCTTTCTTTTATAGTTTGGATTTTTGAAAAACATCTTATTGTAATAAAATTTCATAAATGTACTAGACATGTGGGTATTTTCTTCATAAATTTCTAGAATATTTTAACATTAATTGGAGCATTAATATTGTATTTTTTCTTTTTTCCATTTTTGGATATAGTATCCTTGAAAGATACTGACATTATTTTTGTTTCACTAATTTTTATTGAATAGAATTATATTATTCTTAATACATCATCAGTTTCCCAATCAGTTTCTTGATTAGAATTTTGGTTATGTCACCTGAGTCACTAATTGAAATAGATTTTCCTCTCCATATTTCAGGGAGGAAAATTAGGAATCTTTTGATTAGGTCTTTTTCAGAAACTGGATTTCCCAGCAAACTCATAGTGTTCAAAATTTCAATAATCTATAGGCACAGATCAGAAATTGATTCATTAGGGTTCATCTTAAAAGTATCATAATTAATTGTATATTTATTCAATCTCTTCTCTTTTACATTAGTTATTCCCTAAAGTAAAACAACTAAGGTATCCCAAATTTCAAAGGAAATTTTATGACTAAAAATTATATTAAATTCCTCATCTCTTATTGAACAATATATAAAATTCATGGATTTGGAATTATTATGATAATCATTCATAATAGAACTAGCCTTAACTAACTATAGTAGTTGTAGGCAGTTCATATCTATCTTTTATAGTAGTTCAAATCTCAAAACCCATGCACTATATAGGCAATTTCATTTTTATCCTCAACTAATCATAATTATTACCATTTAAAAAAGGATCCATGTTGGAATAAGAATGTTCTTGTCTATTTTTCTTTTAAAAAATTAATTTATAACTAACTGAAATTTATGATCATTATAGAACAATTAAAATCATAGTTTACAATGTTTTTAAATAATTTGATTCCAAATCTCTAATAACCTTTGATACCAAGTGTTTTTCTGAGTGATTATATCAAGAGGGTCGTGAATTGAGACCCCAATAATTTTTTTATTAAAATGTATATAAATAAAATCCCCAAAAATTAAAATCCGCCCTCTCTAATAAAATATTTGTTTGATATATGTTTTAGTATTTCTGAGAATATCTCTAAATATTGATTATGTCTTCGGTAAAACAATATAAAATATTACTTTATCCATTTAAATCAATTTTATTAATAAAAATATTTTATGAACATTAGATAAGATAAACTATAAATGTAGTGGGTTTTTTCAATATAAAATATAAACTATTTTAGAAAAAAATAAATAATGTAAAAAAACACATAGTAGAATGTGAATAGAATATATTCAGTGTCTAAAAAAGTGTAGTCTGCTCCACTTAAAAATCAACTAGTTCCAAGTAGTTTATGTAAAATAAAATTTTATCCAAAACCTGGATCATTTTTTACAATAGCCAAGCTATCCTGGTAACATAAGACCTCATCCACGGTATACATGGGAGTAAAAATAAACAATAGGTCACAACCATACCTCTTACAAAACATGTCAGAGAAAATAATGAAAAATGAGCTGAGAAGATATCTAGGTATCTTACACATTAAACATGTAGAAAATATGTGAGGAAAAAAGAGTATACAGACAATGCTCATAATTTAAATATTAATGAGAAAATAGAGAATGTAAGAATGTATAAATAATGATGTTTTTGTATATGATATTCTTGGTATATCATGACTCCTTGAATGTGATTTGAACTAATTCTTGAGTCTTATTTTAGATGATTCATCAAAATAGAGGTTTGTAAAATCTTTTGTTTATAACTACCTGAATACACTGAATGAATGATGTGCTTCTGATTCTTCAGTTGAGTGTAGACAAGATGTACATGGTAAGCTACTATGGTTCTTCAATTAATGTCTAAATCTCTATATGTATGCATATCTCAAAGTGTATTCACACGTTTTTTACATGAGGGGGTTGATTTCCACATTTATTACCAGAAATTACAAATGGAATCATTGGGATCCACTACATATGCATAGTGCATGTTTCAAAAATATTTTTATTCATCTGAATAAAGCAATTAATAATCAATCATTCAAACAATATAAACTATTTAATTCGATAAAATAACCTATAGTTATAACTAAATTAATAATATAAATCGAAGAGATAGTGACACTGAGTCTTTTGAATGGTGAAACTGGATGAGTCTATATTTAGAGGTGAGATATTTTAATTGTTATGTGGATCTAAAGGTGTCTCTTCTAAATGATGACACATTTTTGTTGGGATTCTTTGGAATAATGGAATTTATAGCGGTATGTTAAGTTGTCATCATGTCAAGGTAGTGGTAAATCTTATGATAGTGAGTTATCCCAGGATTCTTCCAATTTTTCATTCTAGAGGTATGAATTCCAAGATGGTGTCTCAAGGTGATGGAGATAATTTTTTGGTGATGAGTAATTGTGTGATGGTGGCACATGGTTTGGAGGTTTCCCATACATTATAAAATTTCCATCTCAGCAGTCACTCAATGCAGAAAGTGAGACATCTTGTTAGTTACTCACCATTAATGGTTATTCTTATTAGTGGAGAATCATCCATATCAATGAGTCTTCTTGGTTGGGAGTGTTTCTGAAAGACAACCATATTGTTTCTAATCTTTCTTTTTTGATAAATTGCTTACAGAAAACTTAAATCTCATTATTATCATAATAATTATGATTTTTTATAATGTAAATATAGAGTTCAACAACCCCTTAGAATAATTTGATGCAATTTTGGTTATGGATTGGATTTACCTATTCAGATCAAACATAAATTGCAGTTATTAGGAAAAAACTCATTGTATCACATTTTTCTCTGATTCTATTCAACTGAAAGGAGGAGGATGAATCTTATTTAGCACAAACATCCCATGAATTGATATTATTTCACTACAGGAAATCATATCTTGCACAAATGATTGATTCTAAGTAAATAAACATTCTTGAATACAATCCCATTATGAAGGAATACACAAATGACTTTCCTAAGGATTTTCCAGGTCTCCCTCGAAGGCGACAAGTTTAATTTTCAATCAATCATATAGCCAGGGTGTTTCCATTATTCAAGTTTCTATATATAATATATGGTGTGGAACTTGAGTAGCTGATGAAACAACTCTAGGGTATTTTGAATAAAGGATTCATACACTGAAGTGCTTCTCCATGGGGTGCATCAATCCTTTTCTTCAAAAATAAGGATAGATCAATACACCTTTTCATTTATTATCATGATATCAACAAGATTGCGATAAAGAAAAAGTACCATCATCCATGGATTGATGAATTGTTCGATAAACTATATGGTGCTCAATACTTCTCCAAATAGAATCTCTGGTCAGGATATTACCATGTTAGACTGATGGAATATTACATACCAAGGTAGCTTTTCGTACAAGTTATGTGAACTATGTATTCATAGTAATTCCATTCAAACTGACTTATTCTCCAGAAATCTTCATGTACGTGATGAATATAGTATTTAGGGATTACCTCAACAAATTTTTGGTAGTATTCATTAATTATATTCAAACAGTTAAAAAAAAGGTGAAGTATTAGGAGAATCTGAGCACTGTTGAGAACACCATACGAAAGGAGAATCTTTATGCAAAGTAAAAAAAATTTGAGATTTGGTTGAATGAAGTCTCATTAAAAGAAAATATAATCAAAAGAAATGGTATAGGTGTGGATCCGAAAAATTCATATGTAGATTAAAAATGTATGAAGAAAACATATATTCCTGATGTCCATAGCTTCCTTGGATTATCTGGGTAATATCATTAATTTGTGAGAAATTTAATATGATTTTCCAACCCTCTTACAAATATTACTCATAAGGGAGTCACGTTTTCTAGGAATCATGAATGTGAAGATAGATTATTAGATTTTAGAAGGAGGATTATTACTACACCTATACTCACACTACCCCAAAGAGGAGAACATGTAGTAGAATATAGTGATGCTTCAATGAATGGATTTGGTTTTTTGTTAATACATAATGACAAAGTCTTAGCCTGTGATTCAAGCTAGTTTAAAGTTAATTAATCGAACTATGAAATTTATGATCTATATTTGGCTGTACTGTTCTTCTCTTTGAAAATATGGAGGAAATATCTCTTAGAGGAGAAGTGTGATGTATATATGTATCACCAAATACTCAAGTATATATTCAGATAGATAGATATGAATATGAACCAATGATGTTGGTTATATCTGATCAAGGATTATGACTGCTCAATAAACTACCACCTTGGGATGTCAAATATAGTAGAATATTTCTTATGTAGAAAGAACCCATATATTTTACGACTGATTAGAATTGATTTGGATATTTTATTTTATATTTGAAAAGGGTGGACATGAGAATCATAAATTAATATACGTCATCAATCCATTCAAAAATGATTGCTCAACCACAACTTTTAGGGTGGATAAAGGATGATAAAATAGATGATATTAGAATTCAAATGAAAGATTAAGCAATAAGAAAATGGAAATCTATAGATTTCAATGTTAATGGGGAAGGAGTTGTGATATTTGGGTCACAACTACGTGTATAGTCAAATTTTGAATTACGGAAGGATTTTTTGGATGATACACATAGATCAACCTTACCCATACACCCAAGAAGTAAATAGATGTATCGGGTTCTCTTCGAGAGATATTGGTGGGAAAATATGAAGAAGGATATCGTAGAATATATATCAATATGACTTTTATATTAGCAAGTGAAAGCGTAAAGGAAAAAATCCAAGGGGATGATGCAACCATTACCCATACCTACATGGAAGTGGGAAAAAAATCACCATGGAAGTTTTCACAAGTCTTATGAGAATATCAAGAGTAAATAATTCATTAATGGTTGTGGTGGATCATAATATAAAGAACAATCACTTTATTGAGATTCAACATGATTTCTCAGTCGATCAAATTTCAAAGGTATAAATTATAGAAGTGGATATGTTTCATGGAATACCACTATCAATTGTAACTGATCAAGATCCCAGATTGAAATTGATGTTTTAGAAGATTCCCAAACATGATATAAATGATATGTTGAAATTAATCATGTATTATCATCCTCAAACTAATTTCCAATATATATAGACTATCCAGACGCTTGAGTACATGTTAAGAGCATGCTAAATTGACTTTATAAGAGGATGAGACCAATATATTCATCTCATTGAGTTATCATGCAATAATAGTTCGACTGAAGGATATTAATGTCCCCAAATGAAGCCCTTTATGGGAAGAGTTATATAAAACATTCATGGTGGGATGAAGTTAGAGAAAACAAATTCTATGTATTGAAATGGTTTAAGAAATGGTGGAAAAGGATATAACCATTTATTAGCACATCAAGGCTTCTAAGGGTACATATTAGGGATATGATGAAAATCGTTGATGAGACATAGAGTTTGATGTTGGAGACATGTTATTACTCTGCATATCTCTATTGAATAAAGTCATGATATTTGGGATGAAGGGAAATATTAGTCCAATATTCATCGACCACTTCGAGATCCTTGATTGCATCGGTGTGGTGGCATATCAACTAGAAGTCCCACCAAACCTATATGATGTACATAATGTATTCCATTTATCCCTCCTTAGAATGTACATACCAAAACCCTCACATATACTCAATCTAGAGGTGGTACCATTAGAGAATTATCATTGTTATGTAGTGAATCAAGTGAAAGAATTTGATCATGGAGAAAAGGTTATAAGAAATAAGAGAATGAACCTTAGCCAAGTGTTGTGGATAAACCTCGAGTTTGAAGAGGTGATGTGGGAGATAGAGGACGTGATGTTGGAGATAGAGGAGGTGATGAAATAAAGTTACACATACCAGTTTTATTGTGGGAAATAAAAATTTCATGGATGAAATTTGTAAAGGGGGATGATGTAATGATCCAAACTATTATAAATAAAATTATCCTGATAATTTAATTAAATGAATTATTATATATTAGGGAGTCAGAAAACAAATTTACTTATTCAGTAATATTATATCTTCCCCGATTTAAAACACTGTTATGAATCTTAACTGTTGAAAATATAGTATTTGAAAATTGATCATACGATTAGTATCAATATAGGATTTAAAAAATCAAATTGATATAGACAAAGGTAGTGATGACCTCATGGAGTTGTATCATACCCTATGAATCCCATTTATCAGAGAATCGAAGGGAGACCTAATCACTAGAATATTCCCTTGACTAATCACAAGATGAGATCCAAAAACATAAGCATGAGAGACACCATTTATGGGAGAGGTAAAATCTAATCTAGTTCATGACCCAATCCATGTACGCTGAACCACCCTAAAAAAATCTCACAGTTGTGCCCCATACTCTTTGGGAATTTTTTTATTAATTAAAGGGATACGTATCAATACCGTAATAATATGATTATGTATATTCTATTTTCAATATAATTAAAGTTATTTTTACTTTTTATTATTACTTTATAATTGATTTCTTTATAAAATAAAAGTTCAATTGATTTTTAAATATTAATAAATTGAAATTAAGATGTTTACTTTGACATATTAATTGATTTATTAAATAAATAATATGTTTATTAAAATAATATTAATAAATAATATATATTACATTTAAATATCAAATGATTTATATGATGTAAAATGTAATATTTATAATGATTCCAAAATAGTTATTGTCAAAAAATTTAGCATTTCTTAATGAATGTCAACTCTTAATTTGAAAGTGTAATTTATCATATTTTGAAAATTATTTTTTTAAAATGAATATTATTTTTGGAATCAAAATGTTTAAATTATCTAATCATGAATTTTTCATAATTTTTAGTGACACTAGAATTCTTAGGTAAATATTAAATACCATATAAATATACTGTGAGTATTTTGACATCATATTGAACCAAAAGTGAAGTAATAAATACTAAAAATTCTATGAAATACCCTATATATGTTTACCATTTAAAATAATGTCATTTTATTTTTCTTTTATTGATTTTATATATCCTTTTTGAATCTTCCATAACATATAATATATTTTATGTTTTCAAAATCATTTCTTTAATAGTATGACTCACCTCAACATAAATAATGTTTACATTTTTAAATTTATACACATAGACTAATAAAATAATTAAAACTACCCCTCTCTGGTAGAAACCATAGGTTGGTTTTACCATTTATTTTATTATATAGAGTCCAAAACCGATTTTTGAGAAATAATAAAGAATTCCCCACTCATTTACTATATAAACCAACCAAATCTCCAATTTATATTCACTCAAAATCCATGGATTATGCACTATCTATGAAATAACCTCCATATATTCCTCCCATGTTTCCCTAAAGATCTCAAGAAGCTCCTCCTAGGAACTTGGAATCACATTCTCAAGGTAAGGGATCCACTAATTCTGCACTTTATTAAAGTTTCTTTATTATCATATATCATCCATTTATAATTAAAAATTTTGAATAAAGTCTTCAAATTTCCCTATTACTTCCCTCATAATCTCTAAATTATTAGAGACTCATTTATCTCTCATGATTCCATTACATGAATCTTCATGTAATGTTGTTATGCTACCAAAATTCCACCACGATTTCCATGCCAAAACAATTGGGTAGTGAATACAATACCCATTTCCTATCATGGGAGTTCACATTTATACAATTATATTTATTTCAGTTTGGACATACATGCATGTATTTATTAATCCTTGAACATAGAATAATATATTATGGGTAATGAATCCATGTTGTAAAATATATATGGCACACTTTTGCACAAGAATGAAATTAATGTGAAGGGGGGCCCAAAATTATATAGCTCTCCAATGCGTTGGAAAATATTTAGTCTCATTGGACATCATGTTGGGACATGGAGTGAAACATATTCCAATATAGTAATTTTTCCATCATTATGTGTTGACATATAAACTTAACAAATGCTTATGATGTGGTGTTTTATCTTGTTAAAAATTTCCCATGTTTTCTTTATGATTATCATGCAATATCAAGCCTTATTTTTCATGCTTATGATTCTCACCCCCCCTTTCCCCATTGATATGGTTGTTGATGAACATGTATTATATTCATAATTTTATTCCATGTTTATTCCCTTATTGTTTTCTATAGGTCACTATTTTTTTATGCATGTCCCCATGTAATCCTTTGTTGTTTTAAGTATGAGCATGTCTACGTAGTTTACAATAAAGATGATGTATTTCCTATTTAAGTAGTAATTTAATGTACCTAATTTCAAATGACACTATAATTATAAATCCCCTGGGTTGTATTAAGTGTAATATTATATAATGAATCATGTGTTAATGTGAAATCAAGAGAACAATTGTTACAAATCACCGCTATTCACCCCCTTCACATCTGCCGACCCCTTAGGTGCTTAAGGAGGAGTTATGACATCCTTTGCATTGGAATCTTGCACTGTATATACTGATTTATAGGGGAATCAAGGTTATTTATTAATATAATTCCAAAAATCATCATTTTACCTCCATTATATGATTAATTTTATTCGGTCATGAACCTTAGTTATCATGTGGATAGATTTTAGGGTTTTTGGTGAACCTAATGATATGTCTTTTGGTGTTTAAGGGATATATGAACCACTAATAATAGTATGTATGTGATCTACAATTGAAGGAGCCATGTTTTGATATTTTTGGACTTGGTTTTATTCTATTCAATTAAGGTGTTACTATTATATTATTTCAAATTTTAAATTATATTCCCACTTGTCCTTTGTTAATTCCCTTTTGGTAAAATTGTAGTTGTAACAAAATGAAACTTTGTGAATTATTTTTTTCAAATTAATAAATATTTTTGATATTTATTATTTCATAAAATGCTGAAAATATTTTATTGTATATGATTCACTTGTGTTATATGAAAAACCATGTTAATCATTCACTATAAGGAACTTATATTTTATCTTGAATGCTGCACAACAATGACCTTCCTTGTTGGCGAGTGTAACATGCAAGACCAAAGAACGATAATGATATATTATTAAAAAATTATTTATTATAACTTATAAATTAACTTAGTATTTATGAAAAGGGTAATCTAAATATTAAAATAATATTGTTTAAAAAATAAAAAACGAATTCATTATATGCAAATTATTTAGAAATGAATATGAAATCCGATTGAATATAATGGAAAATGTTATTTTTTTATTCCCAAAAGTTGTATTACACTAATAAATTAAAGTAATTAAAAATATTGACTGACATATAGATATTATATATTCATTGAAATAATCTTCATTATCATCCAATAGATTTGATTGGATTAATATAAAAACACACCTAATTTTTTTTTCAAAAAATACTATAATTTTATTATGGAATTTTTACATTCTTTTAATGGAGGACCTAATTTAAATCCAATTTTTTGAACT
This sequence comes from Viscum album, assembly GCA_963277665.1. Taxonomy (NCBI): domain Eukaryota; kingdom Viridiplantae; phylum Streptophyta; class Magnoliopsida; order Santalales; family Viscaceae; genus Viscum; species Viscum album. Next base: position 192,612,456 of record OY728165.1, on the reverse strand, counting down.
TTTATTTACTATATATGTGTAAATAATCTTCATTTTTAACGAGAAACATAAAAATTGGGGTAGGATAATTTTTTTCTATTTTTATGCGAAGTATCATTTTTAATGAATAGAGAAAAATACTGAATTTTATTTCAAAACTATTTTTTCATATAATTTATTTATAAGGATAAATTATATTTTAAATTGGATTTAATTATCAATTATAAAATATTATTATAAGCTATTCCAATTTAGGTAATTGGACTCAATTTCACTATGAAATTGACTTTAGAATCCTAACAAACGTTTGGAGTTTTTTATTTTAAAAACCCGCTATGTTGTCTCGTCAGTGGGATTAAATTTAAATTAATTTATTCCACATATATGATTGAAATTTAGAGAAATTAATTCCATATTTTTAATCAGAATAATTGATAATTTCAAATTAGTTCCAAAAAAACTTACCAAAAAATATTATTGAAAGTAATGAAAATTAATTACATAGATTAAGGAATAATTAAGCTTAATAAGAGACTAACCCATAATATTAAGGGACTAAATGAAAAAGAAACATTTGAATGACCGAATTTTAGAACATATTTATACAATAATACTTATATTATCTAATTTTTATTGTTTAATATGATTTTTTGGTTAATACATGGGTACACCTTACTAGTTTTTATAAAATGCCAAGTGTATCCCATCCATTCCCTATAAAAGACCACCACCTCCCTGCTTCTTCGCAAAAATAAAACATCTTAGTAACGAAAAATATTAGAGAAATAAACCACCCAAAATCCCTCCCTTACTATATGAATCATTCCTTTGTGATTAAATTAATCCAAGGAATCTTTTTGGTGAAAACCAAAAGGAGTTTCCAAAAAAATAGGTAACATCCCTCCTCAACCTCATTTTTTTAATTTTCCACTATCGAATCCCTCAAATATTATTTTTAGATTATTATATAAAATCATGTATCCAATATATTATATAATTTTTTTATTCCAGGTTTTAAACATAAACTTCCACACACTTCCATCTAATGGGTAATGAACATACTATTTACGTGTACGAAGAACTGCCGCCTCATGAAATGATGATTGTTCATTTTTCCTTTACCACATATCATGGTGGATTTTATTATTGAAAATATATCTATATTTGATTTTCATAATTTTTATTATTATTATATATTTTGTATTTATAACATAACTTTATGATTTTTTCTTTTGTAAATATGATAATTTCATTTTAGGAAGTGTTGACTACCGCCCACTGAAACAGATGTGATTTATTCACATGCTACATGGAATGTATTAAAGATTTGTTAAGTTAAATTATATGATATATATGAAATCATAATTCTTCTTTTATTTTGTTATATAAACATATAAATTTATATCATTTTATTTCTTTCTTTCAATATGATAATAAAATTGAAACATCGTTCATTCATACATACAGCCTACCGTCTCTATAAAAAGTGCATTCCATTTTCATACTTCTATATTATACATATTATTATAATATAAATATATTTGATATATAGAAAATTTATATCATGGTTATTCTTGAAATCATATATAACTATAAGGACCAAATATACAATAAATTATTACACACGTGAAAAACATAACGAATATTACAAAAAGTTAAACCATAACATAGAAATGTTAATAAGAGGGTAATATAACGTAAAAATAAAACCATATATTGTGTTATATAGAATAATATGGTAATTTGATAGATTAATAATAAAATAATATTTATTATATATAATTTTTGAATGATTATGAAGAGATTCAAGACAAAAGGTAAAATGATTTCATCTCACTTTTTCTTTCATGAGATACACACCTTAATCACCACTCATTTAATTTATTTGGAGTGCATAATACCCATGAATGTATTAAATTTGTAAAGACACAGAAAAATTCAATGTAATTTTTTTAATTATATAGAATATTGTGAGTCCGTGAAAATTGACGGTGCGTGATTCCGAGGCCCACTATGCCCAAAATGAATTTCTGAACTTTTTTTAGGTATGTTCGGTAAGCATGTGAACCGGTTTTGGTAACTTCTCAACCAGTGCTATAAATTGAAATCCGAGGGCACCTTTGATCTCCCAGAACTTATATTTACTTAAAGATACCTTCACCTCGACTATATTAGATCGAGGGGGAATTTTAGTTTTCGTGTTTTTCATGGAAATAAAAATAAAATAAAGAACAAATTCTATTTTATTTTTATATCCTCTCTTTTTAATTCTAGTGGTGGGGACCACCCCAACCCCACATTAATGTGGGGAAGTCCCTTGGAATCCTCCCATTTAATTTTTTCAACACAATACAATTAATTGTGAAATTTAATTGTGCCCACGCAATATAATTAATTATGCCATTTAATTGTGCCAATGAAATACAATTAATTATGCCATTTAATTGTGCCAACGTAAATTAAATTGATAATTCTATTTTAATTTTTTGGCACCTCATTTCCTTGGGGATGTTGTTAGAGAAAGGGAGGCTTCTGAAGAACTTTGGAGAAAATCCTTCTCCAATAAAGAACGCCCTCTCCAATGAAGAATTCCCTCTCTAATGAAGAACATACATCAGAATCAAGAATGAGGACGACACATGAGCCCGACTTCAGAAGTGTGTTGTAGAAGTAATGATCGTTGTCACCCTCATCGCCTTCAACGAATTCTTCTTGCGACACCTCCAATGAACAATCAAGGTAGGGTTTGTTATTTTGAATACCCCCTTACTTGTTCTAGACATACTTCATGATTCGAGAACAAATAAGACGATTGCTACCATTCTAACGCGGGGGGTTCGGGCCAAACAAACACTGCCCAACCTCTCCAAAACATTTGTAGATCATGGTGGTTTTAAATCAATGGATATGTCCCGAGGTGAGTGTGGATGTCTACGGAATGATGAACGGTTCACCGAGGCGCACCCGGGGACCAGAAGAATGTTGTTGGTGACCCGTGCCGGTGACCAGCACCAGTGGGACTCAGGAGTGGTGGCCAGCACTCCGGCCTCCCAAGACGACAGTGGTGGTGCCACCATGTCGCTAGAGAAGGGCTGTGGCCCATTGGCCGTGGAAGAGTGAGGGCGGCGGCCCGCACACGGTCGACCGCCTGACAGTGAAGGCAGTGCGCGTACGCACCACCCGACGTGTAGGTGCCACGGTGCAAGGTCGCAGTGGTGGTGGAGGGGCGGCCATCTCGATGCCAGCCACTAGTGGGGGCACTGCACGCGACCGTGCCAAAGAGGAGGTATGGCCGTCCGACTAGATGCGACCATCCCAATGAGGGTAGCCCAGCGGACTGCCCAACGCGGGCCACCCAACGGGTAGCCCAATGTGGGCCGCCCATCGTGGGCCACACCGCCGGCCATGCCGGTGGGCTGGGCCAGACCCAGTGGGTTGGGTCATACCTAGGGTCGGACCCGGGTCGGTCTGACCGGGTCTGACCAGACTTGATCCAGGTTCGACCCATTTTCTCTCTTTCACCCATTACTTGAGCTATGGGCGTCCGTTTGATGAACCATCCGTGGAGCCAAAAACCTTGGATCGAGATGGTCCTTTTGGTATACCCCAATTGAGTTTTGGATAAATTTGTTGTATGGCTTGGTGGGATCTAACCCTAATCCAACCAGGCCCTCAGGACTAAAATGCAAATAACTTACAGACCGAGCATCCAATTGACGCACAATCTATTGCGTTGAGACCCCTATCACGTGGTGGTCCTTTGGGATTATTGTTCGTGGGACATCATGGCAGTTGGAGTAAGGAACTGTGGCTTGAAGAGTAGACCCTCTTAGAATCATGCGAGCTTAGTGTGAGAACCCTGTGGCTAGCTGTAACATGATAAAGTGATCCTATGTGGGTCTGTGCTTTGGGATCCTATGTGTGTCTGTGCTTTAGGATCCTACGTGGATCTATGCTCGAGAGTCCCACTTGGATCCGATTTAGGAAATCCATGTAGGACTATTCAGGGATCCTACATGGGTCTTCTATACTAGGATCCGACGTGGGTAAGATGATTTAGGATCCTACGTTGGTATGCCTTTTAACAGAGTAATATGATTTAGCAGTTACATCTAATCATCTTTACTACCATACTGATGTTATACCTGGTGTGATCTGAGTCTTTAACTTGTGGTAATCTTTTGTGTGGTGTACCTTTGTGACAATTCGAGATGTTACGGTCACCACCACCAGGTGGTCCACCCCGACCACTATGAGCAGGTAGACAGGGGCAAGCTCAGCTCTAGGAAGCTGAGGCCTATGACCATGGCTCTCCAGAGATGATACGTGGTACATTCTATGTCTACTCGACCCTATATTCAGTACTTATAGAAAAATGTTCTAGTCATTATTTTTTTCCACTTCCCTCGTTCGGAGCTCAGAGATTCCGACTGAGCCATTGACTCGATCCTTACGGCTAGAGACTCCTATAGGAGATGATTTGATGCCTACACACTGGTGCCGGTAGTGTGACCTTACTCTAGGAGGAGAGAGATTCAGTTGGGATTTCCTATTAGCGGTTTCAAGGTCTTATGACTTCATCTTGGGTATGGAAATGTTATCTACATTCCATGCTCAGATTGGCTGTATTAGGTGAAAAGTACAGTGTATCGATGAGGAAGAGACTAGTTCTACCTTCACCAACAATAAGGGAGATTTTTCAGTACATGATGGACTTACCCAGAGGAGAGTGAAGCCAATCACGCATTAGTTGGATAGCCTTACCCTCAAAGAGGTCTATGTGGAGTGTCCGAGTTATCCTATTGTGGTGGACTAGTACATGGATGTCTTCCCTAATGATGTTCTGGGTCTACCTCCATGTAGAGAGGGGGACTTTTACATTGAATTTTACCCCAAGACGATATCAATATCTACAATAATGTATATGATTGCTCTCGCGAAACTTCATGAGCTTGGGGTACAACTAGTGGACTTGCAAGAGAATGGGTTCATCCGTCCTAGTGTTTCTCCTTGGACAAACCCGATTTTGTTCGCCAAGAAGGAAGATGGGAGATTGAGACTCTGTGTTGATGATCTGTTCTTGAACCAGGTGACTGTGAGGAACAAGTACCCACTTCCGAGGATTGACAACCACTTTGATCAACTGAAGGGTGCATAGTGGTTCTCAAAGATAGGCCTCAGGTCAGGCTATCACCAGCTCGGATTATGATATGGGGATGTACAAAACATGACTTTCAGATTTCGGTAAAACTATTATGAGTTTTTGGTCAAGCCATTCGGTGTGACCAACACTCTAGAAGGGTTCATATAACTCATGAAAATAATTTTCCAGCCATAACATGATCACATTGTAGTATTCTTCATCGATAACATTATGATCTACTCGGCTACTGAGGAGGAGCATGCTTATCATTTTGAAATAGTTATGGACACACACTCTGAGAGCACCAACTTTATGGTAATCTATGTAAGTTCTAGTTCTGGATCTGAGAGGTTCAATTTATGGGACATGTCATCTTGGACGCTGGAGTTGTGATGGATCCAGAAAATATTGAGGCGATACTTGCTTGGGAGCCACCCAGAAGTGTGATGGTGGTACAGAGATTCTTGGGTTTGTATAGATACAACTAGAGATTTGTGCATTATTTCTCCAGAGATGCAACACCTTTATCAGTATTGAAAAATAAGTGGCAACCCTTTGTGTGGTCTTAGAGATGCCAGCGGAGTTTTCAGGATCTGAGGTAGAGGCGGACTAGTGCCCCAATCTTGAGGCTTACATAGGAGGGCGTTGGGTTTTCACTCTACTGCGACACATCAGGGACTAGACTTGGATGTGTCCCGATGCCAGAGCGATCAGTTATCACATATGATTCTTGATAGATGAGACAAAATGAGAATAACTACACTACCCATGACCTGGAGTTAGCAGTAGTGGTCTCCTCCTTGAATATTTGACGACATTACATGATGGAAGAATGGTTTACAGTCTACTCTGATCACAAGAGTTTCAGATATATCATCTCTTAGAAGAACCTGAACCTAAGATAACTACATTGGCTTGAGTTCCTCTAGGACTATGACTTCGATATAGTCTATACTCCTAGTAAGGGGAACATTGTAGCAGATGCACTCAGTATGAGATCTGGCATACAACTTCTCAGTGAGGTGACGAAGCAGCTTGCCACATCACCGATATCCTTTGTGGAATGATATAGATCATCTTTTCTTTAGTCTTTTATATTCACTCCTCCACTTATTCAGCATGTCAAGGAGTCCCATTATGGGGACACTGAATGCGAGGATCGACATGTTCAGATATCCATAGGGCAGGTACCTGAAGGATTTTCTAAAGGTGGGGAGCACGTCATCCTCTTCAGAAGATGTACCATGGTACATGTGTTTCTTCGGGAGGATATGTTGAGGGAGTTCCACACATCCCCCCTAGCGGAACATCCAGGAGTGGAGAATATGTACGAGGACCTCTTAAAACAACATTAGTGGCCAGGAATGAAGAAAGAAGTATCAAAGTTTGTCTCTCGGTGCCTCACTTGTCAGTATGTGAAAGTAGAGCATCAGTTAAAAGCAGGCTTAGTTCATCCTTTAGAGGTCCCATAGTGGAGGTGGGATGGGATATCCATGGGATTCGTGAGAGGACTTCCACGTACATCCAGGGGTCATGATTCTACCTAGGTCACTACTGAAAATGGGGTTTATCCCCACACATCTATGCCCATAGTTTAAAGAATCGTGGGGATAGATGGATTTTAATGGTCTATACCCATGGTTTTATTAAAACCGTGGGTATTAAGCCCCTATGTATCGGGCTCGATCGCCCCCCCCCCCCCCACTTCAACCCTCCGTTGCTCTCCCCCCACATAGAATCTACCTCCCGACTCTGCCTCCCGGCTCCGCCTCCCGGATCTGCCTCCCGGCTCTGCCTCCCGGCCTCCGCCTCCGCTCTCAACTTGGACCTCCTAGAGTTCGCCACTGCCTAAACATCCCGGCCTTCGCCACACTTCCCCCCCAAATTGGGTGACGTCCCCGCTCCCCCTCTTGGATCCCTCTACTCTAGGTATCATCAAATTTATCAGTTTTCTATTATAGATGATGTTTTCCATGCATTCCTACTTATAAATTTTAGTAATTATCCTTAAAATTTAATTGATATTGTGAATGTTGTGTTGGGGGTAAATGATTCGTTTGAGAATGGTCCAATATGGATTGTTAATTGATGAATAAAGGAACTATGAAAGAAGATGAATGACTCTTGTTAAGGTGTTATGGAAGAACATACATATTAAAGAAGACAAATGGGAAAAGGAATCATATGTCTAGTATTACTAGACCTACTTGTTAGATTTATACCTCTAGAGACACATATCAAGGTCAAAAAGTCATTAGAGGGGGATATTGGAACAACCACTCACCTTCTAGGTGCATTATGCCTTATATTTAGCCTTTATTAAGAGTTTATTTGATTTATTACATTTATTGGGTGATGTATTAGGTAGATTTTGAGAGATTGGGGGGGGGGGGGTAGAAGAATTTAATGGTGATAATGGTTAGAGGGAATAGTGTTGTCCCCCGACATAACTATGAAGCCTATTAGAGAGGAGTAGTGGGTGATATATGGTATGGGTACTTTTAGGGCTACCATGGAAACAATTCAATGGTAACTCTCTAACTCTAAAGAGAATCAACATCATTATTTTCATAGGGTTTACAAAACCATGTGTCCAATCCATACGTGCGACTTGAATAGGTAGTGAACTTCCCATGGTTAGAGCATGATTTTTTACGCCAAGCAACCAAACCATTTACATAGAATATAATCATTTGAAAATTATTATTTTGACACAAAAGACCCTAAATGCAGTCATTGTTCCTCCTAAACTCAAGGAAATCAAACCAAGTGATTGTAAAGAGACTTAATGGTGAATTAATTCTTTTATGAGAGGAATTATATTTGATATAGAGATATCAGTCCTAGAGATTTAAATATAATTTATCATTTGTTTGTTGTTATTCATATTATTTCTAGATATTATTTATTATCCTTGTAAATGATAAATATCTCGGATTTATTATCCAGGTTTATGAGTTACAATGATATCCAAAGTGATCCTTTCATGATTTACCTAGAAATTAAATATGGAAAGATGGTTTTTTCCAATCAATCTCAGATCCATCTAGATATCATAATTTTGTAGTATATTGAAGGATAGGTCTAAAATGCTCCTAGTCCATAACATTTTCTTCATCATATATCATAACCGTTTAATACTCATGTAGTGATTTGGGGATACTTCCATGGATATTTGGTTTGTGAGATTGATTCAAGTGGGGAACATTAATGATGGGCTTCAATATGTTGAATGCAAGAAGTTCTTACCATGTTATGACAATTATATAAATATGTATGATATGAAATACTCATGTGTGTGTGTAAATACCATGATAATTCTTTTAAAATTATATGATTATGCCTCTATATAGATAAAAAGTTTCCTTACTTTGAATTGGGTATATATATGTGTGTATGGATAGTAGACTTATACTATCTGGTATCATTGTTAAAAGAGGACCCTTCATGAATTCATTAATCTTATATTGGGGGAGAATTTGAGATGTGATTCATGATGAATATGGTGGGGTCTTGAATGAAAAATGGAAGAGAATGAAGGCCTAGAGGCATTAATAGAGTCCGGATATGGGGAATGATGACATTGTAGTATGGCCTGAGAGAGTTGATAGGGGATGATATAATTATGGACTAACCCATGGAATAATGGCTTGTACACCCATTGAGATAAATAAATTGGTCTTGTGTTTTGTTTTGAGATTTTTCAAAACCAAAAAAGCTCATGTGCACAGAACATCCACTATCCAAGATCCATGTACTTTCCCCTTTGGATATTTTGGGTGAAACATCAACAACTAAATCTTTCTCCTTCACTTTTCTATTATTCTTTTGATGATTTTGAGTATTAAAACTCAAATATTTTTAGGATGGATAATTGATGAGGTATTCATTTTCATCACGAATAGGATGGTCAGACCTTCCATAGACTTACTCAAGAATATCAAACATGTTATGTGATTTCTATATAGAATTTACGATACGTTTCTATCTTTTATTCGTTTAAAGGGGTTGAAACCCCCAATCATTGATTCTAAATACACAAAAGTATATCATGATGTCTATTTTAAAAAACATATCTTTTACATATGAACAAATATTCTAAATGATGTTCATCAGAATATTGTGACTGTGTCCTCCACTTTGAAGCATAAGAGCTCATCTATTGAAGGCGTTGAGAAGATTTAGTTTCTTCTGATCTTTTGATTTAAACATAAATGCACTGATTGGTATGTGATCTGATAGTTATATAAATATTCAATGTTGACTAACAGATTTAGATTTTTCATATGTTGTTTGTGGTTTTCATCTTTCCTTTCTCGAAATTTTTAATGTGGTTTTGTGTGTTTTAGGAAGGCTCCAAACACAAAAGAAAAATCTTGTTCAGTGGGGAGGGAGGGGGAGGGGCTGGGTATGGGGGGTTGGGCAGGGGGCTGGGTAGTGGGGAGGGGCTTGGTAGGGGGGATGGGCAGTGGGGAGGGAGGGGGAGGGGATGGGGAGGGGGGCTGGGCAGTGGGGAGGGAGGGGGGGCTGGGCAGGGTGGCTTGGTAGTGGGGAGAAAGGGGGAGGGGCTGGGTAGGGGGGAAGGGGAGGTGACGGTTAGTGGGGAGGGAGGGGGAGGGGGAGGGGGAGGGGGAGGGGGAGGATCTAGGAAGTAGGGAGGGAGGGAGAGGGGTCTGGGCTATGAGGAAGGAGGGGTAGGGGGAGGTGGTCACGTGGGAAGGGGGAGAGGGAGGGGCTGGGGGAGGAGCTGGACGGTGTCGACTTATCCACCTTTGCCAAAGGTATGGTTTACCACACCATTTTTTACATCATGAAAAGTTTTCTTTTTTACTCAACTTCATACTAAAATATGTAATTTAACCCCAGACTCACATTTTCATAATATGATGCAGTTTCATGTTTGGTGGTTTAATGGTTTCAATGTATGGGTGAAATCGCCAGTTTAGGTGATGCTCATTCATCTTCCAACATAAATGGAATTAAAAAGGGTAAAATTTCAATATCATCTTATTTAAAAGATTAAAATTAATTTTTCTACTCTTGTAATTAAAGATCACATGATATTGTTATCATTTAATTATTGTGATTTATGCTTTCAGGTCAAGAATCATTACAAATAGTATTGAAAACAACATTGCAATGTGCCTTACAAGGGTTTGGTTCTTCTACTGAAAACATTGATGTGTCCATTAAAGAGGGTAAAATTAATGTATGAAGTGTCGATGACCTTTTAATAATTATGAAACTGGTTGTTTTTTATGATGTTGTTTTATTTGTGCAGAATTTCACATGCATCACATTGCATTTTTAGTCATTGGAATTTTTATGTGGGCATTGGCACCCTCATTGAGTAAGTCCGTTTTTTTCTTCTATAACAATGCAATGACCATTGGGATCATCCTTATTATATTTATGATCCTCTTTTAGGTAGTTTATCTTTAACCCCCCACTGATATTTTGAATCTGATGTTTTTTTTCTGTTCTGTTTTAGAAGTTGTATATATTTATGAGGAAACCTACTCTCTAATTTATAATCAACTGAAATATTTTTAGTTCATCATTGTTACTGATCCAATTTATTTTTCAGGGAATGCGACTGGTTCCCACTGGTAGAAAAAATCACTGGGAGTTTACATGGTTGCATCAATTGTGGGTATTAAATTCCATTATTAGTCCTCACCCTAACTCATTAATCCATTCGTCTGTAAAATTAATATAAATTTTCTTCAGGCTGGTCTAGGATCATGTATCCTTCATTATCTGCCTTGTTTATTCAATTCTGTACTCATGGAATTAGGAATCAGCAAGGACATGTACTATCTAGTATGTAAGTTATCAATTATGTATTTTTGGGGTGGCTCTTCTATGATTGGTGTTGAAATGACAATACTAGCATTGATTGTTTGTTATTTTTAACTCCAGTTGGACATAAATTTGCTGGTTTTCACTTGTCTGGTTGGTGCTTGGTTGGGATTTTGAATTATACAATAATATATCACTGAAGCTGATGGATCAATTAATATAAGAACATCTACTTTTGTTGCGTGGGCCATCCGATTAGTCAGGGAAACAATGATTCTTCAGGTTTTTCCCTTTGGAAACCTTTTTTATGTGTTTTTTTACCAAGGGAAACATATTGAAGTATTCGTTGAATTTATATGCAACTATTGATCACTGGCTAGCAATTGAAGCATTGGTATGTGGAATTATGATCTCAGATTTTTTGAGGAATGTTTTTCTATTCAGATTTCTAACACAACTTAGGTAACTCTGCTTTTGGAATTCAAGGCTGGAACTGTTCTTTAAGTAGCTGGATTTCCTGTATTTTATCTTACTGAACTTAGCTCTTGGCGAGTTGGTAAAATTTTATCATTCATCAGAAGGCCCACAAGTTTGATATGATTTCTATTTCTATTACCCTGCCAATTTGAAAGATCAACTACCAAATTTTATCCACTGCAATCATTAAAATTTTCAAAATTATTTTAGATTCATTTGATGTTTAATATTTCCCAATTCCATTTTAATTGATTTAATTTATGAAATCTATAATTTTCAAGTTTAATTCTCCAATTTAGGTAATCTTGCTTCATCTTCCAACATCAATGGCATTGAAACGGGTGAAATTTCTATATCATCTTATTTTCTAGATTAAAATTAACATGTATACTCTTGTAATTAATGATCACATGGTATAGTTATCATTTCATTAATGTGATTTATGCTTTTAGTACAAGCTTCATTGGAAATAGTATTGACATATCTATTGCAATGTGCGTTTCAAAATAGTTGGGTGGGGATAATTGTATAAAAGGTATGTAGTTCGACTATTTCTCTAGTATAGATTTAGAATATTTGTTTTTTATTTTTTCATCAACATTATCTTCTCTATTACTGATAAACCTATATAGATAGAGATGTAAATATTAACACAGCCACACAAGATCGTGGTACGTTTGAAAATATTAGTGGGTGTGACCATATTCTGAAATTTGCTAGTATTCATTTATATGGGGGATTTAATACCTCATTACAACTTCATGATATTTTTTGATGTGCACACACATATTTCGGTTGTCATCGTTCAAAGTTTGAAATGACTATCCTCTCCATCTTTGAATTTATACATTGGACTGCAAGGTGAGCACTTGAAAATATATAATGAAGGGGATAAGAAAGTTAACTGAATGCACACTTTAGTAGCAATCAATTAGCCTCTTACATGGTACAAGGCAAGGAACAAAATCCCATGATCTGATGTCAAGAACTGATGATTGTTGATTTTTTAAGAAGTGAATACACATTCAAGTGATGTTCGGGGGATGAATTTTACTACTGCAGGCTGTTGTGGATCCCCCACCTGGCAATGAACCTGTTGGATTGGATATGGTTGCCATGGGGAAGGGCATGGCCTAGTTTAATGGAGAATAAATTGGGAGGTACTGGCCTAGGAATCGCTCCATTCATGATGAATGTGTCCTTGAATGCAATTATAGAGGAAAATTTAGTCCATTCAAATATAGAAAATGATGTGGAACTCTAACTCAGAGATGGTAAGTCTCCCCAACTCTCTTACTTGTATGCAAATCATCTTGAACGATCATAAATCAGATGTTTTTGGAATGTCATCCAAGTTTGAGTTCGTTTGTTTTCTAGGCTGAAAGTTGATGTGTGATAATTTGCTTGTAGGCCTGCCCATATAAGAACATCTGTGATATAGAATTAACCGAACAGAACATGAGCAATGACATGATCAGGTACTACTTGAGATAGTGTCAGGTATGATATGTGTATTCTGTATATTCTTACATATACATATCAATATAGTTTTCACCCTTCCTTTTCTTATTGTATATTTCAATTGGGACATAGAGGTACCAGTGGATTCCCCAGCTTGTCTCCATATAATAAAGAATCATATTGGGGGTGTTCATCTTCTCAGATGTTGGGTAAATTCTTCTTGGATAATTCCCCTCTGGTAAAGAGGTTGTTAACCCACTTTTTAAGGACTATAATCTAGATCCTATGTAGATCGCGTGAAGGCCTCCAAAATCATAAACAATGATAGTGGTTAATGATAATAAGGGGGAATTTAACCTAGATTACAGGATTACTATGGTATCTCTTACAAACAGGTATATTCCATTAGGTGGTATACTTTAGGTTATTGTAGTGAAACCTGTTCATGGAGGTAGTGTTTCAAATAAAGATGATTTAGGATCCCTATAAAGGGGCGAGAAAACATAAAATGAAAAGGGTAAAATAGAGGAAGATTCTATGTGACATAAAGAGAGGACTGAAATTAATATTCATAGATTGGCATCTCATGATTTATCTATGTGTATTTTTTAATGTAACATTGTTAAAGTTCAAATTTCTGGGGGTATTTATACTTGGAATAGGCATACACTAAATTGTAGAATGTCTTGTAAACATGATAGGTGCTTTGTGTTGGTTAATGATGAAGATGATTCATGTTTTGTATCTGGTTTTACTCTATATAGAATACATTCAAGTCATAAATCATTGATTATTGTTGTTTTCACAATCTAGAAGGGTTGTACCCCTTGCCTTCATGTTCAAGAATGGATTGATTTTGATCTCTTGGTGTAGAGAAATTGTTCCGGAAGCCTAGGATATTAGTTTTCATTGTATCCTGATGAATCTATTCATATTTAAATTTGAATTCATTAAAATGGAATTAAACAGAAGGGGAAGGAAATATTTTCGAGCACTTCTGATGAGATCAATGTTTTTGAAAATAGACTTTAAGCTATCAAATTGCTAATCAAGATCAGGATACTCATCCAAGTGATGACATTAATGATATTTCAAAATAAGATATTTTTTTGACTATGTAGGAGGGATTGAGAAGAATTCAGCTAAATGTGAGGTTACTAAAAATGGGGACATGAATACCAACATGTTTCATTAAATACACAAGGAAAAGGGAATAAGGGGAGGTATTAAAGCCATTATTTTTCATGTACTTATTTTCTCATATGAAAATGAAATCTCTATTCTAGTTATTGAGTGCTTTAAAATTATTTTTTTTGATGATGGTTATGATAGCACTGACAGAATGACTAATGCTATTACTGAGTTTATTGGTGACAAGCAAACCCATGAGTTTATATCAGTTCCCTCTAAGTAGGAGGTTTTAGTAGCACTTTTTTTATCATAACATGGATATTATTTAATGTCCTGATGGGTTCTCCAATAAATTCATTATGTTTTGTTGGGAAATTATTAATAATGAGGTGTTTAATGCTTTTAAATAATTATTCATTCATGATAATATGCCTCATGGTATCAATTCCAACTGATATTCTCTTCTGGTTTGTTTTAATGGGTGCACTGGAAGCAGGAAGCATGAAGGCTATGGCCAGCTAGGTGCACAAGAAGCAGGAGGCTGTAACCGCTTGGTGCACTAGAAGCAGGAGGCTATGGGTATCAGCTGCTATGTCTAGGAGAAGGATCTATGCCCATGGTTTAATGAACCGTGGGTAAATTAGTTTTCCAGGAAACATCTATACTCACGGTTCAATGAAATATGGGTATGTTATATGGCTGTGAAAATCTATTCCCACGGTTCTGAAAACCGTGGGAATAGATTTATACCCATGATTTAAAAAAACCGTGGGTATTACAAAATTTCCATTGTATATCCCCACGGTTTTGTAAAAATGGTGGGTATAGGGCTATACCAAGGCCACCACATCCCACAGTTCATAAAACCATGGGTATAGCCTATACCCACGGTTTTATGGGCTATACCCACAGTTTAAAACCGTTGGTATAGGTGATATTTCCAGTAGTGGGTGATCGTCGACCGACTCACCAAGTCGGCCCACTTCCTACCGATCAGAAATTAGGGTTCAATAGAGAGATTGAGACGCCTCTATGTGAATGAGATTTTGTGGCTAGGGGGAGTACTCTCGATGATTGTCTCTGATCATGACGCACGTTTCAGTTCCCGACTATGGAAGGGTTTTCCTGAGGCTTTCCGGACACAGCTTTGTTTGAGCACCGCCTTCCATCCTTAAACGGTTGGCTAGACTGAGTGGAAAATTCAGACCCTCGAGGACATGTTGTGTGCTTGCATCATCGACTTTGGTCACATCTAGGAGGATCACATTCCCTTGGTGGAATTTTCATACAACAACAGCTATAACTCAACCAATGGGATGGCACCTTTCAAGGTGTTGTACGACTGACCTTGCAGATCACCATTGTGTTGGACTTACCTAGGGGAGTCAGCACTCATCCGACCAGATATGGCATGGGCTACCACAGAGAAGGTGAAGATCATCCAGGAGCGGATGAAGACAACATATAGTAGGCAGAAGTCTTATGCCGACAGGAGACAGAGACCTATAGAGTTCGAGGATGGTGACCACGTCTTTCTACAGGTCTCACCCCGATGAGGTTTGCAGAGAATTTGCAGGGGTGAAAAGTTTTCTCCAAGGTTCATCAGACCCTTTCAGGTCCTCAATAGAGTTGGTGAGGTGTCTTACCACTTAGATCTTCCACCTCTATAATGCCCCGACCCCAGTTACCCAGATTCAGTTTATTATTATGTAACATTGGCAAGATCACAAGGAAATTATGTCTCGAAAGAACGATCAGTTTAATATTATTGGAAACAAGATTCATACCTAAGTTTAACTTTACAACTTGAAAAGAAAGAAAACACAAACTTATTCCATTAGAAACATCCAAGACACCAAGATTATGCCTGAATGTCACCCAAAATTAACTTTTTCACATCCTGGGAAAAATAAAACACAGAAAGGGGTGAGCTCAGATGCTTATTAAAGATAACAATATATCAGAAAATTTCATAAATAAGAATAAATATTTATAGAAATTCATAATACTAAAACAAAAGCTTTTTAAACATGAACTTTAAAATAATGCAATTTAATTACTGACATGGATATTCTACTAGTCGAATAATCATAAGCAATATCAATAGCCACTTTCATAATGATAGAATGAATAATGCCAGACTTTCATAACCACATAGTCAAGGCCTTGTGCCAAGACTACAAATAAAATTTTGTCAAATCCTTATGCCAAGACACTAGATTGTCTCATGAGACCTACCGATGCATCGATGAGCTATAGCGGGCTTCACCCGTCACATACTAAGTCCAATGCATTCCTCATCTAAAAAGGTTTAAACATAACATAAATATTCGTATTAAAACAAGCATACGAAATGTCAATATTTTATCTGTAAAACATGAATGGTATAAAAATAACACATCCACAATCAAACATATAACAAAAACTTCAATACAATATGGAAGATTTGTATCATAATAAATGAACTTCAAATAAGTTTTAAATCCATCAAAGGATGTTGTGATAAATGAAAATGATCAGTCAAATGCTAAGATAGAAATACAACTTTTTCATGAAGTCATTTAAAATTCTCATAATTTATAAAGTAAGTAATTTAAAAGAGATTTTTAATAAATGTGTCCCATACAAATTTTAAACTTTTGAAAATAATTATCATTTCAAAACATTCATGTCCATATAAATAAATCCTTCAAATAATTTTGAAAACATGGATATTAATTAAAATGGATTAGAAAGATAAATCATTGAAGAATTTAAAATGATGATCATGTTAAAAATATCCTCCCATAAAACATTAAAATATTCCATTTGAAAACATTTTTATGAAATATTAGTATCGATGAAAAGTATGTCCTAGAAAATACTTACATATGAACAATCTCAGGTAAATAATGACATTGAAGAAATAACCCTCACCTTGTACTTTTCCTTGGTCTAGGGTAGGTTATCCTTTTGTATAATGGTGAAATAATTGTTATTAAATTATAAAAGAATAATATAAATTAATATGATATCATATATGATCTTTTAACATTGCTTTTTTAATAATATTTTAGTATTATCATCGTTTCGCGTGTTAACTGATTCATCTTCCTTTATATTCTTTGTTACGTAAGTAATGTTTGTTAGGGATAGGATATATGTAATTCATATTTATAATGATATTATGTATTTAAACATTATTTTTAATCATCTGAAGAAAATTACTCTTGAATGGATACGATGGGAAATGAATATCATCGCGTTCGTGGAGACGGTAATCCGTACGTAAGCACGAGCGACAATATCATTATTTTGATATTAAAATAATATATAATTGGATGGTATATCATATATACAGAATAATTATCATGTTATATTTATTATTTACATCAATTACACAATATTATTATATCCATCCAAATAATAATGTATTGAATAACAATTACACCACGACGTGGATACGGTAAGTCGTACGTACACATGTATGGTGACATGTCATTAAAAGGACGGATAAAATAATGAATTTGGTTATATCATATTTATAATAACATAAAAGTATTTAGAATATAATGTATTTATTATTTTAGAATGGAAACAACAAATAAATAGGAAGTGGAAGAAGAAAAGAACTTAAAAGTGGGAGGTGAAATTATTACCTCTTCTTCGGGTTGTTCCTTTTGATATAATCAAAAGGGATCCTTAGTCTATCTTTCTGACTAAAGTAAGGCCTCTAGAATGAAGTGAGAGATGTTTAGAGGATATTTTGGCAGGGTTTATATGACCCAAAGGCTTGAGAAGTGTGAGAAATGGGTAAAAAGTGAGGGCTTTTTATAAGGGAGAAGAGGGGCTCTTTAGGAATGTTTGAAACAATTATTTTATTATAACCTCATATTCAGTTTCAAAAGGTAAAATATTCATTAATAATAAAGTTAAGATGACTCATGGTATAAATAAAATAATCAAAATATAATTGGGAAGGTTTTGGATATTTTTTAAATATTTATAATCTTATTTATTTAAATCATTTATTAATGAGGTAAATATTGAAACATTATTGTATCATTAATAATTTAATTTATTTTATGTACAAAAATTATAAAACATATACCATGATGTAGGAAATATTTTTAGCTTTCCAAATAATATTTATAGTTGAAAATATAACTTATATAACCCAATGTAAAAATTTATTAACTAAAAGATATTTGTTTAAGTCATTTTTGTCTTTACTTTAAATTAATTAATATAAAATGTCATTATTAATCCCATGTGGCTCCATGGGGTCCCAAATTCAACCAAAGGATGACCATGGTCGGCTATGTATCATCCAATAGGATTAAGACACATGTTAGGGTAATTTAATATTATTATAATATTATATTTTACCCTTATTTATTATATTTACCCTTTAATCATTGTAAATACAATATTTACTGAAGTAAGTATTTATAATGTTTAAAAATAAAAGTTACCTATTTACACAATTGGTATAAACTGATTCAAAATATGGAATCTATTTTTCTCAATTCAAGACATAGAAGTGGCAGAAATTAATTTAAAATTAATTCCCACTGTTAAAACAAAAAGCTTGTTTTTAAGAAATAATAACTATCAAAAGATTGACACTTGTTTATTTTCAGTTTAAATGTGAAATTACATCCAATGACCAAAATTGGATTAAATGAAAAAAAAAATCTAATTTTACTTTAAAACCACTAAAAATTATAATTTAACACTATAAATTATTTTTATTAAATTTTTTTTTTAATTAAAATTTAGTATTTTTCACTATTAATCAAAAATATGAAAGTTATCATAAAAGTGCCAAAAATTCACCCTAAGATAATTTTGATATTACGAATCAAAAAATGAAGTCTATTTTGAAGGATAAAATTTATAAAATTTCAAAAATTGGGTATTACTATTCATAACGACTACTTTGATTGGTCACGGTGTGTTAGAATCTCAAAGTTGCGTACAATGCAATATATTGCCTTATTCAAAAGGAAACGTACCATGAATACAAATGGTTTTACATTCTTTCATCCTTCAATAAATTGCGTCCTCACAATTTTAAATTTTTTTTGATAATAAAAGGATGAAAATAGAAAATACCTTTGTGGAAAACCCACTTTGGAAATAGGGTTAAAAAAATTTAGTCTTAATAAGATGAAAGTGAAATGAAAAGTTCACTATCAAAATATGATCTCAAATAAAAGAAAAATGAGGGAAATTACCGACATATCATTGGGGGAAAATGTAAATATTTATATTGAGTGATTGTGGTCATCAACCATAAACAAGTGTACACTTGAGGTCCCCAAATCCATCGATCTATGATGATTTAAAATATCATTTGTTCAAAAAAACATACGGTATTAGGATAACACATTTTTGGTTTTAATATCCCTTCCCTAAAGTTTAAGAATTAATTTCTTCATATAATAATAATAATATAAATATATATATATATATTTGACAAGTAGAGTTTAATCCTTTAACTAATTTCTACCAAAAACTCATCTTTCATTCCAAAAGATAATATAACTCAAAAATATTATATTTATCCTAATAATATATGGTTACAAAAATTAACACATACCATTTAAATGAAGAAAAATATTTTTTAATAATCAGAAACTTCCTGTAGGATAGTGGTAGGAAATAAAGGCTTGTCGCACTATGGTTGTGGGTTCAATCCCTCCAGCTTTGTCCGATGTGACAGGTTATCGCCCAAACTGCAGGTTGTCCATTTCATAAAACTATAGAATTATAATATATTCCAAAAATAATCATAAGAAATTTTTTATCCTTAAACAATACTAGCCATAGTTCAACTTAATCCATTATAACCCTTATAGTTATCCAAAATACCTCTATCTAGACTCTCTCTAAAAGGTCTCTAAATACCATAATTAATTGTAACATCAGATTCCTTAGACAAAGTAAAGTTTCTCTTTTATCACATACTGAAAATATGATTACATTCATCATATTAATACCTTAATGAAAACAACAAGTACTGCAGTATAATCCTTATATATATCACATTATTCTTATAACCAGGATGTAATTTTTGAGTCAAAAACACAAATAAATTAATTATTCAAATTCAACTGTCATAATAACATAAGCTTAGCCTTGATTCCTTGTCATTTTATGAGGAATGTTTCCTTGGATCTTAGGAAATTCATTTGCATAATACCCCATTTATGTACAATTTTATCATTCAACATTGACAACCACATTCTTTCCCTTACAATCACGAGCTTGGTGGCCTTTTTCACAACACTTGTAATAGAATCCCATTAATTTTAGGCAATTACCATGGTGTTTCTTCCCACAATTATCACATAATGGAAAATCCTTCTTTTCCTTTTCCCCTTTATCTGTCTCTTGCTCCACTGTTCTCTTCTTCTCTTGCTTTAGTTTATTGTCATAAGACTTAACGAATTCCTTTTCTATCTTGATAGCACAGGAGACAATATCTTCGTACGCCGAGAAGGATTGTAATACTAATTCTCTATGGAGAAATGGTTTTAAAACATCAAAGAAAGGATCAATCTTACATCTTGGGTTACATATATAATCTATAGCATGCCTTTCTAACCTTTTAAGGTTGGCTTCGTACCTTGTGACATTCTCATCTTCCTTTGGCCTCAGACTCAGAAATTGCCTTTCCATATCCACTCGATGGTCATGAGGAATGGATTTTTCTAAGAAAATATAATTAAACTCCCTCTATTCCAAACATGATACTTCTTCATCCTTCTTTGTGTTTTGAATTAATGACCACCACTGATTTTCATCTCCTGTGAGGTAATAAACTACCATTAATTTTTTTTCCCTTTCGCTACTCCCCAAAGCATAAAATATTTTCTCTAAGGAATTTATCCATTTCTCATATACTAATAGATTTGTACTACCATTGAATTTTGGTTTTGTTTGCCTCATGGAGAAATCTAACATTGATCCTCCACGTTGGGGATCAGGGAGCTCCATACGGGTAAGGTTATTATTCATAACCTGAGTGTGTTGTCCTAGTACGGTGATAATCTGATCAGCACCAGTTGCATCACTAGCTCCACTATAATTATCTCTAGTTGTAGGGAAATCCCTACATGGATTAAAAGCATTTATATGGTTTCTATACCTTCCACTAGGCTCTATTTCTAAATAATGGCATAAACTAGATTAGTTTATGAATCGAAATACATAATTCCATACTTGTAAAACACTTAACATAAATTGAATAGTTTATGGATATAATCCATAATCATAAAAATGTTTTCTTTGAGGAAGTATATACTCATAAATTCTTCATAATGATTTGTAGAGGAAATGGGATTTATCCTAAGCATATCCCCCGGGAGTGTCATAACCAAGAGTGAAGCAAGACCCATTGTTGTGCACCAGTTCCCATTTTAGTCTAGCTCAAATCTATGTTTTCGGGTTTTTCCCCTAGGTATATCTTTTCCAGAGCTGCATCTACCTTCTTGTATCCAAATAGGGATTAATTTCTTGGAAAATACAAAAAGTCTCTACATTACCAAAATTCTAAGAACTTCTTTTATACTAATCATCGAAGTCTATCTTAGGGTAATGTTCTCCAATCAATTTTTATCTAATTCTAGTTTCCAAGGATTGTACAAAACTTCCTCTGATACCAACTGTAACGCGCCGAACCCAGATACCCAGAGTCTGTGCTTTATTACATAACATTTGCATGATCGCAAGGAAATCATGTCCTGAAAGACTGATCAGTTTAGTATTGTTAGAAACTAGATTCATTCATAAGTTCAACTTTACAACTTTAAAAAGAAATAAAACACTAATTTATTCAATTAGAAACATACAAGCCTCCTAGATTAAGCCTCCAAGTCTCTCATAATTAACTTCTTCACATCCTGGAAAAAATAAAACAAAGAAAGGGTTGAGCTCAGATGATCAGTAAAGATAACAATATAGAGAAAACTTTCATAAATAAGAATAAACATTTAAATAAAGGCATAAGACTAAAACAAAAGAATTTTAAACTTGAAATTCAAAATAATGACATTTAATTACTCACATGGATATTCTACTAGTAGAATAATCACATGAAATATCAATAGCCACTTTTATAATGATGGAAGGCATAAAGCCAGACTTTCATAACCACATAGTCAAGGCCTTGTGCCAAGAATAAAAATAATATTTTGTCAAGGAATTGTTCCAAGACACTAGTTTGTCTCATGAGACCTACCGATGCATCGAGGAGCTATATCGGGCTCCACCCATCTCATATTAAGTCTAATGCATTCCTAATTTGAAAAGGTTTAAACATAATATAAACATTCATATTAAAACTAGCATACGAAATGTCAATACTTTATCCATAAACCATGAATGGTATAAAAATAACACATCCACAGTCGAACATATTACTTAATATTCAATACAATATATAAGATTTGTATCATAATAAATCAACTTCAAACAAGTTTTAAATTCATCAAAGTACGTTGACATAGATGAAGATGATGAGTAAAATTCTTAGAGAGAAATACTCCTTTTTCATGAAATTGTTTAAAATTTTCACAATTTATAAAGTATTTCATTTAATAGATATTTTTTAATCAATGTGTCCCATACCACTTTGAAACTTTTGAAAAGAATTATTATTTCAAAACATTCATGTCCATATAAATAAATTATTAAAATCATTTTGAAAACATGGACATTAATTAATAGGGTTTAGAAAGATAAATCATTGAAAAATTTAAAATGATGATCTAGTTAAATAGATCCCACCATAAAACCTTGAAATATTCCTTTGGAAAACATTTTTATGAAATATTGTTACCGATTACAAGTATGTCCCAAAAATACTTACACATGAAAAATCTCGGCTAAATAATGAGATTGAAGAAATAACCCTTACCTTGTACTTTTCCTTGGTTGAGGGTAGGTTATCCTCCTGTATAATGGTGAAATAATTGTTATTAAATTATATAATAATCATATACATTAATATGATATCATATATGATCCATTAACATTTCTTTGTTAAAAATATTTTAGTATTATCGTCGCTTTGGGAGTTAACTAGTTCGTCTTCCTTTATATGCTTTGTTACGTATTTAATGTTTTTTATGGATAGGATGTATCTTATTCATATTCAGAATTATATTAAGTCTTTAAACATTATTTTTAATCATCTAATGAAAATTATTCTTGAATGGATATGATGGGGAATGAATCCTATCATGTTTGTGGAGATGGTAATCCGTACCTACGCACGAGCGACAATATCATTATTTTGATATTAAAATAATATATAATTGGATGGTATATCATATATATACAGAAACATTATCATGTTATATTTGTTATTTACATCAATTACACATCATTATTATACCCATCCAAATAATAATATATTGAATAACAATTACATCACGACATGGAGACGGTAAACAGTACGTACGCACGTATATTGACATGTCATTAAAAGGATGGATTGAATAATGAATTTGCTGGTTACATATTTATAATAAAATCATAGTATATATAAGATACCGGAGTTATTATTTTAGAATAGAAACAAAAAATAAAGAGGAAGTGGAAGAAGAAATGAACTTAAAAGAGGGTGGTGAAATTATTACCTCTTCTTCGAGTTCTTCTTTTTGATTTGATCATAAGGGCTCCTTAGGTTGACTTTCTGAATAAAGTAAGGCCTCTAGAATGAATTGATGGATGTTGGGAGGATATTTGGGTAGGGTTGTATGAGCCAAAGTCTTGAGAAGTGCGAGAAATGTGCAGGAAGTGAGAGTTTTTATAAGGAAGAGGAGGGGCTCTTTAAGAATGTTTGAAAAAATTATTTTATTATAACCTCATCATTGATTTAAAAAGGTTTAATATTCCTTAATAACAAATTTACAATGACTCATGGTTGATATAAAATAATACAATAATAATTGGACAGGTTTTGGATATTGTTTAAATATTTATAATCTTATTTATTTAAATTATTTATTAATGGGGTAAATATTGCATGATTATTTTGTCACAAATAATTTAATTTATTTGATTTCCAAAAATTATAAAAAAATACCATGATGTAGTAAATATTTTTATCTGTACAAATAATATTTATAGTCGAAACTATAACTTATATAAATCTATGTAAAAAGTTATTTACTAAAAGATATTAGTTTATGTCATTTTTGTCGTTAATTTAAATTAATTAATATAAAATGTCATTAATAATCCCATGTGGCACCATGGGGTCAGCAATTCAACCCAAGGATGACCATGGTCAGCTATGTATCATAAAATAGGATTAGAACATATTTTAGGGTAATTTAATATTATTATAATATTATATTTTACCCTTATTTAATATATTTACCCTTTAATCAAGGTAAATAAAATATTTACTAAAGTAAATATTTAAAATGTCTAAAAATAAAAGTTACCTATTTGCACAATTTTTACCTACTGATTCAAAATATGGAATCCATTTTTCCAAATTAAAATCACAGAAGTTGCATAATTTAATGTAAAATTAATTCCCACTGTCAAAACAAAAATCATGTTTTTCAGATATAATAACGATCAAAATATTGACACTTGTTTGTGTTTATTTTAAATGTGAAATTACATACAATGACCAAAATTGTATTAAATAGTAAAAATATAATCTAATTTTACTTTAAAACCACTCAAAATTATAATTTAACACTATAAATTATTTTTATTAAAAAATTAGTTTTTAATTAAATATTAGTAATTTTCACTATTAATCAAAAATAAGAAAGTTATTAGAAAAGTGCCAAAAAGTCACCCTAAGCTTATTTCGATATTCTGAATCCAAAAATGAAGTCAATTTTGAAATATAGAATTTATAAAATTTTAAAAAGTGGGAATTTCTATTCATTAAGACTACTTTGATTGGTCTAAGTGTGTTTGAATCTCGAAGTTGCATACAATGCAAGCTATTTCCTTATTCAAAGGGAAACATACTGTGGAATCTTGGGGTGTTACATTACCCCCTCCTTAAATAAATTACATTCTCACAATTTGAAATTGTTCTGTGAAAATAAAATGTTGATAATAGAAAATACCTTTGTGGAAAACCCACATTGGAAATAGGGTTAATAAAATTTTGTTTTAATAAGACAAAAGAGAAATGAAACGTTCACCCCCAAATTAGGATCTTGAATAGAAGAACATTGATGGAAATTAAAGACTTATAATTGGGGAGGAAACATAAATATTTATAGGGAGTGATTGAGGTAATCAATCATAAACAAGTATACACTTGAGGGAATTATAGCCATTGATCTATGATGATTTAAAATATTATCAGTTCAACAAAACATACGGTATGAAGATAACACATTTTTGGTTTTAATATCCCTTCTCTAAAGATTAAGAATAAATTTCTTCATAGAATAATATATATATATATATATATATTTGACAAGTAGAGTTTCATTTTTAACTAATTTCTACCACAAAACTCATCTTTCACTCCAAAAGACAAAAGAACTAAAAAAATATTATATTTATCCTAATCATATAAGGTTCCAAATATTAAAACCTACCATTTAAAGGAAGAAATATATTTTTTAATAACCATGAACTTCTTGTAGGATAGTGGTAGGTAATAAAGGCCTGTCACACAATGGTTGTGGGTTTGATCCCCACAGCTTTGTCCAACGCAACAGGTTATCGTCCGACCTGTAGGTTGTCCTTTTACTAAAACTATAGTATTATAATATATTCCAAAAATAATCGTAAGAAATTTTTTAACCTTAAAAAATACTATCCAAAGTTCAACTTAATCCATTCCAACCATTATGGTTATCCAAAATACCTTTATCCAGACTCTCTCTAAAAGGTCTCTAGATTCCAAAATCAATTGTAACAGTAGATTCCTTAGACAAATTAATGTTTCTATTATTTTCACATACTAAAAATATTATTACATTCATCATATTAAAACTTTAATGAAAATAATATGTACTATAGTTAAATACTTATATATATCAAATTATTCTTATTACCAGGATATAATTTTTGAGTCCCAAAACACAAATACATTAATTATTCCAATTCAACTTTCATAATAACATAAGATTGGCCTTGATCCCTTGGAATTTTCTGAGGTATGTTTACTTGGAGATTAGGGAATTCATTTGCATAATCACCAATTTATCTAAAATTTTAGTATTCAACATTGACAACAACATTCATTCCCTTACAATCACGAGCTTGGTGGCCTTTTTCACCACACTTGTTACAGACTCTCATTCCTTATAGGCAAGTACCAGGGTGTTTCTTACCAAAATTATCACATAATGGAAAATCATTTATTTCCTATTTCCCTTAATCTGTCTCTTGATCCACTGTTCTCTTCTTCTCTTACTTTATTATCGTAAGACTCAGAGAATTCCTTTTCTGTCTTGATAGCACATGAGATAATATCCTTGTATGATGAGAAGGATTATGATACTAATTCTATATAGAGAAATGGTTTTAAACCATCAAATAAACAATCAATATTACATCTTGGGTTACATATATAATCTGCAGCAGGCCTAGCTAACCTTGTAAAGTTGGCTTCATACTTTGCGACATTCTCATCTTACTTTTGCCTCAGACTCAGAAATTCCTTTCCTTATCCGCTCGATTGTCACGAGGAAAATATATTTCTAATAAAATATCTTTAAACTCCCCCATTCCATACATGATACTTCTTTATACTCCTTTGTTTTTTGAATCAATGACCACCATTGATCTGCATATCCCGTAAGGTGATAAACTGCCATGACAACTTTTTCCCTTTCGCTACTCTCCAAAGCATGAAATATTTTCTCTAAGGAATTTATCCATTTCTCAGCTACTAATAGATTTTTACTCCCATTGAATGTTGGTGTTTGTGGCTTCATGAAGTGATCTATCATCGATCCTCTGAGTTTGGGGTCAGGGAGCTCCATACGGGTATGGTTATTATTCATAACCTAAGTGAGTTGTCCTAGTATGGTGATAAGATGATCAGCACCAGTTGCATCACCAGCTCCGCTATAATTATCTTGAGTAGGAGGAAAATCCCAACATGTATTACATGAATTGATACGGTTTCCATTCCTTCCACTAGGAACTATTTCTAAACAATGGCATAAACTAGATTAGTTTATGAATCAAAATACATAATTCCATACTTGTAAAACACTTAACATAAATTGAACATTTTATGGATATAATCCATAATCATAAAAATGTTTTCTTTGAGGAAGTATATAATCATATATGCTTCATAATGGTTTGTAATGGAAATGATAATTATCCTAAGAATATCCCCCGGGAGTGTTGTAACCAAGAGTGCTGTAAGACCTGTCGTCGTGCACCAGTTCTCGTTCGAGTCTAGCTCAAAGTGGTGTTTTTAGGTTTTTCCCCTAGGTAAATCTATACCAGAGCCGCCTCTACCTTCTTGTATCCAGATAGAGATGTATTGCTTGGAAAATAAAAAAAGTCATTACATTAACAAAATTCTAGGAAGTGTTTCTATAATAATCCTCAAAGTCTATATTAGGGTAATGTTCTCTAATCAGAGTTTATCTAATTCTAGTTTCTATGGATTGTACTAAACTTACTCTAATACCAACTGTAATGCCCTGACCCCAGTTACCCAGAGTCAGTGCATTATTATGTAACATTGGCATGATCAAAGGGAAATCCCGTCCCGAAAGACCAATCAGTTTAGTATTATTGGAAACATGATTCATATATAAGTTCAGATTTACAATTTTAAAGAAATACAACACTAATTTATTCAATTAGAAACATCCAAGACTCCTATATTAAGTTTTAAAGTCACTCATAATTAACTTCTTTGCATCCTGGTAAGAATAAAACTTAAAAGGGGTGAGCATACATGCTCAGTAAGTATAAAAATATAGTGGAAACTTTCCTAAATAAGCATAAACATTTAAGGCAATTCAGAAGACTAAAACAAAATCCTTTTAAACATAAAATTCAAAATAATTTCATTTAATTACTCACATGCATATTATAATAGTAGAATAATCACATGAAATATAAATAGACACTTTCATAATGATGGAATGCATAATGCAATACTTTCATAACCATATAGTCAAGGCATTGTGCTAAGAATAAAAATAAGATTTTGTCAAGCCCTTGTTCCAAGACACTAGTTTGTCTCATGAGACCTACCGATGCATCAAGGAGCTATAGAGGGCTCCTCCCATCACATACTAAGTCCAATTCATTCCTCATATGAAAAGGTTTAAACATGACATAAACATTCATATTGAAACTAGCATATGAAATGTCAATACTTTATCCATAAACCATGAATATTATAAAAATAAGACATCCACAGGCAAACATATCACAAAACCTTCAATAAAATATAGAATATTTGTATCATAATAAATCAACTTCTAAAAAGTTTTAAATCCATTAAAGGACGTTGACATAGATGAATATGATCAGTAAAATTCTTAGAGAGAAAAACCCCTTTTTCATGAAATGTTTTAAAATTACAAAATTTATAAAGTAATTAATTTACAATATATTTAGGAATCAAAGTGTCCCATACCTCTTTGAAACTTTTTAAAATAATTATCATTTCAAATCATTCATGTCCATATATACGAATCCCTAAAATCATTTTGAAAACATGTACATTAATTAAAAGGGTTTAGAATGATAAATCATTGAAACATTGAAAAGGATGATCTAGTTAAATAGATCATCCCATAAGACCTTAAAAAAATTTTGAAAACATTTTTATTAAATATCGGAATCGATGACAAGTATGTCCCAGAAAATAATTACACATGAATAATCTCGGGTAAATAATGAGATTGAAGAAATAACCCTTACCTTGTAATTTTCATTGGTCAAGGGTAGGTTATCCTCCTTTAAAATGGTGAAATAATTTTTATTAAATTATACAAGATTCATATACATTAATATGGTATCATATATGATCTTTTAACAGTGCTTTGTTAATAATTTATTAGTATTATCGTCATTTTAGGTGTTAACTGATTCGTCTTCCTTTATATTCTTTGTTACTTATGTAATGTTTGTTAGGGATAGGATGTATCTTATTCATATTCAGAATAATATTTATCTTTTAAAAATTATTTTTAATCATCTAATGAAAATTAGTCTTGAATGGATACGATGGGGAATGAATCTCATCACGTTCGTGGAGACGGTAATCCGTACGTATGCATGAGCGACAATATCATTTTTTTAATATTAAAATAATATATAATTGGATGGTATATCATATATACATAATATTTATCATGTTATATTTATTATTTAAATCAATTACACATCATTATTATACCCATCCAAATAATAATGTATTGAATAACAATTACCCCACGACGTGGAGACAGTAAGCCGTATGTACACACGTATGATGACATGTCATTGAAAGGATGGTTAGAATAATGAATTCGGTTGTACCATATTTATAATAACATCACAGTATATTGAAGATACTGGAGTTATAATTTTATAATGGAAACAACAAAGAAAGATGAAGTGGAAGAAGAAAAGATCTTAAAAGAGTGTGGTGAAATTGTTACCTCTTCTTTAGGTTATTCCTTTTTATTTGATCAAAAGGGATCCTTAAGTTGGCTTTCTAACTAATGTAAGGCCTCTAGAATGATTTAAGGGATGTTTGGAGAATATTTGGGCAGGGTTTGTATGAGAAAAAGTCTTGAGAAGTTTGGGAAATGGGTAGGAAGTGAGGGATTTTTATAAGGGAGAGGAGGGGCTCTTTAGGAATGTTTGAAATAATTATTTTATTATAACTCCATATTCTGTTTAAAAAGGTCAAATATTCATTAATAACAATTTTTAGATGACTCATGGTATAAATAAAATAAACCAATAAGAATTGGATAGGTTTTGGATATTTTTTTTAATATTTATAATCTAATTTATTTAAATCATTTATTACTGAGGTAAATATTGCATCATTATTGTGTCCTAAATAATTTAATTTATTTGATGTCCAAAAATTATAAAAAAAATACCGTGATGTATTAAATATTTGTCTCTTTCCAAAGAATATTTATAGTCGAAAATATAATTTATATAACCATATGTAAAAATTTATTTACTAAAATATATTTGTTTATGTCATTTTTTGTATTTACTTTAAATTAATTAATATAAAATGTCATTATTAATACCATGTGGCTCCATGGGGTCCCAAATTCAACCCAAGGATTCCCAAGGTCGTCTATGTTTCTGAAAATAGGATTAAGATACATGTTATGGTAATTTAATATTATTATAATATTATATTTTACCATTATTTATTATATTTACCCTTTAACCATAGTAAATAAAATATTTACTGAAGTAATTATTTAAAATGTCTAAAAATAAAGTTACATATTTACACAATTTTTACCTAATTATTAAAAATATGGAATCCATTTTTTGAAATTCAAAACATAGAAGTGGCAAAAATTAATTTAAAATTAATTCCCACTGTCAAAACAAAAAGCACATTTTTAAGAAATAATAACTATCAAAAGATTGACACTTGTTTATGTATAGTTTAAATTTGAAATTACATACAATGACCAAAATTGGATTAAATGGTAAAAATATGATATAATTTTACTTTAAAACAACTCAAAAATATAATTTACCTCTATAAATTAATTTGATTAAAAAAGTTGTTTTTAATTAAAATTTAGTATTATTCAGTATTAATCAAAATTATGATAGTTATCAGAAAAGTGCCAAAAAATTCACCATAACCTAACTTCGATATTACGAATCCCAAAATGAAGTCCATTTTGAAAGATATAATTCATAAAATTTCAAAAAGTGGGTATTACTATTCATAACGACTACTTTGATTGGTCGCAGTGTGTTAGAATCTCTAAGTTGCGTACAATGCAAGCTATTGCCTTATTCAAAGGGAAACATACCATGGAAGTTTGGGGCGTTTTAACCTCAGTTGAACTGGGTGCATGACGTTTTCCTCGTATCCCAGGTGAGGAGATATGTGCATGACCCATCTTACATCATCGACCATAATGAGCTGGACATCGACGATGGGGAGACGTTTATAGAGGTTCTAGTGGAGATTGAAGATTGGAAAAACAGATCCTTAGTGGGAGATTGATACTTTTGGTGCCTGTATATTGGATGTATGAGAACCTTGAGGAGAGTACATGGGAGTGGGAGGCTCAGATTCATGCTCAGTACCCCAACTTGTTTTCTTAGCTTTTTTGATGAGGCTTTCGGGGACGCAAAGCCCTGAGGTGGGGACAATGTAAAGACCCTGAAAAATTCCATGTTTTTTTTAATTATATAGAATATTTTGAGTCCAAAAAAATTAATGGCACATGATTCTGAGGCCCAGTGTTCCTGAAATGAATTTCTGAACTTTTTGTCAGGGACGTTCAGTAAACGTGCGAGCATGTTTTTTATCTTTTGAACCGTTTCTTGAAATTGAAATCTGATGAAACTGTTGAACTCGTAGTGCCAATATTCTCTTAAATAGACCTTAACCTCGACTGAAGTAGGTCGAGGGTGAATGTTAATTTACGTGTTTTTTCATGGATATAAAAATAAAATAAAGAACAACTTCTATTTTATTTTTATAACATCTCTTTTGAATTCTAGTGGTGGGGACCACCTGAACCCATCTTTAATGTGGGTAAGTCCCTTGGAATCCCCCCATTTAATTGTGTCAATGAAATAAAATTAATTGTGACATTTAATTGTGCCAAAGAAATAAAATTAATTGTTCTATTTAATTTTGCCAACATAAATTAAATTGATAAACCTATTTTAATTTATTGGATCTTCATTTCCTTTGGGAAATCTATCACGAAAGGGAGGCTTTCGGAGAACTTTGGGGAAACTCTTTCTCCAACAAAGAATTCCCTCTCCAATGAAGAAGGCCTTCTTCAACAAAGAACATACTTCGGAATCAAGAATGAGGATGACACACGAGCCCGACTTCAGAAGCGTGTTGCGGAAGCGACGATCATTGGAACCCTAACCGCCTTCACCAAATTCTTCTCAAGACACCTCCAACGATCAATTGAGGTAGGGTTTGTTATTTTGAATACCCCTTACTCGTTCTTGATGTTCTTCATGATTTGAGAACAAATAAGCCGCTTGCTACCATTCTAACACAGAGGGTTCAGGACAAACGAACACTGCCTGACATATCCACATCCTTTGTAAATTTTGGTGGTTTTAAATCAATGGAGACATCCTAAGGTGAGTTTGGAAGTTTACGGAATGAAGAACGAGCCACCGGAGAGTTCCCGGTGACCCGAGGAATGTTGCCAGCGACTGGCACCGGTGGGACTCAAGAGCGACAACCAACACTCCGATCATCCAAGAAGATGGCGGCAATGCAACTGCGCCACCAGAGTAGGGCCGCAATGGAGAGAGGGTGGTGGCCAGCACATGGCCAGCCACATGATGGTGTTGGCGGCACGCGACCGTGCCTCCCAGTGTACTGGTGCCGTGATGCAAGGCCGCGGTGGCAATAGAGGGGCGGCTGCCTTGCTGCCGACCACTGGTGGTTGCACGGCCCGTGACCACGCCACGGAGAAGGGATGGCCGGCCGGCCAGCCGTAGGCCTCCCAACGCGGGCTACACCACGGGCCACCCATCACGGGCTATACCACGGGCCACACTGGCAGGCCGGGCCGGACCCAGCGGGCCGGGTCAGTCCCAGGGCCGGACCCAGACCATGTTCGACCCCTTTTCACTTTTTCAACCATAACATGAGCTTCATGAATCCATTTGACGAACCGTTTATGGCACTAGAAACCTTGGATTGAGATAGTCCTTTTGGTATACCCCACTTGAGTTTTGGATAAATTTGGGGTATGGCCAGGCTGGATCGAACATGAATCCAACCGGGCCCTCGGGACTAAAAGGCCAATTACTTACAGACCGACATCGGATTGATGCACTATCTATTGCATTGAGACATCTATCATGTGTCTTTCCTTCGGGATACTTATTTGTGGGATTCGTGGAATTTGAAATATCAACCTTTGGCTTGAGGAGCGGACCCTCCCAGAATCAAGCCATCTAAGTGAGGGAACCCTATGGCTGGCTGTAAATGAGAAAGGGATCCTTTGTGGGTCTATTCGTTTGGATCCTCTATAGGTATGTGCCTTGGGATCCTACAAGGGTCTATGTTTGAGATTCCCATTTGGATCAACTCTAGGAAATCCACATGGGACTACTCCAAGATCCTACGTGGGTTTGCTGTACTAGGATCCTATGTGGGTCTGATGATTTACGATCCTACGTGGGTTTGCCTCTTAATAGAGTAAGATTATTCAGTAGTTACATCTAATCATCTTTACTACCATACCTATGTTATACCTGGTGTGAGCTGAGTCTTTACCTTATGGTAATCTTTTTTGTGGCGTACCTTTGTGGTACATACCTTTGTGGTGATACTTTTGTGGTAATCATCTATGTGGTATACGTTTGTGGTACTTACCTTGGTGGTGATACCTTTGTGGTATTCTTCTGTGTGGTGTAAAGTATGTGGTACATACCTGTGTGGTGTTACCTTCATGGTATTCTTTCCTTCGTGGAACAATTGTACATTGTCTAAGGATTTGGGCCTTGAGTTTCCTTATGAATCAGATGGGTATACTTGATAACTTAGGTATATGTATGGGAATATACCTAAGTAGAGTTGATTTCTTCCTTTGTGGTTTATCCTTTTTGGATTTTGTTAGACATTTGAGGGTCTCAGGGTCCATAATGTGTATCGTTATACTCAACCCTGCATAGGCTATTCCCACACCTTGGTGCAGATGACGGACAATGCTGACTAAGGACGAGTGTACCAGGACTGGAGGTAGCTTAGAGGTAGACATTAAACGAGGAATACTGTAAAGATGACAATTTGAGAGCTGTACCTACCCTTCAGGTAGGGTCTTTAGGGGGGAGTTCCTAGGAGCTGTTTCAGTTTTCTTGTAATTTCTATTTGGGCTTGTATTCTGGCCCCTTTTTCTTACTGTACACACTCTTTTTACTATACAATTTACTTGTTCTCATATCTGGAAGTGTGTTTGGTTGTGTGTGTTACAGGATATAAAGGAAATTCCTTCTCGGTTTTAGGGAATACGCCTTTTGGTGCTAGTCGCCAGCCCCAAGCCTATGGAAGGCAGGCTTGGGGTAGTCACAGTATGGGCCCTGGGGGAAGGGTCGTGAGAATATGACTCTTATTATTGAATTTATTTCTGTTTAAATATCCATTTTATTATCATTCGTTCCCGGGGTTTATGAATCAAAAGATAAAAAATTAGTAAGAATGTTTTGTCTCAATTTTCCATCATTGAGAAATAGGTTTTGTCATACACCAACATTCATTTTTTGAGGTGTATTTGAAAAGTTATATCATGAATCTCTTTCAGATCAAGAAATTGTATTCATTATGAATTTCATTTTCTTACATGAGGATTTTGATTCATGGTTACCAAATGCTAATATTTTTATTGAAACAATATCATCGTTTATCAAGATTGTTTATGATTATTCTTCCATTGATGAAATGACATGATCCATCACTTAATAAATCTCATGAATTTTATAATTCTATAGATATGACTATTATATCCATGTAATGGACGCATTTTTTCACTCTTTGGAACATGAGATAACTATTTTTTTAAAAAATATGGCTATATCCTTCATTTGTATAAAAAATATATGTTTTTTAAAAACCATGATTTCTAAAAATGATTTTAAAAATGTTTTATTATTATCCTATGATGTAAAAGGAATTTATTACCCATTTTTGAACTTTTACAAACTGGTTTTAGAAGGAATATTCTAGTCATTTTTTGATGAATAAATTTTTCTAAAAATTTATGGTAAAAAGGTATGTCCAACATGTACAAACATACCAGCCGTCATGACCATCATTTTCTTGAAGATTCCACTACATGTTTATTTTTATAGAACAATGTTTTTTATAATATTTGGAAATTAATTGTGTTTAATTTCAGTTTCTTTGAAATGTTTTTCTACAAAAATTGTGGTTATCAATTCATCCATTAGAAGTATTAAAATATATTTTTTAATAAAAAATAATTTCATAAAGGTTTTCTGTATAAAAAAATATTTAAAATATTTTGAAGCATACATTAGTTTTTTTCAAGGTATTTTCAATGAAATACATTTCATAACATTATCAAGCCTCTTTTATATGTTTTCATGGAAAATGGTTTCCATAACAGTTTCATAATATCTGTATATGTTTTAAAATAAAAAAGTTTCCCAAATATATTCAAATATTTCTCTATATTTTTTCAAGTTTAATTTTATGAAAATTGTTTTTAAAAGGTATTTTGTTTTAAATATCCTTCTCCAATAAAGAATGAATTTTTCCCACAAGAATTTTTTTAAAAAAAAATTCAAAATTATTTTTTATCTAAGATGAAATACATTGATGTTACACTTTCCCTTCTAGGAAATGATTCAACGGTTGAATTTATATCCCTTAACTAAATGGATTATGTTATGATGGAATTATGTTTAAAAAAATCATTCCTCTTCCATGAGTTTTGTGTTTTTAAAACCTGCTTCTTTTCATGGGTTAGGCTTTGATGAAATTATTATGAATCCCCTCTTCTTCCATCTGTTCAGATATAATTTCACGTTTATGAATCCCATTCAATTTCATGGGATAAATTTTGGATATTTATAAAGCACATATTTTTAGGGGTAATGATATAAAGAATGTTTTACTATCTTATAGTACATGTATGAATTATTTTATTACGATTTGGGTGGACCTATATCTAACTCTATTTAATTGAGTTATTATTTATATCTCATTTTATAATTATGTGTATCAGGTAAATTGGATTTATCCTCTTTAGGAATATTGAGAAACCTGATCCATTAAAAAGAATGGTCTGTGACTTGGTATAGTGGGGTGTCCCGCCTAGTAGTTGTAGTCACAATGAAGTTGGAATATGGGGAAACTAGATCCAATATGGGAAAATGGGGAAACCCGATCCATTAGAAGTAATTTACTGTGACTAGGGATTGCGGTGTATCCTGGAAAGAAGGTGATATTCCCCTGAAGTTCCTTTATAATTTATAGCAATTATTCTTGACTTATAAAGAATTATTTCTGATGTCTATTTATTCTGTAATTCTATGACTAATTCCTATGATATTATTTCATAGATTATGTTCTTTATTTCCTTATTATTCATTTCTCTCGAACTGTCAATATTTACTCAATTATTCAGGTTTATTATATTTGATATGATTTCTATCATCATCTAATGTTATGATCACATTCTCCTACCCCTATGCCCATGTTTATAGCTATATGTCTGCCTTGTTAACCATTTCTGAGCATCTGAGATCACCCATTTTTATGTTTCCTTCCCCATTTTAAGCATATATGTTTTAAGTATGATGTTTATAATAAGGGTACTAGTAATAAAGAACCAAGTGGGAGATAATGTATCTATCTTATATACCAGTGTTTATGTTTCTATGATACCCAAGGTACTAGAATAATATTGTTATTGGGATTTTATTTGTTTAATGTTTTATGTATTCTGAAAAAGTAATGTAATTTATATATATGTTAATGCTAGGCTGTTATAATTGGTATCAGAACAAATATTTAGTTAACCTTTAGAAACTAGGATGATACAACATAACTGAGATCTGTAGGTATATTTTATTTTAATATGGTTAGGTATTTATCTAAGGATAAGTACGAGGATGAATTATTATTTAGGAAACTATCCTGGAATTTTTTAAAATGATAGAATGACTGGTTTCCTAGAAATAAATAATTTTCTATAGATTACATGTGGATGTGGCTCTATAATAGATGTAACTATGGATGGAAAACCAATAAACGTGCATCATGCCTATCTCAGCGTAACCTGAAATGCAATAATAGGCCCTGTTCTACTCCTAGATTGAAACTCTCGGTGAAAATTCTTTGGGAATTCAAAAACTCAATATGAACCATCATGATGGATTTAAATAGGGGATGTCTACAAGTAACCTATGAAAACTGAAGGTTTCATTGATTAAATAAGAACATTTCATGATTTAAAAAGCCTATAAATAATTATTTTTCATGACTATGTGGTTTTATTCATTGATATTTGTTTCTTACATTGTGTTTTTTTGGTTTTAGTTAATTGAGGGAACTAAAAAGAAGATAGATATCGTTGAATGTTTCATATACGAAATGTATGCTCATTATGGAAATTTATTTCCTAAGAGGAAATGTCATAATGAGATTTAGGAAGCTGGTATTAGTATTTTTTTAACATCAAAAGATAAAGATACCAAAAATGACATGTGAATGTTATGTTATGTTCCTCCAATATTTTTTACATTAAGTATAAGAAGCATGAATAAATTACAGTTGAGGAACCTTATAACATGATTCATATTTCACATTCTATGAACGGGGTATTAAAGAATATGTTGAGGGGGATGAGTAGAGGTTTAAGAATAAAGATGGATGAATGACGTATTTAGGTTTTGGAATTCAAATATTATGTAATTGGAATCCGGAAATATATAAGTACTTGCAGTTTATGATTTTAGTATGGATTCAAAAAGACACATTTAATGATGATAGAGACATAGAAAAGTGATATTTATACTAGGTGAAGTTAATCCCTAATAAAATCTTGACATTGAGATGATGAGGGTTGGATAAATATATCTTGGATATGAATATGTAAATTGGAAGGTCTGAATTACCTTGGAACCGACTATTGAAAAGTTGTCTATGAAACTAAGGATGAAGTTTAAAACATCTTATATTTTTTCAATGTTTCCAATAATCATTTTAATAAGGGCATGTTCTTGTTTTATAAATGTATTTATGGTAATTCAGGTTCCTACCATGTTTAAAGGTAATATTCAGTAAGGGTATTCACATGTATGGAATGTGACAATAAAGTAGTGTTTTGTGATATTTTGGGAATCAGTGATAATATTATTTCATGATTTTATTTCTAATTTTTTTTCATATTTTATATGGATTATAAGGTTAACATTTCATGAAAATAAAAATTTATACTTTAGAGGATGTATTTATGTGTTGAGATTGTATTGAAAACCATAGTAAATAAGTTATTTAGTGACTAAACATATTTCAAGGATGTCCATCATATTTATTGTCGAGATTAAATTATTGTGGTATAAGAAAAGGACATCATATATTTTGGATGACAACCAATAATGACCATTAAGGTCGCATGTCTTGAACTTGTGATCGAAGGATGATAAGGGTTTCATGCCTACGAGTGGCCTACACAGCATCCAAGTTAATGTATAATATTTTTTGTGAATAAATATTTATGAGGAAATAATAGTGTTACATGTTTTGTTTATAGAATAATATATTCAACATATTTATTTTTATGGATATATAGGGGAAAATAGTTATATTTTCATTTTCTTGTGAGAATTTTTGTTTTTTAATGTGTATTTTGGTGCTTTAGGGATCAAAGTTAATTTATATACATTCATTTCTCAAACTAATGTTGAATTAGAAATAGATTAAAGAACAACCAAAAATTTAATATTTTTATATGAATATATCATTTATGTTTATTTCCTTATATTCCTGGTTGTTAGAAATATTACTCAATGATTGGATAATGATCGAAAAAATTGTTGTCCTATTACTTTTTTTTAGCTGACAACCTTTTAAATCACCACGGATTTATGACATTCAGTCCATCAAATTTTATTTGATCATTCAATTGTTTTTGAATGAAAAACTCAATCAATAACTATGAATATTTAAATTTTCCCCCCATTTCCTATGTTCACTCCCAGCCAATGTTCCCTTATTTGGAAACCTAGTAATATGTTACCTTGTCTAAATTTTATGGTTCCCACTTTCCCTTTTTAAGGGAAGTTTTAGTATTCAATTTTATGATGTGGGTTTCTTTTCTTGAAACATTCAATAAATAATGTTTTGACAACCCAAATGAATTTTTTTGATAAATTCATGTTAAGGGGGGTATAATGTAACACCTCAAGATTTTGTGAATTAATTTTTTGATTTAATTTAATCCTTCTGATATTTTTCATAAAAAAAATAAAAACAGTTTATTTTATATGTTTTCATTTTGTTATACTCAAAAAAGGTTAATAATACACTAACAAAACATAAATTTTATCTTTCTCTATATAGAACATAGAGGATAGCATGTGTTATAGGAAAAAATATTCTTCTAAGCTGATTTTTTAATGTGCAAGATAGAATAACGATAACAATATATTATTAAAATATTATTTAATATAACCTAGACATTAAATTTTTAGTTATGAAAAGGGTTAAAAAAATTATTTAATTATATTTTTTACACAAATATAAAATTAATTCACTGGTTACAAATTAATTATTAATGTATGTGAAAACCAATTGATTATAAAGGAAAATTTAGTGATTTTTTCCCAAAAAGATGTTTTACCCTAATAAATTCAATTAATTACAATTAGTGTCTGATATTAATGTGATATCTAAATATTATATATTCATATAAAATTTTTTTATTCAACCAATATATTTGATACTCATAAGATAAAAACAAAACCAATGTTATATATAAAATACTATATTTTTATTACCCCATTTCTAATGAATTCATTAGAGAAACCTTTTTATATAAAAATTGAAGAACTATTATGGATAATTCATTTCAAAATCAACTTCATCTTGGAATGATAAAAACAAAATTTAGGTCATGTTAATTGTTTGGTATTTTTCTGTGATGTTTCATTTTGTAATGAATAGTGAAAAATACTGAAATTTAATTCAAAACTACTTTATCATATAACTTATTTATAATGTCAAATTATTTGTAATTTCTTTATATTTTAATTTTATCATATTTTTATCAATTAATAAAATATACATCATTGTATTAAATTTCACATTGAATTTGACTATAAAAACATAGAAAACATTTGGTGTTTTTTTACTTTAAAAAACCACTTTGCCCTCCCAGATGTGAGATTAAATTGAAATTATTTTAGGCCAAATATGTGACTGGAATTAGGAAAGATGGATTAAATATTTTGAAAAAAAATAATTTATTATGTATAATAAGATAAAATTAGTTTTTTTTCCAAAAAATATTAGTGAATGTAATTGAAATATACTATATCGATTAACGAAAAATTATGTTTAAAAATGGAATAAATTTTAATATTAAGGGATTAAATGAAATTGAAACTTATAAAAAACAAATGGAATGGAAAAAAATATCCCAAAACCTTGTATTATTGGGTTTTTCTGGTTTGGGTTGACTTTTGTGAGGTAACAACATGGGCCACCGAACTTGTTTTAAAAAACTGTTGAGTGTGCCCCCTCCCTTCCCTATAAAAGGAATCCACCTCTCCCACTTTTTTCACCCCTATAAAACCACTTAGGATCATAAAATATATTCCTAATAAACTAAAAAACATACCTCCCTTCCTCTCTGAAGAATCTATTTAGGATTAATACAACTTATGGAACCCCTTTGGGGAAAACCTAAATGAGTTACACAAAGAAGAGGTAACATACCTCCTCAAGCTCCTTCCTTTTGTTTTCCATTCTATACTCTTTCAAATATTATTATCAAAAAATTTTATATAAAAAATTAATCCAAAATATATTATTATGTCTTAATTCTTAGGCTTACACCTAATCATACACACACATCCATCTAAAGGGTAATGAACATATTGTTTATATGTATGCCGAACTATTGTCTCACGAAATGATGATTGTTCGTTTTCCTTTACTACCTATCATGGTAGAAATCATGATAGAAAAATGAACTAATATATGATATATATTGTATTTTTAATATAATTATTATTTTTTAATTTTATTTAGAATACAACTTTATTCTTTCCATCTCGTGTAAATATGATAATTTAATTTGAGGAAGTGTGGACTACCGTCCCTTCAACACAATGCGATTCACTCACACAGTACATTGGATTTATTAAGGATGTGTTTAGTTAAATTATATGACACATATAAAATAATAATGATACTTTAATGTTATTATACACATATATTAATCTATTTCATTTTCATCCACTCTTTCAATATGAAAAAAATGGAAGCAACGTTCATACGTACATACGGCCAACCGTCTTAATGAATGGTGTATTCCATTTTAATATTTCTATGATCTATAGATTAATAGAATACAAATATAATTATAATAAATTATATTTATATCATTTTATAAATTCTATAAATCATGATATAATTATGCAGACCAAATATATAAAAAATAATAACACGTACAAAAAACAAAGTGAATATTACCAGAAGTGAAACTTTAACATAAAAATGTTAATAAGAAGTTAATATTAAGTAATAATACAACGATAGATGGTATAATATATAGGAATATTTATATTTGAATGATTTTTAATAAACTTTTTTATTATTATATATATGTCTTTAATGTTTAAAATTAGAGTCAAGACATAAGTTAAGGGGATTTCATATCACTTTTTATTTCTGTGAGATCCATGCCACAATAACAACTCATTTCATTTTTGTGGTGTGTATACTGACCATGGATGTATTATATATCTCTTATTATTATTATTATTATTATTATTATTATTTATATATCTATTCTATGATATTTATTTAATGGGGCATCTTTTTCCAATGTTACTAAATCGATAAGATAGTGTTGTCTCAATTTTCCTTCATTGCGAAACATGTTTTTTCCGAAACCTATATTATTTTATTTTCAAGGTGTATTTGATAGGTTATAGTTAGATAATAATTTATTTTGTAAATGTTTATGCTTCATGAATTCCATTTTCTTAAATGAGGGTTTTAATTTACAGTTACCGAGTGATAATATGTTCATTGAAGTAATCTAATCATTTAACGAGACTATTTATGATTATGATTCAATTGATGAAATCATATGATATATCACTGAATAAATCTCTTGATTTTTATAAACCTATAGGTATGAATGTTATATAAATATAATAGTATAATTTATACAGTCTTTGGTAATTATGATAATTATGTAAATTTATCAACTAAAATGTGGCGATATATTTCCCTTCAGTTAGAAATCTATGTTATTTCAAAACCATGATTTCTAAAAATTATTTCAAAAAATGTATTACATTCATCCTATAAGGTTAAATGAAAATTTTAGACAAGTTTTACCATTTAAAAAATAGATTTATATAGATTCTTATTTTCTATTTTTGATCATGATACGTTTCTGAATTTTTTAGGTAAAAAGAAATGTTTGACATGTATTAACCTACCATCTATCATGATCATCATTTCTATGATGATTCAATTTCATGTTTACGTGTTTATTTTTTGTAGAAAAAAGGCCTTTTATAATATTCAGGTCATTCATTTTATTTCAAGCTGTTTTCAGAGAAATTGGTTTTCAAAAAATGTTATGTAGTTTTTAACTCTTTATTTAATTATTTTCAAAGAAATTTTTTAAAGAAAATGGTTTTAAAAAAATTAATTTTTAAAAACAATATTATAAAAGTTTTTAAAAAAGTTTATAAGTTTAATTGTATATTCAATGAAATGACTTTCAAAATATTTTTATGCTTCTTTTATATGTTTTCATGTAAAATGGTTTTCAAAACGTTTTCAAGATCGCATTATTGTTTTTCAAATAAAAATGATTCAATTTTTTTTTCAAAATTCATTATATGTTTTCAATCAAATTTTCATGAAAATGATTTTCAAAATTTTTTATGTTTTAAAGATAGATTTTTAAATAATAAATAATTGTTTCCTAAAGAACTGATTTTAAAATATATTTTAATATTATTTTATATCTATGGTGATATCCGTTGATGTTACTCATGACCTTATGAGAAATTTTTCAATGGTTCCATTCTTGTTCTTCTTCATAATTGTTTATGTTTTG
The DNA here is from genome assembly GCA_963277665.1 of Viscum album. Taxonomy (NCBI): domain Eukaryota; kingdom Viridiplantae; phylum Streptophyta; class Magnoliopsida; order Santalales; family Viscaceae; genus Viscum; species Viscum album. The sequence continues at coordinate 192,569,481 of OY728165.1, read as the reverse complement.
ATGGATTGATGTTTATGAAACTTATTTCTCTTCCATGAGTTTTATTCTTTTGAAACCCACTTCTCTTCATGGGTTATGATTTCATTAATTTAATATGAAACCTATTTTCTTCCCCATGTTAAGATATAATTAAATGTTTATGACTCCCATTTAATTTCATTGGATTATGATAAGATGTTTATAATACCCATTTATTGTTATGGGTCATGATATGATGAATGTTTTATCATATTGTGTCACAAATAAGAATTATTTTATTATGAGATGGGTGGGACCTATATCTCCCTCTAACGAATTGGGTAATAATTTATATCTCATGAGATAATTATGTGAATTAACTCAACAGGCTTGACACACTATTGGATTATGGGTAAACTTGATCCCTTAAAATTAAAGGAATATGACCGTTAATGGTGGTGTATCAATCCCAGTTGGTGTAGTAACGATGAATTTAGAAGTTGTGGAAAACTGATCCACTATAGGAAGATGGGAAAGAATTTCCCCTTACAAAAAATGGACTATGAATAGTGGTGGTGGTATGTCTCTCGTAGTAGGTTTGGCTCCTATAAAGTGCCTTGATATATTCTAGCAATGAGTCTTGACATATAGAGAATTATATCAAATGTAAATGTATTCTACAAACCCACGTCTTATTCCTATGATATTCCTTCATGGAATATGCTCTTTATTTTCTTATGATTCATGTATTATGAAATTCTAATCTTTATTCCGTTGTTCATGTTAATAATCATTTATATGTTGGGTAAGATATTCTAATGTTGTGATGATGTTCTCATACCACTATTCTAATGTTTATGCTTACATGTCTCCCTTGTGTATCCTTATTGATAACTTGTCATTTCCCCTTTTTATATTACCCTCACTAAGTTATGAACATATGTATTAATTATGATAAATTTAATAAGGTTTCTCGTCCTGAATAACCTAGTGGTAGATAATTAATATTTATTATGTACCTGTGTTTATGTTTACATGTTTCTAAAGGTAATATTATAATACGTTCATTTGACATCTGTTTGTTTAATGTTTTATATATTTTTCAAAAGTAATGTAATGTCTATGTATGTTAATATTGGGTATTATAAAAATTATAAATGGTAACATTATGATGTTTTAGAACCATTTATTTTTATTTTCATATTTTTACAGTTTGTTTTTCATGTGAATTACATGTTTTCATGATTTAAATCAGTTTTTATTATTCAAAGTTTCTTGTGAAAATAAATTTGGCTTTTAGAAATGGATTTCATGTTTTTATGTGGGTTCTAACTTGTTTTTTTTCAATGAGTGAAAATAAGGTTTTAAAAGGAATTTGGTTTTGATTTGAGGATTCGACCTAATAATGGTTTAAAATAATGTTATCTTATGTATTTAAATAGAGATTGAAATCTTTTTGTGATTTACCCATAATGAATTAAAATAGTATCTTGTTTTATATTATTTGATGGAAAATGTTAGATATTTTTAACTTAATGTGGATTTAAAATAGGGTTTCCTATTTTTAAGGGTATATTTGAAATTTTTTAAAAGATGTGGGTGATATAATTGAAACTCTTAAATTCAGTTAAGTGGTGTTTATGAAATCAGGGATGGAAATGAAGGCAGAAGGAAATGATTTAGACATTCAAAGAATAGATCCCTTGTTTAAGGGAAAATTTGAATTGTTTTTTGTTCTTGTGTGTTTCCATTATTTTTCATATTGTTTTTGGAAAGTATTTTATTGAGTGAAAATGGGAATGGATTGTAGATTTGTTATTTGGGGATAAAGGAATATTTTGAACATTGGTTTTAAATGTTGTATATGAATGGAACCCCCTGATTACCCATTTCTCAACTAAAATAGGCGTGGGTCAGCGATCACTATGTGGGGATTTTTTACTCCCCTTGTTTGGAAATGTTTATCTTGTTACTTGAGTTCATGTTATTTTTGGATATATGGAATCACATAACTGGGGGTTAGGGGTGGGGGTTGTTATGATTATTTTTTTGGGTATACTTGGCCTATTTTATTCAACAAGTCAAGTCCTTATTATTCACGGGATATCAGGTACTAAATGGAAGGTGTATAATTTTTTTCAATATGTTTAACATGATTTTAGTTACCCACCAATTTTATAAGTAAAAAGGGAAAAGTGGGGGTTTATGATAATTTTGAAGATTTTTTGGGCCAATAGGATTACATGATGGACTTAGCACAAGATAGTATTTTTTTGGGTGGTTACATAAATATATTGAAAGATGAATTATAGGTTAGGCTTCTTGGGGTAGATCCTATGGCATATTTGATCACTTTGTTGGTCGATTATTGGGGGGAGAATGACCTAGTTCTATTTATATCATTTATTAATCAGTTATTATTATGGAAAATTTCTGGTTTATTTTTATCTTTATTATGTTCTTATAATTCATGGTTCCCAATTTTTGTATTTGACCTATGTTTTTTGTGTTTTATTTTGAAAATTATTTTTTAATATTTTGGTGAAAACTTGTTTGGGATTTAAAGGATCTTCTATATGAGTGAATTAAATGAAATTAAAAATTGTAGTTTCCCTTAATAGATAGATTCATCTAGTTAAATTATTTAAAATTGTTTATGTTTTAGATAAATTAAATAAGTTGGTGGTTTGAGAAATGTTAACAGGTGTGTGGAATTATTATGTCTTTGACTAGTGAATCTATTTTCAAAATTAATGTGTTATGTTTTTGAAAACAAATATAAATATTTGTGTGTGGTTATATACATGTTTGTTTTTTATTAAATATTTTAGTAGGAAAAAATATTTTCTTGTTTTATACCAAATTAGAATTTAAGAATTTCGTTATGAAACATATTTCATTGATGTTTTGGGTTGTGGTTACCTATTGGTATTTTTAGATTATGACACTATATTTAATGTTCTAGGTTCATAGTGGGATCCTTCATTGAGAATTGTGGAAAATGTTTGTAGGTTGGTGGAACTGAATAAAAAGAGTTTACATGGGGATGGTTTGGTATTGACATGATTTGTTTACTATTGTTTTTTTCTTTGTTATCATTATATCTACCCTAACTAGGAGTATCTTATTTTTTTGGATGTTTTTTCATTTATATTCACAATGCTTGAATCATATTTTTTTATTAGGAATTGTTTGGAATATTTATTTGTTTTTTGATCCAATATTATTTTGATTATATTTTTATATATTTTTTTGGAAAAAAACATTCTCAATGGAGTTTATGTGATTCAAGGAGATTATTTTCCAGCCTCTATATGTTGGGAATTCCCTTTGGGGTTTGTGATAAGTGGGGTCAGGTGTTGGGTGTGATTGAATCCCAAATTGGTTCTTGAAAACAATGTGTCAGATGTAGATTTTTTCATAAGATGAGATATGATTCAGCTATAGCCCTTTTTATTTGGGGAATTTTTATTATAAGAATGATTAATGTTATCAGGGATTAAGAGGAAAGGGTGGGGAGAATCTAGCTACCTATTTCTCTTCTCTAGCTCTATACATCAAAGGAAATGTATATTTTAATTCAACTTCTCTTATAGATTTTTTTCTAATGGTTTTTATGGGATTGATGTTTCTTAGATCCACTTGGTTTTTATGTGATATTGGGGACCACACTTTGGTTTTGGGATATTATTGAAGGAATGTAAAGAGGCAAAGTTGTAATGAAAGGACTAGGAAATAGTGTGGTGTTCCTGTGGTAAAGATAGTCTTATTTTTATGTTATTAAAAATGGTTGACACATGGTGAAAACAATTGTGGTAGTCAAGTCATGAATGGATCTTTTTCTCCCAAGTCCTTCAGTTTGGGATCCTTATAACTCTTGAATACTCCAACAGTGGCCTGTAATTATTGAAGGTGGATTGAGGACTATTTTCCATGTCTGAGATTAATTTCTTATGATCCTTGCACGAATTGTTATGATGTTATTTATTGGCTATTGGTTTTTAAAACAATTTTTACAATAAATTTTCTTTTGTGAAAATATTTATATCCATAATTATTTTTTAACAAGTTAGTTATTTTTTGGCTTCCCTTATGTTGTTTGGAAAATGAGATGTTTCAAATGGATTTTTTTCATTGGATGAAAATTTGTTAATATTTGAAATGTGAAAAATCATTAAAAAAAAATTGGATGCTCTTTCATCAATGAAAAATTAGATATTTATAGAGATTTTTTGGCTTTCCCTATTAGGGGAATTCTGTATATGCCGACAAGGTTGTACTATGTGAATGTTTTTTTTGAATTTTTTTGGAGAAATAACATTGTGGAGGGTAGTTTCCAAATTCAATTTTTAAATGGTAGTTTCCAAATAAAAATTTTATTTTGCTGTGTTTTTGATGTGCCTTTTCTTAGGTATTGTTGTGGTACACTTGATTCCTACCTTATGGTAGAATACTTTGGTTTTTATTTTGGGGCATGACTTGAGGTAGATCATGTCTATGTTTTTGTTGTCCCCCTAAATAGTTGAAAGGGATTATCTAGTTATTTTTTCAACCCAAACACCATTTTGAGAGGTGGATTCCTAAAATTAATTGATCTTAAAATCAAAAAGGTGGATTGAAGAGATATGGGTTATTATCATTTATTATGGGACTCCTAATGATTCTCCAGTGATAGATATCATGAGATTCTTGGTTGGTTTTAGATAATTTAGTGGGTGTTTGTGGCCTCTCAAATATATCAATGAGGTTATATTTGAATTATTTTTGGGTGGTTTTAGTTAGTGGTTCTCCCTATGGGTTGGATAGGGGGAAAGTGATTTAGTTTCCTCAGTTTTTCCCTATTGTGGCCCTTGGGGCATATTTAATTGTTTCTACACTCAGCTTGAGGAATTTGTTTCAGTTTTGACCCGTATTGCCTGGGTTGTTTATTTTGAGGAATTTCTTTTATTGTGGGAAACCTTGGGTGAGTTTTGGAGAGTCAGTTATAGTTTTTGGAGTCATGTAGATTATTTATTATTATAATTTCTTGATGAATATATTTGATGTTTTTTTATTTAATTCCTTATTTTATTGTGGAATTATTTCCCCTATGTGGATAGATTTTGATGTTTTTCTAGTTTTACTAATCTGTTATGGTTGGCCAAGAGTTCTATTTATTGAGCCTCATTTTGGGTAAACCTTTCTAGAGAGTTCGGTTTTTTCCTATTCATGTTTTGAGCATCTAAGATGTCAATGATTTTTCATGAGAATGGCATTGGGCGTGTGATTGGTTGGATAGTGTCAGTGATCTACCAATTGATTTTGGTATACTAGTAGGTGTATGGATACATACATTTAGGATGCACTATGTGAGGGTGATGCAATTTTTTTTATAAACCTATGTCATCCATCTATTTTGTGACCTAATATTAGAGATCGTGTCATTGTTTCGATGCTACTTGTTTTTTTCATCCATACATAGATTTGGAATTGATTGTGATTGGATGGCTAGTGTCTGTGATCTAACAATTCAGTTTGGTATACTGGAAGGTGTTTGACATTGGCTATTCACGATTCACTATGTGAGGGTGATATTGTTTTTTTCTAACCCTAGGTTATCCATGGGTTTCTTAACCCGAGTTGAGATATCTTATCATTCATTTGATACTAATTGTGTTTTTTATTCCTTCAATGGATTTGGAAGTTCTTATAATTTAGAGAGTGTTTTTATCATAGTTTATTAGTCGTTTGAGGATGTGTATCCCAGTATTTTTATAGTTCTACAACCATTTTAGAGAAATTAAAAATCATGGGGAGAGAACGTTTGGTCTTCCATGATTATTATATCTTCCTGTTTTAGGATTCTCTTCATTTTTTTTCATATAGATATTATGAATGTTTAGTTGATTAGTTCAATTATTTTCGAGAAATTTTTGTTGTGGGATATAATGGTAATCCATGTTCAGTTATTCTTTTGTTTTGTTTGTATTTTGAGCTTTTTTTTCTATATAATTAATTCTTATTAAGAAATTATTATGGTAGAATGTTCCAGGGGGAGTTTTTGACATCCCTCAAGTCACAATGTTTATTCGTTGTGTTTTTATTTTTCCTGAAATAGAATTGATTTTCATTTAGTTGTGTTCTAGAATTTAAATATTTTGGAGGCTTTTGGGAATGATAAAAAATATGCCACATATTTAGTTATGACCATGTAGTCTCAATGTATTAGGTGATAAAGTTATTTTAATGGATCTATAAAAGTTTATCAAACAATTTGGTGAAACCCAAGTTATCATATGTGGTCATTGGTGTGTTATGGGTGAGATGGATGGTTTTTAAAAAAATGAGCGGCCTCTTTGGAATTACTGTTGAAGGGGGAGCCTATCCTACGTTGTTTCTCCAATGTTAATGCTTCATTGTTTGAGAAAACATGAAACCAAGTCTTATAACATTTAAAATTATTTAAATTTCATTCTATTTCCCAGTTTATACACTTTTAATTTATGGGGTTCACCCCTAATATTTCCCTTCATTTAAGTTTTCCCCTTGGCAGCTCAAGGCAGAGTTCCAACCTTTTTCATAATGGATTTATTCTCTTCCTTTGATGATTCCAAAATATATTTGAGTATATTTCTTCATATCCATCACTCTATATTCCTTTTATATCTTTCATCTCTTTCATTTGGATTACCCCAGGACCCATAGTTATCATATAGCTCAATTTTAGGGTTTCTTGTGGATCTAATGATTGGAGTTTTTGGTCTTTAGTGGAAGAAAGAACCATTACTATTCCCATGGGTGTGGTCATCATTGAAGGTCACATGTTTCTAGATATTTTTTCTTTGTTTCCCTCTCATCAAGGTTGGTGAAATTATAATATTATTTCATTTTGTAATTATTAGCATCCATGATCTTTATAAATTCCCACATTATAAAATTATAATTATATTTTGTAGCATTGTGATGTTTTTAAACAATTTATTTTTGTTTTTATATTGAAACGATAGGCTTTCCATGATAATTCCATGTTTTCAGACATGAAATGAGATTTTTTATTATTCCAAGATTATTATGAAATTTGTTATGTATTTTTGAATTGATTTTTATGTTTTAGTGGGTTAGGACCCATTACTTGGTTTAATGAGTGAAATCATGGTTTTAAATGGAATTTGGTTATGAATTTGTGTGTTGAACTCAAAATGGATAAAAAGGGTTATCTTATTGATTTTATTGGTGGGTTAGTATGTGTGTGTAATTCAATCCTATTACAATTCAATGATGAATTGTTTTAAATGATTTTATTGGAAATGGTTTGTCATTTGCCCTTGTTATGGATTCCAAATGGGAAGATCCTTGTTGAAGGGTAGCTATGAAACATTTAAAATGAGTGGGTGATTTCATCAAAACTCTTAAAATTAATTAGATTGATTTTTTAAAAAATTGGAGTGAAATGAAGGGCCTGGTATAAGGTTTATCTAATTGAAGAAAAGGTCCCTTGTGTGAGGGTGACTTGACATGTTTTAAATTCCTAGGAGTTTTCCATTGTTTTCTAAAAAAGGGTTTTGAAAGTATTTTGTGGAATGGGAAATGTCCTGGTCTTTCAAGCGATGTTTTTTTATTAAAGGCCCATTCAATACATTGGGTTTAAATTGAATATATAGATTAACGAACTTGATTTCACAATTCTTATCCACCCCTCGTGCAAGGTTGTGATCACCATATGATGTTAGTTTATTTCTATTATATTGGAATGTGCTTTTTATGCCTTAAGATGATTCATGTGTGGATATATAATCCACACCATTATGTGTTAGGCATGTGGGTATTCATTTTTATTATTAATGGGTGTAATTTGGTTTTTAATTCCACACATCACTTCATTATTGGTCCGAGGATTACATGTACAAAGTGGAAAATATTACTTGTTCATATAGTTGGTTCACATGCAACTAGTTACACACGTATCATTGTAACACCCCAAGATTTTATAAGATATATTTTTTTAATTTCCTTCATATCTTCTGTTTTACACTACACCAATATTATCTTTCTCTATAAGCAACACCGTATTAGCTTGCAGTATACACAACACTAATCTTGGATCATGTTACACACTATTTCTTGTTCATTTGATAGAAGTTATTCTACACAACATTGAGTGTGTGTATATATATATAAATATTCAACATATAAATGAAATATGTTTGGATTATATTATTCGAAACAACAATGGAATCTTTCACTAATCGCAACCTCGACTTGGCATGTATTACACGCAATCGCGACCTTCCACAATAGCGTGTGTAGTATGCAATACCGGGTTTCACTGAACAACGATATATTATTAAAATATTATGAACTCGCCATTATTAATATTAATACCCAATTTTTGAAATTTTATAAATTTTATCTTTCAAAATGAACTTCATTTTTTGATTCAGAATATCGAAATTAGCCTAGGGTGAGTTTTTTGGTATTTTTCTAAAAACATTCAATTTTTGATGAATAGTGAAAACACTGGGTTAATATTTAAAAACTGACTTTTTATTTAAATAATTATTTATTTTACTTAAATTTATTTTAGGTAAAAATAGATACATAATAACTATATATGTTCAATGTAATTAATTGGATTCATTTTATAATAATTTTAGATATATTAAAATTTTATTTAACTTTTCACCGTCTTTTACCCACCTCCTAGGAGCATTTGCAATTGTACAAATAATATAATTTTACCGCTTCTGTGAGATGAATTTCAAAAATATGAGAGACATGGTTAATATCAAGGAGTAAAATGTGGTTCAATAAGATACAAATAATTTTTTCTGAATAGTAACTATTTACTTTTATTTACCACGGTTCAATGTAAATAGGGTAATTAAGGGTAAAAGTAAAATTATTATTACCCAAAAACATGTCATAATTCTATTGGATAAGTTTAATTAGACTGAAATCAACCTTAGTAATAAAATATTACCCTTTAGGTCCACTTGGATTAGATTAGGACACTTATTATTATTTTATTTAAAGAAGAGTTAAAAGAGTAAAAATCAATGTTTAATAATAAAAACATTTTTAATATAGGGTTATACATAATATAAATATGGTTATAAATATTCATTAGAAATATAAAAAGATTTTATACATAATGGTATTTTATTTATAATTTTTAGACATTAAATAATTTAATTTATTTATGACACCATGATGATGTAGTAATTACGTTATTAATAAAATATTAACAGAATTGATGTTATAAACACCAAAATTAATGTAATTTGAGAATGTTTATGAATTACAATAATTATTTAGGTTAATATGTCATGTTATTATTTATTAAGATAACTTTTTTCGATCTAATGATTCTGTTATGAGTTTCACAAAAATCAATTACCAAATAGTGTCAAAATTGACATAAAATAGTTTTTAAAAGAAATATTATATTATTAATTGTTATTCTATTCCTAAAAAAATATGGTTCGAAGAAATGACTTAGATAAGGTTATATATATTAATAATGAACCACTTGGGGTTATTATGGCTTGTTATAGTTAGTTTATTAACCATATAGTGTAAGAAAACAAGAAGACACGGTAAAAGTTAAATTATTTAACTTAGAGTTAAATCTAAATGGTATGGTTAAAATAGTAACCTAAACTTGTCTAAAACCTATTAATTGAGAGGATTTAAACCCATAACATCTTTAGCTTCTAAATAAATCAATTTATAACTATTATAAACCGAATATGACTTTATTATAAAATAATATTTTATTGTTTTTCTAAGGTACCCCTCTCCTCCCTTATAAAAGGGAACCTCCCCCCTCTTCTCTTTACACAATTTTGAGCTTTAACGATTGTCAATACCCAGAAAATTTCCCTTCTAAATTTCCCTAGAAACATTATATAGGTTTTGGCCTCCTAAAAAGACCAACTCTAGTCCCTTAAGAGGAAGATTAAAAGAGGTGCGTCGAAGAAGAGGCAATCTCTTCTACTAATTCTTTCATGTTTTTTTCTCCTTCAACTTCTTATTATTTATTTGTTTCATTATAAAGTAATAAAATCAGTATCACTAATATATTGATATGTTATTATAAATATGAAAAAACCCCATTTCACCTTCTATCCATCCTACGGAAAACGAAATCATCGCGTGTGCGTACATACAGAATACTGTCTCCATGCTGGGGTGTAATCTGTTTTTCCACCACCACCTTACTTGGATGAGTATAATGGTATAAAGAATAAATATATATAGTTAACATAACATCATACTTATTTTGAGATATTATATAATCCACTCCAATTTAATTCAATAATTGTGGGAACGATATCATCTCTTGTGCGTACGTACGGATTACCGTCTCCACGACGTGATGAGATTCATTCTGCATGTTAACCATTCAAGAATGATTATAAATTATATATAATGAATAATAATGAAATATATGACTTGATAAAGCTATTATATATATATATATATGTCATCTAATTACTTCCATTCATGTCAATAAGGAAAGGAAAACAATGTTCATGCGTACGTATGGCCTACCGTCTCCACGAACGGTGTATTTCACTTCATTTATCCATCTATTATATATGTATACTGAATATACATGATATATAAATCATGATTTAAATTATAGAATTAATTATATCAATATATAAGTAATAATAATATCAATAATAACAAGTCCAAACAAGTACGATAAATAAAATGATTTTACTCAAAATGCTGATTTAACATGGAATCTATAAAAGAACGGGTAATATAATGTAATAAGTGAACCATATATGATATCATAACAATGAATATGATTCTTTAATAAGTTAATGACATTAACTAAATCATTATATAGGATTTTTAGATACGTACGAAGCCTATCAGACCTAAGGTAAGGGATAACTTTTCCAATCTCATTTTTATCTGAGATTGTTAATTCATAAGTATTTACTGGGGTTATATTTTTCATCCATGTACATAAAAATGTTTTTCATAAAGTGTTTAATATTATTAAATGTATTTTTAAAGTCATTTTTACCCCTCTTTGACTTTTAAATTGTGTTATGGAAGGAATATTTCTTTTGTTCACCATATGAGGAACTTTTTTTGACTTTTCTAGAAAAAGTCCGAGAAGACTATTTTTTTAAATTATACAGCATGAATGGATTTTTACGATTTCATAACACCTTATTTTCATGATGTTTACTCTAAAATATTTCATGGTTATTTTCAATAAAATCATTTTCTTTTAAAATTGCCTGTCATTTTTTGAAAAGAAAATGATTTTTAAGAAGAAATGATATTTTCATCAAGAATTCTTTTCAAGTGTTTTATCAAAACCATTTCCATATAGGACAACATTATTTAATATGTTTATGTTTCAAGTATAATATCTATTTGATTGACATGGTTTCAATTTTTTTATGATGAAATTATATCCATTTTTTTTATATGGAATATGTTATGATGGGATGATGTTTATGAAACCCATTTTTATTATTTGGGTTATGTTGAATTATTTATGTTTATGTTGTGGCACAACTAATAATGATATCATTATGAGATGTGTGGGACCTATATCTCCCTCCAATTCATTGGTTAATGATTTATATCTCATGATATAGACATGTATAGAATGATAAGTTAATTCTGTTCAGTGATACAAGACTGGAACGAGCTGTGAACTCGATTCAGAAAGGGACTTTGTCCATTAAGATAGTCTTGGAAGCAATGACTTGGCTACTATGGAAATCATATCATGTGCTTAATGGTTTTCCACAATTACATGTTTAATTACCATTCTATTTTATCATTATTGGTGTTCCATTATGATCAATTCCTTATGTACTTACATATTTTACGTCATAGCTCAAGATTTTGATGTTTAAACATTATGTTCATGTTTTTAAAGTTCAAATATATATGGTTTGTTTTATTTTCTCCATGATTACCCTTACTGAGAATTTTATCTCACCCTTTATATGTTTTCTTTTCCCCAGGATATAAAGAAAGGTTTTAGGTAAGAAAACAATAGGGGAATATCTTTATGGGAGATATTGAAGATCTTTCATCCTGATTAGAAGATTATGTTCCGTGTTTCCAAAGACACTAAACTATTAAAATACTTGAGTGTTGGTTTTTTTATGTATTAAGTATCCCACAAAAGTAATGTAATTTCTATGTACGTCAAGTTTGGGGTCTCTACAATCATGCTAAGAATATGGGATATGTGGGTATTTTTCAATACTGTGTAGATTATGGGGTTTTGTGGGATTAAATATTAGAAATAGAACAGACTGATATTTAGTTTGAGTAGTTATATCCTTATATAGTTGGATGATTCACAAATTAGTATTACTAGGGTAGAGACCATGATGCATTTTATTTCATAATTGGTTAGTGACTGAGGGGATATTGATCTTCTGCATGATTGTATCATTTTCCCTCCTTTAATTTTTGTGAAACCTTTCTAGTTAATTTTTTTTCATTTTTATATACATATAATGCATGGATACCACTTTTTTTATTTTACCCATCCGTGTCACACTATTTTCCATTAAAACAATGTTTTCAAAACTGTTTTTGGAATCCAATTTCTTATTTATAGAGAATTGTGTGATAGTGTTTTAAATAGATTTCAAAATAGGATTTCAGGTTAACAAATTTAATAATCTGGTTATATTTTTTAAAATGGTATCTATTTTTTTTAAATAAAACAAGAAGGAATTTTTGATAAATGATATTGGGTGTGTGGAATTGAGATGGATTCAGAAAGTGGAACCTTTTTAAATGTATGTTCTTCGTTTTTTTTAAATAAAATAATATTTTTAGTGGAGTTGTAGAAAAGTATTTATTCTTTTCTATGTTGTATTTAAAAAGACTATATTGTAGTTTACTTTCAATATATCATTGAAAAATTGAATTATCAAACATATTTCATAGTTTTGGGTGGTTTTGGTCACCGACTATTATTTTTATATCATGCCGATATATTTCAAGTTCTAGGTTCTCAGTTGGATTCATTCTTTTTTAGTGTGGAAAACCTGGGTATTGTAAGATGGTGGTAAAAAAATAGAGGTTGCATAGGGATAGTTTGGGCTCAGCTCTATTTAGTTATTTTTTTAGTTTTGGTTAGTGTTGTATCTATCATTCCTAGATATATCTTGAAGTTTTCAATTTTGATCATTTAGATTAACATGTTTTGTATAATAGTGGTTTATTATAACCTAGTTGGCATGATTATTAGTTTTATTCATTCTTTTTTAAATTTTCTACTATATTTATATCTATTTTGGGAGAAATCATTTTCAATGTATTTATTATGATTCTTGGTGCTTTTCCCCAACCTTTGAATATTAGGAATTCTGTTCAAAATATAAGAAAGGCCATTTCGAGTGCCAGGTAGGATAAAAAATGAATAAGGTTCATGATAGTATCCCGTATATTCTCTATCATAGTATCTTCCCATCATGATGGCTCTAAATTTTTTGTTATAATATATTTTTATGGAATAGTTGGATTTTTAATTATTATATATAAGTTTTTTATGGTTTATACTATTTTTGTATCCTTTTTAATTCTTATTTTGAGTTTTTGTCCTTTTTGGATGAATTCTATATTTAAAATCCCAATTTTTTCTGATTAACTATACAATATATGGTAAGTTCATGTAAAGAATTTAGTGCGAATTCTTCTTTATAATTTCTAATTTCATGGGAGATTTATTTTGAATATAGTATATCAGATTCCTTAACACCATTTTTTCATCCCATGGCAATTAGTAATGCACCTCCAGCCTTTTCAAGGGATGTATTGGGTAGTAGGATGGGGTAACCTAGGGAATGTTATTAAATATGAACATGGAGTCATTATTCTATAATAGAGATATCAATCATGTAATAAGTGAAAACAAATAACCCATTCAATAAGAAGGTTCCACATCCGATTTATTTACTTCAAGCCAATGCTTGAAATGACACATCAATGATAATACTAGAGTGAATGTAAGATACCAATACAATTGTAGAAAGGTAATGTTGTATGTGAGATTTGTTGAAATGTTATGTCCCATTCATTTGAGATTATTTGAATGGGTGTACAAGATTAAAGGAATTGAAATCCCACCTCATAACATCATTTTATTCACCAATTTTTTTTACCAAATAAAATTTCGTCAAAAAATATATGAAATAAAATATTATTTAAAATCATGTAAATTAATTTATAAATATAAATGAAATAAAATATAATTTCATAACAAATAAACACTTTAAACATGATGATTTTATATATATTAAAAATAGATGATAGAAGAAAGTCATATTTAGAAAATAACTTCAACATAATACTCAATATGTATGAGAAATTAGTAATTCAAGATGAACAATAAAATAAAACATTAAATGAATAAAATAATTAAATCCTTCTAAATCCAATATCATTTTTTTTAAAAAAAATTATAAAAATTATAAATTTATTTACAGATACATTATTAATTTATGATAATTAACTTTATATAAAACCCACTCAGCCCCATAATTATCATATATTAACTCATTTTGATTTTTATAGGATCAAGGGGTCACCTTACATGACTGATGAAAAATGACATTCCAATGTTAAATGAAATAACACACATTATTTTAATTTTTAGAAACCTGTCATTATAGTTTTTACATATTTAATCATTTCCATTAATGAATATGGAATTAAGAAATAAAAATATTGGAAATTCCTCAATTTTCACCAAGATCATGCTTTACAAGAGATAGAAAAATGGAAATCCTAGAGAAACATTAAATTTCACAAATCCAAGAAGAATAAGAAGTGGGTTTTGAGTTTGTATGAAAGAAAAAGAGAGGAATATTAAGATTAAAGGAAGGTATACCTAAATTATTATGGAAAATGATCTCCCAAAATCCATTGGAAGAATTCAAAATAAGGATTAATGATGGTTATCATGAGGTGGAAGGAGATGGGAGGAGAGAACCAATGTAAGGGGGAATTTCTTCAAATTAATGTAAAACACTAACCCCAAGGGGTTTTAACATCAAACATTAGTACTCAAAATGAAAAAAATAAATTATTTTAAAGAATATTTCATTGGTTGATGCTGGATACCATGTATAAGGTGACTGTATACCCAATTACTCAAATAAAACCACCTACAACACCCTACAAACTTATATAACCATGTATAATTTAACTTGGTCCTCAGGGATTCCCTATCACCAAAGCATACTAAAAATTACCCTTCTATCTCAATAATACATCATCTTTATCACCCTTAAAATTTCACCAATTCAACCAATTATACACAGGGAATAAGGAAATAATAATGGTCTAGAATAGTGTGGGTTATTGAAAAATTACTTCTATTGGGATTCACATCCCTAAGAATCATCATGTGAAATTTAATATAATCAAAACTATTAATTTAATACTGAATATTAAACAAATACAAAATTAAATAAATTTACAAAAATATAAGATATTAAATTTCTTATTTTAAAATATTTAAGGTATAAAATATCAAACTAGGAATCATCAATGTTAAAGAGAATATAAAAAATAAATATTTGATTCAAATATTTTCTTGATGGATGACCTTAAAATGGATCTTTATGATTCTGAAATTTAATATTTATATTAAGGAAGAAATGGTAAGAATATGGAGAATATATATAGTGTTAACATAACCATAGAAACCAACCATCATGTCATCACATATTAAAATTTTAGAAAATTGTTAAATATTTTATATTGAAATAAAATTATTCAAGATATATGGAAGAAAGAATAATTAAAAAAACAAAAATAAATTTAACATCAGAATATTCAATTCCATATTTTAAATAAAAAGATTATATATTTAAATTCTATTTAGGAAAATATCAATGTTTTTTAACAAATGGTTTTGAATATAATATTTTAAATAAGAAATAACAAAACATCATCACCATCTTATATATTGATCCTATTTTTACGAAATATATATTTTTAGTTTATGTGGGAAACTAAAATAGCTGATAAATTTTTCAATGAAGTTAGAATTTAAAGGAAATCACCTTGCAATTCCAAAAGAAAACAAGATAATTAAAACCACTCACATTAAATAAGAACTATCCAATGAGAAATTTCATCCTATGTAAGTCATATTTTATAAGGTCTTAAGAAAAATATACAATATTGTCCTAGAATAGTATTTACTCAAAAAAATTCCCCTAATTAAGCCTATAGATCAAAATTCAATATTATGGGTCAATCTATGATAATTGTTCCTTATTTGTATAAAATCGTATCTTTATTACTGACATTTTATTAATATACTCTACCATTCAAAAGATGATCATACCCTCTCCAATATGAATTTATTACAGTGTATTAAAAGGTTGACAGCTGATTCTGATTGGATTAATTATACCTTTTCCTTCCTCCCAATGTGATGTCTTGGACATGGTTTGTTCTTATCTAATTTAATCTAGTTGGACACATGGCTTCAAGCCCACCTCCCATTAGACTAGTGTTTTAAAAAAATTAGCAAGATTATTTTATAGTATATTAGGGAGACTATACCCTCTTTTATTTGACTGGATCGTAATGATGAATCATATATAAATAAGTGTAATGAACATAATGGACAATGGAAGAATACAATGTAGTTGAAACAATTCACCTTGATAGATAAATAATAAGTAACAAATGGAGACAATTTCATATAAATAATTATGACATCATGATCCTATACAAAATAGAAGTGTTCATGGATGGATGTAGGGGTACAATACAATAAAAAAACAAAAATAATAATATATACAGGCTTCATGAGTAAAATCTAATTCCCCTTCATCCATACTTAATAATAGTACAAAAATCCAACTTCCATAGCTGGTAACATCCCATTATCCATGACATCATATATAATGTCTTCCAAAGTACCAATAAATGGCCTAATATTTTTGTGAGTAAAACTCAATAGGCCACCTCCAATGATACCTATAATTATCTATTATTTGAGTGTAAAATGAAGCTGTAATACTGTAACAAAAAAACAAGTAAATGAAATAAACATAACCCCTGTCGATTCGAGTTCCTCATGGGATACATGACTAATAATAAATTCTTTGGTTAATAATGGTATATCTCATAGGGTTTATTATTTTATATTATTGTCTTGGGACCAAAGGAATCCTATTAATGAATTACTATATATTGATAAATATTTAATCAAACAAAAATCCGAAAATAAAAATAAGAATTTTTTAGTCATAGGGAAAATAATTGATTTATGTATTTAATCCCTTTATAGATTTATAAAATTAAGAGAATCCATGTATATTCATCAACTTGGATGAAACACCATTGAAATCAATTGACATCCTTAGCTTATCCAAGGTATTCCATGTAAGGAATCTGGGTATCACTAAAGATATAACATAACCCCATTCTCATACAGGCCTAGACATAGAATCCTAAATCAAAACCCATGTATCTACCAAGGAAGTGTATAACTATAACTTCCCATCTAACAATTCAAATTAATTCCATGTTAGTACCATATAATCACCCATGGAATTATATAAACCATCCCCCCCATTAAGACTATTCAATACATTCACTGTAAGAATCAAAGTATCACCCGGAAATGATATAATTCCATTTATAATTTGTTTAATACAATATTCTCAGTGATCCTTTCTGAGGAATTTTGTATCAGAAACCATGTATCACCCATAACATAACATTTTAAATCATCTTGTGGAAGATAAATATCCAAAACATTAAAAATTAACCAGATTAAAAGAGAGATTACCTTAATAATGGTGAATTAATTCATAATGTAATAATAATCACAGGTCTATATGATTAGGTCTCACCAGTAAACATTCATTTGAATTATTTTAAGATTAAATTTCTAGGGAAATTTACCAAATCCAAATGAAAGGGGTTCAATTAAACATATAAGGAAATATGGTCACATAATATAATAAACTAACCCAAGGGTTGTTTTATCACTTAAGAAGAAGATGTAAAGGTCATGAAATATTAGCTATGGGATGCATGGGGAGGTTTGAATTAGGTTAGACAACATCCAATGATACAATTTGGGGTGAAAGCACAAGATAAAACATGGAATGAAAAATTTAAGTAATTAATTTCAAATTTCTGAGGAGAACAATGAATGGTACAGTGTGCAACACAATCGAACATGACGTAAACCATTGAAATATTTAATAAAGGAACTACATTACCTAAGTTAGAATGGTAGATGAATCCTCATATAGTTTCATATTTGGGTTTAGATTACAATGAGAGAAATCATAGAAATTGAAAAAAACCCCAAAAAATTAGCAATTATGTTTTCATGGATGTTTCATCAATGATGGAAAGAGAAACCAATAAAAAAAGAAAAAGGGATGAGAAAATAACTATGGGTGGTCCAATGTGATGAACATTGGTCAATTCCATGCTTAAATGTAGAAAAACACCAAATTCCAAGCTTAAGAGGTAGAATAGCTCTCATATGGGAGGACTATATGAAATTTTCAGAAATGGAATTGGGGAAATGATAGATAATATTGGGATGTAAAATAGTAAAATCACCATTTTTAAGTGTTTCATGTTTTAACAAATAATGTTCCAATCAAGGTAACACACTTCCCAAGGTAACATCACTAATATAATGTGGCACATAGTTAGTCATACCATGAACAACCCATGTGCGGTCACTATCTGAACCCACTCCCCCTCACATGACCAGTCCAATTGTTAGAATAAACCATGTGCTAGCCCTGTGACACACAAATGTAATTTAGGTCACGATTTTCTTGGTCCATATGCTACTCTTGTTTAGTAAAAAACCATTATTATCCACTTTGGGCTGCACAGATGACCCTCATGGTTTTTTACTAAGCATGTGATAACCATGTGACTCACTTTATTCCATAAAAAAGTTGACTTCTAGGATGAGAAAATCCCAAGATTCCCGTGAACCCTTCTTTATCCTTTAGGATCACCAACTAAGATAATATAAGTGTTTTAAACTAAAATTTAAATGATCCATACCTCATTTCCAATGAGTATCTTACAAACATCCCTCTTTAAAACTAATAATCCCCATGTTCTTAATATGGTGGTTGTGCTACTTTTGATAAGGTATCATGACACTAAGAATGTACATCGACCTATCACTCCTACATCTTATCCTATACATTGTTGTCCTTCCATAGATCCCAAAAAAAAGAAATTGAACTATCTCAATGAGCCTCAATTCTATAGTAAACAATATGAACTACATACATATCAATATATGTATTAACTTCCAACTAAACCATGTAATATTGATGGGAAAGATATGAGTATGAATGATAATGGAGAAGTTGTGAAACATGGAATACATTTTCCATGTCCTCTTCCCTCTGAGAAAGAGCTACTTGATGGGCTCCCTCCTTAAATATCTCAAAAATATAAAATGGTATGTTGAATATATGTGATACCTTACCCTACCTATAAATTTATTGATGAACTAGTCTATTAGAAACAAGTAAGAATGCAAGATCTACAACCCCAAACTCTAAAGAATGAATGTGAAAATATGCATAAGACTTATTATTAGAATAATATACAACTATATTATTTCTGATAAGATATTTCTATATCAATGTATCTAGAACTAGACATGGTCCTAGTATCACAGCCTACCATAACTCTAAAATATACAAGGTTTAAATACATCACATACCATATAAGGCATCATATGGAACCATATGTATTTATTTAAATTTATTATTATAATAAAGATTTACAAGAGGTAAATGGTTCTCTTAAGAGCCTTCATAATCTGGGACACACACTCTAGTAATATCCTCTAATACCTATATAGTAGGCTAATAATGGACATCTGTCTGTGGGTGGTAAACTATGCCCATAATCAATTGAAATCAAAGATCCTTCTACAACCCTTCAAAACTATGATGTTAATTGAGTGTCTCTATGTTATATGATGATATATGGAATATGTTAATGGTGTGTAATCTCTTATTCATAAAATATATTATTTTCATCTATAGAATATGATTACCTTATTAGAATGAATTGTAAAATATCTATCGGTCTTTCCATCATCACTGATATAACATCGCTTCCTTGTGGGACTTTGAAAATACCATCATCAAATATAGAGTTACATGATACAATTTACACTTTAGGATAGGTATGTATAATAAAATACCATCATTCCACTAGTGTAATGACTTCTACTCATAATGGGTGGAACACTATGTATCAAGAATAGTTATCTAGTTTTTCTCCCTGACCACCAATATTGGCGGAGTAAGTCACTATAAATCTTGGAGAGTTCAATATGCACATACTATTTTGAGGAATGACATTATCATATAAGATTATCATTCATATATATATATATATACATTAAAAAACCTCTAAATATATAATATATCATCCTCAATAACAACCCAATCATGTGGTGGTTTGTCACATGAATCACTTTCCTTAAGGAAAAACTCATATATATCTTAAATTTCACTCATCATCAATCAATAATGATGAGGTAAATTTAATAATATATATATTAAAGTAGGCTGGTAATTTTGATATTAAATCAAAATATTTATATTAGAAAACAAGTATATTAACTAATAATTACTATGAGTTTCCAAAATAACTTGTTTCTGAGTCATTTGGCTAAGATAATTAGCCATCACATTGCATTTTATATCTGTATAAAAAAGATAAAAATCATAAGAGTTAAAGTATTAAACCCATACTAATTTTATAATGTTAAAACCAAACTAATTGAATATTTATTTGAGAATTTTATTGTTTTTATACAAAAAATAATTCTCCTAGTTGATAGTGTATCGAACAATATAGGAAAATGGAAAATTGCAGGTAGCTCGAGGTCATGAGTTAGGTAATTGAACTCATGTTGCCTTTGTTAAAGAGACATGTATGTTATGAATAGACCCCCATACATCAAGTGAACTCCTAGTCTATTTACTTATGAATTATAATAAACCATATATCATCTTCCATGTGCAGGTAGAATCAGTATTTGTGCTATGATATTTCTCTCATTCTAATTTGGAAATGGGTTTTCTCAAGTGTCAGACCATATAAATTATACTCATGTATTGGTCAATATTGATGATGTGGTACAAAGAATGAGATTTTATGAATGAAATTATATTTATATATTGGTATTCCCAATAAAGTTCATATATCAAATGTGTTCCTCAGATTCTCCTAAGAAACTACATCTGTAAGCTTCTCTGGATGTACAGATACATCTTATTCTATTATATTGTGAACCAAAAAGTGAACATTATCAATCCAAAAGTGGAAATTTTTTATCTTATCATATATATGGTTCTCTATTAGGTTATTCTATATAATTTCAAGGTGTTTACCATAATCATTTCTAGTGTGAGAATATAATAAGGCATCATACATGAAAACTACCATAGAATCAAAATATTGGTGGGAAACCTGATTCATCAAGGCCATAAAGAAGATAGCCCATTTGTCACACCGAACAACATTAATAAATATTCATAAAGACAATATCTAAATCATGAAGATATATATGGTGTATTTATATTAATAAATTACATCTGATGATAGATTAACATCAAAGTGATATTTAAGAAAAATTGAGCTCCTCAGAGCTGATCAAAGAAGCTATTTTTATGATTTAATGGAAACTAGTTATTAATGGTAAACTGATTCAGAAACTGATACTCCATGATAAGCCAAATGGTATCATCCACATTCTCGATGAATCCCAAGTGTTAACCCCATGAATAACTAATAGGTAAAATAAATATTTTAGATCACAATACCTTTTAATATATCATATGTTCCATCTAATAAAGAGGTATATATACTAGTGTAACACATGGAATTAGTTAAATCGTAAATTCTACCTCTATAATAGCATATGGACTAGAAAATTAAAAAGGGAACACATCCTTATATTGATCCTTGAGTGGAGGAATTTTTTTAATTGTGTTCAATGATCACATAGAAACAAGATAGAATTTTTTCCTAGAACTCTCCCAACCCACATATCTCAAGTCTAGCTCAATAATAATGAAAATCCCATTCTCTAGTATAAATATAACTACCATCCTTAGGTGATGAGAAGGACATATAGCAACATAAATATAAATGTGTCTGCAAAAGGGAACTTATTATTCCATATTGAGAATTGTGAAAAAACTAATCATATTAAGGATGAAATGATTCTAGATGAAATGATATCCACCTATATCAAAAGGAACCTCCTTTCATAGGCTCATAGTCTCTGATGAAATTACCAATGGAGTATGAAAATTCATCACACCACAAAATTGTTCAATATTAAAACCAAGGTACTCAATAAAATTGTATATAAAAATGAATGTGATGGTCCAATATAAAATAATGTATATACTAATGTAAATAATACCAAAATCAAACCTCAAATTTTAGATATACTAACACTCTTCCTCTAATTTTTATGTTTTTCTACATATATCTAGATCTATCCATGCCATAGTTACAACCAAACTAATCTAACTAGGTTCACACTCATGCCACATTATATTAGAAATATGGATTCCTTACAATTTTCCACATCCTTATAAAAAGCATCATATTACAATAAAACTCCCTATTTGAAATTGAGTTCGAAATCCTAATATATAACCTGGAGTTGGTG
This sequence comes from Viscum album, assembly GCA_963277665.1. Lineage (NCBI taxonomy): Eukaryota > Viridiplantae > Streptophyta > Magnoliopsida > Santalales > Viscaceae > Viscum > Viscum album. The sequence goes on along the minus strand of OY728165.1, from coordinate 192,546,818 downwards.
GAGACCCTCTTAGTGACCACTAGAGTAAAGGTTCTAAAAAACCCCCGAAGTTGACCCATCATTCTGAAATCTCAACACCCCATGTTTTCTTTTCTAAATATATTTTTCTTGTGTCCTGGATTATAGTATTAGAATCCTACTTTATGAAATCTTGTGAAAATAATGTAATTATTGATTTCCGTATGAGAAAGATTAAAAAAATATTTCTAACAAAAGAATAACTTACACCATATATAGTAACTGATCTACCATTCCCCATAACATCAACATACATTAAGTCATGCTTGGGGATCTATGTCGTGTTCAATATCTCATAAATAGTTGTAAAATGGAATAAATTATCCTAATATCAGATGGCCTATATAATCAAATCCTCAAATCAGACCGTCATGGCCAATTTATCACTAGAAATAGTTGCAAAGAAATGTTATATATCTATGAAATGTGTTGATTATCCCATAGTAGAGAGATTACCTTACTAAAAATTCTTAAATACCATATCTTATCAAGATATCAATGACTCTAGGTAAAATTAATCAAAAAAATAGTCCATAAGTCTATCTAGACCATACCCTGATGCAGATCTTCTTATTTTAGAAAATCATCCAAAAACTTGTCCATCCACCAAGCATATGAACCATGAGCTTGAAACTTCATTTGGGAAGAGTATCTAATTGCTTGAAGATGAAAAAAATATCCACTATCCATGAATTGGTAGCTAGGGACACCATCCCCCTTGATTGTAGGTAGACTATACTACCTAAATTCCCTATTGATCTTGTCCATATTTAGTGCTAGTCATGGAACTACTGACATAGAAAGCACTAGTCAAAAAGAAACTCTTGAAAATTATCATTGATTCCCATATTTGTTATAAAAAGTGGTTCCATAGGTGGAAATATTGGAGGTAAAATTAGTGGTTCTGGTCCCACCACTCCCAAAGAATGGTCATTACTAAATTCCTGATACTCCAATCAAGGATTTTGTGGAGGAATATATATACAATTCCACGCATACACATCAAAAAGAATTTTGAAAAAAAAATATTAGATATATAATATGGTAGTTATGAATCCTTCCTATAAAAGATTCAATTCCTAATTTCCTACTCCAAAAATAGTTCTAGAAAACATTAATGAATATTAAGAACCCCACTAAAATTCCAAATTAACCATTAATTAGTACGTCATGGGTTAATGATTAAGGATCCTAATATCAAAAAATAGGTTCAGTTATATGAGGTGTTAGTTGAAATATATAGGGGAATAAAATTATTATGTTTGAACTGGAATCCATGTTTATCGGAAAAAATTTAATTTCAATTTTTTTACAAAATAATATTTTTAAAATTTAAATGTATATGATTAATAGTCATGTTAGATGAGTTACCATTCCAATGTTATAAGTTAATCTCTTTATAAGTTATAATTGGCACATCATATAACTTCAACTTGTCTTTTTAACATCCAGGCTTAGGATTTAAGAAGTCATATATGATGGATAGATTATATACACCACAATTCCCAAATTATCATGGAATTTTTTTAAATAATAATTGGAATATATTTAACCACAACCACTAATATTTCAACTTTTTTAACCACTATTAAATTTCTAAAACACATTATAATTGTTTAGCTAAGATTTTATCATCATGTTATGATTGGAAAATCCTTTTTCATTGATGTAGAAACATTTGATAATTTTTTTTTGTATTTTTATAATATGAAATGTTAGTTCAATTACAATATATATACAAGGGAACAAATAATAAAAAAATAATCATAGGGATTTAAAGAAGTTTAGTAAACATGGAATGTAAATATTTAATTGTCTATAATGATTCATGAACAATTCTTCCTTACATTTATAGGATAAGGGTAAACAAAAACCGAAAATGATAATAAAATACAAAAGTCATGTGCATCACCATTTGTAAAATTAGTGCAATGATAATAGTAAATAATATAGAACAACATGTATCATCCCATGAAATATGATTTCTCCCTGTATATGGGTTAGCTTCTCCAAAGAATAATCTCATTACTAATTTTCATCACATCCTACTCTCCTATCTACAATTCGAAAATACTTTGAAAAAGAAAAGTAAAAAATATCTGATACAAATTTGGGTCATCTCGGAATAGTTTCACTCAAAAAGTAACTAAAACTATTTGTCGAGTATTCCTAATACAACACACCACATATAACATTGATAGTCTACTAACAGTAAGGGTCTATGGGGGTACAATGTGGAGACTATATAATTTTTTCATAATGGATAATATCAGTGAATAATTAAAAAAATTAGTGGAAATAATATAATTAACATAGAATGAAAATAAGATAAAAGAAATAAATCAACTAGATATTTTAGTAATCAACAATAGTTAGAGATACTGTCATATATAGAATTTTCATTTCATGATTCTATACCCAATGTGAATGGGAAAACATGAAAATAATAATAAACTATAATACAGTCTATATAATATCATTAAGAACCCAAAAATCTATTTTCCACTATCTACATAAAAATTATCTAGGTCCTATACTATAATACTCAATGCTAGTGAAAAAATCAAATGTCTGTTGGTAGGTGCTTCTCTTTAAACCAATCTATATCCACAAACTCTATCTAATTACCAACCACCATCCTGAACTAGGTGTGAGAAAAACTATTTGGTCACCGCCCGTAGGGTTTGGAACTATCCATTATGTGAATATATAATGATCAAATATGCTTTAGTTACAAAATAATTAAATGAAATTAATATTACCCCTATTTTATTGAGTTCCTGACGAGAAACCTGACTAATACAACCCGCTTTAGCCTAACCTGTAATATCTATTGGTAATTATTACTTTATTATATAGTCTCAGGAACAAAGGGATAGAACCAAGTTACCATTCATAATTATAAATCTACAAGCGATCAACAAGTCCCCTGGAATTTAAGAATAAGAAATCATTGTTAAACTAAGACATTTATTTATTGAAACCCATTATGTATTGATAACATTACAAAAATATAATAATGTTCTCTGGAAATTGAAACATGTCATTTCAATCAGTTTACATCATTATCACATCCAAGTCATTCCATATGAGAAATATATATATCACTCCATACATAATATAATCTCACTTTCATGTGGGCCTATCCATGGAATCCCGAATTGAAACACAAGTATCACCCAGGGAGGGGTATAAATTCAACTACACATTGAGCCTATCTAAGGAATTGCATGTATAAACCCATGTATAATCCATTTAATAATATAAAACACCAAGAATATAAACCCATACAAGGAATTCTATGTAGGAATCCATGTATCAACTCACAACACAATATATTTCTATTTAGAATTTATTTAATTTAATATTCCTGATGAGATAGTCTAAGAAATTCCAAATTAGAACCCAAGTATTTTAGATGTATTAAAATTATGAATGATCAAGGGTTTGAAATATTTCCATAAAATTAAAATGACACATGATTAAAATATGTATTTCATTTATAAGGGATAATTCAAGAATAACTAAAGAAGAATCATGGGGATGAGTGATTAGTCCTCAACATTCTACTATCATTTCATTCATTTGAACATTTCATTTATAAGGTACAAACCCAACCCTATTAAAACGGGTTCAATTCCATAATCATGTAAATATAGTCATGGCATTTAATAAACTCGCCCAACGAGGTATTTTATCTCTTAAAACCAAGGTATAAGGATCAAGAAATCTTGGCACCCTACTGGGTCATTCATGTTTGGATAGAACACATTTGAGGATGCAATTTAGATATAAAGGACTAGATAAAACATTTTTTTACCAATTTATTTAATAAATTTTACATTTAATAGGAATAAAATGGAAAGTCCTATGCATATCAAAATTGTTCATGATATATATAAACATTATAAGGGAATGGTTCTAGACCAACTACCTTAGAATGGTTGAGATATCCTTATCCAATATTGTCACATTTTTAGGTGACAATGAGGGACATTATTGATACTAGACTATCACCTTGAAATACATTATATGAGAGCACATATAAATAAGAAAACAATGTAATAAAAAAGTTGTAAAAAAGTAAAAGTAATGGGAGACTAAGGGTGTGACAAAATGATAAAAAGAGGATTATTTGAATAGCTAACAGATAATATAACCAAAATCATTGATTTAGTGTGAGTGGAAATCCTAAAAAAGATGTCTTAATTTCGATTTATTGAATGAAAATGGTAGTATGATAGTTTAATTAGTGGACATATAATTGGTAAAATTTGAATTTTTATTGGGTTTCATGGTTTGGATTCATTGTTGGACAAACCATGTGCAAAATTTGTACATATATTTTCTAAAGTTATACCCCCTCACAATATTAAGTACATGGTTAGAGAAACCATTTTTATCCCATGCATGTTGACCATCGTAACCTAAAACCCATCAAACAATCAGGCACATATTTAGAAGAAATTGTGATCTAATAAAGTGACACACACATGAAATTTATGGTTGGTTTTACATGGAAATGAAGACCTCAAGACATGTTTAAAAAACCATGATACTCACATTTGGACCACTTGGTTGAACTATACAATTAGTAAAAACCATTCAACAAACATTTACCTAACTCTGGTTGATAAAAAAAGAGATATGGGTTCTAAATATCCTAATATGCTCACAAACCCATACTTATCCCCATAGGAACTATTACTATGATAAAAAAATAATTTTTAAATAGAACTAGAATGATACCTGCCTTATATAAAACTTGGATCTTACACCCAAAATCTAGTTATGGTGTGACAGACTGATATTTATCTACTGCATTGGCCTCCTCCCTTCATAATTCTAAAATAAATAATCTTTTGTCAAGCCCCTTTTTTTATTAAACAACTGATGCACCAAAATTTTAATGGGGACGATGGAGAACCCATTACATGACTACCCTTCCTAAATTTATAAAGAAAATATTTATTACATTTCTATGTCTCCAATTTTCCGGATTTATAATGATACTTCATACCATAGTTTTCTTGCTGTGATGTGAAGGTGGACTAAATGACACACACACATAATTTATATGCCTTGGTATCATAAAAAATTCTCTTAAATATCTAACTACTAAAAAATAATAAGAGATCATCATCATAGTGACAACCTCCCAAATTACTTATCTTCAACCATCATCATGAACCTTGTGTCCTTTTATGAGGCTCCGCCAATTAATACCACCACTCCTCACACCATTTTATACTTTTGTTAAGACGTACTTAAAAAAAGGATCCATCCCCTAAGATTTATGGGCATATTTAACTCTTTTATAACCACATGGGGATAGTAAAACCCGTATATATGTGGGTAAAGAACATATTCCCTTGGCGGAGAAGGCATTCATGCTTTACAACCCTTGAAAACATGATTCATTTGTAGATGGTAAACTGGTATGATACAACCGAATTTTCACATTCCTAATTGATCATCAAGAGAAATGACTTAAAATATAACTAAATTTATTTACTAGTCTACTATAGTATCCTACCTCTGATCAACTGATTTTAAATTTTTTATCTACATAGACGAAACATGACCTTAAAGGCATTATTTTATTTTAGAATATGACTAATAGGTTCCAAAACATCATCTGTTTTTCTCACTAATTTGTTTTTAATAATTAAAATAAAGATACCATGATGGAAAAAATTCATAGTAATAACTTTTCCACCTCTGTGATTTTAATTTTGAAAAAATGACATACATGATTGTGTTTAGTGATATATTTTGAGTATGATAGGACAAACATAATTTTTGGTAATAGTAACATACCCTTATAAATATTCATATGAATTGTAATATTGCTGTTATGAATAGTAAAACTTATTATTATTTAATTGTTTTAAGGTTATAAAATAATGAGATCTTGATTATTTTACAAGGTGAAATAAAAGGAATAATAGTGTTAAAATTGTTATTTTTCAAATAAATTATGACCTTATTTATAAATTAAATTAATAATTTTTAATAAATAATTTACAAAAAATGGATTTTATTTTTGAAATCTAATCGTTGAAAAATTGTTTGTATGAATTTTTGGGATTTTTCTAAAATACTCAAAATTTTGATGAATAGTAAAATATGGAAATTTACTGTATATATACATTAATAGTTAAATTTAATATTCCTTGAATCATGTATAATGTAATAATGCATGGTTATAACTAACAAGAACATATTACTTTTGGTTTTATTGGGAAAAATAATAAAATAATGAGTAAAATAATAGGAAAACTCTCCTCTCCTTCACTATACACCCCCTCACTCCCCCTTATCTTCACTCATCTCAATTCTTGTGCCTTATCTAAATTATACTCAAATATCTTTCCAATATCCTCCACCACTTCCATTATCTCTTGGTAATATAAAAAGAAAAAAATCATTCCCCAAAAGGGGCTCTCAAGAAAGATTACTTCATGAGGTAAATTCTTAATTCCATTTCTTTTATTTCATGTTCGTTTCTTTTACATTTCTCTCATCACCTACTTTCATTAATATATTATGATTAATCTAGTACATTACATGTACTGTAATTTTTGTTTTGATAAAATAATAATTCATCATAATATCTCCTTACCACTTCTTTTATACTAGAAATGAAAGCGCCATCTGTGATGTGTTAATTTGTCACATTTATGGACGACAGGTTTTCAATTTATATTACCGTCTTCAATTATAATCATGAAACCTTTTTTATTGTTCAGAACTAATATAATAAATGTATTATAACTTATTTAAGATTTTGGAATCATTTTTTACTCATGATATTAAATTATAAATCAAAATGATTTCGTTGTGATAAAAACACCAATTAACTCAAACAATTATCACTAGAGTTTTATATAATGATTCATCTTGACTCCCAAAAACCAAATGAATTTTTGAACCATGTAATATTATTATTTTTAACTATAACATACAACTTATATTCTATATTACCATTTTCAATCTATATGTTTATCTTTACATGAATATAAGTAAATTGATCATGAAAACCAAGGAAAAAAACACCCCCAAGTAATGAAATTGAATATCTTAACCCATCAAAAGGCCATTAATGAAACATATTATGTTTTAATAAATCAATTAAAAGTAGAGGAGGTTCATTAGTCATTAATTTATAAACCTAAATTTTATTATTCAGGCCATTAAGAGCATGTGATGAACAACATCATACTTAAGGTAAGGGTTTCCTACCCAATAATCTATCATTATTCGAGTTAGACTTTGTCCCTATTTATCCTAATTAATTTATTAAATACTCTTATATAATAATAATAAATTATATATGAATGTTATATCTATGTGAATAAACTATAATCCTTCTTTCATTCATTGTAGTTTCTTGTTTTATAATGAACTTTCAAAATTCTTTCTGAAATATGAGCTTGATTCAAGGGAATTTCCCAAATTCATAACTATTTTAAAAGGACCAATATAATATGTTTTTAGAGACCATTATATTTTTTAAAATTCATCATTTTATTATGAAAATAATATCTTACTTCCATTCAGTTTTTATATAATGATTTCTCCAAAATAACCCTTCTTTTCTATGTAAACGAGTATTTATCTCAAGAATTAATCGATAATTTTGTAAGAGTATTTTCATCTCTTTCAAAACATTTTTTGATTTCTATGTATTATTGGGTATAATATTTTATCATATTATATATTATATTGAGGGTTTTATGATCAATTTTAATGTGTATGTTCTATTTTGATACCATTCATCTTACTACTCCGAATGGTTAGTAATTATGTTATAGATTAGGGAATGATATTTACCTATCATGTGTATATGTTGATTATATTTATCCCTATTTATCAGAGTAATGGATTTTACATATTATGTGATGGGTGGGGACATCTATATCCCCTTTATGAATCAGTATGTCTCATGAGAAAAATAGATATGTACTTGGCTGAGGCCTTTCCCATTTTTAGATATGGTTTCGGCCGAGGCCTTAATCATTTTTAGATGTCTTGGCTGTGGCCTTGACAGTATGTTCCTGAATGTCCGGAAAATGAGTTTTCATTAATTATGATGATATTTAGTCATATTTCATGTGGTTGTTTTATTAGTAAAATACCCATCATTATGTTTTTTTGTAATAATTACTTTGTTCATATTCCTTCCATAATGTGTTCAGGTTTATTATTTTTAAAGGCTTGTGTTTTCAATTATTCATAAGGACTAGGGTTTATGTTTATGATATATTACACTTTATTTCTTTCCTTTATTAAGCATCTGATATCACCTCTTCTTATGTTTCATTTTCCAAGGACATGAAGAGGTATATTATGATGGACTTTTAGAGATAATCTTAGAGTAGTGGATGTTCCCAATGGAAGTTTTTTGTTGTTTTTCATTTTAAGTTCTAATGTTTAACCTATGAATGTATCTTAATTTCCTAATCTACTATAATATTTGTTCCTTTATGATAATACTTTATTATAATCGTTGAAATGTAATTTAATAAAGTAATAGCTCTAAGAAAATGGGGCTAGGTGTTTATAGTTGGTATTAAGGTAAGTTTATTAGAAAACATGGAAATTGGATTTAGAATATTTAGATTAGGGAAAAAACCCCTAATATAGTATTTGAGGATAATAATATAAGAACATCCTAGTATTTTAATAAGTAATAGATTATGTGGATCTTTATAGGAAATACATCCCTGTATGGATACTAGAAGTGGATGTGCTTCTTGTACATATGTACCTAGGAGTGAAAACATCAAAAAGGTGTTTCAAGATTGAACCATGGTATATTTTTACATGACAAAATTCCTTTCTATGAAACATCTTTGAGACTCCAGGGGGATATTCTTAGGATAATTCATATTTTCTTTACAATAAATTATGATGGATTTAATGGTATAATTTCCCACAAAGAACTCATGTTTATGATTATGGGATTAGCTGTGCATAGGATCTCAATTTATGATATGTGTTTTTATAGAATGAGATTATATATTATCAATCATAATTTAATATAACATATGTCATTATTTATAAATAGAACCTACTAGAAGGAATTGAAACTATATTAACACGTATGTACCGTGTAGGGATTTCCCTCATGTGCAAGACAATGATGTTGGCCCTAGAGCTGTGACTAGTGCAGGGAAAATTATAAATATAATGGGAAAACATAGTCAGGTTATAAACAATAACTTTACCAATATGGATCATCGATATCCATAACATGGAAGATCTATTCCAGATCACATTATACGATAATATTCTCATTCATTAAATGGGAATAAAAACCCATTTGTAGCGGAGTAGTGGATATGTTCCTTAGAGAAGATATTTATTCTCTTGGGAGGTAAGGAAAGGGAGAAGGTTTTCATGGATTTTTATCATCTTTACAAAGATGACGATAAATGGTTTTAACTAATTCAAAAAACCAACTAGGAGTAAGAGATAGAAAACATGGATTGGAGTGACTTTAAAATTCTTTTCATAGAGAAATATATTCCATGTGAACAATGATCATATATGGAAAGGTTGTTTCTAAATATGAGGCAAAAGGAATATGAAAATGTTACAAAGTATGAAGCAAACTTCACAAGGTTGGAAAAGGCATTCAAGGGACTATATACATAATCTAAGTATGATGATTGATTGATTCATTAATGTCCAAAATCCATTCCTTTGGAAAGCACTGGTCAATGAAACATTCTTGTCATACAAAAATATATTCCCATGTCCTATCAAGATGGGAAATGAGTTCTCTATGTCTTATGACTTTAATGGAATTTAAGATAATAAGTGAGAAGTTTAAAAAACTCGAATGGACATAAGGAAATAGGAAAAAATGGAAGAGTTAGATTTCCACCCAGTGATAATTGCGGAAGAAAACAACCTGGTGCCTTCATCAAAGGAAAAGGGGTGTGCTAAAAGTGTTGAAAGACCATCATGATGGTGTTTTTATGGGGAATAATGAATCTATTAACATTCATTTCTATAATTTCAAGGAAATTGGACACTAAGATAATGATTTTACAATGCATCAAAGAAACGTTTCTTGGAAAAGGACAAAGGGAAGGGAAAGATTATGTGATCACAACTGCTGATATTGATGTTACTAATGATGTGGTGGCAGGTAATATAATCGTTTCCTCAAACAAATAAAATTCATTATTTAATTCTAAATCATCGCATTTTTTCATATCATCCCAATTTTCCATTAAAATTCAACATTTCTAATTTGATTTAATAAGGGAGTTGTCAATAAAAAATATAAAGGGATGTATCATTGTAACAAAGTTATAATAGGAAGTCCCCATTATGGAATATAAACATTATGTATTTAAGATTTTTATTATTATACCCATGATTGAGTTTGATATAATCCCTATTATGGATTGGCTTTCAAACCATGATGTGAAAATTTATTATAAAGAGAAAGAAGTTGATAATTTTGGGGATGATGTGGAATTCGTTATCTTTAGAGAAAAAACATCACCATATTATTCTCATCTTGATCCACCCCTAGTAGATCTACTTAATTCAATTACATGGGAGGAAGGAATGTGATAACTATGGGTGAGGTAAGGAATGTTCCAATAGGGTATGCACCTATTTTGAATGAATGCGTTTATGTGTTTCTAGAGGATTTACCTAGACATCCTCTAGAGTGGTAAATTGAGTTTTCCATTGACATAATTCCAAATTCAATACCATATCAATGTACCCTTATAGAATGGCCACTATGGAATTAGTGTAACTGAAGAACCACCAAGAGGAATTGAGTGATAAAGGATTTATTTGACCTAGTGTTTTTTATACAGAGACCCTACTATCATTGTCAAGAAGAAATATGGATCTATGAGGTTTTTCATTAACTATAGGGAGATCAATTCTATAAAAAATAAACAACAAGTATCCCCTACCTCACATTGAAGATTTATTTGATCTGCCTCAAGGAGACATATATTATTCGAAGATTGATCTTCGATCTGGATATCCTCAGTTGCGTGTGAGGAAAGAAGACATTCCAATGACAGGATTTTGAACTTGGTATTGCAATTATGAGTTTATAGTAAGGCCTTTTAGACTGACTAATGCGGACTCTATTTTCGTGGATGTAATTAATAGAGTTTTCAAGGAATGTCTTGCTGAGTTATTGGTGGTATTTATTGATGATATCTTGGTATACTCTAAATGATCTTATGATCATGAAAATCACTTGAGCACTATTATAAAGACTCTCAGGGGAAAGGAAATATATGTGAAGTTAAGAAAGTGTGAATTTTGGCATCAATCCGTTTCCATTATTGGCCACATTGTCTCTAAGGATGGAATATATATTTATCCTTCGAAGAAAAAGGCTATGAAAGTGTGGCCGACTACAACGAACACAAATGAGGTACATAATATTATTGGATTAGCAGGTTATTATCAGCATTTCATTTAAAAAATCTCCCATTTAGATACACCAATGAATAATCTTATACATAAAGGGGTTATGTTCCTTTGGATAATAGAATGTGAGGACTGTTTTGAAAAATTAAAGAGGAAATTTGTGTATTCACCGATCCTAACTATACCATTAGGGAATGATGGGTTTGTGATCTATAATGATTCATTAATTAAAGGACCTTGTTGTGTCATTATATAGAATGATAGGGTTGTTTTATATGAAACAATCCAATTACAATTTAATAAAAAAACAATTCTACTCAAGATCTTGAGTCAGTAGCAGTATTTTTTAATATGATAACACGAAGACAATATCTCTCGGGAAAAAAATGTGAGATATATACAGATCATAAGAGTCTAAAATATATCTTTCCATAGAAAGAACATTACATGAGTAAAATTAGATGACTTCAACTACTCTAGGATGATGATTGTTTCATACTCCACTAGCCATGAAAGGAAAATAATGTAGTTGATGCATTGAGTTGGAAATATCATTATGTTCTCAAAAAAATGAGGATTGCCAATGATCCTTTGTATAAGGATCTAGTGAGGAAGGATATGGGAGTTATAAAATAAGGTGAAGCATCACAAATTTTTTTCAAATATTTTCCTAACAATCATTATTGTAAGGAATTAATGCCTCACAGTCTGATGAAGAAAATCATCAAAAGAAAATTCATGCATTGAAAGTTGGTAAGTTAGCTGAATTCACGTGTGAAGATGGAATTATGAAATTTAGGAAGAGGTTAGGTGTTCCCTATATACCCAATCTGAAAAGGGAGTTATTAAAGGATGCTCATAGCTCAAATGTCTCTATTCAACATTGTAGCACTAAAATGTATAGAGATGTTCAAGATCATTTTTGGAGTGAAAACATGGAGAGGTAAATTGTTGATTATGTATCAAGATGTTTTTTCAGTCAACAAGTGAAGGACAAACGATGACATCCTATTAGAGTCATGAAACCTCTACCTATTCCTATATGAAAATTAGATGACATAACCATTGAATTTATCACTGGATTACCCAATACTCCGAGAATGAATGATGTAATATGGGTATTTATTGATCGAATTATGAAATTGTCACATTTTATCGCTATAAGATAGGATTTTACACATGAGAACCTAGAGTGACTCTATATTAATGAGATTTTGAGACTTCTTGGAGCATCACTCTGAATTGTTTCTAACCATGATCAATGATTTACATTGAAATTTTGTTAAAGTATTGAAAAATATTTCGAAACTGATCATTGATTTTGTACTTCTTATCACCCATAAACCGACCAAAAATCATAAAGGATGATCAAAACCTTAGAGGAAATGTTGATATATTGTTCACATGACATTTAAGGTATGTTGGAACAATATTAACCTGTCGTTGAGTTTTTATAAAATAGTTCTTTCCATTCATGTATTCAAATATCCCCATATAAGGCATTGTACAAAAAAAGATTTTGAACACCAACTTGTTGGGATGATGTTTGAGAAAGGAAGCTTGTCGAACCATAGATTATGGAGGAAAAAACATTAAATATAAATACTATTGAAGGACATATCAAAAAATCTCATAGAAAAAAAAAATTTATAGTGACAATCAAAGGAATTGATTGAAGTTTCAAGTGAGAGATGATGTTTTCTTGAAATTATCTCCAAGGAAGTGTTTCATATGATTTTCAAAGAAAGGGAATCTGAGCTCTATGTATATATGACCTTCTTAAATTCAGTAGGGAATTGAATCTATTTCATATTTTTGGTTACGCCACCAAGCCTAAATAAATTACACTCGGTGTTCTATTTATCATTGTTGAGAACGTATATTCCAAACCCAACCCATGTCCTCACTTCTGAAGAATAGAATTAGAACCGTACCTATCTTAAAATGAAGAGAGTATCTAAATTATAGATACTAATGAACAAAAATTGATGAATCAAGTGACTCATCTGGTAATGATACTTTATAAGAATAATAAAGCCATAGAGGCAACATGGGAGCCTCTGGATCTTAAGATGAAGAACTACCCAAATCATTTAGTGAGGTAACATTTTTTGTAATTTTGGGGAAATTTTTTTAAGTAGGGGATAATGAAAAACCCCAAGATTCATTACATAAATATAATACTGAATGAATGAAATACAAAGTATATACAAAAAACCACTTTATTAGAACCTAGATAGTGAGCATAATTTTTCCACCCTTGTGATTTGAATTTCAAAAAACTGACAAACTGGCTTGCGTTCAGTATGATATTTAGTGTCTGATGGGAAAAACATAATTTTTGATGAATATTAGAATATCCTGATGAAAAGTAAAATGAAAAGTAATATGATCCTTATAAATAGTAAATCATATTAATAATTTTTTGTCTTATAGTTATAAGATAATGAGATCTTGATTAGAATTTCCAGGTGATATAAAACGAATTATAGTTTTATAATTTATATTTTTCAAATAAATTTGGATTTTATTTAAAAAATAAATTAATATTATTTAGAAAATTATTTTCAAAAAATGGAGTTCATTTTTTAATTATAAATATTAATGAATGGTTAGGATGAATTTTTTGTATATTTCTGAAATACTGAAAATTTTATGAAAATTAAAATATGATAATTTACCGTATATGTACATTATAAATTAAATTCACTATTCCAAGAATCATAGATAATTTACACACACTTGGATCAAGATCACATGAAAATATTACTATTATTGGTCACAAGAAACAATAATATTGGTTGTCTTTGAAAAGACAATAAAATAATAGGAAAACCATCATCTCCTCCACTATAACCCCCCTCACTACCTATTCTCTTTACTTATCTCAAGCCTGGTTCCTTGTCTAAATTATACTAAAATAACCTCCAAAGAACATTCCCCACTTTTAGAAGCCCTTGGACTCATAAAAAGACCAAAAACTTTCCCCTAAAGAGGTTCTCAAGGAAGATTACTTCAAGTAGTAAATTCCACTTTTCCTTTCTTTTATTTCAAGTTCCTTTCATTTATTTTTCTTTCCTCACATCCTTTCATCCAAATGATGTTACGACAATAGTAAGTTATATATGCTATAATTTTGTTTTTATAAAGGAATAATTATTCATCGTCTCTCTTTTCCCCTTTATTTATACATGAAATGAAAACACCATCCGAGATATGTTAATTTATCACATTCAAGGATGACAGGTTTCAAATTTCTATTATCTTACTCAATTCTGGAAATGAAACTATTTTTATTTCTAAAAAAGACTATTATATATGTATTATAACTTATATAGGGTTCTAGAATCCTATTTTACACATTATATTTTTTTATCAATCAAAATGAGTGTGTTGTGATAAAAACCAGCCAATTAACCCAAACAATTTTCAATAATGTTTTATACAATGAGTCAAATTCACTCCAAAAAATGAAAAAAAAATTAATAGTTTAATCTTATGGTTGATCATTAATAACATACAACTTCTATTCTGAATATCCATTCTCATTTGACATGTTTATCTGTAAATGAATATATGTAAATTGATCATGAAAACCAAGGAGGAAAACGCCCCCACACAATGAAATTGAATATATTAACCCATAAAAAGGCCATGAGTAGACATAATAAGGTTATAGTAAATAAATTAAATGTATAAGAGGTTCGTTAATCATTAATTTATGGACCTATGTTTTGTTATTATGGACATTAAGATCATGTGAGGAATGGATTCAAACGTATGGTAAGGATTTTCTACCTGAATATCCATTTCATTTCGAGTTACACTTTGTCTCTATTTATCCCAATTAATTTATTAACTATTATTATATTCTAATCATAAATTATAGGTGAATTTTATATGTATGTGTACAAAAAATAATCATTATTTATTTCATTGGAGTTACACATTTTAAAAGGAACATTAAAATTTATTTCAAATACGTGAGCACGATTCAATGAAATTTTCTTAATTGGTACATATTTTCAAAGGCACTCTATAATATATTTTTAGAATATATTATTTTTTTGAAATCCAAAATTTTATCATGAAATTACTATCTTACTTAAATTATTGTTTTATACAATGATGATTCCAAAAGAACACTTCTTTTCAAAGTAAAATATTATTTTTCTCAAGAATTACTCGATAATATTATAAGAGTTTTTTAATCTATTTAAACACTCTTGTTGATTGTTATGTATTGTTGGTTCTAATATTTTATCATATTCCATATTATATTAAATTTTTTTATGATTAATTTGACTATAGATGTGAAATTTTTATACCATTCATCATACTTATCAGAATGGTTAGTGATTTTGTTATTGACTGAGGAAAGTTATTTATATCTCATGTATATATGTTATTTATGTTTATCCTTATCCATAAGAGTAATTAATTTGACATATTATGTCATGTTTGGGGCCCTTTATATCCCCTCGATGCATCGGCAGGTCTCATAAGAAAAATAAATATGGACATGGATGGGGCCTTGCCCTTTTTTAGATACTGTTTTGGCCAAGGCCTTAATCATATTAAGATGTCTGGGATGAGGCCTTCACAGTATGTTTTAGAATGCATGACAGATGTATTTTCCCTCATTATGAAGCTATAAATTCATAGTTCATGTTTTTATTTGACAAGTATAATACCCATGATTATGTTCTTTTATGTAAATAATTACCTAGCTCATATTAATTCAATAATGGCTTCAAGTTTATTAATTTTAACGGAATGCGTTTTCTATTATTCACCATGCCTAATGATTATGTTTATGACATCTTCCGCAGTATTTCATAAAATTTCTGAGCATCTGATCTCACCCCGTCTTATGTTTCATTTTTCTTAGGACATGAATATGTATATTATTATTGAAATGTAGGAATAATCTCAGATAGGTGGATGTTCCGAATGGTATGTTTTTGTTGTTTTTCCTTTGAAGTTGCAATGTTGAACATATGGTTGTATTTGGATTTCCAAATATACTAAACTATTAATTCCTTTGGGATATGGCATTCTTGTAATAATTTCTATATACTGTAATAATGCACTAGATCTGGTAAACTGGGGTCATTTATTAATAAAATTACTAAAACAATCATATTAAATTTAAATAATAAAAAATACCTTTAATAAAGTGAAGAAAATATCATAAGGTATGAGGTGTCTTCTCCCTGTCATGGTGAAATAAAAAACCTAACCCCTTTATAATAATACTAAAATAAAATTTACATTAAATATTATATAAAACAATAGAAATTCAAGGAATGAATTCAATTTATTTATTTTAATAGAATACTAATTTTTTAAAATGAATTTTATAACATTAACATGATAAATGATATCAATTGAATCACCAATTTAAGACAACATCCCAAATATATTTTTTGAATATAAATATCAACATCCCATCTATTTTAATTTATTTTAATATAGAATTCATGTGTAGAATGATTTTAATGTACATTATTTTAACTAAATGTCTTTAATTTATATTTAATTTTGAAAATTAATACAATTATTAAACCATTTATACAACATTTAAATAAAAAATATAAATAATTTCCCAAAAATTATCCTAAAATATTTATGACACATTATTTCTTATAAATAAAAGGTATTTAGCTAATATACTTATGTACCTACTAGGATTACCTAAATAAATATAATATTCTTGAAAATTCTAAAGCATTACATTGATATTACACATAATGAGGAAAACCTATATATATATATAAAGTGGAAATCACACAAAAAATTAAATATATTATAATTCAATTCATTAAACTAGAATATAAATGGACCTAAAATGTGACTATACCATATTTTATCTAGTCTATAAATAATATCAATTGGATTTAATAACAACACTGGTTTAGTTTAAATCATATTATACATCCATTACTTAATATTATTAATATAATGAACCCTTGAATAAAAAAATCAAGCTTCTAATTTTTTTTAATAATAATATTGATGATTCTAACAAATTTGTATAATGAATATATTTTATAAATATTAAAACATGATTTGATAGATTATTTAGGGACATTTTGAGAAATATTTTCATTCTAAGAAGGGAGAAGGTAACTATCAATCAACATAAAATTAAAATTTTAAATAAAATACATAATTTATTAATTCATAATAACATAGTAATCACTAATAAATATATAAGAAAATGATAAATAATTATTTTTTGGTTATAATTTAAATTAATAATTAATGATTCTTATAAATGAAAAAATAAGTAATCATCATAAATCATGCAACATAGCAGGATTCCAAACCCATTCATACCCAATCACACATATTAGGATTCATGACAATCTTGAAACTAGGACTAACATAATGAATAAATAGATAGATTCCTTGAACTACCACTCATAACTCAATCGTATACCATAATAACTAAAGAATGTTATATTTTGGGTTACATCCTATTTTTAAATATTCATATATCTAGTGTGATAAAAATCCCATATGAACGACCCATTAGTGTTCCCTAATACAAGTTTGTAAACACTATTACTTGATAACCAAAAAATTAGTATTCTTATTGACAATTGTATTTCATGATCACCTCACAATCAGGAGTGGCTTGTGTAAATGTTGAGATATTAATTTAACAAGGTGGGAGAGGGATTTAACTAAAGAATGATAGAATACAGAAACTAAGTTCTCTACCAATACATTTAATGTATTATCTACCCTTTGATTCTACCATGTATATATTATTTTGACAAGTGAAATAAAATGAATAATAACAGTATAAAATACAATGAATGATAAGATTGGAACTTGTAAAATCCTCCCTCTAAAGGGTATAGAATAACCTAGAAGAAATTTAAAAAATAAAAATATTTTATATACATTTTTATTTAGGTAATCATTCCCAAAAGAAAAATTACTATGAACTATGAGTGATGCCTTTCCTGAAATCATTTGAAGACAACCCCTACACCCTTTCATAGTATGACAATCAAAAGGTACAAATAAAACCACTTAAATTAAATTCTCTATATGAATATATATCTAATATTATAGAGCCATTATCTTACTTGGATCACATATAAAAGGGTTTTAAAAAATCCAAGGGTTTTTAAATGGAGGATGTGAGTATAACATACTTACTAGGCTGTTACCAGCCACCACATAGATCGTTTTACAAACTAAAGTTTACATGAAAAAAAATTAAAGAAAATGGAATTTTATAATTAACTATTATTATGCTATAACATAGATATATGACATATATATACGTTATGAAAGTAAACTTAAAAATAGGGAGACCTGATACCAGATTTATCACCACTATTGTTATGTTAGGAATATGATATTAGTGAATATACATGAGTTGGGTTAAATAATCATCCCATCAGGTAAAGGGAATAGTGTATACTAGTGATTGGGAAATTATTTGACTTATCCCTTAAATTATATGGGAAACTGTCTAATATTGTATAAGAATTGAAAAAAAATCCAATATAATCAATATTCTAATCATGTATAGGTGTACTTGAAGAAATTTTATATAAAAACAATATATCATTTATAAAACGAGTTGCAATCCTGGGAAATATACTCTAAAAAGGTATGTCTGAAAATTAGAAGTAATATAAATAAATCACTTTATCATTTAAAATTTATAACTTTTAAATTTTTATGAAAACAACTAGAAATATTTATGAATTCACATAAACATTTTACTAGAGAAGTATAACAAACTTTCTATGCCACATGAATAATAAAAAAATATAAAATACATAAAATAATCAAATAATTATAAATCCAATAACTATAAAGAAAACTATATTTTTTTAAATTCATAAAATGATTTATAAAACTTTTTATTAAAAGAAGACACATTAATTTAGGATAAAATCACTCTACCTAGTACCACTACTTGATTAAATATTTTAGAGTATAAGAAGACGAAGTGGTCACTAACTTGTAAAATTATAGAATGATCCATTATAATCTAAATGACAAGGAAGAATTAATACAGGAAATATAATCCATCTCATTAGGATAGATTATTAATGATTTAATCATTAAAAAATGGGAATATGGAATTGTAAAATAAAAATAACAACAATACCTTAGCTTCATTTACACTGAACTATCATAATATGTAGACGATAGAAAATCATTATAAAAATTAAAACATCATAAAACCATGAAGAAGAAAAAGAGAGTTCTAAGATACTACCATGATGAATATACTAGAATAGGAATATTAGAACAAGTCATATGTAATCAGTTTTCATAGATGAGATCCCATGACCCAAAGGAATTAATCGTCTAAAGAATTTAATACAGTTTTCATGGGTGTGAAAGGAGAATGGATAAATAATTCTATGTAAAACCATTGGGGGCAGAGTATTTCTACAACACCAAAACATTTTTTGATTCCTCCTTACAACTATAGTAACGTAACTCACCAATAAAAATTCACCAACTAACCAATTAATAAACTAGAATTTGGGAGAAAATAGAAACCCAAAAAAATGGGATTTGTTAAAAAATTCCCACTCTTAAGGCTCTCACACATGGGAATTATCATAAAATATAGAATATTATTAAAACCCCTAAACATATAAACTAATTAATACCAATCAAATTACACTAAATATAAATGAAAATAAGTGTACGAATCCAAACCATTATAATCTCATTTATATGGATTCCTAAACACACACTCATTAAAATATGAGAGAAAATAATAAATAGAGAACTGATGTGAATAATTAGTTTTTAGATTAAATAGAGAAAGAATATTATGATTCTAAAATTTTTGAGATCAATCCTATAAGTGATAGTATGAATATAGAAAACATATATTGTATAAATATAACAATAATAACCAACCATCAGGATATGTATAAATAATTTCTATTCAATGGATAAATGTTGTTATGTGATTTAAAAATCACTAAAGCTATATTATATAATGAATAAGTCCAGGAAAACAAGAAATTACAGTAGTAAAAAATTAAATCTAAAATTTAAATAAATAGATTGAATATTTAAATTCTATTTATATGAACAAAATATGTATTTTAAATAATTATTTTCATAATAACATATTAAATGAGGTAAAATACATAAAAAAATCAAGCGGAAAATAAAATTCTTAATGGAATTGAACTCAAAACAACAATATCCCAGTTAAAATATAAGTGATTTTCCAAGAGAGTCACATTTATTAATGTTAAATAATTAATAGGTTATGAAAATAATTATAAACAGGACTTTTACTAAGTGTATTCATTAGTTATATAAAAATTAAATGGTACAAAATTATTCAATTTTTTTGTTTTAGAAAACTAATATTATAAGAGGAATTTAATATTAATATTCTTTTATGTCTATTAATTTTATATCACTGGTATAATTATTTTAGTAAATTAATTTATAGAGTAATACATAATCTAATAATGATACTATTTTCTACATTTTAATTAATCAAGTCGAGTTATGACTACAAAAATCTACCTCTATAATTTATTTAGTATAACCAATTTTAAATTAACTACATTTCACTTTCTCAATTAACACGTGAAATTTAAGATAGTGGAATATCTCATAATAAAGAAACAACAATATTTTATAGAATATAATATATTAAAATTAATCCAATAAATATTGTATTCCTATACTAATAAAAACGATAGATGAAAATATTTATGTTATAATGAATAAGTAGATAAAAATATTCATATATTTAAAATAGAAACAATATTTTCATAAAATTTGGTCCATACAATGGCCCAAAAGCCATCATTTTTTATTATATAATAATGCCCCCTTTAAAGGGATTAATGGAGTGTAAACCCAAGGACATCATGGACATCACACAGTCACACTCGGAGTTAGAAAGAGTAAAATTATTGTGTTTAAAATGATTTAATTAAACAATAACATGTATTGTGAAAACAATGATAAAAAATGTTGAATCAAACCCTAATAATTAAAATTAATATATAGGTTTATAACTGAATGAAAAAAAGTTAACTGGTCTTAAAAAATATTTTTAATAGTTTCAACACAGTTAATATTTTCACAAAAAAATTATTCATCAAGGTAATTTACGTAAAAAAAATTAGTTTATATAGAAAATAAACCACCACACTTTTGATGTGTTTATATCTATTTTAAATAATTTTAGATAAATCGTCCCACCTATTTTTTAGTATGAAACCCAATATTAATGTTGATGTAATAAAAAAACCTTATTTGAAATATAAATGATTCATTTGAAAAATACTTTATTAAAAAGATAAAAAATTATAAAGTTTTAAAGAGTAATGATTTTCTAAAAACAAGAAAAAAATCAATAAAAAACTAATAACATGAAACTTAATTCGCATTATTTGACAAACCAATTATTATCAACTTAAAAAAAGAAATAAGAAATTTCATCTCCTAAAAATACACTAATTGTTTAGTATGAAAAGTAAAAAAATAAAAAAAATACATATAGATAAAAATAATATATATTTCACAAGATTTAATTAAAACCACACTTATATACTAATGAACATATATAATGAGATTAGAAAAATACAATGTTTAACATTAAAAGAAAATTAAACTAATCATTTTATATTTATTTTCAAAACACCCTCAAAAGATCTATTACAATAGAAACCCATTTTGAATATGGTAAGATTATAGTCTAAAAAACTATATAAAATTGTAAAAATATTAATATTATAAACACTAATATACCTTTATTGTTCTAAATCAATCATAAAAAATCAATTGTAGGATTTGAAACATTAATGTCAAACAACATAAGTATGATTATCAATGTGTTGACTTTTCCAAACTATTAGATAGTTAAAAATAATTTAATTATATATTACTTCATGAATAAACATAGAAAAATAGAAAAAAATTTCAAATGATAAATTTAAAGATTTTTTAAAATATAAATATAATAAAGAAAAATAATAACTGAGAAATTAAAAAAATTCCCAAAAAATTATATTAATCTAAAGAAAGGATAAATAACATAGAGAAGAATAACCTCTAAAAACTGAGTCTTTTCACAATGTTTTTGTGAAGTAAAAAATATAATTCCCTAGATAATTAACACAATTATTAAAATCATTACATATTAAATGGAATTAAAAAATTACAAAGAATTAATTCCATTCATTTATTTCAAAAGACTAATAGTTATCAAAAATAAATATGGAAACAAGTGTTTGAATAATAATTTCTATTTAAATACTAATTAAAAAAATATTAATCCATTGTTTTCAAAATAATCTTCATCATCCCTTTCATATTAATTTAAATGAAGACAAAAATTATATTCAAATTAATCGTAAGGTAAATTTTTATAAGTCAAAATATTTTAATTTTTATTTCAAATAGTAAAAGTATTATAAAATTATTTAAATAAAATGAGAATAAAAATTTTAATTTATGACCCAAAAAATAATTATAGAATTATAAAATTAATTAGTGATATAAAACCCTTTGATTCATGTAAATAAAAAATTTATATTGGCTGTTAGTACATTTAAAATAAGAATTCCTAAATATATTTACAATTAATGACAATGCTAAATGGTAACAATGATACTACATGTTATGAGGAAAACCCATAAATATATAGAACATGGGAAGAATATTTATGATCATAGAGGTCCTGATTCAATGCATTTCCTGAGATAATTTAAAGATAAACTAAGTGACCATCCCTTAAGTTAATTAAGAACAAAATAATCTAAATTAGACATAGGAAAAACATTTTATTAAGTTCAATCACCATCCTACATCTCTTTCACATTAGTTTATCAAATTGCTATATAGTTTAAAACACACGTTCTATGCCTTTAAAAACATTCTAGGTATATTCAAAATTGGATAATATAATAAGATTCATCACTTTATTTTATAACTTTTAAAATTCACATTAATACATCTTTTTGATTAATTTAAAGGCTAAATTTTAATATATGAAAATAAAAGCTAGTTATCAATAGAATTAAAAGGATTTTCTTTAATAAAAGAAATCAATTATTGATTCATGTTAAAATTTTCAATGATAATAAATATATAGGTAAAATATTTATTTATTTTTTATGTATTTATTTCTATGAATTATTATTTTGGATGATAAAAAATAATCACACCATCAAAGTAATTAATGATTAATCGCATGATATGTAACATATTATTTCAAACCAATACTAAGAATGATGAATGAGACTATAAGAACTAACAATGACATGTGGAATAAATTTAAATAGATCTTTAAGTACACATAAAAAATATAACTTCCACTATAATTACTCTAACAATGATTTTTTTGTTACATCCTAAATCAGGATAGTCCTTTCTCAAGGATATTATCAATCCCAGAACCAAGATCCATTAGTGTCATTTGATATAATATTATAATGATCATGAACATGATACCAGAAATGTACCATACCAAGAAACTAAAACTCTTTATGTTAACCTCCCAATCATTAGAGCCTGATGTAAAGATTGATGGTAAAAGTTTACCTACATAGAAGACAGGTTTACACCTTAAAATTGATATAATAATATAATATGGTGTAAACTAATAATTTACTAAACTAGTAAACTCAATTAATTTACTAGGTGTATAAACCATTCACATCAGAAATCATATGAATTATAAAAATACCATATACACAAAATGATATGATCTGAACATTTAAAATTACCCAACATAAAATTGATATGTTTTTAAAACCAATAAAATAAGTTAAACCTTATGAAAATGGTTTATATAAATTTTGATTGAAAAAAATATTCTATGATGAAAAAATTGTAAACTATCTTTACTAAAATGTAATAGAAAAATATTGATGTAAAACCCCAACATCTTATATTAGTCTAACCATCAAAAGGGATTAAGAAAACCCCTATACTTCTAACACAATATGCACTAACTCCCATGATATAGGGTCATTCCTTACAAGGATAATGAATAAAAGGATTAATTTTAATTCTAAGATGGGATATCCATAGGTGTGAGTACCAAATACTTAGTCGGTAGCCACCAACCCACCCCTTATAACCATTCATAAAAAAAATTTTAAATAGAAATTCTATTCATATATAAAAACCGAACAAAATATGTTTATTATGATATAATACAGTCATCTAATACATATATTAGTGAAACAATGTTACCCCAAATGTAGGGAGGGACCATACCTTTGTTAGAAACTTTGAGCCTATGCTCATAATATGAGATGAACAAATATACTAGATCTAGGGAGTAATAAATATCCCATTATTAAATGGGAATGATTTATGTTAAATTCAAATAAATATTCCAAATCATACCATTGCGAATTGGGTAATGATTATAAAATAACTAGTGTGTTTTGAACCCATACCGTACCATAAATTTTTATTCCAACAATAGGTGTACTTGAGAAATGTTTTATATAACAAAAATATATCCCTTATAAATGGATTTACAATCATGAAATCTCAAGTATAAATAAAATTTAAAATATAAAAAAATATGGAAAATAAATAATATTAATATGTTAAATTTATATCTTTTAATCTTGGATGAAAAAAATAATTGTACATCAGAAATCATATCAACCTAATACTCAAAATGTATAAAAAATTAGTCATTCAGTGTGATCATCAATCCCTAAATATCTTAAAATGAAAAATTAAATCATTATAAATCAAATATAAATAATTAAATAATGAAAAAAATTATTTATAACTTTCCGAAAATTATTTTAGAAACCCTATTAAATGAAAAAAAATCATTTTAGAATAAAATTACACAACCATATAATGATTCTAGATAAACTATTTGAGATCATGAGATAATGAATTGAAATATATATAGACATCTATAGAATGAGCCTTCAATGTCTAATGAATGAATATGGATCAATAATTGAATTTTATATTATCCTATCATAAAAGATATTAGAAATTTAACCAAGTATAAAAATGAATAAGGAATCCTAAATGGAAAACAATGAAATTACCAAAAACGTCACGTATAATCAACCCTCATAATAGGTACAATGTTGGGAATATAAAAGAAATGGATGGTTTTAAAAAGTACATAAGTCTGTAAGTGTTATTTTATATTTATTCTAGGAAGAAATCACATAAAGTGTAATTTAAAAGGAATTCATATGTAGATCCTTATTAGAGATGATCTCTCACAACCTTGAGGAAGTAATATATCCTAGGACTAAATATAGTATAGTTTAGATAGAAGTAGAGGGAAGGTAAAACTTAAGGGAAGGGTTGAAAAAAAAATAAAGTGGACTTTTGATCCACAAGGGTTTTTAGATTGAATTTTATGAATTTAAATGGAAAAATTACCTTATTTTAAGGGAATTTGACAACTAGTATAATAGGTACTAGGTATAATGCTAGTGGGTAATTTAATAATGAAACAAAACAATATCTAGTACCCTACTAGCACCAGGTATCTTTTTTAATCCCACTCGGTAATTAGTGATTTTGTATCACAAAAACATGATCAATTTTCCATACAATTCAACAACCAACATCTCATATTTCTCATCCTTATTAAATTATAAATTAAGAAGCTAATGAACTATAAAAAAATAAAAAATTATTTCGATGGAAAAATTTGATCATTATAGATCCACTCCATCCTTTATAAACATACTGAATTTAATTATTTTCTACACATGAAGGAAAATGTACGACACACTAGTAAATATTTAATACCTAATATATTTATAAAATGGAACAATGAGTATAATGAAGTGATAATATTTCCCCTTATTATCCATGTATTTTTTTAATTATATTATAATACCATTACCTCAAAATATAATGTATAATTCCTCTTTCTCATTGACCTCTATCAATCTTTTTCTTCATAAGAAGTTTTTTCTCATTGTAACCTTGGGTTTTTATCTTTAGATTAACGGCTTTGCCTCTACTTTTTTCTTTTTTAGTACAATAAATGGATATATAAATCTACTCAAGAATAGATCATATTTTTGAACAATAGACATAATATATGTAAACATATTCACTATATTAGTTATTTTAATATTTTGAATGATCCTAGAGAAACTAGGCAGATAAGATATATGAATAAATCACTATCCAAAATGAAGACTAATTACTCAAATTATTCCAAAAAAACTAATCATATTGAGTATTTATTTTGATTAAATCTTCCAATATATATTCAAATAGTTTGTTAAAGATATAATTCCTCATTTTCTTCAATTTATTTTAGAATATATTCTTAAGATGTGACAAAATAGTGTATCCATCCATTCTCACAAGATATAGTTACCCCTGAAAAGATATATATGAATAAATGATTCAATAAAAATGGTATAAATCCTCAACGTTCTTCTTATAAGATTCATTGTCCCCATAATTGGGCTCCATAGGTGGATAATTTGGTAAAAGGGACTCTTTTATATAAAATTTCTATCATGGAATAATATTATATTTCGACACATGTACCACACTTGGAAATTTTTACTCGAAGATATATATTAATTATTCATAATAAATCATAGTATTAATTAAATAATAGTGTTTATTCTATGTTATATAGTAAATTAAATGATAATATAATTAATTTATCACGAATACCAATTTATGTCATTATTTATTTGTTAATAAATGATATCTATAATTAATTTAATAAAATCCTAATTTCACTCACTTTTGGTTTCAAAATATCCAGTCACTCACATATTAATGGGTACAGTTCTATATTTCCCTTATCATCACAGAGACAATGGTCGTTGGATATTAGTCAAATGTATATAGGTAGTATTTACTCGTAAAAAGTCCATTAACTCACATCACCTTTAACTCTTGAGTAGAATCCAATCCAAAACTACTATACTCAAATTTACTCAACCATTACCTCTAAATATTATAATATATACTATGGCCATTAGTACTAATTCACATTTTGTTTATTATACCTAAAATATGTATTTAAAACTCCATAATGAATATAATATTTTATAATTTCATCACATTAATAACCTCAATGTATAATTTCATTCTAAATTAAATGATGGAAGGCCAACTATGAATTAATATTATCTTTCAATGATTTTATTTTTGATATAATAAATCCAGTTTTATTTGACTATGGGTGGTAACTATTCAATGCATATTAAAAAAATTATAAAATAAAATAATAATTCATGTAACCTATTTTTTTGTATAACTTCATTCCTGTTAATTTTCAAATAAATGATATCGAATAAGTAATATTTATATATATAAGAAAATATAAAAAATTAAATAATAACTAAAGTTTAAAATATTATTTGATTTGTCAAGTGATAATAAAATAATATAAATCCTATGGTAACTAATCATGTTCCATCTTCGATCTTTATTTATTGTTTCTTCCATTCTCTATTGATCCCCATTTTTTTCTTTCTTTGGGCTATTTCTTGAGCCACATACTCGCATGAGGAAATCTAATTAAACAAATACTCACATACAATAATGGTTGGTCATGGGTAAGTGTTTATGAAAGACTACCTTAGATACATAGCCCTGTACATCATAATGGAGGGGGGTAAAATTCAATGATCATCATTGGTTAATTTAAAAATCATTACAAAAATAAACTAGGAAATACATAAAAATAAATAAATAAATAAAACCAAACATGAAATGGTTGGTATTAAGATCATGATATTCTACCATGAATAAAATAACATAACTATTTAAAAATATCCTTTCCATATAATTCTTTATATAAAAATAAAATAAATAAATTTTATTGATGTTAAATCACCCTTTTATATTCTATGAGAATTATGTTTTAAATTAGAAAATAATTTGAATCTCAGTATTTTGTTTGGAAATTAGTAAATAAATTAAAAACCTTCCATTGATGTTTTAATTAATTAAATTAGTTTTTGAAATTATTGTATTACATAAATAGACACATATAATTGATTAATATATATATATATATATATATATATAATATAATTAATATAGAATAAAAAATTAGGGTGTGGGGAATAGGTTGGGGCCAATGAAACCAAATTACAGCATAACGAATCAAGGTCACTTCAATTTCCTTGAGTTAAACAAAAATTAATATCTTATTTTTATCTCTTTTGGACTTATTATGAATTTTGAAAGATATCACATTCATTGTCAAAAAAATTAGGCTATGTTGGGTAATTATAATCGATATAGTATAACAATATCAAATATCTAGAGTTTTAAAATTAGAAAGCTACAAGTAGACCCATGAATATTTTCAATTTAAAATTCAACAACATGTTCTTAAAAACATTAATTAGTCAATTAATAATAATATATATTACATAATAGATAAATAAATTAAAATGGTGTATATTTATATTTATTTAATTAATCATTTCTTAAATTAATAATTATTTAAGTCATATAATTAAATAAATCCTATGTAATAATTAATTCAATTAAATAGTTACATAACAGTGGACCATTAAATGAATTTGATATATCACTTAATAAAAAATTACATTTTATTAACTCAATCAATTAGTTAATTTAAATGTGAAAGCAAAATTTTACTCCTTCAATTTATAATCATGAATTAAATTGAATTAAATTAGGATAGATATATCTTAAATGGGAATTATTCCTGAAACTGAGATGAATTCTATTCAATCAAATCAATTTTTATTTAATTTTAGGATCTTTTGGATACACATAGTCGGAAGAAATCTCTCCCATAGAACTAGAGAAGTATCTGAAAACAAATTGTGGACCCTATCAAGAAATATAATGTTCATAAAAATGAAACCTTTTTATGGACACTAAATGTTTAATATATTCATTTTTCTCTTTAATGGATCATTATTTACATGCATTCATGGGAAATCTTCCATTAATGCTTGATCTATTTTTCCTTGAATTATTGGTATCAAATTTTCCATGATCACCTTGTATATGGATTTTAGTTAAACTATTAAATTAATCTATGATCTAGAGATATATTGTTTTGTAAAATAAAGGTAAAAATTGTTTGTTGATCACTAAATTAATTCCATACCACCTATGATTCACTATATAACTGATACTTCTACATGAGAATATAGATCATGGTTTTAATGTTGATTTTATTTAAGAGACTCAAAATATGTAATGATAACTATATTGGGTTCATGGATTATTAAACACACACATATATAAAAATTTATATTGGAAAACTATACAAGGAATTCATTTTGGTAGTTATGGACTCATGAACTTGTCTTCCGAAAGATCACCAAGGGAAAATTTCATTATAAATATTCCCACTGATTTTGGGACCCCAACACATAATAGTCAAAAATAATCTATGTCCTATCATATAGATTGATATGGACTATATGAATAACTCTATGGATAGTTTCATTTTTTACTAATATTTAATTTATAGATGGAATATTTATAACCCATAAATCCAATAAATATTTGAAGTAAATTATTCCATAAATCATATGGAATAGTAAATAATTAGTAATAGTAAAAAACATGAACATATAAAATTGAATACATGTGGTTGGTAATCAAAAGATCATATATACTGTTATTTTATGGGAACTAACTCCAAATTATGAGGGATATTATATTCCCACCAATGATTTTGTTGTTGTTATTATTTTGTTGAAATCATTATGTATTTATTATATATGTAGAGTCCATGTTAAAATGACTTATTGTTTTGGGGTTAAATCTAGCTTCATTAATGATATCGATAACATGATATAGAGAATGATTCACTATCTATGGTGTTATGGTCCTAGTGATGTAGATGAGGTGGAGGATTAAATGTGATTGGGGTAAACCAGAGTTTTTCCACATATTTTATTGTAAATAAATTTTTATTATTTACATTTGGAAATAATTGAGTTTTAAACCAACTTATTCACTCATTCATGATAATTTGGAGGATGAAACTATGGAATATACTTATACACTAGCCCAATCATTATCATATTGGTTTTATACATACAAGAACATATTTTGGGTGGTTCCATATAATGTTTGTTTTGGAAAAAATTGTTTTATCTATCAGTATAAGGAGTCTTTATATTGTGTTTTATTTATATTAATATTGTTTGAAAATGGATTGCGTATTTAAATTACTCATTAATTATTAATTTTCTTACTTGGGTTAATTATTCAGTTTAAGTGGTAAGATCATTCATTTACTATAATACTAGTAATACCTCCAATATTGTGATTTACACACCCTTGACACTAGAATAAACCCCACAGATTAACGATGGTAGGATTTAGAGGGAACTCTCAATATCATTATTGGTTTTTGTTGAGTTTTAGATAGGTTGGAATCAGAATAATTGGTATCATATCTTGTGATATAAAATGAAATTTTTAGTCGAAATTGAAAAGGGTTTATTTGGATAGTTGGTCTAATGTATCTCTTGAAAATATTATGTAATATAGAATAGGTAAGTAATAATAAGTCATATTTGGAACCTATGACTTAAAGTATGACCATTGACAATTTATGACTTATTACTAGAGGGATGTTGTACTATTATCATCATAGTAATAAGGAAAAGATTCATGAATCACGAGGGAGATGACATTGTCATATAATGTTTTGTGTATTAATTTATTATTTGTGATTTGTCTCAAGGAATATTGACTAGAGAAATATATATTGTCCATGGGATAAGGTATTTGTCTTTATTTATTGTAGTTATTCACTCACTATTTTAGAATTATCAATAGGGGAAGGATGTATAAGGCACCTATGTTTATAATTATTAGAGGAATTGTAACACCCCAAGATTTCAAAGTACATTATTTCTTCAATGTAATTCAATAACTTTCACTAAACGCAACACCGAGTTCAAGCGCACCACAACATACCAAACTAGCCGTTCAAAAGTAGTTATGAATAGTATTAACTAAATTTTTAACATTATATAATCCTTATAATTTTATAATCCATATTATGAGTTTCATAGACATAATGTAAGAACAAATACATTTTTCAGATAAAAGAATTATTTTTCAAAAAAATGCTATTTTACCGCCTTTTAATGGCGAACCATTTTAAAATCCAATATTTCAAACTTTTATAAATTCAATTTTACAAAATAAAATGAACTTCTTCTTTAGAATCGAGACATAATAATTTAGTTTCAATAAATTTTTGGTGATTTCTGATAACATTCATATTTGGGTGAATAGTGAAAAATACTATATTTTAACTAAAAACAACTTTTTTAATCAATATAATTTATAGTGTGAAATTATAAATTTTAATGTTTTGGAAGTATAATTAGATTATATTTTTACCCTTTAATCCAATGTTGGTCATTGGAATTAATTTCACATTGAAATTATACATAAACAAGTGTCAATCTTTTGATAGTTACTGTTTTTTAAAACATGCTATTTGTTTTGACAACAAGAATAAATTTTAAATTAATAAATTAAAATTATATGTTTTTAATTTGGTAAAATATAATTCATTTTTTGATTTGGTATATCGAAATTATCCTAGGGTAAAGTTTTGGTATTTTTCTGAAAACGATCAATTTTAAATGAATAGTGAAAAAACACTGAGTTATCGTTTTAAATCAAATTTTTATTTAAATAAATATTTATTTTATTTAAATTTATTTTAGGTATAAATATATATATAATAACTATATATTTTCATTGTAATTCATTGGATTCAATTTATAATAAATTTAGATATATAAACATTTTATCTAACTTTTACAGTCTTTTACCCACCTCTTATGAGCATTTGCAAATTTACATAAAACTTATTTTTACTGCTTCTGTGAGTTGAATTTCGAAAATCCGAGAGAAATGGTTAATATCAAAGAGTAAAATGTGGTTCAATAAGATAAAAATAATTTTTGGTGAATAGTAACTTTTTACTTTTATTTACCATGGTTAAAAGTAAATAGGGTAATTAAGGGTAAGAATGATATTATTATTACCCTAAAACATGTCATGATTGTATTGGATAAGTTTAATTCAACCCAAAACAACCTTGGTAATATAATATGATCCTTTAGGTTCTCTGGGATTAGATTAAGACATTTATTATTATTTTGTTTAAAGAAGAATTAAAAGAGTTAAAATAAAATTTTAATAAATAAACCATTTTTAATAGAGGGTTATACATAATATAAATTAGAATATAAGTATTCATTATAAATATAAAATGATTTAATACATAATGGTATTTTATTTATAATTTTTAGATATTAAATAATTAAATTTATTAATGCCACAATGATGATGAAGTAAGTACCTTATTAATGAAAGAATCAAATAAATGGTATTATAAATATTAAAATAAATATAATTTCAAAGTTTTTATGACATCCACGAATTTCCTAGGTTAATATGACATGTTAGGATTGATTAAATGTATTGTTTTTGAAGTAATAATGCTTTTACTATTTAAAAAAAACAAATACAAAAAATTGTCAAGATTGACATAAAATAGTTTTTAAAACAAATAATATCTAATTAATTCATATAATGGTTTTAAAAATCTAGGGTTCTTCCAAATGACTTATATAATAATATATATGACATTAATGAACCAATTTTGGTTCTATTGGCAGTATATAATATGTTTATTAACCATATAGTGTAATAATAAAAGAAGACACGGTAAAAGTTAAATTATTTGACTTAGAGTTAAATCTAAAGGATAAGGTTAAAATGGTGACATAAACTTGTCTAAAACCTATTGGTTGAGTGGTTTTCAACCCATCCCCACCTTATATTTAAATAATACATTTTGGATCCATTAGATACCTAAAATGATTTTATTATATATTAATATTTTATGTTTTTCCTATGGTGCCCCTCACCCCTCTTATAAAAGGGCACTCCCCCTTCTCTCTAATTCACACAGTCAAAGCCTTTTGACTCAGGCGAAATCTGCCAAAATACTCTCTCA
Source organism: Viscum album (assembly GCA_963277665.1). Classification (NCBI taxonomy): domain Eukaryota; kingdom Viridiplantae; phylum Streptophyta; class Magnoliopsida; order Santalales; family Viscaceae; genus Viscum; species Viscum album. Next base: position 192,513,379 of record OY728165.1, on the reverse strand, counting down.
ATTGTACTCCCTTCATCCTATAGGCCCTAATTTAGTCATAAAGGCAACTTAAGGATCCCTTTTAATCAAATCAAAAGGAAGAACCCGAAGATGAGGTAATAATTTCACCACCCTCTTTCATGTTCTTTTCTTCTTCCACTTATTATTTCTTTTTTATTTCCATTATAAAATAATAACTCTAGTATCTTATATATACTATGATGTTATTATAAATATGGAACAACTATATTCATTATTCTATCCATCTTATGAATGATAATGTCACCATGCGTGCATACGTACGACTTACCATCTCCACGAAGTGGTGTAATTTGTTATTCAACACTATGTTATTTGGATGCATATAATGATGAGTAATATGTATATAATTAATAAAAATAACATGATAATGTCTCTATAAAATTAATATATCATCCAATTCCACAACTTTAAGGAAATTATATTGTCTCTCGTGCGTACGTACGGATTACCGTGTCCACGAGGCGATGAGATTCATTTCCACGTTCACCATTCATCGACGATTTTAAAAATATATATTACTAATAAGTATGTAATATATGACATAATAATGCTACTGGATATATATATATATATATGTATGTATTAACATATATCTTATTCACATAGTTTCGTTCAATACAATATGAAAACAAAAACAACGTTTATGCATACGTACGTACAACCATCTCTATAAATAGTGTTTTTCATTTCATATATATATATATATATCTATTATACATATTTATATTCTAAAATTAAATTATATATAAATCATGTTTTATATTCTGAAATCATTTAAATCTTTATCTAAGTGATACAAGCATGATTTACAAGTTAAAACACGTATGATAAAGAAAGTGATTATTACCCGAAATGTTAATTTAATAAGGAAATTATTATTAAATGGGTCGTATAAAGTCATAACTGAATCATGTATGATATCATAAATATTAATATGGTTCTGGTATAATTTAATAACATACTATGATCTTTTTACAATAGGTTAAACATACCCTCAACTAATGGAAAGTGCAAGGTAAGGGTTAATTCCTCAATCTCATTATTATCTGAAATTGTTTGTGTGTAAGTATTTACTTGGAAATTTTTATCATCTATGTAAATTTTTACTAAAAATGATTTAAAAATGAATATTTTAAGGATTTTTGAAAGGTACTCTTTATCGATATCATAATTTTAAATATTTTAATGATTTATCTTTCTAAATCTTTTTAATTAATGTCCATGTTTTCAAAATGATTTTAAGGATTTATTTATATGTACATGAATGCTTGAAATGTTAATTCTTTTCAAAAGTTTCAAAGTGGAATGGGACAATTTGATTTAGAAATCTATTTTAAAATACTTCCTTTATAAATGTGTGACTTTTGAATGATTTTATAAAAAGGATATTTCTCTCAAAATGTTTCACTCATAATTTTCAACTATGTCAGCATCCTTTACTGAATATTATTTTTGATTGAGGTTGATTTATTATAATACAATATTCCATACTGTATTGAATGAGTTATGATATTTTTCATAGTGGATGTTTTATTTTTATACCATTCATGTTTTATGGTTATTGTATTGACATTTCGTATGCTAATTTTAATATGACATTTTATGTTATGTTTAAACTATTCATATGAGGAATGCAGTGGACATAGTAAATGATGGGGGGAGCCCGATATAGATCTTTGATGCATCAATAGTTCTCATGAGACAAACTAGTGTCTTGGAACAAGGCCTGAACAAAAATTTTATTTGTAGTCTTGGCACGAGGCCTTGACTATATGGTAATGATGTCCAGTATTAGGCATCCCCTCATTGTGAATTTAGTTATTACATGTGATTATTCGACTAGTAGAATTTCCATGTGCATGTTTATATGACAATGTTTCATTTATTTTTACTATATTATATTCAATTTATGTTTAATAGGCTTTTGTTTTTATTACACATCCTTTCTTAAAATTGTATAGCTTCCGGTAAATTATTTACCCTTACTGAGCATCTGAGCTCACCCATTTCTTATATTTTTTTCCAGTATTCCAAGAAGTGAATTATGATTGATATGCAGGGTTAAGAAAAAGGTAAAAATATAATTCTCAAAGAACTATCTATGCTGTGTTTTATGTTTCAAATTCCAATGTAAAGTTAATGTGTGTAATCTATTTTCCATGATTTCTAAACTGATCAGTCCATCGAGACTTGATTCCTTGTAATTGTGACAATGTATTAAAATAATGAACAGGATCTGGGTAACTGGGGTCGGGGAATTACAAGAATTCCTATATAAAAAAGGTTAAGTGGGTTAACATATTGAAGATTTAGTGGAAAATAACACAAAATATGGAAATTTATTTTTATTTTATTCAAATATTGTGATTGTTAGAGGAATTAGAGATCACAATTCAAATTATCCATGTGGTTGAGGATGGTTTGATTCTAATAACTATGATATTTTCTCTGTGACGTAGCCTAAAAATAGCAGACCTTATTTCATAGATATCTTGATCCTTCTATGATTAGGTGAATCATGTTTTACACCAATTTAATGAATATTTTTTACTAAAACTAATTAGATTGAGTGTTATTAGAAAATATTATCCATTTATTATTGAACTTTTAAAATTATAGAGTATAGAGCAGTATTCATAATCTTATTAGTTTATTCCCACAATTTTCTAAATGATAATGATCGAAGAGACAACCACATAATGTGTGGTGTTTGACTAGGTCTCTAATATTATGTTAGTCTATTTAAGAAGAAGAATTACACATAGGTGTTGAAAAGAGAATAGGTAATCAATATGGCATTATAATGGGACTATTATATAAATGATACATGATAATAGTGTTTGGTGTTAGGTGGGGAGAGTGATATGATTATTTCGTTTTTATATCTATATCATTGATTTATGACACTTTTTACAAGATTAATTAGAGTTGGTTGTTTGAATATTTTTTTTGTTAATGTATTATGATATACTAATCTTATAAAGGTATTAAACATGTACAGTTTATGGGCTCCTCATATCAAGGTGGCCGACATGGATCTGAGTGTAGTGTAATAGTGGATGGGTCACCCCATCAACCATAATATCAACAATGACCTTTTAGTGTAAACAAAAATAATGAGTGACCAAAATTTTTTGTAGAGGGGCAGTGTTAGTGGTAAACAATTGAATATTCCATATTCTCGGGGATTGGGGAATGAACATAGTCATGGATGTGGATGACTAAAACGAATAACTGGTTGGTGATCTAAACACGAGAAACATTCGAAAATGAAGACAAATGTGTAGAGAGATCCCAAGGTGGTGTGAGGTGCAATATATATCATAATGACACTTGATTAAATTAGATTTTATTATGTGGATTCATATCTATTTATTTAATCTGGACTGGTAAAATAAATTGATTTTATCAATATGAATCATTATCCACCTTTTGAGTAATTTTTTCTAGTAGGATATTATTTGGGGACATTTGGGGTGGTCTGTGATCTTGAGATAGTGATTAGAAGCGATCATATAAAATAAAATCTATATTTTTTGTACATAAAACTATATGATATCATAGTTTGAATGGATTGGTTACAATTTCTGTGATCCAAAATTGATTACTAAAAAAGGTGGCTTATTTATTCTAATATAGATATATGTCATGTGGTGTAATTTTAGAAAGAGTTCATAGGAATAGGTTTCTATGTTTTTTACCACAAAACATTAACACTCAATATTAATGTTTAATGATTTAATACCTAATGTGATGTTAAATAAGATATTAATAGTGGAAATAATTTTTAGTGACGTTTTCCATAAAAAAATTTGTTAACGAGAATGGTTAGAGATTTATTTTTTGTATCTCATTGTAATCTAATACATCCCTTATATTAATGGTTTCTTATTTGATAATTATTAATAATATAAATTTGGGGTAGATTATGATTGATACTTTACAATAGAAGTGATTCATTCTCCCTATAATTTCTCTATTGGGATCCCTGATGCCTTTTCCAAAGAAAAATTATAGAGGCATGTGGTTGTGAATTAACCACCATAACGTGAATTTTGAAAGTATTTGGAACTTATATACTCTGATGATGATTCATGACTTATTTGGTTAACTATGGTAATATATATTAATTTTCAAGATGGTATTGTGATCATGAAATGATTATATGATGGAGAAGGATAATTATATATAGAAGACTACATTGCATTATCATATTGAGATTTTTTAATTTGTAGTCATGCTTGTTGGAGTTACTAGTTCACCCATAGTGTTTAAAGTATTAATGTGTTGGTCGTTCATGCATTATTAGGATCATTTTATGGTGGTGTTTATCAATGATATATTATTCTAAAAAAAGAAAATGATGGATAATTCCATAATTCTATAGGTGGTTTTAGATATCCATATATGCCATAATTTTTATACAAAAATTTTAAAGTGAATGTTTTTGTCTTTAGAAGTTTATTACATTGGGAATATTATTTCGGAAAAATGTATATTTGTAGATATATATAAGTTTGTGGGGATTTTTCTCTTGGTATGTTTCATAAAGAAAACCAAGGTCCATAACTTCCTTAACATGGATGCATATAAATAGATTTTTGGATCCAATTAATTGTATATATTTTATCACTCATATTATTTTGGAATAATAATATCCAATTCATTATTTAGACATCACAATTATAATCATTATTTTTATGTTTAAAATAAAATTTTGATAACAGTCTTACTGTGTGTTTACTAGAGATGATATTAATGTTTGTTATTTACAGTGATACTTCAGAGTATAGATTCAGATAAATTCTGATTATGAAGAAGGTGGTTAAATATTTTAGTTTTAATAAATTATGGCCTCAAGAACATAATTATACGAACCATGATCTCAAATTGGAGGAGGAATTTTTTTATTTGATGTAATGGAGATAGTTATTTCTTAGATTATTTTGTGTGGCCATTATTTACCATGAGATCCAACATTATATATTCTAGTATAGGGATTCAACTATTTTTCAACAGTGGTGGATGGGGTGTATATGTGATTTAGATTTATTTATCTCCTAAATTTTTGAATAAATACATTATAGTAATTGATTCATTTTTTATAAAGAGATATATTTATGTTGTCTAATAAGAAAGAGACATGAAAAGATAATAGAGAATCATATAGCCAGGAATTTTGTTTGGAAAACATTTATGGTAGAGGTTGTGTTTATCACATGATGATTCATTCATATTTTACTTATGTTTAACCCTATATTATTTAATCCATGTTTCCTTCAACATCCTTCTGTGTTGTTATTTAACTGCTACTTACAAACGAAATATATGTATAATTATCTATTTCATTAGAGTCTAATAATTTTTTATAAAATTAAATACTAATAAATTACATTTAATATACATAAAACATACTTTTGGAATTTTAAAAAAGGAAAATAAACACATGTAAATAGAAAACACAATGGGCATAGAAACTTCTTCCTCTTGTCCTCCTACTAAAATCATGTCGGTATTGTGAAGGCTCTTCATGTGATAGAGAAATTATACATAAATTAAGAACTATATTGTATCATTTATCCTTTCCAAAAAAACTTCAGAAGGAATCATCGTTTTGGTAGTGTTTTGATGAGATGATGATGTTCGTTTGATGGATGCTTAGCTTGTGGCCATTTCACAAGAAGGATAGTAGTTTATGTTATTAACTATAGGATGTAATGTATATGTTTTAGTTATTCCTAACCATAGAATTTGTTGGAAAAGGGTGAGTCTTAGGGGAAACATTTCTTTTATGATTGAATTTCTGAACAAGGAGTCCACACCGGATTTGAATTTCAAAAGTGCAATAAATATATTTCGGTAAATTTTAGAAGTTAGTTCTACCAAATGAAGAAGTGGGATACTATATGGGGGAACTCTATTGAGGTTTTTTAGATTTAATATGTTTAGAGTTTAATGAGGATTCATAGTCATATATATTCAAACAATATTTACTTTTGAAATAATGAAAATAGACTCTTCTCCTCATGGACATTGGAAAAATACAAAACCCCATAAAAGAAGGTTGAGTGATTTAGTATTTTTATCTTCATTCCCTTAGTATGGTATAATTTTTTTTGTGATTATGATTAAATAATATGGAGTGATAAATATTCCATGGTAATTTGTGTGATGCTTTTGTATTCCATATTTGGGATGGTAGAAATTCAGAGGATTCCTTTTTTAGATTTATATCCTCTAGTATGGTATTTTAGAGGATAACCTATGGGTGTGAAATGTTCAAATTAAAATATCAATAATTGGTATTAGTTAATGGTTTGAGTTTTTCACATAGGTGAAATAGTTTACACAATAGATAGTGATAGTCACATTCTTACGTGCACAAAAGTTTACTTATTCAACTGAATTCATAATGTTGAAATGTGACTATATAAGAAGATAATAAGTTTCATATCAATAGATTTTATAAAATGAACTTTTGTTTCCAGAAAATACTGATAGAGTACTATCTCATTCATAATGATCTAGAAGTTTCATTAAATGTTTTTCTTCAATAGGAAATGGAGAAAATATTGTTGAAAACGATGCATTGAATGTTTTTAAGTTTCATGAGGATTTTTTTGGAAAATAAAACATAATTCAACATTAATGTGAAGGAAATTATGATGATATTTTTTGAGAAAATATCTAATATATATATATATATACACGATGAGCCTATAATAATCAGTATAGTGTTCTAAATGTCTATTATTTTCAATATGTGGATATAAAAGGGAATTGTGCTACTCATCATGTGAATTATTTAATCATGATTAGATGATAGATCATATTGGTGAAGATGAATTCTTTTATGGTGTCTCAGACATGTTATTATTATATTTATTTTTAGAATCATGGAATGTAATAATGATTGCAAAATGTGACTTCAATGATAAATCCAAATTAAACATTAAGGATGCCAAAAAAATGATTCTGAATGAAGATCTCCAGAAGGGGAAGAATAATGAATCATACAATGATGCATTGAATAAATTTGGAAGAAGTTTATCACCTCCTCAATGAAGTTAAAGGCTATAAATTGGAAATTTTAGAGAGTGAGAGAGAGAGAGAGATATAAGTAATGGAAAATCTACAAGAAATTAGAAAGACTATTTCCACAGTTGAAAAAGAGGTCATATTAAGATGGAAATTCATTAGTGAAAATGAGATTACAGAAGAATACAGTGTTTATGATTATATTACATTTTAATAAGTAGTGAAAGTAATGGAAATATACATTTCATTACCAAAATATTAGTGGAATATTATGTTATATATTTTAGTATATCATTACACTTCACTAGTGAAAAAGGATACATGAATGATTATATGTTCTGAATCTTTGTTCGAGTATGTCTAGTGGATGATAAAACTCTTGATATCATAGAGAAGGGGGATGTAATAATTTATTTGAATAATGGTTGAGTCATTTTTCTCAAATGAGGTTGATATATTCTAGGTCTATGAACGAATTTTATTTTAGTAGGGATGCTTAATGGTGTTTGATATTGAAAAAACATTGATAATGGAGTGTGGAAATTTTCTTGAGGTTATTTGGTCATAGATATTAGTGTAAAGAATGTCAAACATTATCTGATTGGTAAGTATGTGGGAGATACACCTGTGATAACTTCATCTTCTTGAATTCTCAAATAGTGTTACTAATTATTTGGTCACATCAACAAGAAATTTTTGAATGTTTTAGCTGCCAAATGAATGATAAATAAAGATCCTTCAAACATCACTAGTTGTGAGAGATGAATACTTGGAATGAAACAAATATAGGTATTTAACCTATGCATATGAATACTATAAATATGGAATCTAGTGTGGGTATAAAAAAATTATTGGGGATCTATTCAAGTTAAATATCTTTAAGGTTCACAATTAATTGTGACTTCCATTGATGAATACAAGAGCGATGATTGATTAAACATCATAAAACATAAATCATATGAGTTTCTAGTTTTTTTCAATGTAAATATTTGATTTAGATGAAAACCTGTTATATGATAAATTTATTGAGATCATAAAATAGAGTAGATTACAATTGATGATGTTTCTATAAAATTTATAAGTACAAGGATTTAGGAATGTGAAAAATATAAATTGAAAACAAGATAAAATTGAATATATTAATGGATGTGTAAAATACCAATGGAATGTGAACATATCATGAAGCTTCATTTAGGGATGGTGAAGTATTTTTTAGTAGACGTTATTACAAATATAAAATATCTAATCAATGGAATCCCCTAAAACCCATTGGGATATTAATATCCACAATCTCTATGGAAAAAAGGACAGTGGATTTTTCTCACCATAAAGTTTTCTAATGTTTTATTGATGTATATTTGGATGATAATGATAGAGATAAGCTAGATGAAAAATAAAATGTATGCCTTTTCATTGGAATCATCAATATGGAACATCATTTTAGACATTGAGATATTATGTTAACAAATCATCAATGTAGGGATTTTATCTTCATAGTTAATTTTAATTAGAAGGATATGATATGGATTGTGTGAAATATATTTGAAAAAGGATATATTTAATTATATTTTATTTTAATAGAGGAATAAATATTCTACTATTTTTAAAATATGAATATCATTATGGGACTATGTAAAATTAAAAAAAATTAAAGAAATGTTTAGAGTGTAGAAAAAAACGTTCCAGTATAGGGAAAGTGAAAGATATACCCAAAATATAATGAACTGGTGAGGATTATCCTCGAGTTTTAGTGAATTAAATTCTAGAGATTTTAGTTTGGGAAAGGGAAAATGATAGGAATTTTTGTATAGATCTCCTAGAGTCAGAAAATATGTACAATTTTATTGAGATGACATAAACATTTTAATTTTAATGTGTGTAGGAGACATAGAGATTCTAGAGGAACTGCCTAACATCAAAGATCATGATAATTATGACTGGTTATGATGGATTATATAGATTAAATACATGTGAACATCAATTAGAGTAAATGGAAATACCACAAAAAAGATGTAATTTGAGAATAAGTAGGTTTTTTGGTTAAAAATGATGTTTATGAATGTTGAAGGTACACTGAAAGGCTTGTGGTCAATGGATTGTAATAGAGGGATTAACACATGGTTGGTGGTTATGGGAGTTCAGTAGAGGGAGGGAATTTACGTTTTTAATACTTTTCTCCAATAGTTTAACATGGTATTATACAAACAGTGACCAACACAACTTCTTCAAAAAGATTAAATCTTAAAAAAACGGATGTAAAGAAAGATTCTCTTTATAATGATATAGAGGGGAAAACATAAAAAAATCAACCAACTAGTTTCATGGATCTATTGAATCATGGATTTTTGGGTAAACATATAAAAAGTATATATGGGTTGAAACAAGAACTAAGGTAGTAGAAATGTATTTTCAGATCCATAATGGGGAAAATATAAATTAAATAGATACGTATTATCAATATTTATATAATATTGAGTAGAGTAATCGGTAATACATCATAGAAATATTATATGTAGGTGACTTGCTTCTAGTATGTACATAAATGCAATATATTTAAGAGATGAATAAAGAATTATTGAAGAAGTTTTAAATGTAATATATAAATTAAATAAAATAGATATTAGGAATAAAGAATGAGTGAGATAAGAATATTTTAAATTTGGTTATATATTAGAATGATTATTTCTGGAATGCCATGGGAAAACTTGTGATAAATATATACACCGCCTCTTTAACTCCTCTCAAAAAAATTTTTTAAATCATTATCAAACAAAAGACATGAATATAATAATAGTTAAATAAAAATACTAGAATAACATATGCATCTTTGATAAGATTTCTTATGAATTTGATGGTGTGTAATCAACTTTATATTTCTCAAGTAGTAATAGTTTTCAGCTGGTTCTTTTCAAATCCTGGGAGTGAATATTGGGAGGCTATGAAGTGGATCCTAAGAAATATCAAAGGAAAAAAAGGTAAAAATAAATTACATTAGAGATGATGATCTATTGGATAGATATGTTTATAAATATTATGGGGATAATTGAACTCATGAAATATTCCAACATATTTTTTTAAACATCAGATGATATTGATGCAGAAATTAGTGATTTTTTTCTCTATAATAGAAGGAGATGTATGTGGCGGCAATAAATAGAAGCAATACGAATTTTTGGTTGAATCAGAAGATTGATGAGATAAGAGGAAACACATAAAGTGTTGTATTCTACTATAAACATAAAAATTTAGTACATTTGGATACAATTGTCGTTTTGTATGCATGGAAGAATAAAATCAACCCACAGTATTGTTATATTCAAAATATTTCTACAAACGGAATGTTAGAGTTATAAAAGATAGTTAGATGCTAAAAATTTATATATATATATATATGAACATATATTAAAAAAGTTATTTTAAAAGGAGTGTATATGGAAACATCATGCTTTAGTTTCACTTGGGTGAATGGGAATGAAATAGAGAAGTTCTAGATATTCCAGAAGTATATAGATTAATGATTTCAAAATTATTGAAGTTTGTCAGGAATCAATGAATTAGTCTTCCAGTGGGAGATTACTGAGACTATGAAAGATAATAAATACAATTATTATGCTAAAATAATGGAGAAATACATGTTTTACTTTTTTTTCTTTGATGGAACAAAGAAAATATGATTCAAAAAAGTGGAAATTTGTTAAATGGAGAATTGTATTTTTCTGTTGGTTGCTCTATTTTTGGTCATATCACTACAAGATCAAAAAGTGGTGTAATTATAAGATGGAATTTTTGTTTTTTTGATGCATCATTGATCATGAAATTTATGGGAAATGTCTGAGGTATAGGGAACACTTTTTTCTTTTAGGAGATTAGTAGTAAGAAGGAGGAAGCTACAAGGGAAAGGTAGTTAGAAAATGAAACAGATGGATGTCTAAAAATGTTTAAAGATAGTTCTACATGATAAATATGTAAAACCATCAATAAGTGTTGGGGTCATACAAATTTACTTGAGTTTCAATGATTTACATAATTTTAGTTAACAATTTGGTATCTTGGTCGATGATAATATATCTAGTTGTTCTTATCTGATAATGAAAACTGATGTTTCTCCCTGTGGATGTAAGATGAATGTATGGACCATGTAAAACCTTTTGGTTTCCTTTGCTCCCATTTTTTATTTGTTTATTAATAAAGATTTTTTTAATATAGAGTAAATAGGATTGATTAATGACTATAGTACATCAATTTGTGTGATTTTTTGGGTTCTCTGGTAGTCAATTTTATAATATTAATTTTGGAGACCTATTTATGTTCGTATGGTCTTTTATTGGTTGAGTTTCCAGCATGTAAAGATCCAGAATGATTGTAAAAATTTAATAATTATTACACCTAGAGAATTAAACTAAAACCTTATAAATATGATAGAAATAATGTTAAATAAATACCAGAAATGGATTAATTATTTTTAGTGAACATTGTATTTGATTTATAATAATGAAAATGGGAAATGTTCTCATTGGATATATATATAATTGTTGGATATAAATATACCAGATGTGTGTATCAGAATTTTCAAATTTTCATAAAACACATTTATAGACGTTGATAATATATTATATAAAATATATTTAATATTTTTGTTAAATAATAATCATTTATTAAATTATTAAAGAATGAAAATAAGTAACAATATAATCAATCACTAAAAATAAATAGTATATGTACAAATATATTTTTCCAATATATAATTTTCATTTTTTTAAAATATAAAATTTCTATATTTATATTTTGAAATTGATAAAATGGATTTAAAATTTTGAAATAGAATATCCAAATTTGATATTTTGAAAAATTCAATTATCGAGAAAAAAAGTTTCTAAGTTAAAAATTGAAATATGATGGTAAAGGGTAACTAGGGGTAAATTATTATAATAATGAATAAATTAAACAAATATCTCTAAACTATATAATTTAAAAGTATTTCTGATTGAATTCATGACAAAAAATTATTCATTTTTCATTTTTTATTCACTTTCCATGATTAATTACACTCTAAAACATTAAGGGAGGAGTATTTTAAAAACATATCACTCATTGTCATCTATATCAAAGGCCTTCCACTAACCATTTAAAGGGTCATGAAAGGTTAGATTATTTATTATTAATTATTTAAATTATATCTTATTCAAGACTCAATCATGTTTGTAATCCCTATATTTAAATAGGAAACCCATGTCCTCTAAATAAGAATGGTTTCCATGGGAAAAAACAATGTTCTTATTTGTAAGTAATGTTTCTTTTTAATCTTTTATTTTTTTCATTAAATCACCATCCTTTTTTAATTTCTCTAGTTATTATAATTCTATAATATCTATATTATAACAAAAATACTTATTATTTATACTCATCTATTAATTAAAACATGTTCAGGATTGTGTTAGTTAAACAACCTACATTGAATATGCTATTAAATTTTTATCACACATGATTATGAAACCATAATTATATGTAATTTTATTTAAATGTTGGAATTATATTTCATTCAATTCAAGAATGGTATCATATAATAATTAATCCATTATTAAAAATAATTCATTTTTATAGAATAATAAATTCTCAAGAGAATAAGTTATAAATGATTATTTACCAATGATAATATTAATAAGAAAAAAATATTAGAAAATAAAAAATTCATAATAAATATACATATACTTCCCTATACATTTATAGATTTTATGAATTTGTGAATAATTAACGATGACTAATTCCATCATATATAAACAAGCCTGGAATATTTGGAACTTCTTAAAAAATAAAACTGGTATAAACCAATCATATCATGTATCCTAAAATAAATTATTACAATTTACTAACAATATAGGGAAAATATATAAATTTTTTTCATAAATTTTTTAATAAAAAAATAAATAGAAGAAAGAAGATAATATTAGAGCTAGTAATGGGATAATGTAATGAGTTTTCATAATCAATTATTTTTAATATGATTAAAATTAATTCATTATTATATATATTATTAAATTATTTATAAATTATAATTTTTTGAGGTATACTAATGCATTATATCCATATTTATTAGGATTTATATTAATTTTACTATCCCATTTATGATTGGCTATAGTCAAAATAACATCCCTCCCTCTTATTTATTAAGTTTCTATATTATTATATTTCTAGAGTCATTATCTTACTTCTTTATACTGTGTCACATATCATATAACATAATATAATATATGTTCTATATTTTAGATATTTTTTTCATTTTCAATTCATCTCACAATCATGTTTTATACTATGTTAATTTTACAATTTATGAAATTGCAAAAAATATATTCTCCTTATCCTTTTATAAATTTCAATGATTCATATCTATGAAATCTTATTTTTTTGTATTCTATTTTTTCATGTATTTTTAAGCACTTGGTTTTCAATAATTATAAAAATCAATTATTTTTAATGATATTTTAATTTCTATTAAATCCTCTACTTTGAATTGTTCTTACATTACATGTCGCCAATTTTTTTGGTGATACTCTCCCACTCTCTCTTCTCATTAAATATTGAGCATGTATAATATTACATTAAATAATTATTTTGAACATTAATTATTTATTCAAATATTATTTATCTTCTATCAATTTTTGAAATCAAAAAAATTATTTTACTTCCATGATTGATACAAAAATCAATTTTTTGACATTAGTAAATTGATATTTTATTGATATCACTTTTGAATTTTATATATATTATGCATATCCATATTATTTATCTTATATTTATATGAATTCAATTTAAATATACTTATTTAATTTTTCATACTCTAAATATATTATGTTTTCTATTTTGATTACATATCATTTCTTTATATTTAAATGATATTTCTTGTATTATGAATATTGTAAAATTTATTATTCTAAATTTTCGTAATAATTTAAAAAATTTCAAATAAATATTCATTAATAGTGAATATATGTATATTATAAGTTCTAATAATTAATAATCCTTAAATATATATTTTATGAAAATATTTTTACGTTTATTTTTTCTCCTGAAAATGAACTTTTTTTTAATTTTCAATCGCATTAACATCATCTAAAATATTTGGAATTGCTTTCATAAAAAATATATAAATTGTTAAATACTGTGTAATTATTTTTCATCTATGTGAATAAAAATTTCTATTTAACTCTATAAAATTTTAATATTTTATATTCCATTTCGTTATATATTTTTTATAACTTTTTATTTTTCTAAATTTATTCCATAGTACTTTATCGAAATTCCTATATTTCCATGGTGATATAGAAATAAAATCTCCTCGATAGAATTAACATGTGTTGTGACTTATCATCAAATATTTTTAAATATATAATTATTGGTAGTTTATTTCCATTTTATTTTAAATATAATTCCTTCTTATGATTTCATGGTATTTACTTTGATGACCATACCTTTTGATTTATATAGAAAAACTTTTGATATGATTGTATATCCATTTATTCTACAAAAGGAAAACATATAAATCCATTAATTGAATGTCATGTTATGTATTTATATTCATAATATTATCTACCTTCCATCTTTGGATTACCTTTATTCTTCATGAATGTTTTAATATATCATTTTTTATTTTAACAGGTTAATAGTATTATAAAATTTTATGGATTGATAATTGTTTTCTTGTTTATACATCAAAAATATGTAAACACATTTTTATGTGATGGGTGAGTCTAGAATTATATATCTCTATAATATAAAGGGTAAATATTATATGTCATGATTTAAAATGTAACATACTTGGGAGGTTCTCCAATCCCACTAAGGTAAGTTATATCAGATGTTATCCTAGTCCATTATTTAGCTTGATATTTTTACCAGTACGTTATGATGGTCATGGAAGAGATACTTAACTTATGCAATTCTTTCTTATGATTATAAATATAAAAATTAATATTTTATTTCACAATTTCCATGTATTAATATGTTATGATTCAACATTATTATTCCATGGTATATGTTATTATTTTATGAATATAATTTTATTTTTCAATGAATCAATGATATGATATATGAATATGCTCTAATCCCTCAATGTCACTTTTTCTGATTCCATGATAATATTTCATTATTCTTGGTATTTATATCATGTTCATGTGTATCGGTGGTTTTAATCTAGAAATAAATCAATTATAGTTCATAGATATTATTTTTTCCCTTATTGACCATTTGACCACACTCCATTATTAGGTTTCTTTATTTACCTTGTCAAAGAATAAGAATATTATATATTAATTTTTTTAACGGAAATTATGTTTGAAGAATATTTTGGATTAAAAATATATTATTTTGTGAGATAACATAATATAAGTAGATAAACTACAATGAAACTAAAACTCTAGGTTATATGAATGTGTTGAAAAATTATATAATATTTATAATAAATTAAAATGATATAATTTCCATGGTACGTCTAAAGTAATATTATATTTTTTGGTATGTAATTTATTTTTAGTAATAGATCTAGAATTATTAACCTGTACGAATAATCATTGTTGAATGTAGGGGAGTCTCAACATTTAAACATCAAGGTAAATCTTTTGAGGTTTTACATAGTTAATTACAGTTTTCTAAATAGATAGATGAAGGGAAAGGAATGTCAAGGTAATTTCTCTAGTTTATCTTTAAATTCCTTAGTTCTTATGGAATTCATTTATTCAGGAATTTGAAATCTCACATTTTGTAGTGCATCTGATATTGGAAAACTTTTTTTATTCTTTGAATAAATTTTATGGTATATTGGAATTAATAAGTAGTTTCTAGATATTTTATCATGATATATAACATGTTAGTATCTATAAAAAATCATTAAGTTATATCAGGGTTTTAAATCCCTATAATGTTCCATCGTGGATGAGAATGGTATCACTATATATTTTGTTATTGGAACACCATATATCTTGATACGTTATGATTGTATTTGAGATAATGTCGATATACAAATGAAATCATCACATTTTTATAGATCACAAAATTGAAGATCTAGAGTGTCGTGTAATGAATTTATATAGATGATGTGGTGAGGTATTATGGGGGATCCAAAATAATGGTTATAGATCATTACCCCAATTTTAAAATATTTATGTGGATGATATTATTGAATTATTTTAACACCTAGTTGTGTATTATCACAATATTCCTTCCCTGGATGAATGTTAAAATAGATGAAATTATTTATACAATATAGGAGATATTGAATGAGGGTGTTCTGATATTTGATCTGACATGGGAATATTAATTTTCACTGGTTGAGTATTCTTAGAAAAATAATAATTATTCCTCAAATTAGATGATTTTTTGACATGTTATACACGTGACTATGTATATCATGTTTAATTATAGTTACTATTGGTGTAATTTTTTAGACTATAAATAGTAAATAATTTAGCAAAAAGGGTGCAGATGATTCAAGAGAGAAATGGCCCAGTAAAACACCCTCATAAATTAAGAAATTGATTAAGGATACAAATTAATTTTGAGTTTAGTGACTATGTTTTCTTAATGGTTTAATCTCATAAAAGGTAGTATAATTTTTTTGTTAATAATCATTATTTTGGGCTTTTGTATCCTCATCATGGTGTTCCATCATGTCGGGTATGTAGAGTATTTATTAAAACATCAACAATGAATTGAATGAGTCCACAATGTCCTTTGTTAATCATAAAATTTAATGTATAATTTTTATTACATTTTTTAAATTTATTAGTGTGACATTGATATTATAGACTATGTGACATTTCTCAAGTTGATTTTGGAGACCAGGGATCGTTAAAGAAATATCATATGAGGAAAATCCATTCCCTTTGTTTGTTTTCTGTAGTGGAATTTAGATTCGGTGAAAATTACATGGAATCATGAGTAATAGATTATGGTTTAATAATTTTAATTTTTAAAACATTTTTCCTTATAACAATAACTTATGAAATTAACTCTAACCTAATGTAGTTATTATTATATTTCATTTTTTCAAAATAATTTTGTTGAGTCATTTCAATGATGAAAGGCCTATTCGTTAGGTCAAATATGTGGTGCCAACATGTTCATTTTATGTATTTTAGTTTATAGAGATTGAGAAATTTTTGAGAGGCTGCATCATGAAGGTGAAATTTTTGAGTTATTTTATTTATGTTTTATGGGAGTGAGATACGGAATTATTAGACGATGAGTCTAAATTAATAATGGATTCAACCTAATGTAGTAACCATTTTATATCCTGTGAAATTACATTGTGGTTAATTTTTTACCATTGTTGGTTTAATTGAGCCATGATGAAATGATTGGGGGTGAATATTATTGAAGCTTTTAATTGGAATAATATATATATTTATCCATAATTTTATGTATTATAACATGGTAATATAAATTCCCTCATAGTGATTTTTGAAATGATTTTTTTCGAAATCATGAAAATTTTGAACCTTATATAATGTTTTTTAAATATAAAAATATATTAATTAAGTCTTATTATAATATATTTGTATAATAATATATACATTATGAATTTTATATTGACCACTAACTAAAGTAAATCTATAAAAAATATAAATGGCTACACCATTTTTTTTATGATAAACAATTTGGGATACTAAAAAAGAACCTCGAACTCGTTTTTTTATACTAATACATCACTATGTATGGTATGTAGACTATAGGGATGAAATGGTGGTATTTATTTATATTATTGGTATGTTTTTTGGAATATTTTGGGTAAGAAGTTAAATCAATGATTAGATTAAGGGTATGTGTGATTCATATTCTATATTTGTGTGGTGGTTGGATAAATCTTTATATTCTCAATTTATTATGGGATTTTAATTATATATGAATAATTCATTGGGTTCCTTTCATGAATAGGGATTTTGAGATTTTGAGATTATTATTTTAAATGACTATAAAAAAAATCATGATTTTTATATGTTGTGGGTTTCTAATATTTTCTTTTATTAGTTTTATGTTTATTTTTAATGTTTTGTTGATATAAAGATAGGTAATCATTATAATATCATAAACTAATGATGGATTGAATTTTTTTGTTATTTGAATCATCCTATAATAATGAATTAATGGAAGAAAAATTATTTTGGTAATTTTAGTTCTGGAAATTTTAATTGATTTTTGAAGTTAATTCAATAGTGGAATAGGGGGTGATATGAAAAATTAATGATAACTAACAACTTTTATGATATTTTTATAAGGTCAAGATATACCTAACATGATTTTTATTGTTGTTAAATTCTATTATTAACCTTGAGAGTTGTTTATATAATGACAAAAATTTATTTATTGTCTTGGTTATAAGGTTAAGATATGACAGTATAATTTATGGGCTGTGTAGTTTTGCTGTGGATGGTTAGTTGGGTTGAAAATTTTAATGATACATAATGTTATTTTGGTTTTTATATCATGATATTTTTAGTATAATATGGTAATTTGTTAAATTTTATGCGGTGTTATGATAATTTCTCGTCATTATATGAGAATTATATTATTCAATGTAATTTTAAAAACCTTTATTATTTTGTTTGTTATGTGTCAAGAGGGTGAATTTGTAATTCTATAATAGTGATAAATAATATGGATGTGTTATTTTCACCACAAACTCTATTTTTATATAGTTTAATCTCTATAATATTTTTGTTTTTATAAATATATAGTTCACATTATGAGGACATATATTTATTTTGGTTGTAGCTAATGTTCTTTGAGGTGTGGATAAATTCATATAGGGAATGATTTGTTTGATATGAGGTTGAGGTTTTGATGATTAAAATGAAGGGGTTGATGAAATGTGATAGTGAATCTGTTTTGAGATAGTCTCCTTAGTTTTCTATTCCTAAATGATTAAAATTTACATATTACATACATTGATGATTTACTGTGTCTATTCA
The DNA here is from genome assembly GCA_963277665.1 of Viscum album. NCBI lineage: Eukaryota > Viridiplantae > Streptophyta > Magnoliopsida > Santalales > Viscaceae > Viscum > Viscum album. The sequence goes on along the minus strand of OY728165.1, from coordinate 192,494,360 downwards.
CATAACATTTAAGATCATTGAGGATGAATCTACTGGTTAAACGTATATAATTAAAATCTATTTTTATTATTTTTAATATATAACTTTTTTATCTTATGGTAATATCAAATAATACTAACTCAAGACCAAAACACTGATCCACACTAAGTATTGATGACCTATATTATCCCAAACCCGCACACCCAAATCTGAGGACAAAAACATAGTTTTTACATTAATGAATTTTATACTGACTAAGGTGATCCTATTTTCATAATCCAAACCAAATAACATCAAATGAAAATATTGGATTACATGTATACCTACTGTTCTTTTAGGTTTAGTGTTTTAGAGAATTACAAAAAAAATATTACAAGAACAGCACCCATGAATCCAATTGAGTATTTTTTCACTATTCCCTTATTTTAATATTCCATATTAAGTCTTAAACATCTCTCATAAACATAATTAGGTTAGAAACCATTCTATACAGAAAAAATAAATCTCCATCATTCATAACCCGGGGAATATAATTAATAAAAAGGGTGATATCAAGGAATCAGTATGGGTAAACATCAGCATTAAAAAATAAATTCCTTTAGTGAGTAAAATAAGATAATAAAGGTATAATTACGTAGTCAAAGTTCATGAGAAATATATAAGAATATTCATACCCATAAATAAATGGATTATCAATCATTAATCTTGGAATAATGATTTATCAAAGGAAGAATTCTTAAAAATAAATAATCCTAATCCAACGATTTAAATCATTATAAATGGAATCATTAAAATCCCATATAATGTATAAATAAAACATGCTTCTCTATTTATAATATTAACCTCCCAAACCATTATAAACTAGTTTCAGAAATAACTGGAGCCTAGTTATGTAAATTGGATAAAACCTCCAATAAATAACTCATTCTTTCATCTGTATGAAAGGAACATCACCAAACCTAATTTGTGTACTACTAAGATTCACTAATTTAAAATCTCTATAAGGTTAATCTAATGATATCTAGGAACACCCATTTAATACTATATAACAACCTAACCCATGATATATTTTGGGGATCAAACCAACTTATATGTTGTATCGGGCCCAACCATTCATAATCAATAATGTCTAGGTATCGTTCAAGAATAAAGAAATTAGAGTGGTAAAATTTTCAATCATAATAATAATCAATGTTCATTCATATCTCTATTAACCAATGGATAAGAAAATGTTTCCATGAAAATATCATAATCCATCCAATGTAAGAATAATGATGGTATCGATAAAAATATCCATAGAAGACTATAATTAACAACAAGGATTATTGATTTTGATGAAGAAAAATACCATTAAAAGGACAAAAAAAACATTCTTAATGAAATTAAACATTTAAATTTGAGTTACATCAAATGATGTAATTTTAGATATAAAATGATTTTGAAAGATCACATGGATAATTTCTTGTGGAAAATATGATTTCAATTTTGAAAATCATTATTTAAATATTAAACTTTATCAATTATTAAATATAACATTTTTTAAAATATCCTTTCAAACATAAAAACATAGTTTTCAAACATTTTTTGTTCATTATGACTGAAAAATTAATTCATGAAAAGAACATTAAAATTAATATTCTATTAACATTTTTAATAAACGTCTTATAGTACCTCATTTTTAAAAATAAAGTTATATGAATTTAAAAACAAATTTATGTAACCAATTAATGGTTAAAGAGAAATTTAAAAAGCATAGTAAAATATTATTGAATTTTTTTAGAATATGTGGATTTGGAAAAAAAAGGACTTTTGAGATAAGAGAGAAATTAAGTCATATTAAAAAATAATTTTCTATAAAAATTTAGGTAAAAAAGATTATAAAATGACATTATAAAAAGAAAATTTCATGATTAACTATAGGATAATAAAACATAAATGGTTTATTAAAGTATGCTAACACTATTTCCACCTAGTGGACATTCAACTTAATGAATTCATAAAATAATGGATCTTAGGTCAAAAAGCCTTTTCCCCATTGTTAACTCCTCAATCTTAAGGCTTATGAAAGAATTACAATAGATGAAATTTAATTATAATTGAAATAATTGTATTAATTATTCAAAATATTAATTTACTACTAGATACACCTCATAAAGGAAGACAAGTGTATAACGTATCAATTTTCATAAAGATGAAAATTTGAGATTAGAACCCCTTACATTTATCATAATTTTTAAGAGATAATTGATTAATGTATCAATTATGTACATAAAATGTAAATAAATATTAATAAATTGAAATAAATCAAAATATAATAAAAACTCATTACACAAAAAATCCTATAATACCAACAAAAATGATAAAGTAATATAACATAATGAAAATAAATAGAGTTATGAAATTATTTACCACTTGGTAACATTCATGTCAAATCCCCTTGGATTAAATAATTAAAATTTAATCTTCAGATAAAATTATGAATTAATTTTTCACAAATTTTTTTTCAAAAGGGAATGTATATACACTATATAAAATACTATAGGTCATTAACATTATATTATTCCTCAATAAAGGAAAATTAATATAAAACCTCTTATATTGAGTCAAGATATTCCATTTATGTCCTTATAAATCCTATATAATATAGTAATATAAATTATTTTACTTCCAAATATCCTTATCAATGTTAAATAAATTATACTTAAATAAATTATTTTATGTACCTTAATTAAATATTTAATTACATAATATTTTATGTCCACAACATATGTTTTGAGGATTTTCAGTTCGTTGTTTCAAAGTGGGTTTGATGTATTGTAGAAGGTCTCAAATAGAATTATTGCATCATAATAAGAATACTATTCAGGAAATAATTATAATTTTTATATTCCAATTAGAATTTAAGATAAAAAATTAATAATGTTAAGGGAAAATGAAAAATGCTTTAACGAGGGATATGATAAGCCATATATATGCCTAAAAAATGTTACTATTTCTCAAAGATCAACAATGATAGATAGTAAGAATTATATTAAATTTGATGAATGATAATAATATTATAAATATTATATAATTTATTTAAATAAAGGTATATATATAATCCTTGTGATGTGGTTATGAAAAAGGATCCACATCGCTTCATGAAGGAGATAGTTCACACGTACTCATGAACGATGGTATAACTATTCAATGAGTGGAAAGGTAAGAAATAAATGATTTATCATATTGTTATAATTATTAATTTCTCACAAATATCATAACTATTTCATTTATATCACTGGTATTTATTAAAAAATTTCTTAATATCTTCTAGGTAATGGTTCGGAGAAACAAATCACTTCTCTCACAAGGCGGTTGTCCGCCGTACACACGATCATCATTATCATATCACCCACTGAATGTAAAGTTAGAAGATATGTGATATAGAAATTAATTAATTAATTTTTTTAAAAGGGTGTCACATATATATACATTAAATACCTCATTATGACCATTTGTAAGAAGAGATGATGGAAAACATAGTACATAAGTTCATAAGGAGGTAGTCATCCATACACATGAATGATGGTTCATTTCCCAATTGAAATAAGATAAAAGAGATTTAGGATATGAAATTAAGATAATAAATCATAATTATATGGTATATAATAGTATTTTTATATCATATCAATAAAATAATATAATAAATAGATGGATGAAGAAAAAATATAAATATTCATGATTGAGCACAATATATCTTCTTTGAACATCCTGCTTAGTTTGAAATCCAATGTATTATTACAATGAATTTATAATACAGAATGGGATTTAAATAATTTTAAGGGACTGGAGAATTTTATTATTTTCAATCATAGATGTTCCAATGGCATTTTATAGTCTGAAGAGGAGGGGACAGGGGGAGCCTTTTATAAGTGTGGTGAGTGGAACACATCTAATTTTTGAAAGGAAAATAACGAACCCACGTATTACACAATAAAAATGTATTCAAAATATAATATTATCAATACTAAAACATGATAAGGATGAAATATTTACAGAAAGTAAATATTATACTAGTTTTTTTATTTTTACCCTTAACTTTTTTATTTTAAACACCCATGAATCCCATTTTCACATTAACGGTGGTAAATTTCATATACTATTTTCATTATTAATTATGTCCAATTTTTTTACAATATTATTATATAATATAAATTAAAATAATTAAACATTTTAAATCTATTTTAGTAAATTCAATTCACACAAGTTGATTAATATAATTAAAAAAATAAATCCTCTAGACGCAATACAATATTGGGTTTTTAAGAAATATATTTTTCCTGCATAATATGATTTTATATTAACTCAATGGCTAGTAAAAGTAATTTTTATAATTTAAATTAATATATATTTATATATTTTATAAAAATTTAATTTAAAAAATTCATCATTATTGGTTGTTTTAATTATTAAAAATGGTTAAATATTATCCACTTTAAAACAATTTTCAAAAAAGAACCCATTTTTTAACCCAAAAAAACAAATGCTAAAAATATAATATAGAGATGATTAAAAGGTAATTAGTTAGATAAGATATATCTAAATAATAATTTTTTTTATAGAAATTGAATTTAAAAATTAATGGGTCCTAGAAATTACTTAATTTATTGGAATGAAATGAGAGTTTTACTAAAATATGTATTTTTAATACTCATTAAAAAACAAATGTTTTCCAAAAAATCCCAAAATTTTACCCAATGATAATTTTTATATTATTATACGTCAAATGAATTTAATCTTATCATATAAATTTTATAAATTTTATAATATCTATTTATAGTATTCCCTTAAGAAAAAATAAATAAAAATCAGTATTGAAGAAAACATATTTTTAGTAGATAAAACAACTTTGCAAAAAAAGAAAGATTATTTACTCATAATCCATATTTAATTTTATTTAGAGTAGGATGAAAATTTACAAATGTATATAAATATTATTAATTTTTTCAAACTATTCATACCATCCAATTTAACAGTACTATTATAGTGGTCATATTTTAAATGATATCATTACTTGGTTTGATTAAGGTTTGTGTTGCGTGTCTTGTACACTATCCAACATATTTTTAAAAAAATATCTGAGTAAAAATTTACAAAACCCCTAAAAAAATCATTTTATTGATAATATAAAAAAATTATATGACCATAGGAGATTTCTCTAGGACACTAATGGATAGTAAAAAATGTCAAACTCTTTATAAACCATTCAGATATGATTTTTCCAAAACACAAAAAAAACCCAATTAAAGAAATGAAATAAAATAAATAAAACATCATGATTCATGAATAAAATAATAATGAACTCAACGGATTATAAATAACAAAAAATATCAAAATATAATAGAGAATGAATAAATTTTCAATGATATGACTCCAAATATAGGGACATTTCCACCAATGTGGAAGGATCCCAAACCAAGATGGAGAAACCCTCCAACTCTATATTTAAAAACAAGACTGTAAAATCGATGATCAACATTAGAGGAATATGACATGTAAAATACACATGTTTTAAAAACCACAATATTCTAATGTAATAATTGTGTATTAAACAACGTGTATGACACATGACACCAAGACCACTAGGTAATATAATATCCAGATACATTATAGTGTATTCAATATTTAAAATAGATTATATATATATATGAAACCTTGAGTTAGAATGTGTTACATAAAATAATGACCTCCCTCGATATCTTGCATTACATGTGAGAGAATCCTTCCTCAATATCTTTCATTACACGTAACATTGTGTTTCAACAAATAACAATATATTATTAAAATATTAAAATTTAATATTATATGATATAACCTAGCCATTGTTTTAGTGGTTATGAATAGTATTAAAGAACATATGAATATTTATGGTTTAAATAAATATAAAATTAATTCCCGGGTTATCATTTAATTCGAAGAAAAAATAAGAACCAATTGGATATTAAAAGAAATCTTATTATTCTTATGATTCCAAAGGGTTTTTTTTAATAAAAATAATTAAACACAATTAGTTTATGAAATCAATGAAATATATGTGTTATATATTCATTAATAAATTTTTTATATTCATCCAATTGATTTTATAAGCATAAGATAAGAAAAAACCTAATTTTACACATAAAAACACATATTTTTATTAAGACATTTTTACAATATTTTAATAGTGAAACTTTTTAAAATATAAATTTTGACACATTTATAAATATAATTTGATATAAAAATAACCTTTTTTCATTAAAAATGTCAAAATTATCTTTGGAATAATTTTTAGTATTTTTCCTGAGAAGCATCATTTTTTTATGAACAGTGAAAAGTGCTAAATTTTAGTTAGAAACATCCGTTTTGATTAAAAAATTATTAATGTTAAATTATATATTAAATTTGGTTAAAGGTTATAGTAGATAATGTATACATATTTTAATAAAATTTTATCCATTATTATCAATTTCACTTTAAAATTGTTTATAAAAATATAACAAACTTGAGAACATTTTTCTACCAAAAACCAATAATTTTTTATGTCTGCAAGATTAGAATTAATCTTCGTTTTTTGATTATGTAAATTTACATTAAACAAATGAACATAAAACATTGTAAAAATATTATATTAATATTATAACATGTTAAACTTATTTTTTTACCAAAATTATTAGTGAATGTGATTAATATTAATTATAGTGATTAAGGAAAAATTATGCTTAATAATGGACTAATCCTTTATATTAAGGGCCAAAATGAACTATAAACTTGTCCAACACCCATTATATAGAAATATTTCTCCCATAAACCTTAATATATTGTGTTTGGATTGTTTTTTATGTCTTTTTTTGGTTAATAACAGTTGTATACCTAACCTATTTTCTAAAATTCCATGTGAGTCCTTTTCCATCAAATTAAATGCCACTAACTCTCCCAAATATTCACACCTCTTAAACCACTTAAGTTCATCCAATATCAGAATAAGTATTATCCCAACATATCTCCCATCATTTTTGAAGTCTCTTCTTGGGAATAAAGCAATCCAAGGAAGCTTTAGGATCAAACCAAAATAAGTCACCTGATTAAGAGGTAAAATCTTCTCTCAATATTTTTAGTTTCATTTACATTACACACCCCATAAAATATCATTTTACATAATTATATAAAAACACAAATGTCATAAATATACTAAGATGTTTTTATGTAAATATTTATACCAACACATACGCACAAATCAATCTAATTCATAATAAAAATAATTTTCTATGTATTGTGAACTACTGCCTCCTAAAATGATGATTTTTTTATTTTTTCAACCATCATGGATTCCCATTATGATGTACACTCTGTTTAAATATGTATTATATATGATATTTAAAATATTTTTATTCTTATGTAATTTTTAGGTAAAAATTCCTTTGTACTTTCCATCATGTGTAAATATGATAATTTCATTTGAGGAAGTATAGACTACCGCTCCCTCAATGCGATATGACTCCTTCATTCCATTGATGGAAAATATAAAGGATATTTTTAATTTAAATATATAACATATATAACATAGTTATGAAATTTGAATTATTAAATATATTTTTAGGATTTATCATTCATTATATTAATAAGACAATGAAATGAAAATAGCATTCATGTGTACGTACGATCTACCATCTCCATGAATGGTACACTTCATTTCTGATCTTCAAATATTATAGACTAATATAAATACGTATAAAATGTATATATAGGATATTAAAATCATGGATTACACTCTATATTTTATGAAATCATGATATATTTAATTATAATGAAAAATAATTTTTAAAAAAAGACTCGATAAAATATGCAATTAACTGCAAAAATGGTTAAAATAATGAAAGGTTATCAACCAAAGTGTAATAAGATTGTTATAGGATCATATATGATATAATAAATAATAATATGGTTCTGTTATAAGATATTTAAATGGTTAATCCTGCTATATATGAGGATAGATACAATATAACAGAATTAAGTTTAAGGTACATGATTCTGTTCTAACATTTATTTTCGTAAGGCATGCACCATATAAACCCCACACTTTTTTTGTATAGGGTATCTACTACCCCTTTTATAAACTATATCCTGATATCTTTTTCTTCATTTTATGAAAAAAATTATTTCATGGGTGTTATAAATTAAAATTTTCAAGTTGTATAAGACACTTCAAGATAATTGAGGATTAATTTCCTAAAACTTATTCTTAATGATAATCTGGGAAATATCAATTCCTTTTGTCATTGTTAACTTTATATTGGAAAAAATAAATTTATTTTAATAATATTTTTTTAACTTATCTTGAATATCCATATTCCCACAAATTTTATATTATTATTTTTTAAACCGAATATCATTCTGAATATGGGGTTTACATCACAGTTATTTGAATAACTAGGGAATTTTTGATAAATCTGTATATTTTATTCAAAACTGATACATTATGAATAGTATCATTATTCATGAAAATGGGAACTTATTCTTACTAGTACAACATGGGTGGAACCTAGTTATACATCGCCCATCGATGCATTGATAGTCTCATGAGAAAAATCATTTTTCCAATCATAAGGGCTTTTACTCAACAAGTTATATGTCATATTACGAAGTTCTTGAAGGATAGGTACCATATACCTAGATAATATGGAATCCAATAATAATTATTTTTACTCATTTTGGTTTATTTATAACTCATCCATGAGGTTTTCTGTTTACATATCTATGGGTATATTTAATTCCCAGTTTATTTATTTAGATGGAATGAGTTTATGATTCTTACTTTACTGTATTGAGAGTGCCTAGACTATTTATTTTAATGAAATGTGTCATTAGTTATTTACCTTGAAATTTTAATGTATTCCTATTAATTATTTATTGAATCGTCTTTACTTTCCCTTATAAGGAATTTGATCTAAACCTTATTATGTTTCTTTCCCCAGGTTATGGAGAAGAAATCTTTGAATAAGCATTCAAGGAATATGTTTATTATTTCTTTTTATGCATCATGTTTTTATTTTATATTTACCAATATTTCATTGGGTATAATGTATGTAATATAGAATTATATGATTACTAAACATAATGTTCATTCAGGATTTTATTCCTTTTAGTCATGCCAATGTAATAAAATAATGCACCGATTCCTAGTTTCATGGGTCGGGGCCATACAATTGGTCTCAATGGAAGATTAGTAGTAACCTTGGAAACTAAATTTAGAAAACATATATTAGAGAGAATAACCCTAAGTAAGATATTGAGGATAACTATACATGAACATCTTAGAATTTTGGTAAGGTACTAATTATACGGGTATTGCTCCCAATACATCATTTTATGGATACTATAAGTGGATGTGGTTGTGGAATAGATGTACCAAGTAGTAATAACACATAAAATGTTATCCATGCCTGACTTTTGGTTACCTAATACATGAAAATGGGCTTTACTACACACCATGTTTGACACTTCTGAGGGTACTCTTTGGATAGTACACATTTTCAATAACTACCATTATGAATGAATTAAATGTAATATATCCCTCCTTGTAACTATAGTTCCTGATTCTATGATTCATGATTAATAAATTAATCCTATATTCTCTACCATATTTAGAGTTATAAAAATCTCATAATTTTAAGAGCTAATAAAATATATTCCATTGTTTATAAATGGTGCATAGTTTAAGTAATGAGAACTCCACCAATGCATTTGAATCGAAGAAGAATCATATACTTCATAGTCTTAAGACATAATTTTGAAGGGTGATATTCTCCAAAGTATTCTCAACGTATGATGAAATAATATCATGTGTTAATAAGATAAGTAATTAATTATCCAAGTCCTACATATTTTAATGGAAGCAAGAGATGAAGACGAGGGTAGAGAAAAACATGGGAAAAGGAAAGGAGGGAAAGAAGGATTTTCCCACATGGGTTAATTGTAGAAAGAAACCCCTTTTTTACATTCACAAAAAGAATGTGATTTTTCTAAAAGGGAGGAATAAAAGTCCACCATGATTTTGATTGCATAGTTAATAAAATTGTTTCCAATATACAATGGTTCAACTGAAATGAAATAAAACACTATAAAAATGAATGTCTCAAGTGTCACAGGAATATACCCAAATGATGTTATATGATAATTTTTATGTTCTGCTACCACTGATGATGAATAGGAGTGATTAATGAGTCTATTAAATAATTTTGTCATTTGAATATTTTTTAAGTAATGTACTCATTATAAGAATTATGGAATATATGAGGATTTTATTTTAGTACATTTTTGTTAATTATTTGAGATCATATATTCAATGGTACCAAGAAAATTTATTCAGTTGAAAGTTAAACATTTTGTAAAACATCTGATTGAGGGAAATACAATCATTAATATTCTCATGATGTTATGATAATTCGGATGAAATGATTGACTTTGATATGTGCAGACTGCCTTAGAAATGACTATTAACTTGTTGAAAAGTGATCTATGAAATCATTGATAGAGTTTACAAGAATACAAATTAAAGGAATATATGCAGAATTATGTGTCATACTTTTGGAATATTGAATAATGAATGTATCAAATGAGGTCATATGGTGATTTGAGTTATTATCGTATTTCATGAGGATACATGATCAAGATATTCACATGTTTAGAATAAAAAAATTTAGAGCTACTTCATGTTGATTAAATGATGATCATAATTCCTAAATTCAGCGGATGTCTTAAAAAAGTCACTGGATCATAATCTTTTATAAAATTTAACCATATATGATATGGTTAATCATTAGGTGAGACTTTAGAGGTTAATTTACTACATCATCATATAATGAATCATGTTCTATGAGATGAATTTGAAATAGTTCAAGTCATAATGAAAGGAAAAGTTTATGTTTATATAATCATATATTTACTTATATTCTTGTTGTTTGAAATAATCCTTTATCAATAGAAAATGGTGTTTTGAATCAAAATGGTTGTACTATTATCATTATTTATGATGATATAGATGGAATTTATTAATAACATTGGATTTTGGTTTTTGGTCCACAACTTTCATCTGAACATGTTTTGTATCACTCCCCATCAGAACATGACTGTTAGATTTATCTTATGTATCCAGGTTTCTATTTCTTACATTTTTTCTGCTATTACGGAACCTGGATACGTGACAATTATACATTCCCATTATCTCTTATTAAGAAAATGTATTTTTAAACCTATTTAAAATGTCTTCTTTTCATTGATAATTTATTTCCAATCCCTTGATTACTAAGATCATGTTTAAATTGTGTGACGCAATTTAATTTAGGTGGGGAAATGTAACACCTAAAAATTATAATGTAAGAACCTTTTATTTTATAGTCTATATAACAAGCACCACCTAGGACGTAAGGTAATATAATATCTGAATACAATATCATATATTTAATATTTAAAATAGACTCTATATATGCATGAATCACCGTGTTAGATTGTGTGACATGAAAGAGTACCATTTTTTATAGATTCTGTTACATGTAAGTGTGACCTTCCTATATATACTTTCTTAAATGCATGATCTAGTTTCACACTCGTACAAAAAACTGTTTTTAAAATTTTCATATTCAGGTATTTTTTTAGAACCGATGTGGAAATATCTGAAAACTGAATTTTCACATAGGTTCTTATATAACCGACATGAAAATACATTTTCACTTCTTTTTCGTGTTGGATATATAAGAATTGTGGTGAAAAATAAATTTTCATGATTTTTTCACATTGGTTCTAAATAACTGAGGTGAAAAATCAGTTTTTCACATTAGTGATTTGACAACCATCATGGAAAACCAATGTTAATGACTATTTTCTGTCATTTGTTTGATAACCGATGCGAAAAAGGGTTTAAAACATACAGTTCTTTTACCATGTTTTTATTGGACTATTCTCAATACTCAAATGGATTTATGGATTAAATGATATGAAAATAATATGTTTATCATCTGTAAACGATGTTCTAGGTAAGTAAAACATCTGATAGCCATTACATTTGATCTGTAACACCGTTTTACCTCCACAAATAGTAAAATCAAATCTAGTGAAATGGGATAAATGTTTAGAAATATTTTTTATTTTTATTTTTAAAAATCCAACGTGAAAAATTCCATTTAAAGCATGTTTTTTACTGAAAACTTATTTCAAATTCTAGTGTTTGTCATTAGTTACTATAAAATTGACATAAAAAGTTAGTTTTTCATATTGATTTTATGATAACTGATGTGAAAAGTTAGTTTCTCATGATGTTTTTATGATAACTGATTTGAAAAATGAAAATTTTAATATCATTTCATGATAGTTATCATAAAATTGATCTGGAAGATCATTTTAATATCCCTTTAATGTGTAATATCAATTTTTATAGCACCATATCAAAAAAATTAATTTCCTCTTAAATTTTTTAATATTACATTTTCTTTTTCCATCACATTTAGATACATTCATTCTACTCCATATTTATTTAATGATCAATTCTTTCATCCATTATCATTCCAGTTACTATACTTGTTTGATCTTCATTGTGAATCCACAATTTATTCTTTTCTATGATCTCGTCAAGGTATTTGTAATTTTCTTCCATGATTAATGTTTTTTATGATTTCTATTTTTGTTTACCATCTCAATTATATGATTACCTTATATATATATATATATATATATATTATTTTAATGATAAATTATTTCAACCATCATCATTCCCCTAAATGGAATCATTTTATTTTCCTCATGAATCCATAATTGTTTCTTTCGGTGATCTCATCAAGCAATTTTTAATTATTTTTCAATGTTTTTTATGCTTAGTTTTCATAATTGATATTGCAATAAATGATTTTTATGTCATTTTAATGAATAAAATATATTAGAATCATAATAAAACTATAAATCATCCTTCGTATTCAAAAATTATTTCCCAGATGAAGCATTGGTGGTCTCATTTGATTTATCCTTGAAAGGAAAATATATCCAACTTCTGATGGTCATAACATTTGATCCATAACTTAGTTTGAGCTCTATAACTAGTCAAATAAAATCTTACGAAATAATGTACAGGTTAATAAAATATTTTTATATATTAATTTAAAAAACAGATGTGAAAAATAGACTTTAACATCATTTTTTGAAAAACATATGTACAAAATGACTTTGTCCACTGGTTCTTGAAAAAATAGTTGTGAAAATAGACTTTTAACATTATTTTTTTGTAAAAATGGATTTTATTTCCCATGAATTCGTTAAAAACCAATGTGAATAATCATAAAAAATGTTCTTAATATCTATTATTAAAACTAACATTACAAAAATTATTTAAAACATATCTTTAAAAGATCCCACCTCAAAAACTGGTGTTAAAAAGCTAAAAACACTGAGGTAAAAAAGTATTTGTGTACTCGTTTTCCAAAGAAAAATGTAACATTAAAATGTTATTATTTATTATAATACTATATAAAATTTTCATTATGTTAGAGGTTATGAATAATATTAGATAACAGAACAAGATTAATGGTTCATATAAATATAAAATGAATTCATGGATTATCAATTATTGTGAAACCAAAATATGAACCAAATAGATTTAAAAAGAAATATTATTATTATTATGCATCCAAATGAGTTTTTTCGTAATAAAACTAATTAAATAAAATTGTCTAATTATAATAATGAATTATTGATCTTATATATTCTGTAATATATTTTTTATATTCATCTAATTGATTTTAAAAGAATAAGATAAGAACAAACCCAATTCTTCACATAAAAATTTATATTTTTATTAAGACATTTTACAGTTGTTTTGAAGGAAAACCTATTTTATATCTTAATTTTGAAAAAAATATGAATATAGTTTGAGAAAATAAACATAATTTTTGAATTAATAATTATAAAATTATCTTAGGCTGAATTCATTTTATTTTTCCGAGAAACCTCATTTTTTGATGTATAGTGAAAAAATACATCATTTTAGTTAAAAAATACATTTTTGATTAAATAATTAATAATTTTATATTTTATATTAAATTTTTTGAGTTTTAAATTAAGTAATTTATACATCTATTTATACAATTTACTTCATTAGAATCATTTTCAATTTCAAATTGAATATAAAAATTTATCTAACACTTGACAATTTTTCTACTAAAAGTAGTTAATTCGTCCAATTGTACGATTAACATTAATTTTAATTTTCTCACTTCTGTGAATTGAATTTAGAAAAAATGTACATAACCCATTCTAATCAAGATTATATTTATATTCAAAAAATATAAACATAATTTATGTCAAAAATTATTAGTGAATGTGATTTATATTAATTGTAGTGACTATGGAAAATTTAATTGAAATAAAGGACATACTCCTTAACTTAAGAGAAAAAATGTCTGAAACACTTATCCAAAACCAATTTTTCTGAACATATATTATCCATAAACATTTTATTATTGAGTTTTTTTCATTGGTTTGACTTTTTCATGGGTAGGAATATGTGTATACAAAACTTGTTTTCAAAGATTTCAAATAAGTCATTTTCCTTCTCTATAATGGCCACCAGCTCTCCCACATATTCACACCTCTCAAACCTCTTATATTCCGAAAATATCTACACTTGATTTATCCAAACCCTTTTCCCTTCATCTTATAATCCTCCATATGTGCATAAATCAATCTAAATTTTCATTTGTTTCAAACAAAATTATGTTACCCGGTTACAAGGTAAGTTCTTGTCTCATGATTTTTAGTTTCATTTCAATTATACACCCCCTAAAATATATTTTTTCCATACATATATTAATAAAACAGTATCCTTAGTATAATAGAATATTTTTATGTAAGTGTTTATACCAAAAATTACAGACACCTCTATCTAATGGGTAACAAAATACTATTTCTATGTATGGAGAACTACTACCTCCCGAAACAATCATTGTTCAATTTTCCATTGCCAACATTTATATTTTTCCATTATGATGTCTAATATATATAAATATTTTTTATATATTATATTTATAATTTCTTTATAATTATATTATTTTTATTTTGAAAATTCTTTTATTCTTTCCATCATGTGTAAATATGATAATTTCGTTTGAGGAAGTGTCGACTACCATCCCCTCAAAGTGATATGACTCGTTCATTCCACACAAGGAACATATAAATGATGGATTTAATAAAAAATTGTAAAATATATAACATATATTTTCCTATATAAATATAATATACATATTTATCATTTATCTCTCATTAAATTAATTTGACAAAGAAATGATGGTAGCGTTAATGCGTACGTACGACTTGCTGTCTCCATGAATGGTAGAATTCATTCCTAACATAAAAATATTATATACTACTATAAATAAATTTACTGTTAATATATAAGATATTAACAATGTTTTTAACATTTTTTAAATGACGACACCATGATATATTTAATAATAATGATGAATAACATGTTAAAACACACATAACAAACTAGGGAATTAACACCTAAAATAGTTAAAATAATGAAATTTATTTAACAAATGAAGAGTGAGATATTATAATAAGGCCATGTAATATATAATAAATATTAATATGGCTCTTATATATTTTAGTAACATGTACAATCCCATTATATAGAAGGATAAATACCACAAAACACAAAAAAAAATATGTTAAACCGTTCTTATATTACTTTTCATTTCGTAAGGAATACACCATATACACCACACACATATTTTGAATATTATATGTACGTACCATTTTATACTTTATATCATGAATCATTTTTCTTCTAGGTATGAAAAAAATTCCTTCATGGGGATTATGAATTAAATGTTTCAAGTGGTGTGGGACACTTTGCGGTGTTTAATGAATAATTTCCTAAAACATATTGTTAATGATTATCATTGAAATCTCACATCCTTTTGTGATTGTAAACGTTCTTTTGGAAACAATATATCTATTGAACTCATTTTTAATTTTTCATTAGCTTGAATATCCATATTTCCTCACAATGTATATTATAATTTCATAATTATAATTTCATTTGACACATGTTGTTCACTTGACAGATATTTGATTAATTGGGTAATTATTGATAAATACATAACTTCTATTCAATATGGATAAATTTTGAAAAGGCACATTTTTCATTAATATGATAGATATTTTTGATTTCTTTGACACAGGTGGGGCCTGGTTATAGATAGAACCTCGATACATCGGTAGTCTCCTGAGATGAATCATTTAGCCAATCAGATGGGTTTTTTCCCTACATGTTGTAAACAGTCTTATAAAATGACATTGAGGTAATGGTACCATGTACCTAGGAAACATGGTGTCCAATAATTAAGAATTTTCATTATTTAGATTCCATTATTATTCATCTATGAGGTTTTTCATTGATATATCTATAGACACATTTCATTCTTTGTTTATTTATTTAGAAGGACTGATTTTTAGTTTCTTACCTTTCCATATTGATATTTCCTTATCTAGTTGGTTGAATGGAATGTGTTATTTATTAATTTCCTTTCAATGTTAATTTATTCAAGTGGATTCATTCTTTCTCAAAAATTACTTATCCATACTAGACATTTGAGCTCACCCTTATTATGTTTCTTTCCCCATGTTATGTTGAATAAATCATTGAATAAGCATTAAAGGATGTTGTCTATTTCATTTTATTATGTATCATGTTTTAATTTCCTATTTCCCTATATATTATGGGTATCATGTATATAATACATATTTCTAAGACTTATAAAATGAGTGGTCCTTCAATATATTAGTCATTATAATCATTCCAAATTAATAAAATAATTCTTGGCCTCCTGGATTGTGGGGTCTGGGCAATAAAATGTATTTCAGTAGACGACAACTAAAAACCACCAAATTTACCAACATTTAGGTGAGTATATCACTAAGTAAATTTTCAAAAAGACAACCCACAAAATGACATTAGGATAATAAAAAGTTAGACAATTTTATATAATATAGATGAAAATAAGATATATAGTTTATATTAAACAGAATAAATATCCAAGGGAAATTTTATATAAAACATAACAAACAATTTAATAATGTTTTCAAGAATCATTTCACTTAAACACCCACATAAATGGCATGAAACAGTGGACCCACATATACTCATTAGTGGTGAGAAAACCTATCATTAAGCCATTTTTTAGTGGCCAAAATTTATATGGGTACTTATAACTATGGTCAAAGTAGTGTCTTCCCATGGAAACCACTTAGCAGTGCCCAGAGATGGTGGGCGGCAATTCCTCAACTGTGCCTCCAAATACACCAGAGTCTTCCGACTAGAAGCGAGGTCCTAAGTTGTGTCCATGGTGAGATAATCCCTTCATAAATTAGTGACGATCGAAGTGGTATAATAATAATTAGAAAAAAAAATTGTGCAAACATGCACTATGACAACAAGAATAATAACCCACTATAGGGGAAATGGAAATAAGAAAAAAATTCAGCATAATAATAATAATAATAACAATATAACTTTCAATATAAAAATATGAATAAGATTAATAAACAAATACATATAAAAAGATTATTACATTGATATAATCTAACTATATAAATTGAGTTCATGGGGAATATAGGATATAAGAAAATAGAACATACAATCAAAATAGAGAAAAAAACCATGCATAAGCTCTTACTAGAATCACACGAATTGCTTATATCCTCTGTTCTCATATTCTATCCTAGAATTTTCAGCTAATCTTGAGAAGTATGCATGTTCCCATAATCATTGCCTTTAATTATAAAGTCTTCTTGGGTACTAAGGGTGGGGAATATGGGTGTGAGATATACTATGTAGGCCACCACCAATAGTTTTTAGTTCAATCTAATTACTAAAATATATAATGAACAGTGTTCTAAAGAAATAAATTGATTTTGATAAATAAATAATATATAATTAATTCAAGGTTCCCTAATGGATACCTAACTGATAGTATAATATTTGGAATTATCTAGGTGTATGACTCAATAGATGCTGAAAAAATTATTATCCTGTGTACATGGTTCATCATAAATAATTATGAAAGAAAGGACCGACCCCAAGCTTATGGTTTGGCATATGTGATACATCCGAATAATATCACTGTGAAATTATCAAGATTTCATAACATGAAATCCCATGTAAACATGTTTTGGAATCTATCCAACCCAATGTGGAATTCAAAGTTCATCCAAGGAAATCCATTATGGAATCCTGAGGGTTGAGGCAGGGGATCCCAAAATAACCAAAATTGTAGAGCATGTCCATGGTGACCCATAAAGGAATACCTCTTATCACTCTCAGATGTACTGTATGGATTACTGATGTGATCATCCAATGTATCTCACATAGGGGACTGAATATCACCTAGGTCATGGTATAACGATCATTCCATTGAGAATTTACATGGTTTCTCCGCTAGGAAACTTATTTCAACCATGGGAATAATAAACTACCTTAAGTTCCTATACAAGGAAAGCCATATATCACCCTCGGTGTGTCCAAATGATCCATCATGGTGCACAGAGAGTCCATCTATGAAGTCTTTAAGCTGGGATCTGTGTTCCCAACCATCCAGTTAGAAACAATGGACTAACATTCCTAACGACATTTCATCATCATGAAATAACATGTAAAATTATATAACAATGCTAAAATATGTATTTTATTTAAGCCAAGAAGTTATGGAATAATGCATAATGCATTAGGCATTGAGAAACAAAATAAGAACTAGACTACAAAGAATCATTACAAGATAATAAGAATAAGACCAAGGTGATATGCATAAAGAATAAGTAATGAAGTATAAATCTTAGTGAATTATTTTAAAGGGCCGAACTAATTTCCTAAAGTTTACAATAATTCAATTCATAGATTTAATGCACTTATCAAAGGTGCGACACATAGAAAATATCAAGAGTCATCCTAATGGGGCCCATGTTGTGACTCCCAAAGACCACTTCAAATAGGGCAGGGGATGGTGATTACCACTGAGTAGGCATATCACTAACATGGGAGGCATTGTCTATTTACCTGGACACACACACATCTCCAACCTCACAAAAACCTAAAAAGTAAAAAACCAATATGAACCAAATGCATGCATACCACTATATCCCAACAAGAGTATGACATGATGGTAAAGTGGGAATTAAAAACAAGTCCAAAATACAAACCCACCAAAAGAGTCTATAAAAAAAGTCAAAAAGTGATGGTGAAGTGTCACCCATGACGTCCCATCCTATAAAAGAGAAAGAAAAATTTCCTAAAAAACATCTCTAGAAAACCCTATATGATCCCACCAGAAGGAAACAATACTAGGAAGGTTGTATGAAGCCATAGGAGTACACCTTATATATCTGAACCCACAAAGCACCATTTGGTCCTGGTCCTAGTCCACCCAGGAATCTTTCAAAAGGTCTCTCGTCCACACAAGACATGACACATGCGTGCAAATAACCTGCAAGTGTGAGTGTGAAACTTTTCAGTAGGACACCCTGAGACCAAAAATCAATATACCATAGAAGGTATATTCGTCTCTACAATAGTATATGTATATAGAAAATATAACAAGAATATCATGATATAATCAATCCATACCACACAGTCTAGGGTTAGGCAAAACCACTGCATACCAACATTAGGGATTTAGTCTAATGATTCCATCAAGCAGTCATCCGAGAGAACACACTCTTGAGTCTGATATCCCTGATGACGTCCATATGAGAGGTACTATTATTTTTGAACTATCATGAGAGGGATATGATGATAGATCTAAATAGAAAGATATATTGATATATCTGAATAGAGAGAAATGATACATCTGATAAGGATCACATACCATGCCATGGGGTGGTACCAACAAATCCATCTAGATTAAACTCTTATATATAAGATCAGCGTCTTGTAGGATTGGTGGTGTTAGTACCAAGGACTCTACCATGGGAATGATGATGAATAGAGCATCCCACATGGGGCCTCTCAGGTGATTCCAACAACTCTTTCTAGAATGTCACGCTAATGGAATCATAATCATATGAGTATAAAATTATACCAACAAACCTTTAGGGAAACTATAAGGGGAAAACCCTAATGAAACTCATCGATTATATAGTGAATCACATAATCAATTCAAGTTTGATAGGGGATCATGGTGAGTAGTATTCACACTCATCAAGTCCCTTGACCCTAGGTATAGCCCTCATAAATGGATTGTGTTACTCAAAAAGTGTCCAATCTAAAACCCACCACTTGTCCAAAAATGACTTCCTCATCGTCAGGGTCCGAATGCCATTGACAGATCATCAAACAGACACATAGTTTGGAAGTTATGGTTGTAAGAAGATTAGATGGAAGGGGGTCACTAGGCCATGTACTGATAGCATTCTCGGTCCATGGACCCTAGCGGTTGACTATCGCGGTCTGTTTCCCTGACCAACTTCCCCCAGCTATCGTGGCCAAGCGATAGCTTGGTTGATCGGGCCTTACGATCGACCGCCCCAGTCACCCATGGATGGGTCTGACTGAACCTTCTGGGTTAGAGAGTCCTGGTTTGCTGGGCTAAGACCATTCACTCGGCCCAACCCGTTCCACCCAGGCTGCTCTTCCTGGCCTACCTAGCTCACTCCACCTGGCTTGCCTGTCATGTTTCTCCTAGCCTCCTCTATTCGGCTTGACCTACTGTCCCTCCGTGTTAGGCCACCTCTTCATCTTGCATCCACTGAACACGTCCACCTGTTGAATTTCAAACCCACTAGCCCCACTAGCTCCCACATGACCTCCTAACACATTACACCTCCATCGGCCACCCTGCTGGATTCCCCATTGTCTGCCTCTCCATCCAACTAGACCGACTCCCTAGACCTGTGACTCCACTAACCTGTACCAACCAGATCCACTGCCCTATCCGACGTTATGCACCACCACCTAAATTTCTTTGTGCCACCATTATACTCAAATCATGTAATTCCATCACTGCTACACCTCTATCCCATTGTACCAAACTTGGATCCACGGTTTCAGATCATTTGTCCATGATTGGAGGGATAAACAATCAATCATTTTCATAGGGTTTTCAAGCATGGAGATGAGATGAAGAACACATTAAGAACACAATAAATTTGAAGATAAATTCAAAAGAACTCCCAAGGAACGAATGTTGTATTTTTTTCATGTGTCCCATGTTTTTTTCTCGTTAGATGGAAAAACGAAGTTCAATTCTTCAAATATCCAGAAAATAATCCCCACAATTTAATACCCAACCTGCAATGATCGAAAAATGCATCAATATGTCCATGGACTAACCCATGGTTGTTGTGAGAGTGAAGAATGGTGAAAAGAAAAATTTAATCAATCGTAATACCTATGAAATGAGCCATTCACTTTAAAGGTTTGATTGCTGTTGGTGATCCATCAATAATGTTCTCTTATCCCAATCATTATCATCATCGCTGAAATAATTCTCCCAGGATTATACCCAGATCCTTTATAGAAATTCCATGGTTATGAGTCTAACCTCTAGTACCATCTTGGATTTTCATTTTAAAATAAACAACTTCTCTATATCAATACAACCCCAAAATAAAATAAATGCAAAATTTATTTTATTCATTAAAATGACTGAAAACAAACTTTCATATAGAACCCATGTTGGCTGATGTTAGGCCTCATCTAGTGTAAAGATTCCGCTTTAAATGAAATGGTTCCTTCAGATATCTAATTAGGAACCCGTTTGGATGTTATTCATCTTTTTCAATAAAACTTCTCGCATGTGGTATCTATAGTTTATCATTGTTAAAATAATTTTATCAGGAACACTCGGTCTGAGAATCACACACGGGCTCAATGTATGGTCTCAAAATTAACCCATATAATATTTAAAAAAAATACATTGAAATATTTGGTAAATTACATTCTCCATACCTTGGATATTTACATTCTCCCCACCATATGGATTTACATATCCAAAAATCCAATATCATGGATACTCAAAAAAGATGTGGGTACTATGCATGAATCTGAGCCTCCAACTCCCATATTCTGTCTTGGAGATTCTAATGCTTCCACCAAACATACACCAAGGGAATCACTCTCCCATGTAGGATCCTCTCATGTCAATCCTTTATCTCCACATAGTAAAATGCAAAAGTTGCTCCATTTTTTATGTCCAGTTTTCTCCAGTTGATGACATGCGATGGGTCATGAACATACCTCCTCAGCTATGACATGTGGAAGATGTTGTGTACCTGTTCTAAATGAGGTAGTAGATCCATGAGATATTCTACCTCACCAACTCTATGTTGTATCTAGAATGTTCTAATGAACCTCAGTGATAACTTTCCACCCTAGACAAATCTCTATAAACTGCATCACGGTGAGAACGGAAGGAACACATGGTCTCCTTCCTCAAAAAGGGTATATGTTTCCTTTTAGCAAAGAACTATGATGGCTATATGTAGTGTTCATTAGATCTCAGATGATCTGCACCTTCTCTATAGTAGCGTGCACCAATTCCATTCCCATAAGGGTTGAATCTCATGGGTCATGCCAGTAATGTAGTAACCTGCTGGGTCACCCATACAAGGCCTCTAAAGGTGCCTTACCAATGGGTTACTGGTAGTTTTTGTTGTATGAAAACTCTACTAGGGGTATGTGATCCTCTCAAATACAACAAAAATATGACATTCATGCCTGTAGAATGTTCTCTAGAACCTGAATGGTTCTCTCCATATAGCCGTTCGTCTGTTGGTGGAACGATGTGATCAAGTGAAACTGAGTCAAAAATGCCGCCAATAATAACTTACAGAATTTGGATGTAAATAAATCATCATGATTAGAAAATATCATTGATGGAACTTTATGAAACTAAACAATTTATTGAATTTATAAGAGTCACATGATCTCTACTAAATTCTACTCTCAGATAGTTAGGAAGTGGGCTGACTTGTTGATTCGGTCAACGATCACCTAGATGGCATCGTGTCCCTTAGACATATATGGTAATCCTATCAGTATTTACATCAATCTCCCATCCAACTTCATTTCTGTAAACTCTAGGTTTTATGTTAAATCTGCTATAACCTGGTGCTCATCTTTCACTTTTTGACAAGTGAGGCCTCAAAAAATGAACTGAGAAACTTCTTCTTTATCCTATGCCACCAAAACTGATGTCGGAGGTCTTAATACATCTTCACCACACATGGATATATCACTAACGGGGATGTGTGTAACTTCCTAAAATCATCATCTTGCAATACCACTGGTATAATTATTCTCCCTTTAACAAGAATGACATGCTCACCACCTTTAGAATATCTATCAGGATCGTGCCTTGTGGACAACTGAGAATGGAGGGTCTTGCAATCTGTATCACCAATTTCCCCCTCTCTGACTCATTGTAAGAGTGTAGTGATGACAACCACCCACTAGAGGAAAGATTATCCATCACCATCCATGAAGTATAACTTTAATGAGTCCAATTGATCTAATCCTTCATTTAGAAATTTCGTACTAGATTCCCTACTAAGAGCATCATCCACACCGTTCCCCTTAACAAGACTATAGAAAATATAAAATTCATAATCCTTGAGGAACAATAGACATTTTTTCCCTGATGTACAATTGATTCTAATAAAATAAATTATTGAGACTCTTGTGAACTGAGTAGATGATAAAACACTCACCCATCAGGCAGTGTCGCCACATCTTCAATGAAAATACTACATATGCCAGCTCAATATCATGGAAAATGTAGTTCTGGTAATGAGGTCTCAATAGTCATTATTTCATCTACATTAGGACATAACCAAGTCTAGTACTTAATACATCAAAGAACACTATGTACTCAACACCCTCCTATAACAATATCAAGAATGGAGTGCTCATCAAACTCTGTCTCAAGTACATAAAATCCTACTGGAACATCTCTGTCCACATGTAAGGCTACCCACTTTGAGTCAAAAACATCATAGGTTATGATATCCTTATGAAATTAGATATGAATATCCTTTAATATCCTTCTAGGCTGAGAAAGCTCTACACCACTACCACACTCCTAGGAGGCTCCCATGCAATCATTTCCTGAACATTGGCTGGGTCCAGTTATACTCCATCTAATGAGATAACATGTCCCAAAAGTGGAGAACCTAAATCTAGAATTCCACAAAAATAGATTAAAATAAAAATTGTTATCATGGATTTTATATATAATCATCCTTCGATGTATCACATGCTCCTCCTCAGACATCGTGTACCGAAGGATATCGTCGATGAAGTCTATAATGAACCGGTCTATGTAAGGATGAATGATCTGGTTCACGAGTCCCATGAACACTAAAGTGGAGTTTTTCCTTCCAAAGGGAATCACTAAGTTCTAATTGTGATCAAAATGACATATAAAGGCCACATTTGGTATATCAACATACCATAATCACAACTAGTGATACCCTGATCAATAGTGAACCTTTGAGAACCATTGTTCCCCTCTCAACTGATCAAAGATGTGAGGGATCATCGGTAGTGGATACTTATTCTTCATGGTCACCTAGCTCAAGCATCAATAGTCTACACTCAACCTCAAACTCCCATATGCCTTATTGTAAATCAATCCTGGGGTTACTCAGGGGAAACGCCGGGTCTCAAAAATTCCTTCCTCGACATATCCTCCAACTTCTCCCTCAGCTCCAGAAGTTTTGCTAGATCAATTCAATATGATGGTGTGGATATTTTTTCCATCTAGGGGTACAAATCAATACAGAAATCTATATCTGAATTGGGAGGTAATTGAGGAAAATATTCATGGAATACATCCTCATACATCTCCACTACTGCCAGGAAATGGAAACTCATAACATCTTCCACACTGAGGGTTAGGCTATCAAACTGATGTGTAATCAGAAAAACCCCTTATTCATGAGTCCATAGTTTTCTACCTGGGTTTCTTTTTCACTAATAAAGAAAAAACTTATTCCATAACTATAGACCCATGTCACCCTTCACTCGAAACATTCAATCTGTTCATAGACCAAAGATAACCAATCCATATGAAGAATAAAATCATAAAGTCTCAAAACTACCACCATGTGGTTCTAATAGAAACTATCACCTCTAAGGGACATGTCACACTTTCAACATATATGTGTGACCATAAGGTCTCCACCAGTATGTGTCTCAAATAACAAGGGTCATGTCCATTGTTCGACAGTAATATCAATGCCTCTTACTAGATATGTGGATAGAAAGGAATGACTAGTACCCGTGTCTATCAGAACAATAACTAAGGTAGGAAACACAGAGATCATACCTTGAATTATTCCTGGAGCCCCTCGGTCATAATCCATGACTACATGTAGTTTTACCTACCCCACATCTCCATATCCTTGATCCTAGCATGGACCACCTAGGGGGTGGAGTTGATTGCAAGTCGAAACATCAACATCCCATACTGCTCTCCCATCTCCTCTACCACATCTGTGGCCTTGCAGATCCACCTGCTCCTACCACTGGATCCACCTCATACGCCGTCCCACTATCTCTTTATCAATAGCATGATGAGTTGTAATATCTCGATCGAGATGTCCCCTACCATCTCATGAATAACAACACCTCTCCCTAGGTTGACGGGATCCAACCTATGAACCTAGAACGGTAGATCCTCTATATTGGGACCTCCTCCAGAAATACCTTTCACATTCATGTCCCTGACTTTGACATTGGCTCCCTACTGCTGAGGTATCTACACCTACCCATCCTCTACTGAATTACACTGGATGCTTCTACCTAGTAAAGAAGAGGTCAACCAAAAATTCATACTCAATCACTCCATTATAAGTCAGAATTCTTAGATGGATAAAGCTAGTTCAGATGTCTCTATATAGACCATACTCAATGGTATGATACATAAAGTAATTATCTATAAACATATCCATCTAGTACCTAGAAACGTTGGTGAACCTTGATGAGTAATCAAATCCTATCAAGATACCCTACTGAAGCTAAAGAAGCTCTTGTATATGTGTAGCTCTTAGTGTAACTGTTGAGAAATCCTCTATGAAGAGGTGGTAAAATAATTTTAATGAATGATTTGTCTCTTCATGAGTCTGTGTAGTTAAAATCCTTCGTGTCCCTATTGAGACCTATAAGAGGGTCATTTCCAGAAGCACCATCCGATCTACTGCTGTCCAGATAAGAAAGAAAAATATGGTCACCACCTCAAGCCAGTCCCCAACTAGTTGATAGTCAAGCTCACTTCAGAACATGAGGGTTCTCTATCTCTGAAACATGTGGTGCACACTCAACATATTCCACTTATATGCTGGTATAATAGGTACCACGGGATACTCCATAGGTGGGGTATAGTTTGTTCACCCCCATGAGGTAACATATGGGGAATTGGTGCCTGAATCTAATTCTCTTCGAAGTAGGGGTCATCATCATGATCGAGATGCTAAATCCTAACTGGTATGCATCACAGAGGTATCCTATGAAAAAAAAGATGTACCATGGTGGATGAGTATTTTTGGATAGCTGACTCAGAAATGACACGGAGACCACACCACATTCATATACGATGCTTGTACAATTATTTTCTTTTCAACCAATTCTATAATTTAACAAGTTGAAAGTAAGTTTATCAGAGTCCTTGTGTATGGATACATTGTTCGCCACACATACACTAGAGTCAATGGCCTAGAATCCAAACTCAAAACACTAAACAATGTTTCCCCAAGCCAACCTCATAGACTTACAGTCCAAAAATATATCCAACAACCTCTAATACCACTCTTTCACGACCCTTCCTAGTGGGTCATATTCCAAAACTCCCCATGCCTACCTTATATAGGCCTAGGGTTAGTGACTAGAAAAAAGTAGGCATATCACTAACATGGGAGTAATTGCCTCTATACCTGTACACACACACATCTCCAAGATCACAAAAAAGATAAAAATTAAAAACCACTAATAACCAAATGCATAAATACCACTACAACCAAACCATAGTATGATATGAATTTAATGTTTAGTAAGGTAAATAGATCTATAATACAAGACCACTGATACAGTCTGTAAACATGTCCGACAAAACATGATGAAGTGTCTCCCACAAAATCCCATCCAAGAAAGTGAAATAACAAGTTCTTGTAATTCATCCAATGGAAACCCTACCTAATCCAACCTAAAGGTAGCAGTACTGATATGAATATATAAATACATTAAAGAACACCTCATCTATCTTAATTCACAATGAACTATCTTTTCCTGGTCCTTGTCCAGGACTACCTAAGACACTATCAAAACATTTATTGTATTCACATGACAAAACATGTGCGGGTAAAGCCTATGCATGGGTGAGTATAATAATACGCCTTAGGAAAACATGAAACCACAATGAAACAAAATGAAAGAAGTTGTTGTTATCTCTACACAGGTATATGTCTGTAGAGAATATTATAAGAATATAAATATATAGTCAATACATACCACACAGTCTAGGGTAAGTCATAACCACCACATACCAACACTTGGGAATTAATATGAAGATTCCACAAAGCACTCATACGGGAGAACATTTAATTATATAAAATAGTCTTAATGGAATTTATCAGAGTAGTAATATTCTTCAGAAATAATCATGATAGATATACACTTATAGATCTAAAAAAAGAGATATGATTTTATATCCAAAGAGATAGATATGATACATCTGATGAGGATCACAACCAAGGCCATGGGGTGATCCCAAAAACTCTGTCTGGATTAACATTCTATGTAGAGGATCAATGTATGGTAGGACTAGTCACATCAATACAAATGACTCTACCTAGGGCATGAAGATGAATATAGGATCCCACATCATGCCTATTGGGGGATTCAAAGAACTCTATCCTGGAATTCCTCTAGAAGGGATCATAATTCCATGGGTAGAAAATGATACCAAAAAACCATTAGTTAAATTATAATGGGAAGAAAGCCTAAAGAAACCCATCCATGATATGGGGGTTCAGAGAATCAATTCATGTAGTAAGGGAGTGCACGTTGAGTACTAGTCACACTCATAAAGTCCCTTGTCCCCTGGTATAGCATGCATAAATACCCCATGTCACTAAAAATATATCTAATCTAAAATCCACCACTGGTCTCAAAATAACTACACAATGGACAGGATATGAACTCCATAAACAACACATAAAATAATTTCAACGTTTGAATGTTATGGGTCTTAGAAGATTCAATGGAGGGGGTAAATAAGCTTTGGATTGACCATAGTAACCTACCACAATGGTTATTTTCTAGACTGACCTCCCCTGTATGTCATATCCATTACGTTGGTTGGTCGACAATGGGTCACGGTTGACTGCCATGGTCAACTGTGGCCTAGTCCGACCACCTCGGGTATGACCCAACCCATTTGGTCTGCACTACTCACCTTGTCCTGCCTAGTCTACTAGGCCAAACACATTACCTACTCCCAACCTATTTCACCTAGGCCAGTCTACTTGGACTTCCTAGTAAGTTCTTCTTGGCCCACCTAGCCCACTCTGTCGGGCTCGCTCTACCTGGCCTTCTCTGCCTATCTCACCAAGCTTGCTCTACTCATTTCGGCCTACTGGCCCTCAACCTTACACTGCCTCCACATCTTGTGTTCTATGCATACAGACACCTTCCCTGTTGCACACTCATTAGACCCTCCATCTACCACGTGGCTACTTTCCATGTTCCACCTCCACTGACAACCCTATCAGCTTCCCCACAATTCACCATTACATATGACTAGACCAGCCACCTAGAGCTGCACCGTTGCTCGCTTGGACTAACAGAGCCACCACCCTGGCCTCTGACATTCACCACCACGTAATCTACTTTTCACCTCCATCTTAGCCAAATCATGACAATACATCACTACCACATTTCTCTTTCATCATTCCAAACTCAGATCCATGGGTTTCAATCGTTGCGCCACAAATCAAGGACACAATGATTGGTCATTCTCATTGGGTTTTCATGCCTGGAGAGGAGATGAAGATCCCATTAAGAATGCAATAAATTAAGGGAGAAAATCATAATAACACACGAAGAATGAACACTATCCTTTGTTCGTGTTGGCCTCAATTTGTTCAATTTTGAATGAAAAATAACGAAAAATTCAATAAATCTCCCAAATCTAATCCCCTCAATTTAATACATGTACCAAAATGATCGAACCACGGATCAATCTATTTGTTGATTGACCCATATTAATCCTATGAATAAATTAAAGGGAAAATAAACAATTAAACAACCATCCTACTTGAGATATGGATGGTTTGTTTTTGAGGATTGATTATCATTGTAAATCAGTCACGAATGATCTATGATCTTAGTATTTATTGTTTCCACAAAGAGAATTCTTTAAGGATTTCATCCAGAGACTTCAGGGAAATTTTAGTGTTATGAATATAACCATGGGTCCCTACCTGGCCATTCATTTTAAAAGAAACAATATTTCATCATTGACTAAACGTAAAAATAAAATAAATACATAAATTATTTTATTCATTAAAATTTCTAAAATCTAACATTAATAAATGACCCACACTAACAGATGTTTGGCCTTTAATAGGGTAAAACCGCTACTCTGAATACAATAGCGCCCTCATATATATGATTCGGTAACATATTTGGATTGTATTACACTTTTTCATGAAAACTACTTTTGTGTTCTTTATAAATTTTTATATTTTTCAAACAATTGCTCTGGGAAAACTAAGCCTAGGAATCATAAGTCGTCTCAACGACACATCCCAAAATTAATCCATATAATATTTAAAAATAATACATGAAACAATACATGAAATTACATGAAATAAGTATATAAAACTTTTATTAATGTGAATTATTCCTTGAAAGGGGAATCACACCAATCAGAGTTGCTAAAGTCAAGTATATGAACCAAAGGGTTGACTCTATAATCATTATAGTTGTATGAGACATTGTAAAACATTCAATTTAATTTTTTTAGTATATTAGGGCCTTACTAGAAGTATATCATGTGAAACCCAATGACCCAACCTATAAAAACTGATGAAACTCTAGGAAAGAAACTAGACTACCTACAATTGAATCATATAAGACTAGTCATCCATTACCAGCCCTCTAATTGAGCTATAATGAATGATATTGAAGAAATGGTCTATCATTCTAAAAATGGAGAAAATGCGGTCTCACATAAATTTTATAATTGATTATAATAGAGATTTAGAATATAAGGAATATGAGTGTAGAGGATTTCCCAGGCTATCCAATGCTTCTGATTAAGAATGATTTGGATGAGGAATGAGAAAGATATGAAAACTCCTTGTATGAGGATGATTTAAGAGCTCCTGATATGCAATCTACTAGAATGGAGAGGGAAGATAAGGGTTATAGTATTTTTAAAAAAATGAGGGAAAAATGTAATTTAACCTTTAATTAATATTCTTGAAAGTTTGGCATCATAGTTGGCCACACAATATGCCATCTGTGCACCAAGTTTATCTTAAGGGGGACCCCATATGGCTTAGGATCAAGGGTTCGTTTCCCATGAGAAAGACATATGAAATACATTGTTAAAAATTATAGTTCCCCTCAAAAGAGCATGTTTCTAGGCTCACATGGTTTCGTACAACCATGAGGCCCCCTCATTCCTTCTATTATACCACTTCATGGTTAGGGAATTCATGTGGTTTGTGATTCAAGGTTTCTCTTAACCACAATTTCTAGTCTAATTGTCCAAACACCGGGGCTACAGATATCGAAAAATTACAAAACAACATCATGACCTCCAAAACACCATTAAGAAACATTGTAAGTTATAGTCCAAGAATTAAAACTAATAACCAATTGTACTTAGCTTTAATAATATTCAATATGTTACGACCTCCCTTCCATATGAGAAGTCATCCACAATTTTCCCTTTAGAGGGCGGTCAAACATGATATAGCTTCTTAAATGTTTAAACCACTTCTGATGTACATCATCTTACCACTCATGGGTCTCATATTATACACTTCCATGCTTCCCTAGAACCCATACTAATGAAAATAAACTGCCATAAAGAGCCTTCATTCCCTGACTTGTGAAACATTTCATATTCTCCTCAAAGGATGAATTCGCATCTATCCCAATATCTTTAGTGTGATGTGATTGATTTAGATCATCATGATAATGATAAATCCATGAAACATGAAAAATATCAGGCATGACATGATACAACTAAAGTTACCGCAACTGATATGCTACTATCCCTACTCTCTCCACTATCGTGAAAGGCTTGAAATGTCAAGGAGATAACATTCCCTATATATGAATTCATCTATGCCCTAATCTTGGAGATACATGTAGAATTACCCAATGTTTGACCTAAAACTTTTGAGGCTGATGATGATGATTTTTGTAAGGCTTATTACTATACTAATCTATATTTATATGTTGTTGATTCGACTATACATGCACATAATTATTCTAAACGAGATGCGAACCTAGTTTTATTTCCATTTCTTCCTCAACAAGCGCATATTTTAAATAAATGTCCAACAATAAAGGGCCTCATATGAATTAGTCTGAATTGTTGACAAAAAAATTAATTTAAGGAAAAATTAATATAAGGTATATGTTTCACCAATGAACCAATAAAATCATAGACGCATATCTGCAACATGTCCTCTTGTACCCATACTGTCAGCTCGAAATACCAGGCAATATGAGGTTGATAAGATGTACTCAAGATCACTTGTGAACCCAATGGATTTTTTAGCCCTTTCTTGAACAGAGATGTAAATCTAACATCATATTCCAACATGATAGACAGAGAAACAACATGTAGGTGTACTATCTCTCAGATAGAAATCTACCAATGTTCATCAATTGAGAATGTGTATTTGATCAATAGTAAGTGTGTGTCCTTGTTCAAACTATCATTGATCATCCAAATTGAATCATTTCCACAAGGGGATCATGATAATCCCATCATGAAATCCATCGTGATGTCACTCAACTTCAACTTAAAAATGTAAAGAGCCATTAAATTTCTAAGAGGCTGCTAATGATTAGAATTCACATACTGATAGGTGGATCACTGAGTGATAAACCATAAAATTTTCCTCTTTATACCATTCAATCAATACTTAATATGTATATCTCACAATTTCTTTGTGATCCCAGGATGAACAACCCAAATAGATACATGATATTTTGCCATAAATTCTTATTGATTATTAGAAGTCACACATACATGCTCATAGAAGGGCATGATATCATTCATATAAATGTCCCAAGAATGATGTGGGTTTATAAATGAGATAATATCCCACTAAACCAAGCCGCAGTATCAAAATGTTGTCTTAGCTTCACCCTCTCTAAAACAAAGGATGTCACTACTAGAGCCATTAAAACTAGATTCATGTGCTTTTTCGGATCCTCTAGGTGCATCTAAATAAGCTATCATCTATCACTCACTTCTAGCCTCCAAGATATCTTTTTTCTAGGTATTCTAGATCAGGTCTTTAGCATGGAAATTACCAATCCAATGTGTATAAGCAATATCAATGGGGAAAGACTATAGGTATTCAACCCACCTATTGTTACTCAGATTTAAGTATCACTGTGTAGAGATTTATTTGAGAATTTTATGATTATTAAAAAAAATAACCACTCACACAATTGAAACTTCCTCCAAAAAAGTAGATCATATAATCTGAAAATTAGCTTGAGGTCCTGTGTAGGGTAGTTCCACTAATGATGTCTTGGCAGGTTAGACCTATACACTACAACCCGACCACCCTGAATCATAAATACACCTATAACACTCACTAATTATTCACAATTGACATTATAGTCACTGCCAATCATCAGCAAGAGTATGATCAATTCTGAATTTAGACTTTCCTTTAAATTCATAAAATATTACTCCTAATAATCTGACAAAACTAATTTCAAATCCCTTTTTATTAATGTAACACCCCAATCATCCACGGTACGTTTCCCTTTGAATAATTCAATAGCTTGCGTTGTATGAAACTTCAAGATTATAACACATCGCGACCAATCAAACTAGCCGTTATGAATAGTAATACCCACTTTCTGAAATTTTATAAATTTTATCTATCAAAATGGACTTCATTTTTGGATTCAGAATATCAAAATTATCCTAGGGTGAATTTTTGTAATTTTTTTAAAACGTTAAATTTTTTATGAATATTGAAAACACTGAGTTATTGTTCAAAATAGAATTTTTATTTAAATAATTATTTAATTTATTTAAATTTATTTTTGGTAAAATTAGATACATAATACCTATATAAGTTCAATGTAATTCATTAGAGTGAGTTTATAATAATTTTAGATATATAAAATTTTTATCGAACTTTTTGCTGTCTTTTACCCACCTCCTAGAGCATTTGAAAATTTACATCAAACATAATTTTACCGCTTCTGTGAGTTGAATTAAAAAAATCAAGATATGTGGTTCATATTAGTATGTAAAATGTGGTTCAATAAGATGAAAATAATTTTTTTCGAATTGTAACTTTTTACTTTTATTTACCACGGTTAAAAATAGGGTAATTAAGGGTAGAAATGATATTATTTTTACTCTAACACATGTACTAATTCAATTAGATAAGTGTAATTCGACCAAAAAAACCTTATAAATAAAATATGATCCTTTAGGTCCACTTATATTAGATTAGGTCATTTATTATTATTTAATTCAAAGAAGAGTTAAAAGATTTAAAATCAATGTTTAATAACTAAAACATTTTTAATATCAGGTTACACATAAGATAAATTTGAATATAAATACTCAGTATAAATTTAAAAAAATTTCCCACATAATGGTATTATATATTTATTTTCTAGACATTAAATAATTTAATTTATTTATGAAACAATGATGAAGCAGTAATTACCTAAATAATGAAATATTAAAATATTTGATATTATAAATATCCAAATAAATGTAATTTGAGACTTTTTATGAATTAATATAATTATCTAATTTAATATGACATATACGGGTTTGTTAGATAATTTTTATCTGAAGTAATAATTCTGTGATGAATTTAGTAAAATGAAAATAGAAAATAGTGTCAAAATTGACAAAAAAGAGTTTTTAAAATAAATATTATATTATTAATTGATATTCTATTTATAAAAATAGAAGGTTCAATAAAATGACTTATATAATGATATTTGTATCATTAATGAACCATTTGGGGTTTATTGGAAGTATATAATACCTTTATTAACCATATAATATAAAAATACAAAGAGACGTGGTAAATGTCAATCTATTTAACTAAGAGTTAAAACTAAAAGATAATGTTAATATAGTGACCCAAACCTATCTAAAACCTATTTTTAGTGGATTTCAATGCATCCCCACCTTATCCTTTAAATAATCCATTTTTGATCCATTATAAACCGAAAATTATTTTTTTATAAAATAATACTTCTGGATTTTCCTAAGGTTCCCCTCACACTCTAATAAAAGGGAACCCCCCCCCCCTTCTCTCTAATTCACACATTCAGAGCTATTTGTCTTGGACAAACCCTACCCAAATACCCTCTCAACTGTCCTTCTTCATTCTAGAGGCCTTCCTTTAGTCAGAATACCAACATAAAGATCCCTTTTGATCAAATCAAAAAGAAGAACCTGAAGAAGAGGTAAATATTTCATCATCTCATTGAAGTTCCTTTCTTCTTCCACTTCCTCTTTCTTTGTTGTTTACATTATAAAATAATAAATCTAGTATCTTATATATAATGTGATTTTATTATAAATATGGTACAACCATATTAATTATTCTATCCATCCTTTGAATGACATGTCACCATACATGCGTACGTACGACTTACCATCTCCACGTCGTGGTGTAATTGTTATTCAATAAATTATTATTTGGATGGGTATAATAATGACGTGTAATTGATGTAAATAATAAATATAACATGATAATGATTCTGTATATATGATATACCATCCAATTATATATTATCTTAATATCAAAGGAATGATATTGTTGCTCGTTCATACGTACGGATTACCGTCACCATGAATGCGATGAGATTCATTCCCCATCCTATCCATTCAAGAATAATTTTCATTTGATGATTAAAAATAATGTTTAAATATTTGATATCATTCTGGATATGAATAAGATATATCCTATCCATAACAAATATGACTCACATAATAAATAATATAAAGGAGAAAGAATCTGTTAACACCCAAAATGACAATAATACAAAGATATTATTAAAAAAGAAGTGTTAAAAGATCATATATGATATAATATTAATGTATATGATTCTTGTATAATTTAATAACTATTATTTCACCATTATACAGGTGGTTAACCTTCCCTCTACCAAGGAAAAGTATAAGGTAAGGGTTAATTCTACAATCTCTTCGTTATCCGAGCTTGTTTATACATAATTATCTACTGGGTCCTCTTTATCATCCACATCCATGTTTCTAAAAAATGTATTCCAATTTTTTTACTATTTACTAGACTATGGGTTAATTTCATTTATACCATTGTTTGACTTTTTATAAAATGTTTTGAATGGAATCTTTTCGTCGTTTTCCAGATAAGGTACTTTATGGTTTTTTCGAAAAAAATAAGGTAAGAATGTTTTTTGAACTTATATTGTGGGTGCGTATATTTTACACCATTATATAACCATAAAAGCTTCCCTTACAAGCTTATAACAATATTTTCAAAATAAATGTTTTCTTTATAATTAGGTGACTCTTAAATGATTTCAAAATAGAAAGAGATATTTCTCTAAAAAGGTTTTGATTTAATCTTTGTCAACATCCTTTGATGGATTTTAAGCATATTTGAAGTTGATTTTTATGATACAAAACATCCATATTGTATTAAAGGTTTTGTGACAT
This sequence comes from Viscum album, assembly GCA_963277665.1. Classification (NCBI taxonomy): domain Eukaryota; kingdom Viridiplantae; phylum Streptophyta; class Magnoliopsida; order Santalales; family Viscaceae; genus Viscum; species Viscum album. The sequence goes on along the minus strand of OY728165.1, from coordinate 192,458,385 downwards.
ATTTGACTGTGGATGTGTTATTTTTACATTAGTCATGGTTTATGGATAAATTATTGACATTCGTATGCTAGTTTTAATACGAATGCTTTATGTTTAAACATTTTTATACAATGAATGCATTGGACTTAGTAAGTGACGGGTGGAGCCCACTATAACTCCTCAATGCATCGGTAGGTCACATGAAACAAACTAGTGTCTTGGAACAAGGCCTTGACAAAATATTATTTGTAGTCTTAACACAAGGCCTTGACAATGTGGTTATGAAAGTCTGACATTATGCATTCCATCATTATGAAAGTGGCTATTGATATTGCATGTGACTATTCAACTAGAAGAATATCCATATGAGTAAGTAAATGGAATTATTTTGATTTATACTTTCCATATAATGATGAATTTTATGTTGAAGAAGCTTCTATTTTAGTTTTATACATTGCCTTAAATGCTTATGCTTATTTATAAAAACTTCCGCTATATTGTTATCCTTACTGAGCATCTGAGCTCACCCATTTCTATGTTTTATTTTTCCTAGGATGCGAAGAAGTATATTATGACTGACCTATAGGTATAGTCTATGGGATCTCATTATTTTCTAAGGAAACAATGTTGTTGTATATTTCCATGTTATGATGTAATGTAATCCTTATGAATGTATCTAGTACTTCCAAGGCTACTAAACTAATCGATATTTCGGGACTTGATCTTTTGTGATCATGCTAATGATATGTAATAATGCATTGAATCTGGGCTTTTAGGGTCAGGGTGTTACAGTTGGTATCAGAGGAAGTTTAGTATAAACCATGGAAACTAGATTTAGATAAACTTTGATTTAAGAACATAGCCCTAAGATATATTTTGATAATAATTATCGAATAACTTCCTAGAATATTGGTATTTTAGAGATTTTCTGAGTTTTCCATGAAATAAATTATTGTATGGATACGAGTAGGTAGAGGCGGCCCTGTCACAGATGTACCTAGGGGTAAAACCCAAAAACACCACTTTGAGGTAGACTTGAATGGGAACTGGTGCATGACAATGGGCCTTGCTGCACTATTGGTTATGACACTCCTGGGGGATATGCTTAGAATAATTCTCATTTTACTTACAAACCATTATGAATGGTTTATGAGTATATAATTCCTCAATGAAAACATTTTTTTATGATTATGGATTATATCTATAAACTGTTCAATTTATGTTAAGTGTTTTACAAGTTTGGAATTATGTATTTCAATTCACAAACTAATCTAGTTTATGCCATTGTTTAGAAATGGTGCCCAGTGGAAGGAATGGAAACTGTATCAATGCATGCACTCCATGTAGGGATTACACTCCTCCTCAAGATAATTATAGTTGAGAAGGTAATACAACTGTTGATGATCAGCTAATCACCATACTGGGACAACTCACTCAGGTTATGAATAATAACCTTACCCGTATGGAGCACCATGATCTGTAGCATGGAGGATCAATGTTAGATCGCTTCATAAGGAAACAACCACCAGTATTTAATGGGGGTAAAAATCCATTAGTAGCTGAGAAATGGATAAATTCCTTAGAGAAAATATTCAATGCCTTAGGGAGTAGCGAAAGGTAAGAAGTTGTCATGGCAGTTTACCACCTCACTAGAGATTCTGATCAACAGTGGTCATTAATTCAAAACAAAAAGGTATATGATGAAGTATCAAATATGGAATGGAGGGAGGTTAGAGAAATATTCTTATAAAATTACATTCCTCATTACCATCGAGCGGATATGGAAAGAAAAGTTTTGAGTCTGAGGCAAAAGGAGGATGAGAATGTCACAAAGTATGAAGCTGACTTTACATGGTTAGTGAGTCATTCTAAAGATTATATAAATAACCCAAGAAGTAAGATTGATTTTTTCATTGATGGGTTAAAACCATTTATCCACCTAGCATTACTTTCACAATCCTTTATGTCATACGAAGATATTGTCTCATGTGATATCAAGACAGAAAAGGAATTCTCTAAGTCTTACGACTTTAAAGAAAAGAAAGAGAATAAGAGATCTGTTGAACACTCATGAAATGAAAATAAGGAGAATAAGGGAAAATTTGAATATCCAACCTATAATAAATGTGGGAAGAAACACCCTGGTACTTGCTGGAAGGGAATGGGAGTCTATTACAAGTGTGGTTAAAAAGGCCACCAAACTCGTAATTGCAAGGGGAAGAAAGAGGTTGTCAATGTTGAATTATACAATTGTAGAGAAAGGGGGCATTTTGAAAATGAATGTCTTAAGTGTTAGGGGAACATACCTCATAAAACGCCAAGGGATCAAGGCCAAGCTTATGCTATCACTACTGCAGAGGTTGAAGCTCCGAAAGACATGGTGGTAGGTAATTTAATGGTTTCCTCAAGTTTATCAAATGATTTATTTGATTCTCGATTATCTCATTATTTCATATCTTCCTAGTTTTCTATGAAAATTAAATATTTCAAATTTTATTTAACAAGGTAGTTGTCAGTCAAAACTCCATAGGGAAGTATCATTACAACAATGTTTTGTGAATCAGTTCCCATTAGGGAATATAAATGTTATTTATCTATTGATCTCATCATCATACCCATGATTGAATTTGATGTAATCCATGGTATGGATTGGATTTCGGACCATGGTGGAAAAATTTATTGTAAGAAGAAAAAGGATACTATTTTTGATTAAGAGGATAAAGAACACCTAATCGTTAGAGCAGAATCATCACCACCTAATTATTATCTAGAGCCAGCCCCAGTAGCTCAACTAAATTCAATTATTAGGGAGGAAGAGAATGAAATAATTGTGGGTGAGGAATTGAATCTTCAAATAAAGGATATAACTATTGTGAAAGAATATGTTGATGTGTTTCTAGAGTATTTACCTGGACATCCTCCAAAATGAGAAATTGAGTTTTCTATTGATTTAATTCCGGGATCAAGGCCCATATCGAAGACCCCTTATAGAATGGCCACTATGGAATTAGTGTTACTAAATAAACAACTAGAGGACATGACTAATAAGGGATTTATTCTCCTTAGTGTTTCTCCATGGGGAGCCCCTATCCTTTTTGTTAAGATGAAATATGGATCTATGAGGTTGTGTATTGACTATAGTGAGATCAATGCTATAACAACATTGAACAAGTATCCCCTACCTCACATTGATGATTTATTCAACCAACTTCATGGAGTTAAATAATTTTCAAAGATTGACCTTCGATTTGGATATCATCAGTTTTGTGTGAAGATGAATGACATTCCAAAAACAACATTTTGAACAAGGTATGGGCATTACGAGTTTACTGTAATGCCTTTTGGATTGACTAATGAACCCTTTGTCTTCATGGATCTAATGAATAGAGTTTTCAAGTAATATATTTATGACATTTTAGTGGTATTTATTGGTGATATATTGGTATACTCCAAAAGCTGTGATGATCATCAAGATCACATGCGCATTATCCTGAATACTCTTATAAGTCATGAATTACATGGGATGTTTAGAAAGTGTGAATTCTTGTTTCGGAAGATTTATTTTCTTGGCCATATTGTATCCAATGATGAAATATCTATTGATCCTTCTAAGACCAATGAAATCCAAGAATGGCCAGTACCGATGAGTATAACTAAGGAATTCCGTTTTATTGGTTTAGTATGTCATTATCGATGTTTTGGCCAGAATTTTCCAAGTTGGCTAACCCATTAACCAAGCTCACACATAAAGGGGTTAATTTTTTTTGGACAAAATAGTGTGAAGAATGTTATGAAGATCTGAAGAGAATATTTTTCAACGCTACTATATTGACTCTAGCATCAGGGAATGATGGGTTTTTTATTTATAGTGACGCATCAATGAAAGGACTTGGTTCTTCCCTTATACTTAATGATATGGTTATTTCCTACGCATCACGACAGCTAAGAATTCATTGGAAAAACTGTCCTACTTACAATATTGTGTTAGCAGCTGTAATATTTTCTTTAAAGATATAGATACATTATATATATGGTGAAAATGTGAGATAGATACTGACAACAAGAGTTTAAAGTATATTTTCTCATAGAAAGAACTCAACATGAGGAAATGATGCTAGCTAGAACAACTCGAAGATTAGGATTGAACTATACACAACCACTTGGAGAAGGAATATAAGTTGGAATATTCTTTGAGTAGAAAATATCATGGAGTTTTGAACAAGATGATAGTTGAAAAGGATTCTATATAAATGGATCTAGTAAATATGGATATGGGAATCACCATGGAAGGTGAAACATCAATACTTTTTCAAATGGTTGCCAAACCATCTTTACTAGAAAGGATAAGGAGTTCTCAAACCAATGATGAAGAGTTTCAAAAGACGATTAAAGCTGTGAATGATGGGAGATTGAGTGACTTTCTGTATGACGATGGAATTTAAAAATTTTGGAAGGGAATTTGTGTTCCCGATATACCTAATCTAAAAAGGGAATTGTTGGGAGATGCTCATAGTTCAAATTTCTCGATACACCTTGGTAGCACCAAAATGTATAGAGATTTGATGGAAGATTTTTTGTGGGACAACATGAAGAGGGAGATTTCTGATTTTGTGTCAAGATGTATGGTTTGTCCACAAGTGAATGCTAGATGGCATCTACCTGGAGGAGTCTTGCATCCTCTTCCCATACCTGAGTGGAAATGGGATAATATTATGATGGACTTTGTCATGGGACTAATGAAGGCTCCTAGAAGGAACGATGTAATATGGGTCATTGTTGATCATCTTACCAATTCATCACATTTTATTGCTATAAGAGAATATTTACCACTTGAACGTTTAACAATACTATATATTAATGGTGTTTTAAGACTTCATGGAGTACCACCATCCATTGTTTTTTATTGTGATCCCTGTTTTACATAAATATTCTGGAAAAAGTATTCAGAAAACCCTGGATACTGAACTTCGTTTGAGCACTGCCTACCACCCCCAAACTGATCGACAATCAGAATAGACTATTCAAACGTTAGAAGGCATGTTGAGATCAAGATCACTTGACATTCACGGTATCTGGGATCAATATTTACCTCTGGTAGAAATTTCCTATAACAATAGCTTCCATTCAAGTATTCAGATGGCACCATATGAAGCTTTATATGGAAAGAGATGTCATACACCAAACTGTTGAGATGATGTTGGTGAATGAAAACTCATATGCCCTAATCTTGTAGAGGAAATGATGGAAAAGGTGAAGGTAATCCAAAGCCACATCAAAGCAGCTCAGAGTAGGTAGAAGAGCTATGTCGATAACTGAAGGAAGGATTTGGAATTTCAGGTAGGAGACCATGTTTTCTTGAAGGTATTTCCATGGAATAGTGTTATATGTTTTGGTAAGAAGGGAAAATTAAGTCCTAGGTACATCAGACCATTGGAAATTCTAGAAAAAGTTAGGGCTGTAGCTTACCGTTTGGCAATGATGCCATGTCTCCCCAAAGTTCATGATGTATTCCATGTATCACTATTGAGAACATACATGCCTGACCCAACTCATATACTCAACTATGAAGAATTAGAATTGAAACCGGATTTGTCTTATTGTGAATAGCCTTTTAAGGTTCTTGAAATAAGAGAACAAGTGTTGAGAAACTAGACGACTCATCTGGTAAAAGTTCTATGGAGAAACCATAAGATGGAAGAGGCAATGTGGGAACTCGAGGAACTTATGATAAAGAACCACTTGAGTCTTTTTATGCTATCATATTATAGAAATTTCAAGGAATAAATTATTGGAAGGAGGGGAGAATGTAAAACCCCAATCTTCCACAGTATGTTTCCCTTTGATTAATGCAATAGCTTGCATTGTACGCAACTTCAAGATTCTAACACATCACAACCAATCAAACTAGCCGTTATGAATATTAATACAAACTTTTTGAAATTTTATAAATTTTATCTTTTAAAATGGACTTCATTTTTGGATTCAAAATATCAGAATTAGCTTAGGGGGAATTTTTTGTATTTTTCTGAAAACATTCAATTTTTGATGAATAGTGAAAACACTGAGTTATAGTTTAAAACCGAAATTTTATTTAAATAATTATTTAATTTATTTAAATTTATTTTAGGTCAAAATAGATACATAATACCTATATATGTTAAATGTAATTAATTGGAGTCAGTTTATAATAATTTTAGATATATAAAAATTTTATTGATCTTTTTAGCGTCTTTCCTACATAATGGTATTTTATTTATATTTTTTAGACATTAAATAATGAAATTTATTTATGACACAATGAGGATGCATCAATTACCTAATTAATGAAATATTAAAATATTTGATATTATAAATATCCAAATAAATGTAATTTGAGACTTTTTAGGAATTACACTAATTTTATCCTTTAATATGACATATTAGGGTTGGTTAGATGAATTTTTTTCGAAGTAATAATGATTTTGTGAATTTAGAAAAAACCAAATACCAAATAGTGTCAAAATTGACATAAAACAGTTTTTAAATTAAATATTATATTATATATTGATATTCTATTACTAAAAATCTATGTTTCGGCCAAAAGATTTATATAATGATAGGTGTATCTTTAATGAACCATTTTGGGTTCTATTGGAAGTATATAGTATGTTTATTAACCATATAATAGAAAAATACAAAGAGACATGATAAATGTCAAACTATTTAACTAAGAGTTAAATATAAAGGGTAAGGTTAATATAGTGACCCAAACCTATGTAAAACCTATTGGTTGAGTGGATTTAGACCCATCCCCACCTTAGCCTTTAAATAATCCATTTTTGACACATTAGAAATCGAAAATTAGTTTATTATAAAATAATATTTCTAGCTTTTCCTAAGGTTCCCATCACCCCTCTTAGAAAGAGGTACCCCCCTTCTCTATAATTCACACCTTCAAAGCCATTTGGCGAGGCCAAAACTGACCCAAATACTATCTCAACTATCCTTCATTCATCCTAGAGGCCTTACATTAGTCATAAATCCAACCTAAAGAGCCCTTTTGATCAATTCAAAAGGAAGAACCTGAAGAAGAGGTAAATATTTCATCACCTTTTTCAAGTTCCTTTCTTCTTCCACTTCCTCTTTCGTTTGTTGCTTCCATTATAAAATAATAACTCCTATATCTTCTATATATTGTGATGTTATTATAAATATGTTACAACCAAATTCTCCAGTCTATCCATCATTTTAATGACATGTCACAATATGTTCATACGTACGACTTACCGTGTCCACGTCGTGGTTTAATTGTTATTCAATACATTATTATTTGAATGGGTATAATAATTATGTGTAATTGAGGAAAATAATAAATATAAATGATAATTATTATTTATATATGATATACCATATAATTATAAGTTATTTTAAAATCAAAAGAACGATATTTTCACTCATACGTTCGTACGGATTACCGTCTCCATGAACGCGATGAGATTCATTCCCCATCATATACATTCAAGAAAAATTTTCATTTCATGATTAAAAATAATTTTTAAAGACTTGATATCATTCTGAATATAAATAAGATACATACCATCAATAACAAATATGACTCACAAAAAAAGAATATAATGGAAAATGAATGTATTAACACCCAAAATGACGATAATACAAAGATATTATTAACAAAGAAATGATAAAAGATCATATATGATATCATGTTAATGTATATGATTTTTTTATAATTAAATAACAATTATTTCACCATTATACATGAGGTTAATCTACCCTCGACCAAGGAAATGTACAAGTTAAGGGTTAATTCTACAATCTCTTCATTATCTGAGGTTGTTTATACATAATTATCTACTTGGACCTCTTTATCAGCCACATCCATGTTTCTTAAAAATATATTCCAAAAAATGATTAAAATTTACTAGATTATGGTTTAAAGTAATTTATAACTTTGTTTGACATTTTATAAAATGGTTTAAAAGGAATCTTTCTGTCGTTTTCCAAAAATGGTACTTTATGACTTTTTCGAAAAAATTATGGTAAGAATGTTTTTTTAACATATACGGCGGGTGTGGAAATTTTCTTCCATTATAACATCATCAAATGTTCCCTTACAAGATTATAAGAATATTTTCAAAATAAATTTTTTCTTTATAATTATGTGACTCTTAAATAATTTCAATATAGAAAGATATATTGTCTAAAAAAGGTTTTGATTTCATCTTTGTCAACATCCTTTGATGGATTTTAAGCATATTTGAAGTTGATTTTTTATGATACAAAAATTCCATATTGTATTGAAGTTTTTGTGATATTTTTGACTGTGGATGTGTTATTTTTACACAATTCATGGTTTATGGATAAATTATTGGAATTTTGTATACTATTTTAATACGAATGATTATGTTATGTTTAAACCTTTTAATATGTGTATTTCATTGGACTTAGTAGTGATGGGTGGTCCCTCTATTGCTCCTCGATGCATCGATAGGTCTAATGAGACAAGCTAGTGTCTTGGCACAAGGACTTGAAAAAATATTATTTTTAGTCTTGGAAGAAGGCCTTGAATATGTGGTTATGAAAGTCTGGCATTATGCATTCCATCATTATGAAAGTGGCTATTCATATTGCATGTGATTATTTGACCAGTATAATATCATTGTGAGTAAGTAAATGGAATTATTTTTATAATTATTTTCCATATTATGATGGAGTTCATGTTAAAAAGGTTTTTTTAGTTTTCTACATTGAATTAAATTTTTATTCTTATTTATGAAATCTTATTCTATATTGTTATCCTTACTGAGCATCTGAGCTCACCCCTTTCTATGTTTTATTTTCCCCAGGATGCGAAGAAGTATATTATGACTGACCTTCAGGGATAGTCTATGGGATATTAGTTTTGTCTATGGATTCAATGTTGTTGTTGTTTTAATTTTATGATGTAATGTAAACCTTATGAATGTATCTAGTACTTATAAGGCTACTAAACTAATCAGTTTTTTGAGACTTGATCTTTTGTGATCATACCAATAATACATAATAATGCACCGACTCTGGGATTACTGGGTTGGGCGTAACAATTAAGGCTGTAAGAGGCACTTCTAGGCTTGAGATATATTGAATGTTATTATTGTAATATCCATCTATTTACATGAAAGTACATTTCCTATATACATTCTTGGGATGATCATAGGAAACCACGATGCTCACCTTCTTAGGGTAAATAGAAAAACCATCCTCTAAACTAATATTACCCATGATTTTATCCTTACTGATACAAAATAGGCATTTACTAAGCTTCATAAAGAGCTGATACTCTCTCAGTGTACTCGAAATGACCGCATAATGGTTTTCTTGGCCATGTATAGTGTAATAATACACAATGATGTCATATAAAAAGACCACTAGAAATGAATCCATGTACAAGTGAAAAACATGACTCATCGTAGCCATAATGATTTTCAGAATATTCATAAGTCCAAAATGGATATCCATATACTCATAATAGCTATACCTTCTCCCAAAATGATTTATGAGGTTTGTTTGATATCCTCACATGCACCTAACGGTAGCCCGACCTCAAATCGATCGTTGAGATAATAGTCGTTCCTCAATGTTTGTCGAAGATGTCATCTATATTAGGTAGTGGGTAATTACTCTTCACAATAATATAGTAAAATTAGCATAAATCCATGAACAACCAATGGGTACCATTCACCATATTGACGAATAGTATTGGTGAACCACAAGGTGTGGTACTATGAGTGATAAAATCTTTTCTATTTAGATATTACAAAAGATTCTTGTGTTTTTGGAGCTCTATACATGTCGTCCTATAAGGAGGAATGGACACTAGTGAATCACCTGGAACTATATTTATCATAAACTCCACCTATCTCAGAGGAGGCATGCTTGAAAATTTTTTCGGTAAGACATACCTAAAACATTTGACAGCATGAGTGAATTCAACAAGCTACATTCCCCAAACGATCATAAAGGGACTCACAATCTGGCATGTCACCCCACCTAGTCCCTGAATCATAAGTCTAGATCATCTATCTTGAATATTATATTTCCATTATAAACATAAGTCCTTCCCTCATTTTATTTGAAAGACACATACCTATGATAGAAATCTACATGGGCTTGATGAGGAAGAAGCCATTTTTTACTGATAAAGACGTTAATTCTAGTGGAGTTAAAGGAAAAGAAACTCCATAAGAAATGGTACCCAACTATCCCAATGGTGTAACACATTTCATTAGATTATTCCCTCTGAACTAACCCCTATCGGCATGTTAAGAGTCATAAATACTCTAGAGTATTTAATCACTAAGCCTTGACCTTCCATAGTTGTAGCAGATTGAAATGACTGTGACGAACCTATATTCAAAAATCAATAAACTAAATTCAAGGATAATAGAATAGTACCTCATAAAATATAATTCAATGGACATTATTCCTTGGTAATTTGATTCCCTTCATAAATATGGAATGAATGGTGACCCTGAGATGCTTCTTGACTAGCCTAGGAAGGCCTGATATACTGAGGTCGAATATCAAAATCATGAATGCTTCATCCATGTCCACCTCCCATCCCATATCATTTGTTAGAAGGAAAATTCATATATTTATTTGTATTAGTTGATCATATACCTCTAATCGGTGTCGGTACAAATCCCCTCTCATAGGATACTAGAAGAAATGATTAGCAAAAGAACTAATGTTGTCCCATCATATTGTAAGCTAGGCACCCGATTGGGTTCTTCATGCTCTAAGGATTATTATGGATTGGATTTAAATAATATTGAACCACAAAATATAATATGTTTTATGTGATATTGATGGAACATCCACCTTATGTACCCTTTAAGCAATTCTTCCAATGGATAGAGAAACCATTGCCTTGCCTCAGAACTGAACTGCCCTGGCTCACACTGCCAACCTCTTTAGGGTTCTTTTCTATAAACTGATCCTATTTAAATATGTATGTAACCATATTCAACCTGAATACATTCAAATTCAATCAAATGGTGAAATAAATATGGTTCTAAAAATGTCTCGTAATCTTTTAGTTATCTCTGGTCGAATACGAAATAAAATAATATAGCTTAGTGGAGGGAGAAAATTACTTTAACATGGTCTTGTAAAACTACTGATGATACAAAAACTCCCCATGGTAGTCCATTAATAAACTCTATATAAATAATCCATCATTGAAGGCCTTCCTGATTTCCACCTAGATCATATACGAATTTCAATCATCATGATATATGGCATCCCAACAACGCTTGATGGAGACAGAGAGAATGTATGTAGTAAGATAGACCATCCAATATAAAGGTGTCTTGATAGGGTTGTAGATCAATATCATGGATTCTATACGAAAATCTACAACCCATTGTCTAGTATAACATGAAAAGTTGGTGGGATTATGCTGCTGAATCTCCAAAACTAGTTCATCCATTGTAGGGGCATGCTGGGGAGAACCATAAATAGACTACATAAACCGAAAGAAACTATAATGGAACTGGTAATTTATGCTCAGTGGATTATAAAAAGGATGTGTCTTAAGTGGCACTATACGTGGTTAAATTAGTGGTTCCAAGTCCAGCACCTCCAAAGAAAGATCACCACCACCTTAGTGGCTACCTGGATGGTCATGCAGAAATCATAGATGACATTCCATTAGTGATGCCAATCAGTGATAATGTCAATATGGCCTATATTTTGGGGGAGATGGAGATACATGATGTCGTGGTTTCCCATATCCCAACTAGTGCTACAGTTATAGATGACTTGTAAGGAAATTTTTATGTTTCTTATAGGGATATTGTTATTATTTCACTAGTGGAAATGGTGCAAGACATCTTCTAAGGTGGTACCATCCCTCAAGTGGCTAGCTCCACTACACTGGTTCTTATTCCTTAATTGAAAGACCCATATTCATTGAGTCTATACAAAAAAAATTGTATTTTTAATTTCACATCCATGTTTTTGGTAAGTTTTATTAAAAGGAGGTTGTCCTAGTTCATCCCTTGTTGGATTTAATATGATCAACATAGTTTTGTTAAACGCATGACTATTCGTGATGCTATTGCTTTGGCACAAGAAATGATTTTACATTTGACCCAAAGGGTGACTAGGTCCAATATCTCCATCGTGTTGGAAATCTATAAATCCTATGACCATGTTTAATGGTCGTTCATTCTCATGTTAATATCCTGTGGGTGTATTTCAAGTGAGTTAATTGAAATTCTGGTTAGATACTTTAGTTCACCCAATATGTCTATTTTTTTATTTGGGAATTTCTATGGATTCATAAATGGTAATTGGAGTGTTATGAAAGGATATCCTCTATATCCATGTTCATTGATAATGGTTCATTATTCCCTCAACATAATCATTAACAAGGCCATACTTGATGGTAATGTTACTCTATTTTGTTTCAAAAACACCACTACACGAGTATCTCATATGATGTTCATCATTTATAAAATCCCTTTTGTTTAGAGAAGAAAAAATTCGATTTGTGGTATCAAGAAGGTAATTAATGTGTATTTTATTTTAGAGTGGGAAGAGTGTGAATCATGGTAAAATAAGTATCATCATATCACGTCATTTCCCATAAATGAGATACAAATATATCAAATCAATACTCGATATTCAGTAGTTATGCAACCCAATGGAATACCTATGTACTCTGATATCTCTATAATGGAAACACATTCACAATTTTCACATGGTGGAAGAGCAGATCCCCATCCATTTCTCTTATTAGAAGAACACTTTTCTTTATTTTTGGTATATGATCAATTTAGTAAACTGTGTTCCCTCCTCTATAAAAGTTCATGTGATCTTTGTACTTAAATCTCCAAATTCTACCAAATCAATCATTGAAAATTCAAGGGATTATTTTATATGGGATGCTCAATCATAGAGAATGAATCAAGGGGTATTGCTTTCAATATATGAAAAACCAGATAGGGATGGAGGTATTAATATTAAATGTTTTCTCTAACCCTTCATTCTCTATATGGGAATATTTCAAGGAATACTATTTAATAGAGGATCCTATTGGGGTAATACCCATGAAATAAGTATGACCCCTTCTATAAGAAAAAGAAGGGAAACATGTCCAGTCTATGGTTCTTGATCCAAGAAGATTTTCATTTCATTAAAACCCAGACCCAATGGATCATTGGAAATTGAGAAAACATCATATTGTTTCATAAATAGGCTAGAGAAAAGAAATGTTATATTGGATTTACCACACATATCATGACCATCCAAGAAAATATTATTTAGCCATATTTCATTCAGGCTATTTTGAACAAGTAACAATGAGATACATTTGATAAAATAGAGATGAGTTCCAAATAGATCATATGCATTTTCTTGACTTCTTCATCATGTGACTTCTCAGTGAAAGGCTATATATACTATGTTACTTTTCTATTTGGGTAGCATTGAGAGATAGGGTGAGAGTCTATAGTGTAAGAAAATTCCTAAAAATTTGTTCTTTTTTGTATTTCGTATCATAAATCATATTATCTCTATTGGTGAAAATATTAGGAGCACTGTTATCCCATTGGTGTCATAGTTTTCTTGAAATAATAACACTTTCACGTAGTCCTCTTACCGCCTTTTATTCTAAGGTAAATGGGAAGAAAGAATTTGGATATTTTTTGGTTGTTTCACTATTATTTCTAATTATGAGAATTTTAAGTCAAAAAAATTTTATTTATGATTATCCAGTTTCAAATAATTATGAAAAAAATTTACGGTGGGGTCATTCATTTTTTTGCCTGTTGTTGGATAATATCTAAAGTGAGAAACAACATACAGACTGAGGGGGTTTGGTTCATGAGTATAGTTATTGTGTTTAAAGCTGGGTGTATTCTTATTGATTTGTTCTAGCATCTTATCCATGAAATGGAAATAACTTCGTTCATAGAATTTAATACCTATAGTCTTATAATTCCCTCAAACCGGAACCCCTATATAGAAGAAAGATTTGCTGGACCCATCCTTGATCAGGACTCAAACTCAATATGGATGAAACCTATTCATTAGAATTCAAATGTCATGGAGAAATAGTTCGCAATAGATGGGAAATAGTTATTTTTTAATACAAAACAAAACAAGATAATGGAGACTCCACTCAGATATAGGTTATGCAACTAGTTACGTGTATCAAACTGTGAAGGGACAATAATATCTAGATCACATTGAACTAAATAGATTTTCAAATACATTATTATTCATTGAGTATCCTTGTATGTACTCCTAGGATCATCTATTATTATGTTAAGAAAACTAGGAGTCTCATTAGCAACATCATTGATCTATCTCACACACGACATGAGGGGTACAAAGAATAAAATTATTTTGATTCTAAGGTCCTAAAAGTTGGATTTATCAAATTATTTGATGGATCGTGTTATGTGCCACATGAAGGTGCACATATTGTTATTGGGGATGTTTTATAGATTCATTATTTTATACCCCACTAATTTTCTGTAATGTTTCCTCATTTCGGTTCTCACTAAACCCATGAAAGTGATTGACATAATAAAATATAGAATTTATTAGTAGAACTATGATAGATAGTGAATGAAATAAATGAAGTATCATGCACCTGAATTTATGATAAATTGTTCACACCTCTATTCCTGATCATAAATCCATATATAGGTGATAAGAATTATCATAGAAGAATCACTAGATGAAACCTACTACCAACAACTATGGTCGGTTCAGGGTCAAGGTATCGGATAACGGAAGAGGATCCGGTATATGGAATGTTAAATGAATGGAATAGAGGAAACAAACTATTAAATTGCAGTTGGAATCTTTATTTAGAGGTATCCCTTTCATTATGGAACATTGATTTATTCATATTTATTTTTATTTATATGGTTATAGATGTCTTGTTCATATCAATTGTGTCACCCATTCAAAATTTATAATGGAGAATTGTGTTTATAAACAGAAATTGGAATGTCATGTAACTAGGAAATTACAAGTATGTCTTTTATCTTGATAGAATAAGTCATTCATATTGAATTGATTGAGTGAACTACCATTCCCAATTTAGAGGTACTCAACTCTTCAATTTCAATTATCATCAATAAATCAAACCAACCAATGTCGTGTAATTGTGTAATTAATCTTTCATCATAAATATATAAGGGAAACACCATTTAAATTGATGTTTTCACTTTAATTTAACCTATTATATCATTATCTAAAAAAACTTTCACACCACAATACATAATAATAAGGGTCACACAAAAAGAACATGCAATACATGTAATATACACTGAAAAGTAGAGATTTCTCAGATTAGTGAATTAAATTAAATTCCTAATAGTTTATAGTATGATGAATACTTTTATACTCTCTAATATTATTGGGAAATTCCCAAACAACCCATAAAAATTGTATCAATATTGATAACTACTAAAAATAATTGCATCACCCAATGGTGAAATTTGTGAATATGTAACAACACAACCAATAACAGTAGTTACCCATCCAAGGTAATTTGTGTTTCCCCTATATATAGCCCAGCTACCCCAAATAACAATCTCATTAACAAATTACAATAAACTTAGTCTCCTATGAAATACCTCATATAGTAATAAATAATGAAAACATGATCTAATACTACTTTGTAGTGTCCCTCCCTAGAAACCAATGAGTGGTGCACTAAGACGATGGGCCAAAAGGGCCCAAGCCCACCGACCTATATGCCAGAGGCTTGTGAATAGAATCTGGGTCCCTAGGTGTGTCCTTGTAAAGGAAATTCCCTCCTAGATCAGAGTGGAGCACAACAATATAATAAATAATAAATAGTGGAAACATTCACTATATGTGGAGGATGAGTAACCTACCATAAGGGAAGTAATAGTAAGAAAACACAGGCCTCTGGAATAATAATAATACAACAAGAAATATACATTTACAAGTAGAAGACGAATATATAAATAGATACAAAATATAATGACCATGATTTCATGTAACTATATTAAACGAGTGCATGGGGAATAAGGGATACAGTCATAGAGTGCATGCAATTTAAAAACAAAAAATTCTAAAAACTAGATACTTCTAGCAACACAAGCATATGCTCAGTCCTCTTCTCCTATGATCCATTCAATATCTATCGATCATGCATCATTTCCTGGAGTCTTCTATTTATCAATACCCTCAATAATAAATTCTTCTTGGTTACCAAGGGAAGCCCAAATAGGATATGAGATTTTCTCATTAAGCTACCACATATAGTGTCTAAATCAATCCAATCTATTCATTATAAAATTAAAAGTATGTCAAAATAAATTAATTTAAGGTGATAAATATATAATAAATAATTCATTCAGGTTTCCTCAATGGATACCTGACTTATACAACATAATTCGGCCTAATATGTATGTAAAAATAAAATGAATTTGTAAAATTTAATGATGTCTTTAAACATGTCATCATAAATAAATTACCATGTGAGGGCTGACCCTAGGCTTGTGGTTTGTCCTAGTGGACACCTTCTTATAATATCACTCAATCTTATAATGATTTAATAATATTTCATTACCTATAATGGAAAATAATCCATTAAATCTAGTGTGGAATCATTATACTATAAATGGTGATCATGAATGGAATCCCAAGGGTCACTACAAGATCTCCCTAAATACCCAATGTCATAGAGTCTGTCAAAGTTGACCTATAAATATTTCCCACATATCACTCGGGGCATGGTGTAAGAATAAGTACTAAACCCATCCTTGGTATCTCACATATGGTACTGAGTATCACCGGAGGCATTGTATAACTATATTTCTAATGATTTCGTCCACAATTTTTCCCCTAAGGAACTATTTTCACTCATGGTTATAATAAAACACCTAGGGATACTTTAAAAGGAAATCCAATCATTTCTACTAATGTTTCCAATAGTTGCTTCATGAAAAATAGAGATTTCATCCATGATATTCTTATGTAGGGACCTATGTTCTCTCCCGATCCATAAGAAAACAAGGAATAACTTTGAAAATCACATGTATTCAATAAAAAAATATCATGCACAAAAAATAAGAAAATGAGCGTACACATTTTATTTTTCCAAGGCAGTTACGGAATAATGCATAAGAAATTTGGCATTGAGAGTAAGCCAGAGAATTTTTCTATATTTCATGATGAATCTTAACGAGATCAACACTAGAATCATCAATCAACATTCCAAATCGAAAGGAAAATCCATGTCTTGGAAGGGAAAAGTTTCTATTGTGAACTCAGTCAACACGTCAACATTTGTGTATTCTTTTTCCCTATATAGGTGTCCTAGAGGACTTCTAAAGAAACTAAAATGTTTGATCAGAATCATTTTATGTATTGGATCTCTTCATGAGATGAAATTAATCATTGTTTTGTGGTAATAATTCATCAAAACTTTTGAAAATCGGAGGCTTATAATCAAATATTTGAGAGGCTTCAATGATGGACCAATTGCTATGTTCACATAGAATATACTTACATCCAATGGTCCCTCTTGTGATTTTGTAGTTAACATGTTCTAGGGTAAATTATATGATGGATATTCACATTACTTTGGATCATCGGTCTGACTCTTAATCTATTTTTTTCTTCAAGGACATTAAGAAAAATTATAAATGGCTTCTGATCCGACATTCTGATCTCTATTGAGGGAATACCTACTGGATTGATCATCTGTGTTGGAAAAGGATGAGTGTTCCCTTTCGATCATATTTAGTTGACCATTTCAAATTTTATATCACACTACAACACACTATATTTTATTACTTCATAGGTAGCACTGGATGTTCAGAGATATACCTTTATGAATGTTGACAATATTTTATAGAGACATAGTAATAATGGTAAAATCAATCCTAAGGAATACAAAAAGATGATGAATAGGAGACCACAAATGACTCCATAATGGCTTATTTAATTTAAAGAAAGCTTCATAAATCCATCCAGGTTTATGCTCATATGGATGAGTTGGAGGAACTAGTTACCCAGATGTGAGAACATATAGCGAGCTATACAATACATTTCCTTATAATTCCCTCTCAATCTTAGTGTTGGTGAGGATATTCAACGTCTTTTAATTGACTGCAATTTTCTACGTCCTCGTGGAAGAATACAGGGTTCATATTTGGAACTAATCTTCATATAATGGGGTCTATTGAAGAGCTACTTCTATTTATCTGTTGTGATGGGCTGATAAATTAGGTTAATCACCTGTTATTAGCAGCTATAGTATCCATTCTCGCTACTATTTGGAGGGCATAGAATGGGAAAATGTTTGATGACCAGGATCCATCCACTCATGCTGCCATGGCTGATGCATAGATGTCTATTATGCTGAAAAAAGTATATAATGAAGAAATGAAAAATGATATTGAGGATTTGAATATACTTAAGCACTTGGGATTCGTAGGTAAAACAAAACAACCACTTGTCTTAAAATCTATGAAATGGATAACACCCATTGGAGGGTGGATAAAAGTGAACATCGACGGTTTGGCCCTAGGTAGACCAGATCCATAGGGTTGTGGTGGTGTCTTATGAATATACCATGGTTTTTTTCCAAAGGTTCATTCATTACTATATAGGGATATGAACTACAAATGAAGTTCAGATGAGGTCTATGATTTATTCCATAATGTATTATGTCAATCATAAATGGCATTCCCATTGGAGTGAATCTAACTCTTATAATATTGAAATAGCTTTCAAGCCTAGAATGAGGAGTGTCCCATGGAAACATATACCTCGGTTGATTGAATGTATAAATCATGAAAATCATCTCAACCTTATTGTCTCACATGCATTTATAGAAGTCAACAAGGTGGTAGATTCCCTATCAAAGATGGTGGTCCTTGAAGCGTGATCAATGTGGTCCTTTCAAGAACCTAACTATTGTATCAATTTGGTGAATAATGACATGCATGTGGGGGTCCAACCTTGGGTGTGAAAAACTCCTTGTATTGTCTAATATTTTTTATTGTAATTTAATATTTTAATAATTATTTTTAAGACCAAGCTTTCCTAAAACATTGAAATTCTTGGTATCATAAGGAATGATCACATGACATAAAGAATAAGCATAAGGTGGCATCCATAAATCAGTTTAAATGAATTTTAAAGCTTAAACATCATCCTTGAGGGAATAATTCAAGGTCTATTACTCATCATAATTAAATTAATATATTTAAATATTTTATCAAAGGTGAGTCACCCCTTAATGGAGTTCAAACAAATTGAGTAAAATGGAATTACACCTTTAAAGGAGACGCAAACCCATCATAGCTGCTAAATTCAAGGAGATAAACCAATGTTTTGATTCAAAACACACTAGGATCACACCATACATGGTAATGAATTTAATTTAATTTACATAGATATTTGAGGCATCACCTGAAGTATTTGGCAGGCGACACTATGGTTCACTTTATATAATGTTAAAAAAACATATGTAATGAAACTTATTCACCTACCTTTGGTTCATAGAAGGCCACTCAACATTTTTATACCTCCAAATTGAGAAAAAAATTTAGATGTCAGAGAAATGTACCAACACCCTAAAAATGTGGAAAGTGATGTCACACCAAAATTACACAACATATGAGAAGTTAAACATACAATTAAAGGACGTGGTGTATAACGATTACCTCTATTTGTCCAATACATTCACGATAAAATGATTTATATGAAAGATAAGGGAGATACAGAAAAAACTATAAGTATGAGGAGGAAATGATCTTGTTATGTTTTCAATTGGAAATGAGAGGGATGATAAGGGTTTTGAGATTTAAAAATATGTGAGGGAAATGGTAATTTGGCCTTTAATTACTCGACCAAATGGTATGGTCGCATGATTTTCCGAATCATGTTCCAAGTATGCACTTGGTTATAAATTTGGGTGTGGAATGGATTAGGCATATAGTTTGGATAGTCATATATAAGTTGTGTGGAATCTACTTCAAAAATATGATAGTTCCCCTCACATGAGAGGGCTCCCTGACACACAATTACACACAATCTTGTCGCCCCTACCCCTTTCTATTACAACTCAACATAGTTTCTCCTAATAGTGAATCCCAATATGATTCTCAAAACATTAGGGCTCCAAGTTCCAAACTAGCCTCATAAACCCTCTAGACTTCCAAGACTCAATTAAGAACCATTACATTGTATACAAAAATTAAATGAAACGGAAAAAATAGTCTGTGCCTTTATGAAAATATAGTATGTTAAAGTGCTTCCAAATTATTATTATTTTATGGTGGTACATAGACCATTACCTATTACATGTTTATTATCATTTGGTGGTGGTTCTTATAACCATTATCAATATGTTCTAGAATGGTTGAGTGAGAGATAAGGCATTTACATTGTTTACATTTTTCAAAACAGATCTTAAAAGATTCCACAAATCTATCCCCTTTATCAATTATATTATAAAAAAACAAGAAGATATAACCTCTAAAAATACAAAACCATATATCTAGTCTTAATATCTAATATGGGATTCTAGTTTATACAACTCAATGAGATTCTATATGTGGGAAAATGTGGAGTCTCTAATATTTTATTTCATGAAAAAACGCTCAAGTATTCATTTCTAATAGTGATTTAATTTAGATGATCCACATAAATCACCTTGGTTAATTTTTGAAGTTTAATAAAATAATAATCTTACAATATGATTATTGTAAACTATTAGAAATAATAAAAACTTATACCCTAACTATTTATGGTGAAAATTGAGAATTAGTATCACAAAGTCCTCATGGGTCACCTACAAAAAATACCTCTATCCTTGGTTATTTTTATAGATAAAAAATATGGGGTAAATCATTCTTATAAAGTAAGAGTGTCATATTTTCATGTTTCCTAGTGTAAAGGAAATATGTATATTGTTCCATGATTTATTTACATCATGAACTCCAATTTTATGTCATTAATATATTTTAAAAAAATTATAGCAGTATACATACAATTCTATACCCCACCTAACATCGAGAAGAAAATAAAAATAATCCAAGACAAGACAAAAAGCATAATAAAATGGAATACCTCAAATAAGGGGTGTTTTATTCTCCACAACATTCAGTTTTCTAACATTGTTAATCTTTATATAATCACTACTCTAGAATAAGTCAGGTAATTTTTCATGCATTACATTTTTCCATTTCCATGTTTCCTCTTCAAACTAACAATGCTTCCTTAGTATCCTCAATAATGAAATAGTTCATATTAAAAGGGTATTTTTTTATCTGTCCAAAACATGTAAAAATTAATGTATAAAATTCATGTCCATATCAAGAGTAACATGATCCTAACTGATTACATGATTTGCATTAGGATGATACTAATTTTGTTGAGAAACATAGAATAAAGTATCAATAACACCGAATCTTAGTGGTATTGATAATTAGTATCAAACCATGCAATGTATTATATAACATAAATTTTCCCTTAAATCATGGTATTAATGTACCCTATTTCACAAAGTTCTAGTGGAGAAGATTTTAAGACACATTCAAGAAATCATGGTCACAGATTTCAAAAGATGAATATTGATGCAGATTATATGAATATGGCATTTGAATGGATTATGATGAAGCCTTCCAATTTTGGGTCATTTTTAATTTTTCTATAATCTATGGAATATAACTATGAAAAATAAAGATGTCTTTTCCAATTCCACTAGATGTTATGGATATGGACATGGACAACCGTACATATCCTAAAAATGTGGCAACAACATTGTCTCCTGAAACTATTATTTTTGAATAATTCAACTTAAGGAATATTATCCTCCCATAAACTACAATGTCCATGACATATGGTTTGATCATATCTTCTAATGATTGAATAGTAAATCCCAACTATTCATCTCTCTGTGTATTATATAGTATTATCATAGTTAATTGAATTCCAAGAGTCTTTTATAATGACTTCCAAAATAAAAAATTAGAAGAACGATTACTCATAACATAGAGGGACCTGGTTTCTTACATGAAGAAACCAATTATGCTCAATATAATTGTCACACCGCTATCAGAAGATAACTCTAACATGAAAAATGGGTTGTTTACTGAACAATATATTTTATCATACCGAGACCCATTCAAATGTGATCATAAAATAGTGGAAATAGTGCATTCCAACTGTCCATCTATCTGTTTGTTATATAGTATTCTTATAGTTAATTGAATTCCAAGAGTCTGTTATAATGACTACCAAAATTGAAAATTAGATGAACGATAACCCATAACATATTTGGACATGGTTTCTTATAATAATAAACCTATTATTCTCTATATAATTGTTACACAACTACCAGAAGATAACTCTTAACTCCCAAATGATTTGTTTACCGAACAAGATTGATAAAATGTAACAAGTGATTAATAATATGATAGGGTATGATTTTTTCATGAAAAAAAAACTACATTCTAAAAGGAAAGAAATATAATAAATTCTAACTACATGAAACATGAATAAGTAAATACATAACAAAATTGAATACCAAGACTGAAAAATATCAAAATACAGTTGAAGATAAATAATGTCGAAAGTCTAACACTCCAAAGAGAATGAAATTTTCACCAATGTGGAACCATTCTAGAAATAGATACATACACTCTCTAGCTCTATCTTCAATAACCAAACCATAATTTCAACGGTCACTATTAGAGAAATATGACATATTAACCTTCACTATATCTTAGTAGAAAACATATGAAAATCCACCAAATTTTCGAAGTAGGGGTTGGGTATATGTCCCAAAATTATTTCCCCAATGACATCCCAACACAAGAAACCATGACAATAAGTAGTTATTAAATTTCATATTAAATATAAGATAACATACAAAGTTTATATATGAAACCAAAGAAACATAAAAAAAATATAAATAAAAAAAATTCTTTTTTGATTAGAATAATAATTTCAACTACACATCGATGCACATGAAGAAAGATTTCATGTAACTATGGACCTCCTAATACTTGTGAGTAGTGAGTCATCCTATCACCAATCAATCATTTTGTAACCAAATATGATGTTGGTAATTTGGACCATGAACCCTCCTTGATTATTATTATTTTATTTTGGCACTTACAACCATTACCCATCCAATTTTTATTCTCATTTTACAGTCCTATATTTGACTATTACCCATCCCACATGAACATGAATGCATGATAAAAATTTAATGCCAAATCTATAATAAAATTTTGAATAAAAATAAAATCATTTAAATCCCACCACTTAAAACCACATCAAACATGGGTTTTCCAAATAAATTCTACTATATATTACCAAAAAATAATAAACATTATTTTGAAAAGACCAATAAATCATGTTCTAGAATGGATGAGTGGGAGGGAGACCATGTACCTCAATTAAAGTTTTCTTAAATTTTATTAAGGGATTCCAAGGATTAACCCCTTCCTTTCATTCCTCCATTAATACCCAAGAAGATCTAAACAATAAAAATATGAACCCATAAATTTTATCTTATACACTGATCTGTGTTCCATGTAAAATAAATCAAGGTGATCCAAGATTAAGATAAAGTATGAGACACCATTCTTCTACTTCATAAAAAATAATCAATGAGTAGTTTTCATCAGAGTTCTGATATCAATGTTTACAAAAAATAACCAAGTTAAAAATTGTATGTGAAGAGAATGAAGAAGTTTAATGTTTAAGTATTTTCAACCATTTTTTCATAATATAAATCACAGGCCTAACTATTTATACTCTAAATTGAGAATCTATATCATAATTTCATCGAGGGTAACTTACAGTAATATGAAAACCATCTTAGTTATTTTTCTTAAGAAAACTAAAATTACGACACAAATCATTCCTATGAAAAAATTATATCATAAAAATTGATTCATTTACTAAAGGAATATTATGTATTTTTTCCTAATTTATTTATTTCATAAAGTCCACTTTTGTGGTATAAATATATTCTAACCATAATTAGAACAGTTGAAATACATTTTCATCCTCCACATAACATCCTAAAGCTCATATAATGACATTAATATGAGAAAAAAAAGCGTAAAATGATGCCATAATTTAAACAGAAGTTTTATATACATCCCCTCCCCCTTAATAAATTGTTTTATTAGATATTTAATATTATCTTGGTAATTAATTGTTATAAATTGTAACATAACTATTATGAAGTCCCATACCATGAAAATGGTTAATCAAAATTCTACATGATAATATAGAAAATGAAGTATGAAGGTCATCTATAATAACAAATACATTGACTTCAAATAGGATAAAATTGGTGGGAAGGGAATATTTTGACATTGAAGAAAAGGGAGAAGCATAAATAATAATAACGAGTCACTAAGATCATTGATCACAATAAAATGAATGATTATGAGAATGTCAACATCCACAAAACTATAAAGAAAACATTTGAGAATATACCATCATTTTATTGGACATGAAAAAAATAGGATAAAATTTTCATTCTTATTATCCATTTATTTTGGTTGAGAAATTCCATACCATTTTAACTAATAAAATAAGGAAATATTATTTCTTGATAAGTTTAATTTCTTTCATTAATCAATTACAACCACAATCTCATATTTGTTTTGAAATAAATGAGTATTCAAGATGTATTTTTCTTGACTAGAGTAATTAAATAAAAATTGAAAGGACCACATAAATATAAAAGGGATAATCAAACTATTGTATCTATTATTGGAAAATAACAAAAACCAAAATGGTTAGCATAATGGAAAGATGATTATCAAAATGAATCAACATTTTAAATTCATAAGTAATACCCATTGATCAAAATAAATCATTCTATAAATGGATAACCCTATATCAATAAAAAAATCAATAATCTAAATATTAAATAGGGTTTTAAACTCAATTGTTACTTTATACCCTCCATATTACAAGACCAAAAATAGGGTGATAATATTAATCTTTTAATAAAAAAATAATGTTTCAATCCCACAGTTATATATATGATAAAAAATTATATTTATCTTTAAAACCATTTATGTAAAAAAGGAATAATACTTACTTGGATATCACATAAGCCAGTGGATAATATAACATCATTTTCTCCTTTGGTTCTATGTTCAATCCTAGAAACCTTATCATATTATATGGGTTGATTCCCAACCATTAGGTTATCCTTTTTCCTAAATTTATATCCTTATAAAATTCTCATAAATTTTATTAAGACCCTTGACAATAATATTAATCATATAATATAATATAAACCCTAATGGTTCAAAATACATTTAAATTTATGACCAACATTAAACTCATAAACCAATGATGGTAACCATAAACCTTAAGTTTATGTTAGATTAAAAAATCCTAATCTCCAAATTTATCTAAACTCTTATCTAATAGAAATGAAAATAGCCCTGAGCCCGCACTACCAAATATGATCCTAAAAACATTACATTTTTGGATTTCATTCCACTGAAGGTGAACCAATTTTCATAATCCAAAACATACAACATCAAATTGAAATTTTAGATCAATTGCATACTCAAGGACCGTTTATGTTTATTGTTTCAAATAATTAGGAAAAACACTTGCATAAATAATACCCAAGGATTCTACAGAGTATTTTTTCTACTATAACCTGATTTTAATATTCCATATCTAGTCTTAAATATCCCTTAGAAACAATAAACTGTTAGAAAAAATTTGTTTACATAATAAATTTAATCATCATTCATGAGAACATAGGGAATAATAAACATAATAAGGGTGAGATCAAATGATCAGTAAGGGTAAACATAATAATTAACAATTTAATTTCATCATTGAGTATACAAAGAGTATGATGATGTAATAAAAGATCATGAGAATAACATATGAATATTTACACCCATTAATGTCTAAATATTAAATAATCATACATGGTATAAAAATTTATCAAAGTTAAGAGTCAAAAAAATAACTTATCATGAGACATGTGATTTTAATCTAAATAAATGGAATCATAAAAAACCTATACAAAACACAAAGAATACATTTTTCTATATTTTTATCATTTTATTCATAATCAGTTTTAAAACCATCTCAGAATTAACTTTATACATGTTAAATGCATAAGATACACCCTCTAGAAACTCCATCATTATTTCCACTAATGAAAAATAAAATTACCCTTTTTGGAGAAATATCTGGGAACATCCATCATTTAAACTATATTAGGGTCACCTGATGCTATCTGAGAGAACCCATCATTTAAAATATGTGAAAAAAATGTGAGCTACAAAAGGGATCAAATATTCATTTATGTTGTGAAAGGATAAATCATTCATCAACCATAATATATTTTTATAGTTTATGAATAAAACATTCAGAGTTATTAAATTTTCAATTATATAAATAATAAATGTTCTTTCATACCATGATTAACCAATCTAAAAGAAATGTCTCTACAACAATATCATAATCCTTAAAAATGTTATGTATATAATAAATAAAAAAAATCCCTAATTTAGTAAAAGTATTATTAATGGTTGTTGTTAAAATTTAATATAGTTAAATTTAAGAAGCCATTAAAAATAATATTTATTAAAAAACCCTCATTACATTGTGTAATATGAAATTATTTCATCTTTGATGGATTTTTTTTGAAATATAGAATGGAAAATTTCTTAATAATAAAATTTTGTAAAATTTTTAAAAATTATTTAAAATCTAAAACAGTATTAAACTTTAATGAAAGCATTTTTTTAAAAAAACATAGAAACATAATAATAATAATTTAAAACATTTATTTGTCTTGATAATTTAGAATTCAAATAATGAAGAGTGTGTTAAAACTAAAATTCCTTTAAAATTATCAATATATGTCAAAAAGTTCCTCATTGATAAAATAAATATAATATTCCATTTAAATATTTTTAAAAAATAAAATTATTTTTAAAAATTAAATAAAATAGTAATCGTAAAAAATTAAAACATTTTTTGAAGACATGGATTTCAAAGATAAATTATTTTTAACAGAAGAGATAAATGCAGTTGGATTTATTTCAAAAACATTATCAACCAATTTATGAAAAACATATGAGGAATTCTATACTATTTCATGATATTTTTATCAATAACCAAAATATTAAAAAAAATATGTTGTTAAAGGATATAAGATTATATTATTTCTTCCCAACAAACCTTCACTACTAATAACCTAGAAAATATAAGAGATTGTATCATATTTTCTTTCCCACATTAGTAACTCCTCAATCGAAATACTCATGAGATAATAAAATAATATGAAATTTAAATATCAATAAAATATTGATATTCCTTATATAACCTTTTATATGGTTAGTATATACACATCACAAAAGATGATATGTTTATAACATGAAACATGTCTCAAAAGAATGCAGTTTGAGATAGGAAACACTTATAATGATCATTGCCTTGATGTGATAATTACTCATCGAATTGATTATATGTAGAAAAGGTGAATCCGAATATGAAATTATAAATACCTAATTATTCAATAAAAATTCATGAAACACATATTTTTAGAGTAGTAATGAATTTTAATTATTAATATAATTTAATGAAAAGAATTTGGGTTATGAAATTATTACCACTTGGTAACATTCATGTCAAATCCCATCAAATGAAATAATTATTATTGAAATTTTAAAAAAAATTATCTATGAATTATTAAAGATATTTCATTAAAATGGGATATTATATATATTATATAAAATAATTTTTCTCTATAACATTAAAATACTCCTCAATGATTGAAAATTCAGATGAAGTCCCTTACCTCGAGTCCATACATTCGATGTTTTTCCTTTAACTCTTATATAATAAGAATATATATTAGATTTTATTTCTTATGAAAAATTTACATGTTTAAAAATTTATACTTAAATAATTTATTTTATTTATTTTAATTACATAATCAAAGACTTAATCAGGTATGTCCATGTTGTGTGATTTGACGACATTTGGATCATTTTATAAAAACATCTTCATTATGTTGGCTGAGATCAAATAGGACATTGTTTCTTTTTTACCAAATAATTACGTTGAAATAATTATATTTTTAATAATTTTTTAATATTTTTAAAATCACATGTGAATAATTGTTATGAAAGATGAAGTATGTTTGAATAATGGAGACGGTACGTTTGTGCATGTATAAGAAACATTTCCATTTTCAATGATCATTTAGAGACAAATGAAAGTATTATTTTATATATTCAAAGTGATAATTATATCATAAATATAATATTATTTTGTTGAATACATTTCTATATATAATTCATTTTAAGTGGTTATTATAAATGAATCACATTTCTTTATAGTGGTAGTGGTCAACATGTATGGACGAATGATGTTATCATTTTTCATGGAGCTTTAAGGTAAAAAAATTATATATTATCATTTAAAAAATTATTATTTAACTAATATCATAATTGTGTGATATATATTACTGAAATTCCTTAACATTATCCTTAATACCTTTTATGTTAAGTGTTATTGAATAACGAATAACATCACTTCCAGATGTCGTAGTCTTCTAAACACACGACCGACATTATTGTATCCCCCACGGATTGGACGTTAAGAAGGTATATGTGATTTAAAATTAAATAAGTATAATTCTAAGATAAATATAATATATATACATTAAATAAATAATTATACCCATTATTAATAAGACGTGATGGAAAACAAATTACATCGATTTGTGAGGCGGAAGTCCACCATATGTATGAATGATGATTTATTTTCCCATTTGATGGATAGGGAGATGGATATAGCTTATCAAATTAACATAAGAAAGTTTATATATAAGGTATTACTGGTGATATTATATCATAATAATTGAATAATATTTGAAATATATGGAATAAGAAATAAAATAAAAATTCTCAAATAAACACGACAACTCCTTTTCACGAAACCACCTTAGGATATACCCAAATGGCTCATTTTGATGGATTTATAATCAAAATAAAAGATCTATTTATTTATGGGGGAATAAGGGAAGATGTTTATACTATTATTTAAAAATATAATGGGGTTTAATCTTGTGATGATGGCAGGAGAAGGGTTGTCCTTTTATAAGTGAGCAGAGTGACCTGATTCTAATTTTTAAAAGAAAAAGGTGTACCCAATTTTTTCACATGAAAAAAGGATCCAAAATGAACCATTATCGATCCTTAGAAACCTTATGGTCAAATAATTATAATAAAATAGATTTTAGAAAATTTATAGGTTATTTTTGTTTTTCTTTTTAGTTTAACCCCGATAATCCTTTTTTAATATTTAAAATGGTAAAAATTTACTATTATTACTATTAATTATATCTAAAATATATTTCGATAATATCTTTCAATATAAATAATTATAATTTTAAATATTGAATAAATTTTTCTAAATTCAATTCACATAAGTTCTGGAATTTAATTTAATAATCAAAACCTGTAGACGCGACGAGAAAGAGGGTTTTCAAGAAATGTATATTCAGGAATAAGATGATTTCACATTAACTTTATGAGTAGTAATCATCAATATATAAATTCAAATTAATAATTATTGATATATAATGTATAAATTTAATTTAAATAATTCTATATAATGTTTTTTAATTAAATAAAATAGGGAAACATTATTAATTTTAACAAAGATTTCAGAAAAACCCCAATTTTAAATATGAAATAAACTGATTCTATAAATTCTTATAAACATGATTAAAATATAATTAGTTTTATCATATGTAACTAAATTATATTTTTTTAATTAAAACGATATTCAAATATTTATGTAAATTTTATGTTTCTTAATTTATTAGAATGAAATGTCAATTTGACAAAGTTATGTATTTTTCCTTATTCACTGAAAAATCCATATTTTTCATAAAATCAGAAATTTTTTATCTTGTTTTAATATAGATAAACAGATGAATAAAATGAATATAACTTTATGGTATTAATTTTTTTTTCAAAATGTTAATAATAATATTTTCCCATAAAAATCAATAAAAATCAATTTTGAGGAAGACATATTTTTAATTATAAACGAATTTTCCAAAAATTGATTGATTATTCCAGAAGAAATTATAAATAAATTAATATTGAGGAAATATATATATTTTTGTATTTCATAATGTATTTAATACTATTCATACCCACAAATTTAACAGAAAATTTATCAAATTCATATTTAAAATAATATTATTTTTATATTCGTTTAAGAATAGTGTCGCATGTCTTTATTGCTGTCATGCCTAATTTCATTTTAATAAAATATTATGTTTTTACACTGTCACCCAAATAATAAATTTCATACTCAAAATTCTAAATTTATCATCGAAATTAATCTTTAGACACTTGAAAAAAAAACTATGTTGAATCTCCACAACGTAAAAATGGTAAATAAAGGGTCATCTTGACAATTGTGAGAATGAAGAATAAAGATCATTTGGAATAAAAAATAATTTACAAATATGAGATAATTTGTGTTAATTGTTGACTTATAAAAGGAGATGTGTAATTCTGATACAATGATGGATACTGATATAAATCATTTATCTTAATAAGGTGAATGACCATGAAAATTTCAATAACCACAAACCCATAATCCAGAGAATCTTGAAAAAGACATAATTTCATAAAAAATTAAATTTATAGGATAAAATTTTAATATTAAAGAACATTTTCCTTTGAATAACGAGTTAATTTCTATATTGACTAATAAAATAAGAAAATATACTTAATTAATAGGTATATTGTAAACCTTTAATCAAATTTTCCCCAAAATCTAATCTTATTCTACAAATGATTAGTATTCAAGAGGAATTTATAATTCTTAAAGCATTAAAATTATATTATTAAGGATAAAATAACCTTAAATGATATAGTCATGTTATTCCTACTATTTTTAGGCATTAATAAAATACAAATGTTTTTGAATATGGTAAGATATTTACCAAAATGAATAAACTTCCAACATCGAACAATAATAACCAAAGTTCAAACTATATCATTCCATAAATTAATATCCATATATCACAAATAACCTCAGTAACCTCAACATTATATGGGTATTTATTCTAAAAGTTTTTCTCATACCTTTATATTATAATCCCAAAAATTCATCAATAACATTAATCAAATAATTACCAAATCACTTTTCAATCTGTTGTTTTTTTGTAAGATAATAAATTAATGTGAAAGTTCATTTTAATCATTATCTATCAAAATGATTAAGATAGAAATAATATTTCATACTAAATATTCCATCATATAGGATAGGGATAGGTATTTCATATCATTTCCCTTTCATTATAGGTTTGTGCCATGTGGCTTAGCCTGATGAAATGGGTTATCGCCAAACCTTCAAGATATCTTTTTTCATATAATCATATCCTCATATAATTTGTAAAAATATTATAAAGGACATTTAAAATAATCTCAATATCTAAATATCATATAATAAATAATGTCTTCTAATACCATTAACTTTCTAATCAACCTTAAACTCCTAAACCTATGATGGAATCCATGACCCTTAAGATAAACTCACATAAAAACGTCCTAATGTGAAAAATTATTTAAACCCTTATCTGATACAAACTATAATAGACCTAAAATCACAATCTCAAATATGATTTGATAAATATAAAATTTCTATTTCAAGATTTGATTCAAATGAAGGTTACCAAATTTTCACCATCCAAAAAATAAAACAGAAATAAGAAATATTGGATTACTTGCATTCCCAAGGATATTTTAGGTTAAGAATTTGATGAATTAAAAAAATGCCTTTATAAATAATATCCATTATTTAAAGGGGATATTTTTTACACTATAATTATCTTTTAATATTCTATATTATTTCTTCAACATCTACGAAAAAATTCATCATGTTAGAATCCATTCTAGACAAAAAAATCTAATTATCATTTTTGATATCTTTGGGAATTGGTAAAAAAATTAAGGGCAGACTCAAATTATCATTTAGGGTATACATATGAAGTAAGAATTTAATTTCATGAATTATTATAAGGAGAGAATATATCTATGATGAAATAATCAAATTTCATTATAATAATATAAGATTATTCATACCCATCAATATGGAGATAACCCATAATGAAAAATGGAAAGATGATGTTTCAAATGAAATTTTCACAAAAGAAAATAATCAAGAGCCATGTTTTATAAATATTTATCCATGCAATCATTAAAACCCTATATAAATAATAAATTAATCTTTTTGTTATCGTTGGTAATTTGTCTTCATAACCCATTTTAATCCCTTACCAGAAATAACATGAGCCTAGTTAATTCCAGAGGATAAACCACCTATTAACTCCCACATTATTTCATATAAATACAAAGAAATTACACAATAAATTGGAGTACTATATGGTTAAACCCATTTTATTAGCTATATTGGGAACACTTGAGGATATCTGGGCACACCCATCATATAATCTATATTGGGATCACCCATGGGTTCTTTAATAGGGCTCAACCATTCATGTAAGCTGTATCGATCTCACCCATTCATCATCAATAATTTTGAAGTACTGTAATTAAAAAATGATTTTGAGTCCATCACTTTATAGTCTCAAAAATATTCAGTGTTCTCTCATAGTTCAATTAACTTATACAAATGAAACATGTTCCATGACATCTCCTAATCCTTCCAAATAAATAATATTGATGGTATCAATACATCATATCTCTAATGGAGTGTATATAAGATCAATGTGTTTTCGATGTTTATGAATGGAAATTATATTGAAAGATCATTAAAAACCATCTTGGTGAAAATAGAATTTTAATTTGGGTAACATCAAATGATGTCATCATTGTTGGAAAATGATTTCGAAATATACCATGGATATATTTTGGGTAATATATACATTACATTTTGAAAAATATTATTTAATATATAAAACTTTATCAAAAATTAAGAAGAAAAGTTTATGGGAAAATAACCTTTGAAAATTAAAAATTAATGTCTAAAATTTTTATCTGTCCAGATCATGGAATAATATATTCATGTTCTGTATGTTAAAATAGATATTCCTATCAGATTTTTGATAAATTTCTAAAAGTTCCTCAGTTGGAAAACAACATGAATATTTATAATATTTTTTCCAAGATTCATACTATGTAGAATAATGACATTAAATAGTTATATTAAAATAATTTTAGAAAACATGGATTAAGTAGAGAAATGATTTTTAATCGAACATAAAATTAATGTTGGATTTTCTTAAAAACATTTTCACTATAATTTAAAGTAACAATGTGTGTAAAATGGAAATATTAATGGATAATTTAATGAATAAATATATGTGAATGAATGAGATATTTTTCAAAAATGTAATATCTTATTATTTACTCCCAATGAAATTTCAATATAAATAATCCGAAAATAAAATAGATTGTATAATAAATCATTGACTAATTCGGAAATCCTCTAATAGAAAACCACATGAAAAAATAGTACAAAATGGAAATTAAATATCCTCATCATAAGGATATTTATGATATGTAATATAAAATTTGTAATTAAATACATCCCATTAATGGAGATTGGTTTATAGCATAACATATGTCTAAAATAAGACAATTCAATATGTGCAACACTTTCAATGATCATAATTTTGAGGTGAGAATTAATCAATTAGATGATAATGTGAATAAAAAATGATTCCACATAAAAATACTCAAAATTAAAAATAGTACATTCAAAATTCAGTAATCATGTAATCATAGAAAATCATAGAATATGAATACGTAATATTATTAAATGAAAAGTAATTGAGTTATGAAAATTTTCTCCACTATGTAACATTCAGGTCAAATCTCCCTAAATGAAATAATTCAAATTGAAATTAAATAATATATTCTTTGTGTATTATTCAAGATGTTACCTGTAAAAGGGGTATTATATACATTATATTAATGAAATTATGTAAATAAAATTACAATATGACTCAATGAAGGATAACTGAGATGATGTATATTCCCTCGAGTCCAGAACTGCCATGTATTCTCGTTAAATCCTATATATTTAGGTTATATAAATTATTTTACTTAATAAGAACTTATTTTATATTTAATTCAATTCAATTGAAATATTTATTTGACTTATTTTAATTAAATATTTAATTAGTTAATCAGCTATTCCCACATCATGAGTTTTGAGGATGTTGAGTTTATTATTTCAAAATTGCTTCTGTGTGTTGACCGAGGTAAAAGAGGTAATTATTCTGTAATCAAAAGAAAAATAATAATTAAGTAAATATCATTTTTTAATGTCAATAATAATATTAATATAAATCAATAATTTTTTTATAAAAAATTCACAATATGTCAACCATGGAGACAGTAGGTCATATGTATCCATAAGCAATATTTCCATTTTCAATTATCATTAGGGAAAAAAGTTAATTGTTATTTAATATGTAAATAATTTTAATAATATCAAAAAATCATATTTTTTCTTAAAATATATTTATATATGTAATCCATGTGATGTGGTGATTGGAAAAAAATCACATCGGTTTATAGAGTTAGTAGTCCACATGTACGTAGTAAAGGCAATTTCTATATTATATGAGTGAAAATGTATGACTAAAAATTATACATTCTATTTTTAGAAAGAAACCTATTTTAATAATATCATTATTATTTAATATATATCTCATATATTCAATAATATTATCCTTACTACATTCCTTGTAATGAAATATTGAATAATAAATCACCTTGCTTAACGAGGTGACATTATACTATACACACGAGTAAAATTATTGCATCCCACACGGAATGTGAATTAAGGAGTTATATAAGATTTAAAAATTAAATAAGTTTATTTATGTAAAAATATAATATTAATATATATATGTACATATAAATTAATCATTATAAGTAGTTGTAAGAGGAGGGTATGGAAAACTAATTACAATAGTTTATGAGGCAGTAACCCACTATTTATATGAATGATGGTTTTAATATCCTATTTTATAGAAGGAGATATTGATTTAGACTATGAAATTAACATAATAATTTATAAATATATATGGGGGATACTTTTGTAATTATATCATCACAATTTAATAATATTTGTTAGTGGTGAAGGAATAATTAAAAAAATGCTCAATAAGGCATGGAAACTCTTTTTCAGACAACCCCAATAGGTTCACACCAAAATAATTCATATGATGGATTAATGATCAAAAAATGGGATCTATTTACTTGGGAGGTAATTGTGGAAGGATTCTTTGAATGTATTGGGCAATCCAAAGGGGTTCGATAGTTTGAATAGTAGAAGAGAGATGGTGTCCTTTTATAAGTGAGGGGAGTGACATAGTAGTAATTTACGAAATGTAAAAGGTGTACTGACAATAAATAGATATCATATTGATGAAATTTGGAAATAAATTATATTTTTCAAATGTTTTTAGTTCATTACAACATCTTTATTTTAAAATTATTTCTTTAGTACTTTTTCACATAACTCCCAGTAATTTTTTAACTATCTTCAATATTTATTATGAAGACATATTTTGTTAACATTATTATATAATATAAATTGTTATGATTAAAAATATTTAAAAAAAATTATAAAAAAATACATAATTGAAATAATTTTATTTAATAAATAAAACCCATCGATGTGAAGGAAATATGGATTTTCATGAAATCTATTTTTAATCACAATTTGATTTCATATTACATCAATTAATATTAATAATAAATTTATTAATTAAAATTAAAATTTATTAATATATAATAGATACATTTATTTACATAATTACAAATTTTTGTTTTTTTAATTAATTAAAATGGAAAAACATTATGCACTTTTTGACAGTTTTCATAAAAAACATATTTTCAACACAAAATTAAGCATATAATATTATATAATATTCATATTATTAAAATGTAATTAATTTTATTAAATATTACTAAATAAAATTTATTTTAGATTAAGTTAAATGGAAATAATACTTGGAATTTTAAATTATTTTTTTAGTGGAATGAAATGACAGTTTTACAAATATCAGTATTTATCAATAAACAATAAAAAATAAATTAATTATGAAAAACCAAATAACATCATGCAATTTTCAATTTTATGTTCCAATTAAAAATAAAATTTTATTTTACCAAATAAATTTTATAAAATTTATAAAAATTAATTCATATATTATCATAGAAAAAGAAATAAAAATCCTTTTGGAAGATACAATATTTTTATTGAATAAAATGAATTTTCTAAAAATTTAATGATCATTTAATAAAAGTTTTTCAAAAAAATTATATTTAGTAAGACATATATATATATATATATCAAAATGTAGTTAATATTATTTGTAATCACTAATTTAGGGGCTAGGTTATAATAATAATATTTATAATAATATTATTTCTAGGTTAATTTAACATTAGAGTTTAGTGACTTGTACGTTATCAAACATAACCTTTTAATTTAAAATCTAGGGGTGTTAAATAAACATAATTAAAATGTAGTGGAAAATTTTAAATTTTAAAATAAAAAATACCTAAGGATTTAGTGGAACGTTTTAATTATAGTAAAAGTTGTGTTAGTTTACTGATATGAGCCTTGTTAACTCTTCAATGCCAACGTATTTCTATACGCCTATTGATGCATATAATGAAAACATTCCTTATAAATAAGGGCAAATAAACATACATATAATCCACACAAACCATTATCAACAATCCTTAAAAAAATAAGAATATCCAATGGGGAATCTCACCCATCCATTTGAAATACAACTCAAAAACACCACTATAAATAAGATTTTGTTGAATAGTGAGATTGAAATAGCACTACAAGACAACAAAAAAACCATTAAAAAATTATTTTTTAAAACTCACCAGTTCTAACATGAAGAATAAAATTCGTCATAAATATGACCAATAAGATGACCATTATCTTGACATAAAACATCTTTATCTAGAATTATAGATCACCAAAAACTTCATTCCAAAAACATTCTCACCTAACATCAACTTTTTGAGAGATGTTAATTGTAAAAAAACCACCTCCAAAAATAATATACCATAAATTAACCTAACTAATATATTTAATATAATTATTTTAAAAAATTATACCCAAATAACTAGGAGTATGATTATAATTATTCATAAATAGAAACAGTAAATTTGTAAGGCCACAAACTGGCTATGAAAACTTGGATAATACAATAAAAAATAAAAAACAACAACTGATGTAAAAATACTCCCCTATATTATTCCCATTATACAAAAAAATTCACTTGGACAATTATAGTGTTTAACATAATGGGATTTCTTGAAATGGAAGAGAGTGAGGATAAATGAATTAATAAACCTTATAATCTTGGTCAAAAATTTTGTATTATATAAAATTAAATCATAGATTTTAAATAATATTTGAAAAAATGTATTCTTCCACCACCAAGATTTAACAACACCCTTCCAAACCACCTAATAACCACCATTTTTGTCTATATATGGGTGTTTAATAATGGAACCATCCTCATGGCTAACAACGAATATGAATGTGGTATTTTATCTAGAAACATCTTGTAACACCCACTATTTCAGTTATTTACATGATTTATTATGTTTTTAAAATATATGAAATTTGGTGCATTTTTAGGATGTTATAGAGTGTTATTATAGGATTTAGGTGGTTATTAAATGTTCATTATTGGTACAAATTTTATTATATACCATGTTACATTCCAAGACAGATATTCATGAAGGAATTGGGAATTTTGGGAAGGCGCTTGATGAGTGCATGATTTTGGTTAACCTTTTCACAACTAGAAATAATAAATAAATATTCATGTTGTGGGATTCACATGGTTGTAATATGGTTTAAAATAATTTTACGAAAAACCATATATCCAATTTTATGTATTATAAAAAAAAATGATTGATCCATAGTTACCCAAATCGTGAAGTCCAACAATGAATGTATTTCAATGCCATGAAATGACATAATAACTTTATTTCCCTTGAAATAATATTATTTTAACTATTTTATAGGTTTTTCAAGCCTCAATGGTTCCATGAGAGGTTTCGATGGTTTAATTTTCACAATAACTCGACATCCTTGAATCTTGGAAAGGTTTACTGATAGAACTACGTTAAGGATACTATTTCTCATTCTCCACTCATTTCTTCTTATTTTTATTTGTCAAAAAACCCAATTTCTTGTATTTTATACAAATATCACTTATTTAGGGAGTTTTTTTATTTTTATTTTGTTTTAATACGTTTTAATTGGGTTATGAAAGAAAAACTCTCTACATTTGTGGTATGGTTTCTTCAGGATGATCTTTTTTAGATAGATAACTTATCTATTTCTCTATATATGTAAAATACATTAACAATTATGTGATTTAATTTTAAAATATTTCATTTATTGATGAAAAAACAATATAAATTCTATTTGAAGTTTCAACTAGTGGTTTGTCAGTTTTCGAAATAAAGGTTGTTGGTGACACCCATAACATATTTATTAAAATGAAAAATTGGTTTCTTGGTTCTTAAAATGATGTATTTTGGTGTCTATAATATAGTATTGGAATTATATACTATGTTTTCATGATTCATACGGATAAATTATTGATGGTTTAAACATGGATTCAAGTGTTGTTTTGTGAGAACCTGGATTATATAATCAAGTGAATACTTGAGCCCAAAGACGTGTTTGTGATAATGTGTTTTGTATGTTCAAAGAAATTGTCTGATGGATGATAATTTTTTTGTTATATGGCTCAAATATGACAGTTTATTGTATATTTAAAGGGATAATCAGTTTATGGAAATACTATGTCATATTTTTATACTATTTATATTTATATTTATCAACGTTTTTATCATTTTTTATAAAGTTTTATAATCTATGAGATATATTTATTTTTTAAATAAGTTTATTTGGGAAGTCTTAGTTTAAATTCCTACTATTTTTATATATTCTCCCATAGTATATGAATCTTGGTGGATATAAAAAACTTTTTTGACATGATATCGGTAATGGAAAACCTCTTACTTTTATAGTAGAAAACCATGATGTTGTGGTCTTAAGAGATGCAGGTGGGAGTATAGATGTAGTCATGGTGGGGATATTCGAGTAGTTATGATTTTAGAACCTATTATCCAATTATTAGGTTTTTTGTAGATATAATTAGATATATTTATAGTCATTGCATCAATGATTACTTATTATGTTATATCATTGATGTTTAGAATTGTTTTTATCATGAATTATATTTATATTTTTTTCATTAGTGTCTACTATTGAAGGATATAATGTATGGAATGGTAAGTCATCCACCCAAAATTTCATGTAACCTAAATTTTTTAATTCAAAACATTGGTTTTTGGTGGATGCGCCTATGTTATGTGGAATTTTGATCCAATCCAACAAAATGGGTTGGGTTCAAATTGTTAAAAAAACATATCTGTTTGATATTTCAAATCAGTTAGGATGGTATACATAGAGATAATATATATTGGCACATGAAATATATTATAAGAAATGGATAACTATACTATTTATATATAAATTCATGTAACCAAGGATGTTTAGTAATGAAATATTTTGTTAAAACTTCTATTTATATTTTCATCTCATCATCAGGGGTTTAACTAATGACTGTTGGGTATCATGCATTTGAAAAGATATTTTCTTCCAGGACACCATCATTCATATGATATTTCACAGATCCAGATTTTTAAATTATATGTTATAATATTTCATAGTGTGATAATATATATTTTAAACCCTATAACAAATTTATTATTGGTGACTAAGTGATAATTTTTATAACATTTTATAATGTTATAGAAAAATTCCACTTGTTAGGAGACCTTACAAGAAACATGATGGTGGTAATGTGAATGCAATTCCAACCAACCCAAATATAAATAAATAACTCATATTAATCATAATTAATAATTTTTGAAAAATTTAAAATGGGAAATCAAACTGAGGAAACACAATGCATGAATCGATCATTAGAATTTACTATGTATAACCCCGCAATATTTTTGGGTGATTCATGACTTAAAGATGTTAAATAATAGACTAGGAGGATAAACAATACATTTTATTTTCATGTAAACCATTTGGGGAAAAATTATAGGTAACTATGTATATGATTGAAGGATAGACATGAGAATGGTCGGATCTAGTCATCCAAGCTGAGGTCAATCATGGAAAAACATGAGAGGGATTTGAAAATTTGTTTAAAAAATAATTCAACCCACACACCTTACATGTATGAAGGAAAAATATTTTTTTATTCTAAATAAGGACATCAGTTGGTAATGGTATATAGGGATATTTTTTCCCTTAGTGACTTTGTTTAATATTTGGAAGCTATAAAATCCTATTTATGTGTGCCTGAATGATTTGGTTCTATAAACTGAGATTATCCCTAAGGGGGTGATGTTTTTTATTAATAATTATATAAAAATATTGAGAATGTATATGGTGGTTGAAAATAAAATTACATTGAATCATAGAAAAGGAAAGACCTTCACACTCTTGGGAACATGTAGAAACTCCAGTGGTGGAAATAAGCATTGAAGGGAAAAATACTCAAAGGGCTGTATAACAGCAGATAACCAATCCATGAGGTTGGTTTCTGTCCTCCTAAATCATAATACCAAGATGTTTTACTTCAATGTTTCTCCTTATGGAACTAAAAAATGGATGTATACAACACTACCCTTAGTGATTCAAAATAGTGTTCTAGTAATAAATCCCAAATGGTTTTCTAACTATCGTCTAAAGTAAAAAAAAAGTGAAAATGGTTCAAATATAACACATTCCTCACACACGCACAAGGATGATCTTGTTAGATTATTTCCCATTTATATAGTCATTATAGAAATTATAATTCCAATAACATCCATATATATTAATAGGAACCTTCATATCACAAGGGAAGGAACTATATAGGATGGGGTGGAAAATATATTTGTAGCTACGATCATGTTATAAAAAATGAGTAACAAACACCCTTAATGGATGTTGGTACTGTTATTCTTGATTAAACTATAATGAATGTATTATATGACACTTATTCATGAAAATATTTTATTTCATGTAATGTGGTAGAAAAATTGAGGTTATTTATATAAATGATGCATCAATTAATGAGAATTGAGAACATAGTCAAGGAATGTTATTAGAGTTGTTTTAAGTGTTCAGTATGTTCAATTACCATTTACAATGTCCAATTTATATTGGATTTCAATATTTAAGAGATGAATATCATTGATCAAATTTTGGGGATAGACTGTTTTGGTAGAATTGATAGATCATATTGACTACTACGCTTACCGAGTTACTTTTAAAACTCCATATATATTTTTTCATACATTATATGGTAATGAGAGATAGATTCGAGATGTGCAGCACCATTAGATAGTTTTTTGAGAAAAATATATTATTATTTGATGATTGTAATCTTGGAGACAATTAATTTAATTATGAGTACATAACTTCTCTATATAGAATATCAGTTTCCTTATGTCTTTTAGAACAACATATCTAGACTTCAACCTAAATGGGAAGCTGAGGTTTTAATCAGATTACACCTTGGAATGAGTCTAATTAATATTTTTTCATATTTAATGATTCCTATATAATTAAACGTATTGGTGGTCTAGTTTACAAAGTGTGAATGAACATAATCTATCATACCTATTACAATTTCTTTGGATACCTCACTTTTATATATAATCAAGGTAGATAAAACTATTTGAATTGGTATCAAAAAATATAAAAAAAATAAAGTTACAATCAAAATATGATATTAATGTATTATAGTTATTGATTTGTTAAATCCATTAAATGGATAAATGTGGTTATTTAAAATTGATCTATGATTCGTATTCCACTAAAACTGAGATAATAAAGAGCATATTAATGAAATTGACATTATAAGTAATTATGGACACTATGACTGTTAGGTAATTCTATTTGGTCTTAAAATTTTTACAAATTCCACCAATTCATTTTTGATCAAAATCATGTCTTGGTCGTATGACACTATTATTGTGGTATATATTGATGAAATCATTGTATATCCTAGTATGAGGGATGATCATGAATGTAATTTCAAAATTAATTTGATGACATTATGATACCACCAGTTCTTTGAAAAATTTTCAATGGGAAACTTTTGGATATAAAAAGTTCAATAATATTAGTATATAAATTCTGAAGAATGTATATCAGTCCTCCTTAAAATGATTTTGTCTATCATTTCATGGGATCCTATTAATAATTTTTTCATAGTATAACATTTTATATTATTTGAAGTATACTATTATGGATTAATACTTGTGTTCTCAAGTCCATCTTCTCTATTAATTGTATTAAAAAAATATTATAGTCTCTTCCATTATAGAAGTGATTTTAAATAATATTTCAAGTGATGAAGGGTAAACTTACACTAACAAAAATCCATATATTACTAGAAAAAGATAGGGGATAAATTGTTTATTGTTATACAGATAGATTTTGATTGGGTTTTCATCTTATATTGGGAGACCATATCATATCATATGGTTAATAATAATTTTGATCACATAACAACAATTATACAACATATGATCTTAAATTAAACAGACTGGTCCATAAATTATAAACATGAAACCAAAGACACTTTAGAGAAATGAATTTTTTTATAAAAAATTATAAAATATTATAATCTATCTTCTCTTAATGGGAGTTAAACTAAAGGAAACTATGTTGGATGGAGTATGATCATACATTCTACATTGAACATGATTATATGCTCGAGG
Source organism: Viscum album (assembly GCA_963277665.1). Lineage (NCBI taxonomy): Eukaryota > Viridiplantae > Streptophyta > Magnoliopsida > Santalales > Viscaceae > Viscum > Viscum album. The sequence continues at coordinate 192,415,498 of OY728165.1, read as the reverse complement.
AAGGTAATTTAGTGGCTAATAGCCAAGACCAGATGTCTTTGGAATATGTTTAAAATAATAGCAATATCAATGGAAACTATTGACGGTAATCACATGAATAATTATTGAGTTCATTGAGTAGAATGAACACCTAATTATCATTATAGTCTCCCATATTCATAACATGGTTGAACATGTTAAGGTACATTAATGGTCAAATCAATATATCATATCCATTATGGAGAACCCCAATAGTAAGGAGACCATTTATTTTTGGAAATTGGATATAAGTTACACATTTTTATATTGAGATGTTATTGTAATTCCTCCTTAATACTAAGAAGAAAATTATTTAGTTTTTCATTACTCAATGTGGGATATATTTATAAGTATTTACAAAATTCTCATGGTAGTGAAATGCTATTTTCTTGTTAGTTATGATGTCAAGAATGTGAAAATATGTTGGCAGACGTCCCACAAGTTGGTGGGATAAAACTAAACACAATAAACCAATTTTCTTGTTACAATAATTTCCCAAAACCTTCTGTAAATGAGAGAATATTTCTTTGTATTATATCATTGGATTACCTAAAATGATTCATAAGAAGGATATAGTATGGGTGATTATTTACTGAATATCTAAGTCAAAAAACATCATTCCATTTTGGGTGACTAATTAAATATAAGATTTATCAATGTATTAAATTTTCAATGTGTTGAAGCTTCATGGGATACTAATTTTTTATTTTATAGGAAGAAGAAATTTGATTTACATCATGATTCTGACATTAATTATAAAGTTCTTCAAGCATAGTTAACCATAAAAATGATATAATAACCTCAAATGGATGTGTAATTTGAGACTAAAATCCAGAAATTAGGATACATACTCAGATATGTTTGTATGGAATTTAATTATTCATGGAATGGTTTTTAACATTAATAAAGTATTCATATAATAATAGTTAGCAATACATGACACATATGGCATTATTTAATGAATTTTATTGACTTACATGTCACACTCTACATTATTTGATTGGGTAACAACTGGAAATGAAAAAAATACATCTAAAAGATCATGGAAAAATAACTATAATACTCTATCTTTTGTAGTGAGATATAATTTATTCTTTCATGCGTCCTTATAGTTTGAGCACTATCATCTAGGTTGGAATGGAAAACTAACTCTTTAGGCTGTCAAATCATTTCATATTCTCGATCATATTGGTTCCATTTCTTATTAAAGATATCTATCCCCAAAATTATACATAGGCCATAAGTTTTCTATACACCTCAACTAATGTGGAAGTAGACTAATCCCAATCATGTGGTTATTTGAGATCATGTTAATGTTGATCCATATAAAATATTTTTTCACACCCTAGATCACATTTTGGATAGGAAATACAAAATATTCTGAGAAATATAATTCTCATTTGTATAGGTATAATGGTATCATGTATTTGTGCATGAAGATAATTGGGAGAAGAAGAAATTTATGCAAGAGCAATGTCATGATCATTTTAAAGTCACTACTAATCTATAAAATTGTAGGGATTGAAATCCCAATGTTAGGGATATCCAAATTATCTGATTTGAGATATTTACATGTTTTACAATGTCTTTTTATGGTGTTAAATGGTTAGTGTTGAATTCTAGAATATACATAGGATTTGTAGATTTTTTGTTGTGTTATTTACGGGTGAATGTTTTTTGCATGTCTATGAGAAACAATGCACCTTTCCACGGAAACCGTGTATAGAGAAATGATGAAATATTGAAGGGTGCATGATTAGTTCATGGTTTAGGATAAACACAAGATAATCATGTAACTTTATTAAATAATTGCGCAATATGATTCATGAATAGTTTTAAAAACTATGTGACCAAACTGTGCATCCTTTGTTATATATAGTAACTCTTGAACGATTGGAATAATATTTCAAAAACCATGTATACAAACCATAAATGACATTAAAAAACCCTAAAGATTTTAGTATAACAAAACATATTCCCCAAAATCCTCATATATTTTCTATTTTATACAGTTTATAAACATGAGGGGTTTAATGAGTTATTTTGCTGGTTTAATTTACTCTAGAGCTAATATTCCATAAATGATAATGTATTTAGACTATGTATGAAATGTAAGGCTCCCATTTACCTTTTACTATAATCATTTATTGCTTCCCCCAATAATAAAACCAAGACTATGAATTTGGTGTAGGAATATTGTATTTAGTTATTCTTTTGATGTGACTTCTTATGTAATCCATTTTATAAGGGTTATGAGAACCTAAATTTACATGTTTTTGGAATAGTTTCTTTGATATATCTTTTTTGAGATAAATGGAATATATATAACTCATCATATGTCATAAATTTGATTTATTATTGGTTTTACTGGTCAATATATGGTTTTATTGTTAAAAATTCAAGATAAACTTATTTTGGGGTATCCTCCCCAGGTTAGTTGGTTTTTGTAATATTAATTATAGGTGTTGTTCATTACGTATTAATTAATATTTAGAAGTGTTGTTTTGTATTTAAAAAGAATTAATTTTTGTGTGGGTAAACTTGCCTTCAAATGATTTTGTGTGTTTTCTTAATGGTTAAAGATGCAACCTTATTTAATTAGACTTGGATTGTATAGACTTTTAGGTTGGTACATAGATTTTACCACTAAGTGGTCACCTGGGCTAGGGGGATAAGTTTCTAATCAAAATTTTATGTTGTTTGGATGACCTGGTATATTTGTGAAATATTGGGATAGTAATGTGGATCCTAGAGGAAAGGGGTTTGTTCATTTGATGGGTATGTGAGGTTATTAAATGGGAGTGAGTTTTTTATATAATTTATATTAATAATATTAAGTAGTTTTTATGATATCTTCATGTTTTAAATAAATTTTTAGCTAATATTATTTTTTAGAAGTATATGTAGGAATTCATTTGGGGATTTACAACTGGTTTTGTATACCCAACCCCTGCCAATTCTATATTTTGAATATGAAGACATTTTTAGACATGATATAGGTATGTGGAGTTCCTTTTACTTTTAATGTGGGGAAAATTTATTTGGTTGTCTTTAATAAAGGAGTTTTGAGTGTAGAGGTAGTTCTGGGGTAGTTTTAATGGAATTTCCATGTTTGGTACCAAATTTTACCTTTTTGAGTCTTTTGGACATGTATAATATTTTAGAGATAATTTTACATGTTTTATATCAGATTACTTATTATGTTCTATTATTTGAGTCTAGTATCAATATTATCTTGTAAAGTCATTATATTTTATCGTTAATGTTCTTTAACTAATGGTTGTTCCATATGAAAGGGTAAATCATCCATAAATGATTTCATGAAACCCTAGGAATTTATTTCCAATATTTATTGTTTGGGGTATGTACCTATGGATGGAGAAATTAAAATTATATTGAAGGAAATGTTTCTAGATTGAGAAGTTACACAACCAAATATAAAAAGAAAACCTAAATGATAAAATATAAAGATTAGAATATCATGAGATTATCCATTATTGAAAGAAAAAAATTTGATGCAAATACATTAGTGATGAAGGAGGAGGAGGGAGGAGGACCTGTATGAATGTAAGTTTCCCTAACATGTAGAAGAAGAAGAATATGTGAGAAAAAATGGATAGATTAGGTCTTCCCTCATGATTATATAATAACCCCATTATCGAATAAAAGTAGTCTACTTATATACTCGCCCTAATTTTATTTTATAATTTTAAAAAATATAGGATTCATTCAAGTGCACATCATGATGATATTACATAGAGATCAAGGTGATCTTGTTGGGAGTGGGAGGATTCACACACTAGATTCTTATTTATATTTACACTATGTTAATTTAAATTGTGTATTGAAATTTTTCATGAAATATTCATTTCAAATATTGAGTTTTTTATACAGTTATTGTGGATTTTGTTAATTTTTTTCTTAAAATTAGTGTAATCCACACCACATATTGATAAATATAACCTTGGTGATAGTTACCACCATGTATCAAATTATAAGTGGGATTCTGGCTTCAATATCAATCTCAAGGTGAGACATTGTCACGAACCAGCCCGGGTACCCAGGCAACCCGATAACCGAGCCGGCCCTGACATAGCCCGAAAGGGCATTCCCGATCCCCACGGGTCGGAGACTAGCACCTAGCATCGTACAACATACATGTGGTAATGATTTTTCCAAAAGAATGCAGAAGAAAAAGAAAACAAAGCAGTATGCATAACATAAGAAACTTCACTGGGAGTGATGTACCAGAATACAACATGGCATAAAAAGCACAAAGCACTACAACCCAAGTACTAAAAATGGGGAAACAACCCCAAGGTCCCTAAGGAAACAACTCACCAAGATTAAATATCGACAACTGAATCCACCTATAAGAAATCCCTTTCCTTTGCTCGATCATGGAAGAAGAAAGTCTACAAACACCCGAAGGAAAAAGTAGGGTGTGAGCCTAAACCTAGTAGGATACCACCAAAGATTCGGTAACAGATGCCAAATATAGATTATCCAATGAAAAGCTATCAATTTTCAAATAAACAGGTTTGTCAATTCAAAAGAATATTTAATCAAAACATGCTATACATTTTCAAATGATTGAAATAAATATTTTAAGAAAGGATTTTACAAATGATGGAATATTTCTAAAACAATGGCTTAAATAAAACATTTATATAAAAAAGTTTATATAAATTTATAGGGCATGTAAATTAGTTCAAAATCATTGGAATACATTTATATATCAAATATAAATGAACAAGGGGAGAAACATGGTCATATACCAAAAGGTACGATAGTATTAACCAGTTATAGGATTCTGCACTCTCTATGTGAACTTAGAAAAATGTCTATACACACGTCCCTATGACACTGGCCAAAGGAGACTTGTCACCAACCCATCAGGGATGAGACCCGCCGCATGTATGTTTTAGAATGTTGTCATAGTGTAGAGTGTATCAAAATAAATCACTAACAACCTATGTCTTTCATGTGCTCTTATATGATGGGTGAACTATTTTAAGACTGCTTAAAAATACGATCAATCCCATTCTTCCATTTCAAAAGTTCTAATTTCCATCCATTTAAAACCAAAACATGTTTTATTCAAAACATGCCTTTTCACAAGATAAAACCAATGGGTTTATATCAAATCATTTTAATCCATTCTCTCCAGTTTGAAATTCATTCAAAACCAATTCCATCATTACATGATTTATTTCCACAATTAAATTCAACAATTTAATTGAAATAATTTGCAACAAATACACAATTTAAATTAAACAATTTAAATCAATAGAAATAAATCAAGAAATATAATGATAATCAATTTGGAAAGTTAGAACGGAACCACCTACCTCAAGTTTGTTGATGTCAGTGACAAACATAAACCAGTATGTGTGGTTCAATAGACCTTCTTACGGCCTTATTAATAAAAACGTCGACACGCCAATGTTAGATGTTCTTCAAGGTGTCCTTGGACCAAAACATCTATTTTATTTCCTAAGGAAGTAAATTATTACATGTGATTACATTTTCTCTCTCCTGGATAATCATCAAATTATAGTTTAAAAATATTACATGTGATAACATTTTTCTCTCTCCAGGATAATCTCAGGATTGTAGTTTTAAATTATCACATGCGATGATAATTTATCCATCATGGAAAAATTATTCAGTTTATCGTTAGATCAACACATGCACTTGTGTTTATCAATCATAATAATCATCATTAATAAACATACAATTATCATTTTAATAATATTAATAATTCACCTTTGATAATTGTGAAATTATCATTCAATAATTATATTAATTATCCTTTGATAATATATGTAAAAATTATCTTTGAAAAAAAAATAATCATCCACTGAATTATCTTATATATATATGTGTGTGTGTGTGTGTGGGTGTGTGTGTGTGTGTGTATCAACCGATAATCTAAATCACGTAATTGATCATTGGAAATTTTAAGAAATTATTTTTTGGAAAAAACAAAAAATTATTACTCGAATATTTCTTATAATTATTTTTGATAATTTCATGCAATTATCCTTATGATAATTCACACAATTATCATTTATAAATTATCTTCTGATAATTCCATGTAATTATCCTCTGATAATTCTATAAATTACTCCTAAATAACATAGGTTTTACCGATTTATTTGATTTATTTTTCTATAATTTTTTTTAATTATGAAAGCTAAAAAATAATTAAACAAAAATATGAAAATAAATAAAGGAAACACAAATCACGGGTCGCTAATCAACTGCGCATGGGAGGAGGAGTCACGGCCAGCTGCGAGAGGAGCAAGACCATGGTAGAGAGATCACCACTATCACGTATGAACAAAGAAGGGCTATTGGATTTGACCTAATCAATTAAGAACTACAACTGAAAAAGGTTCAGGTATTTATAACCCTAATTGTGTTACAGTTCATTCACCCATCAATTAATACCCCAATTCAATCCACCGTTTCAATTAAAACTTGATGACATAGGGTTTTAATTCAATCCATTAGTGTGTTGTTGATTGAAATGGTTTAAAACCGGTGGAAATAGAGGTTTTTGAAAACTTGAGGCATTAAAAATGGAGGTTGCGGTTTGTTGTTGAGGACATTGAATAGTCACTGCTTAACAATTTCAATAAATTAATTAATTCATTATTTATCATTTAAAAAAAATTAATTAATACCAAACATCCATTGCGAATGAATGTACTACCCCGACTAGGGAAAACACCCAGTTCTGGACTCAACGGTGGTCTGAGATTTCTCAAACGATAAGCAGTTTGAGAGATATTAATGATTTTTTAAAGAAAACCCGGAAGAAATAATTAATTAAAATAAAAAATTATTGTTTTTGTGAGTGAGACGTCCAAATGCATGATGCGAACAAATGTCATACCTTGTCTACGGTAAACCCCTCATTCCGGACCCATCGGCGGTCTCTGATTTTCCATACGACACACTTTTTGGGAGATATATAATTTTAAATAAATAATATATTAAATATTGTTTAAAAACATTATCTCACGAGCGAGACATATAAATGTCTGGCACCTTTGAATGTTATACCCATCCTAGGGTAAACACTATATTTCGGATATAACCGTGGTCTCAAATTTCTCATATGACGAACCATTTTGTAGTTATTCAATTATTTTGAATAAATTGGCCAGGCTTAAAATAATATAATGTTTATTTTTATTCTGTCCTCTTCGTGACTTTGTAGACCTCTAAAACTCATACTTACAAAGTGATTAACTTAGAAGATATTTAATTTAATATTATAGAGCATTAAATGGGTGTTTTACCATTTTACGACGTGTTTTAACAAAAATGAAACTTTATACTGATAAATTTTTTTTCCCAATTAACATAATTATAGTTTAATATAGAAAGAGTTTAGGAATACCTGAAACAGTAACGTGATGTTACAACCTCCCCACCACAGGATCTTTCTGTCCCCATAAAGCCTATGAAGAATCCTCCGCATCAAAAAGATAAGGCCACTACTCTCTCATTAGTGCCTCCCTTTCCCACGTCTCATGAGAATCAGAACCACGCTGCCATAGTACACGTACCAGAGGTATCGTTCTCCCACGATGTACCTTGGTCTCAGAATCAACAACCCTGACTGGTCGTTCAGTCACTGATAAATCTAGTTCAGTCTCAAGATCACTCCAGCTCAAAACATGAGATGGATTAGAGAGATACTTTAACAGTTGCGATACATGGAACACGTTATGTATCGACGTCAGCTGTGGTGGTAGAGCTAGACAGTAAGCAACTTTCCCTACATGACCAACAACCTTGAAAGGTCCCACAAAACAAGGAGCAAGCTTCCCTTGCCTCCCAAGCCGTCAATGACCTAATCGGGGTGAAACTTTCAAGAACACCTGGTCACCAACTGAGAACTCTAAAGGTTTATGGCGACGATCAACATAAGACTTGTATCGACTTTGTGCTGTCAACATTCTCTGACGAATCAACTGGATCTTAGTTGTCATCTCTTGGACCAAACTCAGTCCTACCAAGGAACATTCACCAATCTATGCCCAACATAAAAGATATTTACATGGATGACCATACAATGCCTCAAAAGGATCCATTTTGATCACAAACTGATAACTGTTGTTATACGAAAACTCATCTTGCCCCAGATGATCATCCCAAGGCCCACAAAAGTAGAGAATACATGCACGGAGCATATCCTCAAGGATCTGAATAGCTCTCCCTGTCTGGCCATCTGACTATGGATGGTAGGCCATGCTCAAATGGACCTGATATCCCAGTGCCTCTTGAAGGCCTATCCAAAAGTGAGAAGTAAACTGAGGATCCCTATCAGAGACAATAGCAGACGGATCTCCGTGCAAACGAACAATTTCATTCACATAGATATTTCCCAACTCCTTAAATTTGGTTGTATCTCGAATAGGTATAAAGGGAGCCGACTTGGTCAGCCTATCGATCACAAACAATATCGTGTTATTCTTCCTATGGGTTTGAGGTAACCCAACCACAAAGTCCATAATGATTTCATCCCACTTCCATGTAGGGACTGGAAGTGGTTGAAGAAAACCTGAAGGTTTCTGGTGCTCGGCTTTCACCTGCTATAATGTATAGCCACGAGATGAAAACTCAGCAATGTCCCATCTCATACCTAGACACCAGAACTATCGTCGTATATCATAGAACATCTTCGTGGTTCCCGGGTGTACTGCCCACTGAGAGTTATGGAAATTCCCCATCACATCCTTTCTTGCCGATAACGACACAACATAACGGTTTCGATAACACAGAACACCCTCTTTGGAGAACGACCACTGGGTTTCGGTCTCCCCACCATAAAGAGAGTCCCTAATGCTACGGAATTCATCATCCAGTTGTTTCTCCTAAAGAATTATCTCGAGAAGATAAGATGTCAACTGGACAATGGTAAAATAAACTTCATTCCCCTTCCACTGAACTCCAATATGCAACTGAGAAAAAAGATCCATAAAACTCCACTCTTCCGAGGATTCTTTCATAGCCTCAGTTGAAAGTTTCCTTCTTAACACAACTGCAACGACATTTCCTTTCCTCGGGGTATAGGCAATGTCAAATTCGAAATATTTCAGGTACTCCACCCAACACCTTTGGAGGAGATTAAAATCTTTTTGAGAGAAGATATAACTCAAGATCTTGTGGTCTGAATAAATAGTAATCCTTTCTACATAAAGGTAATGTCTCCAACATTTAAGCGCGTGCATTACAGCTACATGTTTATGGTCATGGGTAGGATTGTTCTTCTCATGAGGCTTATGCTCATGAGATCCATAGGCAACAACATGATTACCTTGCATAAGGACACATCCCAAACCTGAACCCGATGCATCACAGAAGACCACATAACCTAACCCAGCCTTCAGGAAGAGTTAACACTGGTGCAGTAGTCAAGAGACACTTTATCTCAACAAAAGAACTCAGACATTTGTCATTCCAGGAAAACTTCACTCCAATTCGAGTCAGAGCAGTCATTGTAGAATCTAACGTTGAGAAGTCTTTGACAAAACGATGATAATATCCAGCTAAGCCTAAGAAGTTCTGAATCTCGAAAACATTACTTTGTTGTTCCCAAGCCATAACAGCCTTCAATTTCTCAGGATCAAATGATATTCCTTGTTCTGACACCACATGACCCATGAATTTCACTTCCCGGATCCAGAAATCACACTTTGAAAGCTTGGCATAAAGATGGTGATTTCTTAAAAGAATCAGAATTGTTCTCAGATGAAGCACATGATCCTCCTTAAACATGGAGTATACAAGGATTTCATCCACAAATACTACCACAATAGTATTCAGATAATAATGGAAAACTTTTTTTATCAAGGCCATGAAAACTGCAGGAGCATTTGTTAGGTCGAAGGGCATAGCAAGGTACTCATAATGCCCATACCTACTTCGAAAAGCGGTCTTTTGAATGTCAGATTCATTATCCTCAACTGATGGTAACCAGATCGAAGATCAATTTTTGAAAACCACTTCCCCTTTCAATTGATCAAACAAATCATCAATTTGTGGTAACAGATATTTTTTCTTTATCATCAATCTATTGAGCTTTCGATAATCAACACATAAGAGAAGAGAACCATCAGCATTCTTGGCGAAGAGAACTTGTGCTGCCCAAGGTGACACACTCGGGCATATAAATCATTTCTCAAGAAGATAGTCTAACTGAGACATCTTTTCTTTTAGTTCAGCAGGAGCCATTCGGTAAGAGGGAATAGAAACCGGTTGAGTACCAGGCATTAAGTCAACAGAAAAATCAACCTCCCTTACTGGTGTTAAACCAAAGAAGTCAGAAGGAGACACGTTGGGAAACCCAACGACCACTGGAGGAATATCACCACACATTGAATCTCTCTCTAGATCAAAGGAAAACACTGATATAACTTTCTGCAACTCTGTATAAGAGGTTTCGACTCTGCTTGACCTTGGGTCCCATTCTCCTTGTAAAACAACAGGCACACCATTGGCTGAAGTAAGGTAGACCCGTCGAAGGTAACAATCGATCCGGGATTTATTGGCAATGAGCCAATCCATCCCAAATATAACGTCAAAAGATTTCATGTCGAGAACCATAAAACTCCAAGCATGATCAACATCTGATAGAGAGAAGACACAAGTAGGACTATGGATACCCTTATCTCTCATTGTACCAAGGGGTGTAGTAATATCCATCACACGAGATAAAAGCTCCATAGGTAGATTAAGAAGATTAACAATATGGGTTGAAATATATGAGTGAGATGCACCAGTATCAAAAAGAGCGGTCACCAAAGATGAAGCTATAGTAATGGTACCTCTCATAGTTGTAGGACATATATCAGCTATCTCTGGCGACTCTTCCACTAAGTGAAGAAGCTTCGTTTTGGATGCATGTGGCTGGAACCCTTTTGTACGTGAAACGTTAGATTGCACCGCAGTTTTTGGAGGTGCTGATGATCCTGTTACACTATGTGGAGTAAGGAAGTGATGGAAGAATCTCTGTAAGTTCCCTAAACGTCCGCAGGAATTACAATTCTTAGGTGCCTCAGTGCTAACCCTCTTAGAATGCCATGGATTTCCACATTTATAGCAAGTCAATGAAGCCCCTCCTGGTGCTACCAGAGGTCCGGAATGACTCTGTTATTGAGAAATACCATGAGAAATTCTGCGCTTCTGTTTTCCTTTAAAGGAACCAACACTACCAATATGAGGAAAAGTAACTCCCTTTAACCCTGAGTTTCCTTCCAGGTCCATCTCAACCATCATCGCCCTATCCATCACATCAGCATAAGTGGGTAGCTTCAGTAAGAAATCCTGAGAACAGATATCTGATCGAAGTCCCAACTCGAATCGTCGAGCCTTCATCTTCTCATTAGATACAATCTTAGGAGCAAACTGTACCATCTCCGAAAAGAGATTTGAGTACTCAGTCACTATTTTATTGGATTTCTCAAGCTTGAAAAAGTCCACATCCTTGGCCAACACCATTGATTCTAGATATAACTGATTAGTGAAAAGAACCCTAAATTCTTTCCACTCCAAACCCTCATGTTTCCCAGCTGTCACCATCATGTCCCACCATCTCCTACTTGGTCCCTCCAGCACAAAGGTGGCACATTTCACCTTGATCGCATCAGGTGTCTCCAATAACCCAAAAAAACGTTCAAACTTACTCAACCATTCCTCAGCATGTTGAGGGTTAGTGGATCCTTTGAAAACTGGTGGCTTCATGCGTAGGAAATCATGAGAATGAATTTGAATAACTAGTTTTGGTTCTAGGAACCCTTGACAAAATGTCAAACATTGGTGTGTCGACGCTTACGATAATTCAGTCACATAGAGGGGTATTGAACCACATAATGTGGTTAATCGTTGCCGCTGACATCGACGACCTTGAGGTAGGTTGTTCCGTCCTGACTTAAAAAATTTATTATCATTGTATTTTCTTGATTTATTTCAATTAATGATTTAAATTCAATTGCTCAAAATTTATTTCAATTAAGTTGATAAAAACCCGATACCAATGAATCGAGGTATTTGAAAAGGTTTTGGCATTAAAATTTGCAAAACCACTAATTCCATTGAATTGGGTGTGTTTATGAAAATTGTCTAATTTAAATTGTTTAATTTAAATTTTGGATTTGATGAAAATGATTTTAATTAAATGGTTGAATTTAATTGTGGAAATAAATTGTGTAATGATGGAATTGGTTTTGAATGGATTTCAAACTAGTGAAAATGGCTTAAAATGATTTGATAGAAACCCATTGATTTTATCTTGTAAAAAGGCATGTTTTGAAAAAAAATCACTTTTTGATTTTAAATGGATAGAAATTGGAACTTTTGAAATGGGAGAATGTAATTGATCGTATTTTTAAGCAGTTTGAAAATAGTTAGCCCATCATGTAAGAGCACATGCAAGCCTTGGGTAGTTAGTGGGTTATTTGGATACACTCTACGCTATGACAAAGTTCTAAAACATACTTGCGGCGGGTCACATCCCCGATGGGTTGGTGATGAGTCTCCTTTGGCCAATGTCATAGGGATGTGTGTATACACATTTTTCTGAGTTCACATAGAGAGTGCAGAATCCTATAACTGGTTAATACTATCGTACCTTTTGGCAGATGACCATGTTGCTTGCTTGTTTATTTATATTTGATATATAAATATATGCAAATTCTTTTGAACTACTTACATGCCTGCTGAATTTATATAAACCATTTTATATAAATGTTTTACTTAATCCATTGTTTTAGAAATATTCCATCATTGTAAAGCTTTGCTTAGTGAATTTTTCCATCACTTGAAAATGCATATCATGATTTGTTAATTTTTTTTTGAATTTCCAGACCTATAAAGTTGAAAATTTAAAGCTTTTCATCGGATAATATATATTTGGAATCTGTCACGGAATCTTTGGTGGTATCCTACTGGGCTTAGGCTCACACCCTACTTTTTCCTTCGGGTGTTTGTAGACATTCTTCTTCCAGGATCGAGCAAAGTAAAGGGATCTCTTGGAGGTGGATCTAGTTGTTGGTCTTTGATCTTGGTGAGTTGTGTCCTTAGGGACCTTGGGGTTATTTTCCCATTTTTTTAGTACTTGGGTTGTAGTACTTTGTGCTTTTTATTCCATGTTGTATTCTGGTACATCAATCCCAGTGGAGTTTCTCATGTTATGCATACTGGTTTGGTTTCTTTTTCTTCCGCATTCTTTTGGAAAAATCATTCCCACTTGTATGTTGTACGATTCCAGGTGCTAGTCACTGACCCGTGGTGTCTCCCTTGAATAATTTTTAAGGTGGGGTGTCTCTGCTGTCACCGGGACCCGGTTGTCACATTTGGTATCAAAGGTGGTACCCATTCTTAAGTGCGATGCACTGCCTGGGTTGAGAGGTTGGGCTCACAATGAGGGCATTGTGGTCTAAAGGGGGTGAATGTAACACCCCCAAATGATAAAGGGTTAAATGACTATATGATATGACTCATGTCAAAAAGGTGCACCTTTATTTTTTGAGCCTGCCTGATTAGAACTCAATAGTTAAACATGTTTGTCTTGGAGTAGTGATCAGGATGGGTGACCTCTAGGGAAGTTTCCCAGGGTGTGTGTGAGTGAGGAAAAAGAACACTGAAAAGGACATGTGTTGGCCTGTGGGAATACTCATTAGTCATATGACCCATTCGGGCACGTGGGTGGGTCCCAGGGTGGGGACCACATGTCTGCGGGGAAACTGGTGGGCTGGGCCCAGTTGTTACAGACATGGATATGTATTGGCAGGGTTTGGATGTGATGAACAAACTTGAATCTTTTTATTAAATTATTATATTTAATTAATGAATTATAATAGGTTGGTCAATTTTGAGCATTTCTTAAATTCTACCTTATAATTAATAGTATTTTTTCAACTTCTGGAACAAAATACATTTATTGAATAGAAAACCTTCCTAAATTACATAATAATTATACACTTAACATGATTTGTTAGATCTATTTTTAACACTATTATAATAAATTGTAATAAAATATATATGACAACTTACATGTAATGTGAAATATATAAGAATATATTATGAGGAACCCTTTATCTTTATCCATACTATACAATATTATATGGTGAATATATATAATAATAAGTGATATCCCACTTATAAGTTTGCATGATATAATCCATAAATCATTGAATATATCACAATGCATTGTTTTTTAAGGGTTATAAAATCAAAATATTTAAAGGTGATGATCTTTTGAGAACATTTGATGCATAAATTAAATCATTAAAATATTGTATACATATATTAAATTTAATAGATTCAATATCCCTAACATGTATGTATAAGTAAGAAAGTGGGATGTAAAATCCCATAAAATACTAAGCCTTAGATTTCATCCAAATAAATAACTCCTCATGGACATGATAATGTAATATATATGACATTAATTGTTATTTGTTCATACATTATCATATATGGTGTGTATAAATAATAATATTCTATAATATCTATGAGAATATAAATGATGTTAATGTGGGGATATACCTGGCTATGTGACTAAAATAGTTTAGTAACTAGTGGAATAGATTTATTATAATTCATTATATGAATTTTTGGTAAGATGTTTCCTATTCGTTTATCCAATAGTAAAATTTGATATAATTGATTTTTTTGGTTATCTTAAAAGCTGTGAAATGGGTTAAACACGAAATCAAAAACAATTTTTTAAAAAAATATATCAGGGACCACTAATTTATATGATAAGTGTGGTAATCATTTTTGTTGGATTACATTTAATAAAGGTGTCTATAGATAAATTTTAAAACAGGAATGTAAAAAAAAATATTTTTTGTTATATATGTCTTTAAATAAAAAGGATAGTTGAAACTATGATAAATTATTAAAATGAAAATGCTAATTCCAATCATTCTCTATACTGATATTACAGCATTGGAAGTGAACTCAGGTGAGGTACTATTATCATCAAGATTTTTATGGAATAGGGATGTGGATCACGATGTTCATAATAATGTAAAGAGTTATTACAATGAGATGGGGAAATATTATCCACATACACTCAATAGACTTGTTCTATAAGTTAATACATATAACTAAATGTTTGTGAGAAATATAAATTTTATAATTTTTTTTTGTTTAACAAGAAGGGATTTTCTTTCATATCAATGATTATTTTTCATAAATGGATTATTATATTTCATTGGAGATATGATATCTGATTGATTTATTCATGATCTACATAATTAGATTTATAACATAAATATTGAAAATTATAAAATAATTTCATTATAAAAGCACAAACAATCCATTTATTGAATATAAGGAAGTATTATTGAGCTATTTTATAAAGGCCCAACCTTTAACAATACATTATCTAGTTAATAAAATTATAAAGAACATATTACACTCCTAAATATATTTTCAGTTTAGAGATTTAGAAAGATAGGACACAATTCATGCATATAAATTTCCCATAATACAAAGTGGTCATTGCTAAAACAATATCAATTTTATCCATAATACAAATATTTTTATTAAAAAACATGATATATTTTCATTAATTTTCTTAACAACATTCATCTTTGCTTCACATTTTCTATTAACAATCATTATACCCTATGAAAAACATTTTAAAACCCGGGATGATAAAAAAAATCTCAACAAGGGATATAAAAATAAAGAGAGAAACCATTAGTACATGAATACTCGTAAACATATGATATAATTTACACAAAGATATACTTCCCACCCAATATGTATCATATACTTACATTATAAAAACATGAGTTTTCTATAGTACATATAAAACAAAAATAATAACTAATGAGTAACTTGAGGAATTACTTACATAAGATCATAACCAACATGGATACCATATAATTTTTAATCCCCATCGATACCTAATAATTAAAATTTCACAACTAACATACTATGTAACCCTCACGGATACCTTATGGTGTAACCGTCACAATTACACATCGAGTAACCATATGGTAGACCTCCGTCATCAAAATACCCACTACATTTGGGGGTGATATAGGTCCCACAATTCTTCTTAATCAATTCCCAATAACCATAACATAATCATAAAAAGGAACACTTTCATAAATGAATTCCTTTTGAATTATTTTAAAATAGAAATTTAAAAGATAATTTTTAAAGAAGAGTCCCTTATATATACTATATCATTGAATTGATAATTAATAAAATGAAATAAATATGTATAAAAACTATAATTAAACATAATTAAACATAATATAATAAGAAATTCCGTTAAAAAATAAACTTAGTACCACATAATCAGTGACCTAAATAGATAACACAAAGAATGAAGATTGGGTCAAAAATTATCAAACCCCGGTCATATGTCAAAAGATTTTAAAACCAATATATAATGGTTAAAAGAGTGTTATAAATATTTTAAAAAAACATATAATTTTATTTAACACATTATATGATCATTTTATAACATCATTCCACCCTTGTATTAATAATATGTTGTTATTTCTATTATTTCAAGAGTGTTCTTTAGATGGTATCCACAGTAAGTGCGTAATGGATTTTCATGTCCAATAGAAGATAAACTGCAGAAGTGGAATAAAATGGCATTAATTGGTCTGTATAAAAAATAATAATACCATATATCATTTCAAATTCATATATGATGAAGATTCATTATATAAAACATTAATGATATTCATTTAGAACATTTTTGGAGTTTTTCGATAATCACGAACTAGTTTCATTTTATAATTTAATATTTTTTATAAATGATAATCATAGTAAAAAAATAAATTATATAATACACATTAAAATATTTTTCAACCAATAAAATGGATTTATTGCCATCCATGAAGGCAGTAATGTAAATTTACAACAAATCATCCCTTATGTTGGTAAATCCACACATCACAAACAATGTTATTATTTTATGCGCAAAATTATGATGAGAAGAAGTATGATGATGAATATTAACATAAACATGATAAAATTATACTATAAATAAGACAATTTTTTATTAATTCCTCTTGTAAATGTAGTGTTGAAGAGTGTATATGAAAAGAAAATTAATTGAAATGAAACTAAAATAAATTGAAAGTGGATTTTTACTAACTGAACTCCCATCCTTGAAAACCTGGATAAGGTCCGTGATTTTTTTATTTTGCTGAGACCAGTAATTATTGGATATGGGGAAGATTCTTTCTAAGGGATATTGACTATAACGAATCAAGCTACATGGGTTTGAGGTGTGAGGGGATGTACTGGGGAGGGATGGTATTTATAGTGGAGAAGAGGTTTTTTTTCTCATTATTTTATTCATTAGTTAATTAATATGGCCCCATAATATTAACAGTTTAAAAATGATAATAAAATATATTAAATTAATTAAGTATTTTTTGAGATTTTGGGCTTAAATTATCCTTACTTCATCTATGACTCAGTAAATCATGTATCTAGGTGATATAGAAAATTATCGTATTTAACTATTCACAAAAAATTCATATATTTCAGAAAAATACCCAAACATTCAACAAAACCATTTTATGATGTGTATAATATAATAACACAATAAAATTTTCGAAAATAATTTACTATAAATGATATTTTTTAATTTAAAATCATAATGTATTCGAAATATGCTAGTTTTATAATAATAACTGATTTTATGACACATTAAAAATAATAATTAAAGCCTCATTAAATTGTCTTAAAATCATAAGAAAAAACTAATACTTTATGAATCTATTTTATGAAATTATATTTTATTTTATATGATTATATTAATTATAAAATTGTAATTAAATATTAATGACTCGTAAAAATACCGACACATAATTTATAATTTTCTAAAAAATATTTACTTTTTCAAATTTATAAATATATATTCCTTTCACATATAGGGGGATAAATTTTATTTATACTTTAATAGTTGATGTTTCTATTCCATTGGCCATATTAATATTCCCAATGGTCATTTGATTTTTGAAGGACACGTTTTCTATTGATTAAAAGTCCATAATTTCTATGAATCCCATTATTTAATTTTACAATTATAATGAATTAAAAATTTAAATTATAGACATAAAAGAATTTATTTTATTAGTAAAATTGTTGTTACATTCTCCCAAACATCTTGAAATTTCATCTTCATTATTTTTATTTACTATTAGACATGTGAGGGTACCTTTCCCTCATTCCATTTTCATACTCCCATGTTAATTCTTCAAACACATATTTTCTCCACTAAACCTTAACATCTTGAATGACCTTATAATGAAATAAATTCTCTCCATGACCAATAATATTAATAATTCTATCTTAATATGGAAGTTTATATTCTAGTTGAACTACATGTAGGCTCATAACATGATATGAAACTGATATATACTTTCTCAACATCCAGACATGAAAAACACTGTCTACTTGAGGTAAATCAGAAGAAATGCTACTCAGTAAGTGGATGGTCTAACTTTTTCAATGGTTTAATAAGGTAAAATGAACTATTTATTTATATTTCCATTCTTATATAAACAAATAAAAAAGTTCCCATCGTTAGATTCTAAATAAACATGATCCCCATCCTCAAAAAAAATTATTTTCTCTTGTTATCTACATATATTTTCTCCCTACTCTTAGAAGTCCTCATGTACTTCAAGATAATTTCACTTTCTTAACCTCTTTTTCTACTAATTCAAGTCTCATCAACTTCCTTTTCCACGACATCATCCAAAAATTCTATATTTTGACACCACTTCCCTTATAATTCCTCAAAATGTGTTATTTGTATACTACAATGAAAACCAGTATTATAAGAAAATCATCTAAGGATAGTTGATGATCTAAACTTCCATGGAAATACATTGAAGTGATCAAAGAATTTACTCTAAGGTATGAATTTTTCACTCAGTATTTCCATTAGATTGAGAATGAATAGTGATGTTAATGTTTAATTCTTTGGCTAATGACATCTAATGGCCTTTCCAAACCTTATAAGTGAACCTATGATATCTATCAGAAACAATGGATAGAGGAACTCAACTTAACCTCACAATCTCCATGAGGTATAGTCGTGAAAGGTGATCCAAAGACATACTATCTAGAATAGGACGGAAATGTGTATATTTAGTCACTCCATCAACAATAACCCAAATCACATTGTTACCATGAGAAGTATTTGGTATAACCTCATGTAGTACATGTATATATTTTAATGTTTCCATTTTGGAACTGGAAAAGGATGAATCATCCCCATTGGTAATTTTTGGTCTTATTTAACTTTTTGACATGTCAAACATTTCATAATAATATCTAAAATATGTATTTTCATTCCATACCACTAGAAGTACTCTTGGGGTCCCAGTATATCTTTGTCCTACTAGGATGAACTGAAAACAATGAACTATAAGCTTCACACAAAAATTTTTCTTTTGGTGGGAATAACAAGGAAAAAAATAATCTCTTCATATATCATAGAAAAACATATTTATCAAAATTAAATTATTGAAACATTCTGTTTTCACCAATTATATCATTTTAATAACTCATGATCTTTCTTATGATTTTGCTTAATTCTGTATGAGAGAGATGACTACACTGACACATACCAAAAAATGAAATAATTTCATAAACCAAAAAAATCCAAGAAAAAAATTCATCAAAACATTAATCATGGTGTAAGTTTCCAAAGATAACATGGTTAATGATTCATGATGTTTATAGTCGAGAAATATACCACATTATTTTCTATTCTAGTATGGTAATTGATCATGAAATCATAATAATTTTCATGTTCAATCCATATTATTTTCCTCATGTATAATTCCTTCTATGGAATATTTACTTCATACATTTTTGGTAATTATTTATTTAACATTTGGACCTATATAATTGACTCCCCCTAATATTCAAATAAAAAATCACTACTGCTAATTCCAAATCAAGTGCGGTATAATTTTACAAATGATGTTTTACTTCTCTTGATGCATATGCAATTAATTGGTTATTCTGTGTTAGAACACAACCATGTACATTCAATTAAGTATCAATATAGATGAGAAATTAAACATTTCTATAAGGGATGGAAAAAATAAAAGAATACAGAAATATTTTATTTTGTTCCTAAAAGAAAACATCAAAATCTTCATTCTAAATAATTTTAACCCCATTTCATGTTAACTTAGTTTGTGGTCTGGATAACCATGCATTTGTTTTTAATAAAAAATCTATAATAACCTGATAATCCAAGAAAACTATGAATTACTGCAACATTTGTAGGTATTTTCCATTCATCAACCACTTTTGTTTTGGAAGGATCAAATATTATTCAATCCTTACATACAATGATACCATGAAAAGAAATCTATTTCAAACAGAAATAAAAAATCCTAAATTATGAATATAACTTCTTTTTTGAGACTTTTTAAGAAAATCATTTAATATTTTTCACGACACTTATAATATTTATTAATTACCAAAATATAATTAATAAAAACAACAGAAATCTTATCCAAATAATTATGGATTATTATATTCATAATATCCATGATTAGAACATGGGAATTTTTCAAACCATAGGGCATGAAAAAAAACATAATGCCCACATATAGAATGATAAGTTGTTTTTGGGATGTCATCTTATATCACCTTTAGTTGATGGTCCCCATACCTCAATTAAATATTGTAAAAATATAGATCTCCCTATAGATAATAAATAAAGTCATCAATATGGGGAAAATGATACATATTCCTGACAATAATTTTATTCAAATCTCTATAATCCATGAAAAATATCTTGGAACCATATTTTTTAATGAAAAATAGAATAATCCCATTGTGAAGTGATATGATTAACGAATCATTTAATAATGAACTTATAAAACTGATTTTTCAATTGAAGAAGTTCCACTTGATCCATTTGATACGGTTTATTGAAATTATCTTAGCATTAGGAACAAAGTCAATATTAATTTCAACTTCTAGAATAGGTATAACACCAGGCATGTCATCAAGAAAAAAATCCAGGTATTCATTTACAATAAGAACATCATCAATATAAAAATTTACCTTATTTTCAATAATATGAGAATTTTAACAATCATTTCGATATTTTAATAGTCTCTTATCTTCTTGATATGTTTTCAATTGTATGGGTTAAATATTTTATAAAAAGTAATAATCATTTTTAAAACAACTTCTTTTCCTATATTATCAGTCTTGGTATGATAAATATAGATCCAATCCATAACCTAAGTAACATTAAACTCTACTATGGGAAACATCCCAAGGTTTGCAGGTAATTTTATTTCACAGACAACAGTATGAAGATTTGTATAGTTCCCTTTTGAAGTAATATTCCTCCCTATTTTTTTAACCATATGTTCCTATCTCATTTCATGACATGAAATTTCAAATTTACCAGTAAATTTCTCAGAAAAAGAAAAGAATATATAGACCCTATATCAATCAAGGAGTTAGAAAAATATTATTAGAAAAACAAATTACCAAATAATAGTTTATTAAATGGATGAAATATACAAACGTAGTCACAAAGGACCTCACTACAACTTTTTTCTTATAATCTTGTTCTCTTACCTCATTCGGATCAGTCTTTGGGAATGTATTTTCATAATGAACCATCTATGAACATTAAAAACTCTTTAGAGTTTTCCTATCAGGATTTATCTAAAGCTCATTTTCATTACAATATCCTACCATATATCCAAACATACCATATTTGAAACACATCCTAGTTTTGTTTAGGAATTCCCTAGGGTTATTTTTACCCCACTTTTCACAAACTAAAAACCATACTTTCTTAAATTTATATTTATTTGATTGATTCTTAACTATCACATGCCATCTGGACCTCTTCTTCTACTTATCGTCAATGTACACATGATCATTTGGAAAAACCATTTCAACCCTCTTTAAACATTACAAGAGTTTCCCCGAACTTTTGAATTACCAAGAGGTCTATGCCCATAAATATATTAATTTAATCTTAAATAAAAGTAACTAATTTTACTATCAATAATGAAAATAAGATTTGGAGCATATCATGCCAATTGGGTGAATTTTTCTTCAAACAATGTCACTAAATCTACCTCCTTTTGTTTCAATTCATGTAATTTACTCTCCATTATAAGTCAAACCATCTAAGGAATATATTTTTTCAGGAAAATATTTACAATTCATCCCATTCTAAGGAATAAATATCATCATTATCCCTCATATTCCTAACCATTGACCACCAATGGTAAGATTCACCTTCAAAACAATAAATTATAAGACTATCATTTTGATTATTTGAACACCCCATAACATCAAATATATTTTCAAGGGAATTAATCCACACTTTAGCCACCACTAGGTCAGAAGATCCTTTAAAATAAGTAGGGTGTTTGCTTATAATATGTTCAATTATCACCGTGTTTGTTTTTTGTAGCTCTGGTTGTTCTATTACATGGATTCCAAAAATATTTATAGCATGTGTATGATGATAAATTACTATAAAAAACTATCCAGAACCAATTCCCCCCATTTTGGTTTGTGGATTCAGAAATATATCATCATCTCGGTGCCATTCTCCTTCAGCTTCCCAGTTACTTCTGCAGAAAAACATTCAAAATAGGCATATCTTAGAAGAACCAACATATTAATATTAAAATTCTATATCATTTCAAAATAATATAAAAATAATTATTTGTAATATATTAATATCATCCTAACCCCTAAAGTTATCTAAAATTTTATCCAATTCCAATAATAATATCCCAGTCTTAAACATTACATAATCTAGTTAATTCATCTAGAATACAACTATTACATTACCAAATATCATTTATGTTTAGAAATTTAGAAATTTATTAATTTATTAATATATATATCAACCCACATGTATAAAAGTGGGTACTACTAAAATAGTATCCATTTCATCCTTAATTAAAAAATTTTTAATATAAAAGATGAAATATTTTCTTGAAAAGTCATCAAAATATTTTTCTTGGCTTCCCCATTACTATTACTAATTCATAAACATTGGGAAAAATATTTCAATACCTAGGATGATAATATAATGATCATTAGGGATATAAAATGAATGATAGAAACCCTTAGTATATGAATAGTTACAAATATATGAAATGTTTTTCACAATGGAATACCTCTCACCCAATATACATCATATTGTTACTTCATGAAAACATGATATTTCAATAGTACATATAAATAATATATAAAATATTAAATATAACATATAGAATTAATTAATTAATATTATCACCACCATTGCTACAATTTTTTTTAACACTCATAGATACCATACAATGTAACCCTTGTGGCTACCTTACAGCGTAATTCTGACGGTTACCTTATGATGTAACCTTCATGATTGCACGTAGAGTAAACATATGGTCAACCACTAATATAAAAATTCCCAATTAATTGGAGGGTGATATAGGACCCACCATTCATCATAAAAATTACCAATTACCATATTATAATAATAAGACATGAACACTTACATTAATACATTCCTTTTGAGTTTTGTAAAAATTGGAATTTAAAAGATGATTTTAAATAGGAGTCCCTAATATATACCATATCATGGAATAGAGAATTAATTAAATGAAAAGAATATATATACTCACCTTAATTCACAAAAATACAACATAATATAGTACACAATTATTTTCATAAAAAAACTTAGTACAACATAATAAATGAAGTTGAAGGCTAAACAAAAGAATAGAAATTTTATTAAGAATTCCCTTACATCAGGTTCATCTTACATAATACATGTGCAATCCCTATGTATAATGGTTAATACTGTTTTATTAATATTTTATAAAAAATATTCATTTTTATAACACATTATATGACCATTTTATGAAATCATTCCACCCATCTATTAATAATTGTTATGTATTTCTAGTATTTCTGGTCTGTTCTTCCCAAGGTTTCCATGGTCAGTTCCTAATGGATTTTCTTATTTAATGGAAGAGAAACACTAGAAGTTGAATGAAATGGTATTATTATATTTAAATAATATTAATTTACAATATATATTATTATATTTTTAGGTATAATGACGAATCATTAGATAATACATTAAGCTACCACCTATAGTGTCTAGATCAATCCAAATTGTTAATTAAATAATTAAATGTATATCCTAATAAATTAATATATGGGGATAAATATATAATAAATAATTGGTCTAGGGTTTCTCAATGGATAGCAAACCGATACAACCTTCATCGGTATAAGATGTATGTCTAAATCAAATGCATTTTTAAAATTTAATGATGTATGTAAATGTGTCATCATAAATAAATTATCATGTGAGGAATAACCCTAGGCTTGTGGTTTGTCTTAGAGGACATATTCCAGTAATAACACTCAATCTTCTCGTGATTTAATAATATTTCATCACCTATAATTCAAAGGAATATATTATATCTAGTGTAGAATCATGATCTCATCTAATGTGATCATGAATGGAATCCGAAGGGTCACTATAGGAGCTCACAAAATACCTGAAATCATTAAGCACATCTATGGTGACCTATAACGATTTCCTACATATCACATGTAGCATGGTGTAAAAATAACTACTAAACCCATCCTATGTATATCACATATGGTACTGAGTATCACCAAAGTCATGGAATAACCATCTTTCAAATGATATCATCCACAGTTTCTCCCCTAAGGAACCATTTTCACTCATGGTTATAATAAACCACATAAGGATCCTTTAAAAGGAATGCCAAGTATTTCTACATATGTTTCCAATAGTTGCCTCTTGAAGAACAGTGATTTCATCAAATATTTTCTTCTATTGGGACCCGTTTTCTTTCCCAATCCATAAGAAACCAAGGTATAACCTTCACAACCACATGTCATCAATAAGTAATATAATTTAAAAAAATTAAGAATATGATCCTACACATTTTATTCAAGCATGGTAGTTATGTAATAATGAATATGAAATTAGTAATTGAGTTTAAGCCTACACATTATGCAATATTTTATGATCAGTCTTAGAGGGATCAACACTGGAATCATCAATCAACTTGCCAACTGGAAAAGAAAAATCCTTGTCTCAGAAGAGAAGAGTTTCTATTGTGAACTTAGTCATCACATAAACATTTGTGCATTCTTTTCCCTATATAGGTTTCCCAGAGGTCACCTAAAGGAACAAAAATGTATGATCACAATCATTTTATGTATTGGATATATTCATGAGAGGAAATTAATCATTGTTTCTCGGAAATACATCATCAAACCTGTTGAAACTAGTGGACTTAGAATCAAATATTTAGAAAGCTTCAATGATGGACTAATTACTATGTTCACATAGAACATACTTACCACCAATGGTCCCTATTGGGAATTTTTAGTTAACAGGATCATGGGTAAATTACTGAATGGATATTCACATTACTTTGGATAATCGGTCTAACAGTCAAACAATTTTTCCATCAAGGACAACATGAAAAATTTTAAATGAATTGTGATCCAGAATTCTAATCTGTATTACGGGAATACCTACTGGATTGAGCATCCCTATCAGAAAAGGATGGGTGTTCCCTTTTGGTGCCATATAGATGACCATTTCTAATTTTATATCACACTACAACACACATGATTTTATTTCTTCATAGGTTGCACTAGAGGTTCATAGATATACCATTAAGGATGTCGACAACCTTTTATGGATACCTGGTAATAATGGCATATCATTCCTATGGAATAATACATGATGAAGAATGGGAGCCCGTACATGACTCTCTTATGGCATAATTTTTTAAATAAACCTTCATACATGCATCTAGGATTATTCTCATATGGAGGCTTTGGTGGAACAAGTTACCCACATGTGAGTAGATGTAGCGAGCTATGCAATAAAATGCCTCAGCATTCCTACTCAATCTTAGTGCTGGTGAGGATATTCAGTACCTTTTCATTGACTACAATTTTCTATGTCGTCATGGCAGAATACATGGTGCATATATGGTATTAATCTTCATATAATGGGGTCTATTGAGGATTCACTTCTCTTTATATACTGCAGTGGGCTAAGAAATTATGTGAATCACCTCCTCTTAGCAGATACAATATCCATTCTCACTACAATTTCAAAGCATAGAATGGTAAAACGTTTGAGGACCATGATCCATCCATTCATGCTACCTTGTTGTTAATGAATAGATGTCTATTCTGCTACAAAAAAATCTAGAATGGAGCAATAAACAATGATATGGAGGATCTTCATAGCCATAAAAACGTGGGTTTTGTAGGTAAGACCAAACATCCCATTGTCCTAAAATAATTCTGATTGATATCACCCATTGGATGGTGGATCAAAGTGAACGTTGATGGTTTGGCCCCAGGTGTACCAGATCCATCTGGTTGTGATGGTGTGTTTTGAATAGACATGGTTTTTTTCCAAGGGTGATTTCATTACTATATAGGGATATAAACTACATATGAAGCTAAAATGAGGGCTATGATGTATTCTATAATGTATGATGTCAATCATAAATAACATTACCTTTGGATTGGATATGACTCTTATAATGTTATAATAGATTTTATGTTTAGAATGAGGAGTGTACCATGAAAACTTATACCTCAGTTGATTGATTGTATGAATTGGGAAAATCATCTAAACCTGATTGTCTCACAAGAAAATATAGAAGTCAACATGGTGGTATATGCCCTATCAAAGAGGGTGGTCCTTGAAACATGATCATTGTGGTCCCTTCAAGCACCTAACTATTATATCACATTGGTGAATGATGAAATGAATATAGTGTTCCTCCCCTGGGTGTGAACAAATCCTTGTACTATCTAATCTATTCTATTTTGAATTTATATTTTAATAAATTGTTGTAGGACTAAGATTTCCTGGAACCTGGAATTTTATGGTAGCATAAGGAATGATCACATGAAATTAAGAATAACCACAAGGTGACATGAAAAAATAGTTTCAATGAATCTTCAAGCATAGAATGTCATCCTTAAGGGCCCAATTCATGGACTATTACTTATCATAACTCAATTCAAATATTTAAATTATTTATCATTGGTGTGACACCCCTTAAAGGTGTCCAAAAAACATTAGTTAAATGAAATTACACATCGAAAGCGGAATTACACCCATCAGAGTTACTAAATTCAAGGAGATAAACCAAAGTTTTATTTCACTACACACTAGGATCATACCAGACATGGTATGAAATTTAATTTAATTTAAATAGAAAATTAGAGGCATCACCCAAAGTATTTGGAATGAATCACTATTGTGCACCCTATAGAAGGTTGAAAAAAATTGGTAATGAAACAAATTCACCTACCTTTGGTTCATAGAAGGCCCCTCATCCTTTTTCATCCCCCAAATTGAGAGAAAACATTAGATATCAATGAAAAGTTTCAGCACCCTACAAATGTGTAAAATGAGGTCACACCTAAATTTCACAACATAGGATAATTGAAACATAGAATTGAACGAAGTGTATTATAGAGATTACCTCTACTTGTCCAATACTTCCATGGGAGAATGATCTACATGAATGATGAGGGAGAAATGTAAAATACTATAATGAGGAGTTGGTAAATATCTTGTTATGTTTTTTACTGGAAATGAGATGGATGAAAATGGTTTTTAGATTTTAAAATATTTTTGGGAAAAGGTAATTTTCCCTTTAATTACTGGGCCACATGGTTTGGACGCATGATTTTCCAAATCATGTTCCATGTATGCACCTAGTTATAAATTTGGTGGGTGTAATGGATTTGGCATATAGTTTGGATAGTCATCCACATGTTGTGTGAAATATACTGTAAAACATCATAGTCCCCCTCACTTGGGAGTGCTCCCTGGCACACACGATTACACGCAATCTTGTGCCCCCTGTCCATTTCTATTATAACTCAACATATATTCTGTTAAACATGATGCCCAATATTATTCTTGAAGCATTAAGGATATAGGTTCCAAACCATCCCCATAAACCCTCTTGACTTCCAAGACTCAATTAAGAACCATTACATGGTAAACAACAATTAAATAAAACTGAAAAAATAGTCTGTACATTTATGAAAATCTGGGTTGTTATAAGTGGTTCCCAATTATTATTATTTTATAGTTGTACAAATACCATTACCGATCCCATATTTATTATCATTTGGTGGTGGTCCTTCTAAACATTAACAATACAACATGGACATAAACACAAACAAACAATTTTATAAACAATTTCTGATAAAAAAATTTATTTTACAAAATCTCAAATTTCAAAACCCATCATTCAAAATTAAATCACATAGTGATTTCAAAAATAAATTCCATAAGATATTTCCAATATACTAGAAACATTATTTAGAAAATATAAAACCAATATTTTCTAGAATGGTAGAGTAAGAGAGAAGGAACATAAACTGTTTATGTTTTTTAAAAACATATCTTAAATGATTCCAAAAATCTATCCCTTTCATCCATTATGTTATTAAAACACAAGAACCTATCACCTCTATAAATCTAATACCATAGATCTGGTATAAAAAACTGATATGGGGTTCTAGGTTATATAACTCAAGGAGATCATAGATGTTGGAAAAGGAGGAGTCCCTAATATTATATTTCATGAAAAAACACTCAAGGATTCGTTTCTAATAATGTTTTGATTTAGATGATCCACATAAATCCCCAAGGATAAGTTTTGATGTTTATGGAAATAATAATTTCTTAATATGATTATTTGAGACTATTGAAAATAATAAATAGCAATTCTCTATCTATTTATGTTAAAAATTGAGAATTAGTATCTTAAATTCATCATGGGTCACCTACACACAAATACACATATCCTTGGTTATTTTTATAGTAATAAAAAAATATGGTGTAAATCATTCTTATAATGTTAGAGTGTTGAATATGGATGTTTACGAGTGTAAAGGACACCTGTATATTGTTCCATGATTTATTTACATTATGAACTACTATTATATTTCATTACTATATTTTGAAAAAAATTCAAAAGTTGACATACAACTCTATACCCCACCTAACATCTAGAAAAAAATAAAAATAATACAAGACAAGACAAAAAGCATAAGAAAATGGAAAACCTCAAATAGGGGGTGATTCATTCTCCAGTACATTAGGTTTTATTACATTAGGAATCTTAATATAATCACTATACATGAACAAGTCAGGTAATTTTTCATGCATAGTATTTTCAGGATGCCATGTTTCCTCTTGAAACTAACAATGCTTCTTTAGTATCCTCAATAATGAAATAGTTCATACTCATAGGGTATTTTCCTATCTGTACAAAACCTATAATAATTCATGGAAATTTTTTTTTTCTATATCAACAGTAACAAGATCCCAACTTATTACATGTTGTGGATCATGATGATACATATTTAGTTGAGAATCATGGAAGAAATTATTAGTAACACATAATCTTAGTGGTATTTATAATTAGTATAAAACTGTGAAATATATTATATGACATCAAATTTTCCAAAGAATCATGGTGTTAATATTCCCTATTTCACCATGTAATGATGGAAATGATTTTATGACACATTGATGAAGTCGTGGTCACTAATATCCAAATACGAAAATTAATGCAGATTATATGAATATGACTTTTTAATGGATTGTGATGTAGCCATCAAATTGTAGATCATTTTTATTTTCTATATAGTCTGATGAATATGTCTAGGACCAATAAAGATGCCTCTCTTAATTCCACCAAATGTTAAGGTTATAGAAATGTACAATTGTACATATCTTAAAATTTTGGCATTAATATTGTCTCCTGAAACTTTTATTATTGAATAATTTTACTTATGGAATATTAGCCTCCAATAAAATATAATTTCAATGACATATGGTTTGATAATATCTTCCAATAGTTGAATAATGCATTCCAAATATCCATCTATATGTGTATTATATAGTATTCTCATAATCAATTTAATTTTAATAGGCTATTATAATGACTACCAAAATTAAAAATTAGAATGGGGTCTCAGTATGACCTAATCGATTATGGAACTATATGTTACATGATAAATTATTGTATATATAATTATCCCCATCTTATATTTAGCAGTATTCTATAATATGGATAATGTTTTCTTACATTGTAAGTTGATATACTTTTACCAATATAGAATCATGTTTCTATAACATTCTCAGTATGACTATGTATAAATACATCCTAATGTATCCACAATTCCATTAACATATAGTCACAGACTGCAACATACTTACCTAACATTAATTATTAGACGTTATATATTGATATATATGAATTTTTTTACATAGTCTACAATCATTCATTTCAAACCTACATAATAGAAATTTGATTTCTTCACCTTGTAAATTCTCTGAAAAACAAAATGAATGGTCCATTTTAAATGGTGATAGATTAAAATAATTTTTTCTTTCCAAGACTGAGGAACTTAAATTCAATTTGAAAATCATAAAAAGGGATTCAATCATTTATCCATTCATCAAAATTATCCCCACCTTTTTAGTTTGAACCAGTGAGAATTCAATCTTGATATAATGTCTGAGTATATTCTACTATTGTTATTAGGTTTGGAAAAAGAAAAAATGAAAAAAAACTATATGGTTACCTTATAAAACAAAATATAAATTCATATCATAAATTATTTTCAAAAACAACCATTGGTCACAACTATCTTGAACCAAATCCCTATATTATTCTTGACTCAATGAATCTAAAATATATTTACCTTTTCTGTGTGTGTATACCAAGTTAAAGTCAAACATTTGGAGGTACTCCATACATCTTCGTTGCCTCAAGTTCAAGTATTTCGGAGAAAATACCTATTTAAAACATTAAAGGTCAGTTAAAACATTGAAATTTTTACCAAATTGATATTCTGTCTTAGTCATAATGGCATGTATAACTATAAGTATTTCAAGTTACTACATTGGAAGAATCTTCTCATACACTAAAACATACTCAAACTATAGGCCACAATACAGACCCCCTGCAGGAGAACACAATCTAGACTAGATCCATATAAATGAAAATATACCACATAACTGTTACTATATTTTGAAAATATTAGTATTGGTTTTGAGGGGAGACAAGTATTAAGTTATAGAATAACTTTTTTACATACATTATTTCATATGAATGGAACCAGATTTATTATCATATAATCCATTGAAGAAACATTACTTGAGAAATCCTGAAATAAATAGTGATAATAGCCCGGTAATCCTAGGAAACTGTGTACCTAAAAAACATTCTTTGTTATCACCCAAGATATTAATCTTTATTTATACCTTGGTTCAACTTATTTTACATAGTTCTAAATGACATTCTCATGGAAATATACATGATTTATCTATATGTATAACTATAAAAATTAGCATACAACTTATGTTACTGCAATGTACTATTTACTATTTCCATGTGATCCTCATCGCCATTTATTTTTCTCGAGTATACATGAATATAATATAAAAAATAATAGAACAAATATATAGGTAACCGTGGAAGATATGTTTCAATATGTCTATGAATATTACTGGTGCTTTCTTTAAACCAAAAGGCATGATGATATACTGATAATGTAAATAGCGACTAAGAAATGTTATTTTTTTGGAAGATACTCTTTTCCGCATATAAGATAATTATACCATAAGAATAAATAAATTTTAGAGATCCATTTGTCTCCATTTAATTTGTATAAAGATAAAATTTATTTGATAAAGATGATATCGAATTTTACTCATTACTTGATTAATAATAGAATAATCAACACTCAAGTAAATATTACAAATACCTTCTATATGAATAAAATTTTTATCGCCCAATGTGATGTGCAAGGTCTAATAAAGCCACTAATTTCTAACTAATGAAGATGGACATTCAATTTCTACATCCTAATGAGATCCATTCTATATTAATGTAATGAAATTGTGATTTTCCTAGGAGTAGGTTGATTGAATATTCAATTCCCCTTTGTGTATTAACCCAGAGAAATTGTTGGAAAAATAAAAACATATATAAATCTACTATTTCATTAAGTGTCCCTTTCCCCATTTCATAAACATTGATTAAATTCATTGCTATTATTTGGATATAGATGGGTTTTTTCTACATTTATAAAAGGTCCCTATTTTTAAGCATTAAAATTGAACCCCCATTGAATAAGAGAAAAACCCCATCTAATGATATAAATATTACCTGGTAATTGTTACAATCATTATTAGTTTTAAATACCACTATATAGTCTATTACAATGATTAAATTAAAAAAACATATCAAGTATTATGAAATCATAAAGAAACTACACTAAATTAATGGAAATGGAATATATTGGGCATTTAAATCATCAACACTATTATTGACACTTGGGTGTTTTTATACTCAAGAAATCATTAATTAATTCCATTTTTAGTCCTAATTGTATAAATACACAAGTATAAATAAAATAATGAAATGGTATCAAACACGACATTAAAATGAGTGGATTTTAGGAGAACAATAACTCAGAACATAGAGGGACCTGGTTTCTTACAAGAAGAAACCTAATATGCTCTATATAATTCTCACACAACGATCAGAAGATAACTCTTACGTCCCTACGGAGTTGTTTACTGAACAACCGATGTTTTCCTATAAAATTCCAATTCCACCTATATTTGTGGATTTGAACTTGTCTAATGGGATTCATTTTTAATATCATATAAATGTTGAGGCTGATTTGTGCCTATTTGACATATCGATCTCACATGTTTATGAAATAATCTTGATATGACAATTCATTCCATAGTGGTGGAAATTCATCAATGGTGTATTAAATTCATTCCTCAAGTGTATCAATGAAATTCAATAGAAAAATCAAGGTATTGTATCAGATGTTGGATAAATGTTAAATGATCTATAGTATGAATTTGAGGTGTGTTATCTCCAAGATAATTAACAACTATCTTTCTATTATTTCCAACACTAGAGTTAAAATCTATTCCAAAGGTAATAAGAAGACCACCTCCAATAGGATTACAGGAAATATATTTTTTTAACAAATATTTCCTATTAAAAAAATTCTATAAAATTATTAATATAGAAATATTATATCTTCGAATAATTCTCTAGTAGCAATCCTGACACAAAGATACATGCCTTATAGGGTCCACTGGGTACCACTTTTAGCGAAAAGTAAAACTTGTTTACAAAATTATATGCATTATATATCACATAAAGGTTTTAATACTTCAAAATGAAGAAAAATATTACTATTTATATTTTGAATGTATGGGGATATACTTATTTGGTAAAAAATTCCTCAAAATCCTTCCATATAATTCGATGGTCAGATTTAACTCAGACAGCTAAATCTCACCACTGGCATGTATGATCGTCCAATATATAGGTCACCAACATAATATTAAACTCTTGTGGTATACCATTAAAATTTAATATTCAATCCATTTGGTTGAGCCACACCTATACCTTTTTAGATTAAAAATCCACTCGGAACAAACATGGATTTTTCTTCTAAAACTGCATAGAGTGATCCACCTTCCTCGATTCACCAGATTCATTTCCATTGAAAATTTATTAAAAAAATGAACAATACTACGTACATGTTTTCTATTCCCATGTGGCTCAAGTGAAACAAAATTTTCAACATTTTCCTCTCATTGTATTCTATAACATCTTCTTGGTACCATTTCCTATAAACATAAAAATGAACTATTTAGAAAATTTCTCTCTTGGAACTCAAGGAATGAAAAAATACTTAACATTATAAAAAATTAAAACTAACATGTGTATCTACTAGTGAGATAATAATTTCAAAATAAATTATTTTAATGAATATAAGAAATTATTTGAAAATATATGAGTAATTTTGTCTTATTGGGAAATATCTATACTAATGCATGATATGAAACACCCATTAGCTAAACCCATGATTTTGTAATGACAAAACCTATAGAAATATATTAAAACACTTTTTAACATGACTTACAAGTAACATGAAGTTTAGTATAAAGATGTTTGATACAAATTTTCATTTTATGTGTTTTATGTTTAGAAAATCATATATCATTGATACCATCCCAACTCAAGGGTAGAAAAAACAGATATCATTTCATCTAAATTGAAAAACAGATGAGGAAAGACTAACACCTTTTCTAACACCTCATCCAAAAAAATTCGACTATGATGTTAAAAAATGATATTAAACTTTGGTGACATTCCAAGGACACCAATGATTTATAATACATGACAAGGGATTAATAAAATGAATGGGTATGATTTTTAATTTGAAAAACACAACCTTCTAAAAAGAAAGAAATTAAATAAATCCAAACTACATGAAACATGAATAATTAAATACATTACCCATCATATTACCAAAACTAAACAATATTGGTATACATTAGAAGATAAATAATTTGGAAAATATAACACTCTAAAGAGAATGAAATTTTCCCCAATGTGGAACCAGTCTAGAAAAATATACAGACACTCTCTAGCTCTATCTTCAGTAACCAATCCACAATTTTAGGGATAACCATTTGATAAATATGACACATTATCCTTCCCAATATCTTAGAAGAAAACTTATGAAAATCCACCAAGTTTCTGAAGTATGGGGCGAGTATGTGACACAATAATATTTCTCCAATGACAACCCAACACAAGAAACCAAGCCAATAAGTAGTTGGTATATTTCATATGAAATATAAGAGAACCATAAAATGAGTATATATAAATCCGAAGGGTCATCCTAGAAAAATTATAAATAAAAAAATCATTTTTGTTCAGAATAATATTTTCAACTATACATCAATGAAAACACAGATAGATTTCTTGAATCCATGGAACTCCATATATTTTTGAGTGGTGAGTCATCCAATCACAAAGAAATTGTTTTGTAACCAAATATAATGGTGGTAATTCCAACCATGATCCCTCCTCGATTTTTATTATTTTATAGTGGCACTTACAACCATTACACATACAATTTTCTTTATCATTTTACAGTTGTACTTTCGACCATTACCCATCCCACATGAACATGAATTCATGCAAAAAATTTAATTCCAAATTTAAAATAAAAATTCACAAAAAATACCATCATTTAAATCACACCATTTAAAACTACATCAATCTAGGGGTTTCCAAATAAATTCCTCTATATATTACCAAAAAATTATAAACATGATTTTGAAAAGATCAATCAAACATGTTCTATAATGGAAGAGTGGGAGAGAGGCCACCTACCTCAATTAAAAGTTTCATAAATTTTATCACGTGATTCTATGGATTAACCCCTGCCTTCCATTACTCAGTCAAAACCCTATAAGATCTAATCAATTACAATATGTACCCAAAATTTTTGTCTTATACACTGATCTTGTGTTCCATGTAAAATAAATCATGGTGATCAAGATTAAAACGAATTATGAGGCCACATCCTTATACTTCATAAAAATAATCAAAGATTAGTTTTCAGCGGAGTTCAGATATCGATGTTCACAAAAAATAACAAAGGAAAATATTGTATGTGAATAGAATGAAGAAATTTAATGTATGAGTATTTTAAAACATTATCTCATAATATAAATCACATGAGTAACTATTTATACTCTAAATTGAGAATCTACATTAAAATTTCATCAAAAACTGATTTATTTCTTAAAGGACTATTATATTATTTTTACTAATTTATTTATTTCATAAATCTTATTTTGTGGAAAAAATAAATTCTAAACCAAATTCATTCAATTGAAATACATTTTCATCATCCGCATAACATTCTGAAGCTCATATAATGACATTAAGATGAGAAAAAAGCATAAAATGATGCCATACCTTAAACTCAGGTGTTATATACATCCCCTCCCCCTTAATACATTTAATTCTAAAATATTGAATATTATATTGGTAAATAATGGTCGGAAATTTTAAGATATCTTTATTGAAGTCCCATATCAAGAATCGGGTAAATCAAAATTCTACATTAAAATATAGAAAATGAAGTATGAAGGTCATTTAGAGTCACACATACAATGACTTCAAATAGGTTAAAATTGGTGGGAAGTTAATACATTGACATTGATGAAAAGTGTAATCCATAAATAATAATAACGAGTGATTGGGATCATTGATCACAAGAAAATGAATGATCATTAGAATGTCAATATTCACAAAACTATAAAGAAAACAAGTGATAATATACAATCATTTTATTGGACATGAACAAAATAGGATAAAACATTATTTATAATTATATTTTTCCTTGGGTTGAAGAATTCCATACCATTTTCACTAATAAAATATGGAAATATACTTACTTGATAAGTTTAATTTCATTCATTAAATATATTCCCATCTTTTTTTGCAAAAAATAAGTATTCAAGATGCATTTTTTCAGACTATAGTACTAAAATCATCATTGAATTGACCACATAACTCTAAAAGGTATAATAAAACTATTGTATCTATCATTTGAAAATAAAAAAAACCAAAATGCTTAGCATATAGTAAGATAATTCTCTAAATTAATAAACATTTGAAATTCAGTAGTAATACCCATTGTTCAAAATATATAATTCCATAAATTAACAACCCTATATCGCAAAAATCATCAATAACCTAAATATTAAAAAGGGTGTTAACCTCAAATGTTATTTTATACCTTCCATCTTACAAGACAAAAAATGTGGTGATAATATTAATCTCTTAATAAATAAATCATGCGTCAATCCCACAGTTATCTATATGATAAAAATTTTATTCATCTCAAAACCATTTATGTAAAAATGGAATCATACATACTAATAAATCACATTACCTAGTGGTTACTATTACATCATTATCACCCTTTGGTTGTGGGTTCAAGCCTAGAAACCTTATCAGATTATATGGGTTTTTTCCCAATCATTAGGTTATCCATTTTCTTAAATTTATATCCTTATAAAATTATCATAAAATTGTTTAACACCCTTTAAAATAAGATTAATCATATAATATAATATAAACCATAATGGTTAAAAAAAATTATATTTATGGCCATTATTAAAATCATAAACCAATGATGGTAACTATAACTCTTAAGGTAATGTCTGATTAAAAAAATCATAATATCCATATTTATCTAAAATATTCTCTAATAAAAATGACAATAGACCTAAACCCTCTCTACTAGATATGATCCTAATAAAACATTGCATTTTTAGATTTTAATCCACTGAAGGTGAAAAAAATTTCACAATCCAAAACTTAGAACATCAAATAGAAATATTATATCAAATGCATACTTCAGTAATGTTTTCATTTGTTGTTTCAAATAATTAGGAAGAAGTCTTACATAAATAATACCCATGGATTCAATAGTGTATTTTTTTCAAATATAACTAGATTTTTATATTCCATATCTAGTATAAAATATCTCCCACAAACATCATCATGTTTGAAAACATTTATTTACAATATAAATTTTACTCATCATTAATTATAACCTAGGGAATAATATATATAATAAGGGTGAGATTAAATGATCACTCAGGGTAAACCTAAGAAATAAGAATTTAATTTCATCGTTGAGGATAAAAAGAGTATTATGACGTAATAAAAGATCATGAGAATAACATTTGAAAATTCATACCCATTAATGTCTGAATATTCAATCATCATACATGTCATACAAATTTATCAAAGTTAAGAATCATAAAAATAACAACTCATGTGCCATTTTATTTTAATCTAAATAAATGGAATCCAAAAAACCCAATATATATCACAATGAATCCTTGTTGTTATCTTTGTATCATTTTCTTTATAATCAATTATATTACCATTTCAGAAATAACTTTATACATGTTAAATATATAAGATATACCCTCTGATAACTCCATCATTATTTCCACTAATGAAAAATAAAATTACCCAATTTTTTGGAGAAGTAACTGGGAACAAACATCATATAAACTATATTTGGGTCCCCCGATTCTATCTGAGATAACCCATCATAAAATATATAAAAAGAACAACTGTGACTACAATAGGGTTCAAATATTCATTAATGTTGTGAAATTATAACTCATTCCTCAAGAATAATATCCAAGTATAGTTCATTAATAAAACATTCGTAGTTATCAAATTTTAAGTTATAAAAATAATCAATGTTCTTTATTAGCATGATTAACCAATGGAAAAGAAATGGGCTTCACAACAATATCATAATA
The DNA here is from genome assembly GCA_963277665.1 of Viscum album. NCBI lineage: Eukaryota > Viridiplantae > Streptophyta > Magnoliopsida > Santalales > Viscaceae > Viscum > Viscum album. Next base: position 192,377,169 of record OY728165.1, on the reverse strand, counting down.
CATAAAAACATTTATGTATAGAATCAATAAATGAATGCCTAATTGAGTAAAATTAACATCAATGGTTGTTGTCATTGATGAATGTAGTTAAATTCAAACGATCATTAAAAATACTGTGGATGAAAAACCCCTCATTACATTGCTTAACATAAATTGATTTCATCTTTTAGGGAATAAATTTTGGAAATATCACATAGAAAATTTCTTTTGAATAAAATTTTATACAATTTTAAAAAGATTATTTAAAATCTAAAACATTATATAACATCCTTGAAACGATTTTATTTTATAATAAATATAGAAAAATAATAATAATGATTTAAAAAATTGATTGGTTTTAATAGTAGAGAATTAAAATAATCTAGAGTGTGTTAAAACAATGATTCCTTTGAAATTATCAATAAAAGGAAAAAAGTTCCTCATTGAGAAAATAAAAAGAAGATTACTTTTAAAATACTTTTAAAAAATAAAATTATTTTTAAAAATTACATAAAATATTAATAGTAGAAACATCATTGTTTGAAATCATGGATTTCGAAGAAAAAATATTTATGACCCAATAGAGAAATGAACTTGGGTTTTTATAAAAAACATTATCTATCAATTTAAGAAAAAAATATGAGGAATAATGTATTATTTCTTGATATTTTTATCAATAACCAAAAGATTATAAACATATGTTGTTAAAGGATGCAAGATCATATGATTTCTTGCTGATAAACCTTCAATATTAGTAGCCTAGAAAAGATAAGAGATTGTATCGTTTTTTCTGTTCCACATTGGTAACTCCGCAATCAAAATACTCATGAGATAATAACATCATATGAAATTTAAATACCAGTAAAATAATGATATTCCATATATAACATTTTAGATGGTTAGTATATACACCTCACAAAATATTATAGGAGTATAACCTGACATATGTCCCAAAAGAAGGAATTTTAATATAGGAAACACTTATAATGATCATTACATTGAAGTGATAATTAATCATCGAATTGATTACATATAGAAATGGTGAATCCATATAAGATATTATAAATACATAATAATACAATAAAAATTCATGAAACACATATTCTTAGAGTAGTAATAAAAATAAATAATTAATATAATCCAATGATAAGAATTTGAGTTATGAAATTATTACCACCTAGTAACATTCATGTCAAATCCCCTTGAATGAAATAACAATTCTTAAAATTAAAAAATTGTTATTTATAAATTTATAATGATATTTCTTTTAAAAGGTGTATTATATATATAATATAAAATAATTGTTTTCTGTAACATTGAAATACTCCTTGATAATGGAAAAGTGAGATGATGTCCCTTAACTCGAGTCCATTCATTCCATGTTTTTCCTTTAATTCATATATAATAAGAATATATAATTTATTTTATTTTCCATGAATCTTCTCCATTATTAAAAATTTATAGTTAAATAATTTATATTATTTTTTTATTACATAATCAAATACTTAATCAATTATGTCCATTTTTTGTGTTTTGACGACGTTTGTCTCATTGTATCAAAACATCTTCAGTATGTTGAATGAGGTCCAATAAGACATTGTTTCATTTTCTAATGAATAATTACCACGAAATAAATATACTTTTACTAATTTTTTAAAACTTTTAAAATCACCCATGAATAATTATTAATGAAAATGAAGTATGTTTGAATCATATAGACGGTAGGTTTTGTGCATGTATAAGAAACAGTTCCATTTTTCAACGATCATTTAGAGACAAAGGAAAGTATTATTTTATATTTTCAATGTGATAATTATATCTTAAATATATTTATTTTGATGAATAAATTTTTATATATCATTCATTTTATTTGGTTATTATAAATTAATCACATAGTTTTATAGAGGTAGTGATCCACATGTATGGATGATTGATGTTATCATTTTTCATAGAGTTTTATGGTAAGAACAAAATTATATATTATCATTTAAGAATTATTAGTATTCAATTAATATCATAATTATGTCATATATATTACGTAAATTCCTTAAAACTATCCTAAATACCTTTTATGTAAAGAATCATTGAAAAACAAATCACATCACTTTAAGATGTCGTAGTCTGGTAGACACATGAGCGACATTATTGTATCCCACGAAGAATGGAAGGTAAGAAGGTATATATGATTTAAAATTAAATATGTATAATTATAAGATAAATATAATATATATAAATTAAATAAATCATTATACCCATTAATAAGAAGACTTGATGGAAAACAAATTACATTGATTTTTGAGGCGGAAGTCCACCGTATGTATGAATGATGGTTTAATTTACCATTTAATGGATTTAGATATGGATTTAGGTTATCAAAAAAACATTTTCAAGTTACTATATCTGAAATTAATGGTGATATTATATCATAATAATTGAATAATATTTGAAATAGGTGGAATTTGAAAAAAAAAATGCTCAATTAAACATGACACCTCTTCTTCAAGAAGCCACCTTTGGATAGACCCAAATGACTTATTTGGATGGATTTATAATAAAAATAAATGATCTGGGTAGTGATGGGAGAATTAAGGAAGGAGTTTTTACTAGGAGTGGAAAATCTAAATGGGTTTTAATATGTGATGAGGATAGGAGAAGGGTTATAATTTTATAATTGAGTAGAGTGACATGCTTTTAATTTTTTAAAGAAAAATTCATACCCAATTTTTTCACATGAAAAAAAGATCCAAAATGCACCATTTTAGATCCTTAGAAAATTTAAGGTCAAAAAATTACTGTAAAATATATTTTAATTTTTTTATGTTATTTATGTTTTTTCTTTTTAGTTTCACCCTGGTTAAAAATTTTTCACATTAAACATGGTAAAAGAATTTAACTCTTTCTATTATTCATTGTATCTAAAAAATATTTTGATAATATTAGATAATATAAATTATTATAATTCTAAATTTTGAAAAAAAAAATCCTATATTAACTTCATATAAGTGCTGGAATTTAATTTAATAATCAAAACCTATAGACGCAATGAGAAAGGGGGTTTTCAAGAAATGTATATTTAAGGATTAGATGGGTTCATATTAACATTATTACTAATAATAATCACTATATAAATTCCAATTAATATTTATTTATATGTAATATATAAATTTCATTTAAATAATTCCACTTATGGATTTTTTGATTAGATAAAATATTGAAACATTATGAATTCTAACAAAGCTTTCAGAAAAAACCCTATTTTGAAGATGAAATAGACAAATTCCAAAATTCATTAAAAAGATTATTAAAATATAATTATTTTTATTAAATAAATCTAAATTATACTTTTTTAATTGAAATTAAATTCAAATATTTATGGTAATTTTATGTTTCTTTATTTATTTGGATGAAGTGTGAATTTGACAAAGTTAGGTATTTTCCAAACTCACGGAAAAATCAGTATTTTTTAAAAATCTGAAAATTTTTATCTTATTTTAATATAGATAAAGAGATAAAGAAGATGAATATAATTTTTTTGACATTTTTTTATTTATTTTATAAAATTTAATAATAATATTTTCTCATAAAAACCAATAAAAATTATTTTTGAGGAAAACATATTTTTAATAAAAATGTCATTTCCAAAAATTTATTGATTATTCAATAAGAAATTATTAATAAATTAATAATGAGAAAATATATATAATTGTATATTTCATAATGTAGTAAATAATATTCATACACACCTAAATCTAATCATATTCTCTAAACGATGAGTATCCAAGAAGAATTTATAATTCTTAAAGCAATAAAATTTTATTATAAATGATAAAATAACTATAAAAGATATATTCATGCTATTCCACCTGTCCTTAAACATTACCGAAAACTATAATTGTTTCAATATGGTTAGATGTTTACCAAAATTTATAAACCTCCTATATTAAATAGTAATACCCAAAGTATAAACTATATCATTCCATAAATTAATAAACATATATCTAAAATAACCTCAGTAACCTCAACATTAAATAGGTATTTAATCTAAAAGGTTTTCTCATACCGTCATATTATAATCCCAAAAATATATCAATAACATTAATCAAATAATCATCAAATCACTTTTTAATCTTATGGTTTTTTGTACGATAAAACATATGTGAGAAAGTTCAATATAATCATTATATATCAAAATGATTAATATATAAATAATATTTCATAATAACTATTCCATCACATAGTCTAGTGATTGGTATTTTATATCATTTCCCTTTTATTCTAGGTTCAAGCCCTGTGGCTTAGCCGGATGTAATGGGTTATCTTCAAACCTTCAAGATATCATTTTTCCTAAAATCATATCCTTATAAAATTTATAAAAATAGTATGAAGGACAATAAAAATTATCTCAATCTCCAAATATCATATAAAAAATAATGTTTTTAGTACCTTTATCTTTATGTTCAATCTTAATCTCCAAAACCTATGATGGAATCCATGAGCCTTCAGATAAACTCACATAAAAACATCATAATGTCAAAAAATATCTAAACCCTTATCTCGTACAAACTATAATAGGACTAAAAACGAAATCTAAAATATGATTCTATAAATATAAAATTTTCATTTCCAGCTTCGATGCTAATGAAGGTTACCCAATTTTCACCATCCAAAACAAAAAACACAAAAAAGTAAAATTTTGATCACTTGCATTTCCAAAAAAATATTTGGTTAAGTGTTTTAATGAATTACAAAAAAACTATTTCACAAAAAAAAATATCCATTAATTCATGGGGCTATTTTTCACACTATTCTGAACTCTTCATATTCCATATTATAACTCCAAAAAATTCATCATGTTACAAGCCTTTCTAGAAATTTTTTTAATTATCATTTTTCACATCCTTGGGAATAGGTAAAAAATTAAGGGTGGTATCAAATTATCATTTGGGGTATACATATAAATTAATAATTGAATATCATCAATTATAATAAGGGTAGAATAAATTTATGATGACTAAATCAAATTTTATGAGAATAATATAAGATATTTATACCCATAAATATGTGGATCAATAATCCAAAAAAAATGAAGGAAGATTTATCAAATGAACGATTAATGAAATAAAGTAACTAAGAGACATTTTTTATAAATATTTTTCCAAGGATTCACTAAAAACCCCCAAAAATAACAAAGTAATCTTATTGGTATCTTTATAACAACATCGTCCTAACCCATTTTAAACCCCTACTAGAAATAACTAGAGCCTAGTAAATTATAGGTGATAAACCACCTATTAAGTCCCATATTCATTCCTATAAATACAAATAAAGTTACACAATTAATTGAAGAACTATCTGGCCTAACAAATTGTAATAGCTATATCAGGCACATCTGATGATATATGGGCACACCCATCATATCTGTTATATTAGGCTCACCCATGAGCTCTAATATGGCTCATCCATTTATGTAAGATATATCGATCTCGCCCATTCATCATCACTAATTTTAAATTACTATAATTAAATTACTGATTTTGAGTCCTTCACTATTTAGTTATAAAAATAATCAATGTTCTTTCATATTTCAATTAACTATTAAAAATGAAACATATTCCATGACTATCTCATAATCTATCTGAAAAAAATAATATTGATGGTATCCATAAAACATATCTCCAATGGGGTGTATATAATATCAATATTTTTTTGATGTTTATGAATGGAAATCCCATTGAGAGATTATTAAAATCATTCTTGATGAAAATATAATTTTAATTATGGTAACATCATATGATGCCAACTTATTTAGAAAATGATTTTGAAATATACATGAGATGTTTTTTATGGAATATATACATTAAAATTTGAAAAATATTGTTTAAAATATAAAACATTATTAAAAATTAAGGAGAAAGGTTTATTTGAAAATAAACTTTGAAAAATAAAAACTATGGTTTAAAACATTTATCTGTCTTTATCATGGAATATTCGATTCATGTTGAGTACGTTAAAATAATGATTCCTGTCAGATTTTCCATAAATATATAAAAGATCCGCAATTGGAAAACATGATGAATATTTTTAATATTTTCTTCTAAGATTTTAATTATAAATAATAATTAAATTAAAGATTCATACTAAAATAATTTTAGAAAACATGTATTTAGTTGAGAAATTATTTTCAATCGAAGAGATAATTGAAGTAGAATTTTCATAAAAACATTTTCTCTATAATTTAAAGTAAGAATGTGGGTGAAATAGAAATATTAATTAAGAATTTATTGAATAAACAGAGGTGAAGGAAAGACATTTGGTTCAAGAATTTAATATCATATTATTTCCTCCCAATGAACCTTCAATATAAATAATCCAAAAAATAAAAGAGATTGTATAATAAATCATTGTCTAATTTAGAAAACCCTTAATCAAAAACCTCATGAAAAAATAAATCAAAATGAAAATTAAATATCCTTATCATAATGATATTTATGATATATAATAGAAAAGTGTTATTAGATACATCCCATAAAGTAGTATAGGTTTATAACATGACAAATGTATCAATGAAGACAATTTGATACAAGCAACAGTTTCAATGATCAGAATGTTGAGGTGATAATTAATCGAAGAGATTATTATGTGAATAAAAAGTGATTCCACCTAAAAATATGAAAAATTAAAAATATTACATCAAAAATTCCTTGAACATGTAATCATAAAATAGCATAGAATATGAATATATAATATTACTAAATGGAAAGTAATTGAGTTATGAAATTATTTACCACTAGGTAACTTTCAGATCAAATCCCCTTCAATAAAATTCATCAAATTGAATATAAAAAATCTATAAGTTATGAATTATTCAATATAATTCATGTATAAGAGTTATTATATACAATATATAAACGAAACTAGGTAAATGAAATTACAATTTGACTTAATTAAGGATAATGCAGATGAAGTCCATTACCTCGAGTCTAGAACTGCCATGTATTTCTGTAAAATCATATATATTTAGGTTATATAAATTATTTTATTTATCATGAACCTATTATATATTTAATACCATAAAATTAAACTATTTATTGGACGTATTTTATTACATATTTAATTAGTTAATCATCTATTCCTACATCATGTGTTTTGAGGATGTTGAGTTCATTGTTTCAAAATGGATTCTTTGTATTGACCAAAGTAAATGAGATAATTATTACATAATCAAATTAATAATAATAATAATAAATATAATTTTTTAGAATCAATATTAATATTAATACCATTTAATAATTTTTTAGTAAAAAATGCACAATATTACAACCATGGAGACGGTAAGTCATACGTATGCATAAGCAATACTTCCATTTTTAAAGATCATTTGGGAGAGAAGGTTATTGTTATTTAATATTTAAATAATTTTAATAATATAAAAAATCATATTATTTATTAAAATACATTTATATATAGAATCCATGTGATGTGGTGATGGGAAAAGAATCACATTGGTTCGTGGAGGCGGAAATCCACACGTACACACGAAAGACATTATCAATTTTATACGAGTGAAAAGGTAAGATTTAAAATCATAAATTCTATTTTTAGAATGAGAAATATTTTAATAATATCATTATTATTTCATATATATCACATATATTTAATAATATAATCCTTACTACATTCTATGTAAACAAATAGTGAATAACGAGTAACCTCACTTTACGAGGCGACATTCCGCTATAAACATGAGTAAAATTACAGTCCCACATGGAATGTGAATCAAGGAGTTATATATGATTTAAAAATTAAATAATTGAAGTTATGTAAAAATATAATATATATAAATATATACATATAAAAAAATCATTATAACCAGTCGAAAGAGGAGAGGATGGAAAATGAATTACATTAGTTCATGAGGATGTAGCCCATCGTTTATACGAATGATGGTTTAATATCCTATTTGATATAAGGGGAGATTGATTTAGACTATGAAATTAAAATAATAAAATATAAATATAACAAGGATAATTTTGTAATTATATCATCATAATTGATTAATATTTATTGTTGATGAAGGAATAATAAAAATATAAAAGCTCAGTTATGCATGGAAACTCTTCTTCAGACATCCCAAATATAATTTCACAAAAATAATTCAAATGATGAATTAATGATCAAAAAATGGGATCTATTTCCTTGGAAGGAAATTTTTTAATGTTTCCTTGAATGTATTGGGCTAGCGAAAGGGTTTTGAAGGTTTGAATAGTAGACGAGAGAGGGTGGCCTTTTATAAGTGAGGTGAGTATCATACTAGTAATTTTTGAATAGAAAAAGGTGTACCCACATTAAATAGACAACATATGGCTGAAATATGGAAATAAATTAGATTTTTTATATTTTTTTAGTTCATTATAACATTTTTATTTTTAGTTTATCTCCTTTGTACTTTTTTCACCAAATTCATAGTAAAATATTTTAACTAATTTCAATATTCATTATAAAGACATATTATGTTTATCTTATTATATAATATAAATTTTTAGGAATAAAAAAAATTAAATACAAATTAAACAAATTCAAAAAATTATATAATTTTATTTAATAAATAAACCCATCGATGTGAAGAAAGTTTGGATTTTCATGAAATCTATTTTTAATCATAATTTATTTCATATAACATATATGACTATAAATAATAAATTTTTTAACTAAAATTTAAATTTACTGATATATAATAGATAAATTTAATTTACATAATTCATAATTATTGTTTTTTTAATTAATTAAAATGGAATAACATTATGAACATTATAACAGTTTTCCTAAAAAATTGTTTTAAACCCAAAATTTAGCTTATACTGAATTATAGTATTAATATGATTAAAATGTAATTAATTTTAATAAATAATACTAAATAAAATTGATTTTTCATAAAATAAAATTCATATAATAATAATTATTTTAAATTATTTTGTTTATTAGAATGAAATTAAATTTTTACAAATATCAGTATTTAACACTAATCACTAAAAAATAAATATTTTTTGAAAAATAAAAAAACATCATGCTATTTTAAATTTTATGTTCTAATTCAAAATTAAATTTTATTTTAAAAAATAAATTTTTTAAAATTTATAAAAATTACTTCATGTATTATCATAGAAAAAGAAATAAAAATCATTATTGAAGATAACATATTTTTATTGAACAAAAAAACTTAATAAAAAAACTAATGATCGTTTAATAAAAAAATTTCAAAAAAAATTTATTTAGTAGGAAATTTTTATATATATATATCATTATGTAGTTAATATTATTTGTACTCACCAATTCAGGGTCAAGGTTATAACATTAATATATAAAATAATATTATTTTTACGTTCATTTAAAATTGGACTTTGGTGTCTTGTACGTTATCAAACATGACTTCCTTTTTTAAATCTAGAGGTGTTAAATGAAAAAATTTAAAACAAAGTGGAAATTTTTTTTAATTTAAAACAAAAAAATACCCAAGGATTTAGTATAATGATTTAATTAAAGTAAAAGTAGTGGAAGTTTCTTGATATGAGCCTTGTTAACTCCTCAAGGACAATGTATCACAATACGCCTATCGATGCATATAAGGAAAGTATTCCTTATAAAAAAGATCAAATATACATATATATAATCCTCAATAACCATTATCAATGATCCTTAAAAATGTAAGAATATCCAATGGGGAAGTTCACCCATATATTGGAAATTAAACTCGGAAACACCACTGCAAATAAGAAACTGTTCAATAGTGAGATTGAAATAGCACTACAAGACAACAAACAAAACAACCGTCAAGAAATTATTTTTTAAAACTCACCATTTCTTACTTCAAGAATATAATTCATCATAAATATGACTAACATGATGATCATAAGAATGACTTAAACCATCCTTATCTAAAAGTATAGGTCACCACCAACATCCTTCCAATAACATTCGGACAAAACATAAACCTTTTCAAGGACCTCAACTGTAAAAAAACCACATTTAAAAATTATATACCATAAATAAAACCTAACTTATATATTTTATATAATATTTTTAAATAATTATACCCAAATAACTATAAGTATGATTATAATTATTTATAAAGAGAAACTGTAAATGTGTAAGGCCACAAACTGGCTTCAAAAATATGGATAATACTATAAAGAAATAAAAAAATACCACTGATGTCAAAATCCTCCCCTATATTATTCCCATTATACTATAAAAAATATTTCACATGGCCAATTATAGTGTTCAACATAATGGGATTTCTTTAAATGGAATAGAGTGAGGATAAATAAAGTATTGAACTTTATAATGTTGGACACCAATTCAATATGAAGTTAAATTAAATCATAGAACTGAAACAATATTTGTAAAATTTTTTCTTCTACCACCAAGATCGAACAACACCATTCCAAAACCACCTAATAAACTTCATGTTTGAATATAGTTGGGTGTTGAATAATGGAACCATCTACAAGGGTAACAATGGATATGAATGTGGTATTTTATCTAGAAACATCTTATAACACTCATTGTTTTATTTATTTATATGGTATACTATTATTTTTAATATATATGTGGTTGGGTACAATTATAGGATTTTATAGAATGTTATTATAGGATTTAGGTGGTTATATATATAAGTCCCCAGCCTTAAACCTTACTTAATCTTGAGTTATTACAAGATTACACATTGAGAATCTTTTCGGGTTTAGAGTTTTAGAGAATTAGATCATAAAACTTGCGTTACATTCCATATATAAACAAAGTGGTTACATAAAGATAGTATTCTTCATTCCCATCAATGGAAACACATTTGAAATAAAACATGGATTCTTTTTGACACATCCTTGACCCTATCATCTTATCATGTACCTTTCCCTTGACCTGTGAAAAACATTTCAAAAACTTGGGATGAGCATAAAAACTCAGTATGGGTTATAAAAACATGGGAAGGAAACATGAGTTCATATATACATAAGAATGAAATCATACTATACCCATAAAACATAGGAACTTTAACATACCTCATAAAATCATGAATAAATCATAGAAATCATAAGACATAAAGGTAACTTGAGGCATTCATAACATTCTTACGTAGGGAGTAACCCTCTTGGTTACGTTTGGAATACCCATCACAGTATATTCCCTAAAATCTCTTCGGAGAAACCTTAACGTTTCACTCCTTCGCGTTACCCAATGCATTGGAGAGCTATAATGGGCTCACCCGCCCTTAGTCTATCACGGAACCACCCGTCTTCATAATAATGCCCAAGAACCTCAACATAAACGTATCACATAGAACATGCATAAAGGAAACATAACATTTCCACCATTCAATCACAAGATATCAATACCACACATTGATATAAAAATATTATGAAAACCATTTTCTATACCAAAATAAAAGAAAAGTAAAACATGGTATTTATTTTTCTTTTAAAAAGAAGGTATGGCTTGTAGAGGAAGCCGAAACTCAAATAACGGTCATGGCGGCGGAGAAGTCGTTGTCGCCGCATACGTACGACAAAAACATTCCCTTTTGTCGTTTAGTAAACGCTTCGTATAAAAAAGATTCCTTTTGAATAAATGTAAAAGTCAAAGGGGTTTATACACCGTATAAAAGAAAGTTGTGTATAAAATAAAATATGCCTCAACGAAAGGAGATTGAGACGAAGTCCCATACCTCGTATCCGACTTGACCCGACCGTTCTTTAATCTCCTGAATAATAAACTTGAGTTAATCTCTACTTTCTTATGAATCTTTTTCAAGTTCATTATTCCTTTTATACCATGTTATGAACATCATGTAATCAGTTAAGTTAATAATGTTCATTTTGTCGGTATTTGGTTCTTAAGTCAAAAATAGACTTCTTACACTTACATGTTGTTAATTTGGTCAAAGGTTCATTATATCCAGAATTATATTAATGATTTGGATATCATATATATCATATATATTCATCATATACATGTATTTATAATATTACATCACATTTAGAGGTAAGAAATGAAATGCACCGTTCATGGAGACGGTAATCCGTACGTACGCATGAACGCTACTTCCATTTCTATTTCATATTTTCTGGAATGGAATCATAATGATATAAGAGTATATTATAATTCAAGTATAATAACATATATAATATCATTAACTTTATCCTTTACACATCCCACATATGGTATTAACGAATCAAATCACTTTCAGGGGGCGGTAGTCCGCACTTCCTAAAATGAAGATATCGTGTTTACCCATAATGGAAACCATAAAGGTATGACCAAAATGAAAAAAAACAGAATCTTAAGGAAAAAATAAACATATTATATATCATATATAAAAATAGTGACATCATAATGGCCACCTTTGAAGGTGTTAAATGAGTATTGAACAATCAACGTTTCGGGAGGCAGAATTTCACCATCCACGGAAACCGTATGTTCTTTAACCATTTGATGTAGTTGTGTGAGAGTTTAGCTCAAATAAATCTTATAACAACATCCTAGTATATTGAAGATACTGGTGATGTTACAAAATAAGTAAATAAAAAGATTTTAGGGGGTTGGAGAAGCAAAATAAAATAAAGGAACCTGAGAGAAAGAATTACCTTTAAAAGTGTAACTCCTTTTGATTTGAGCCTAAAGGCTTCCTTTGAAAGGATTCTGCCCAAGGGGAATCCTTTAGGATGAGGAGAGGGATGTGGAGAGAGTAAATGGGCAGGGTTTGGCCGAGCCAAATGCTTTAAGAGTGTGTGAAATGAGGTAGAGGTGGGGGCCTTTTATAAGAGGAGAGGAGGGGCACTTTTGGAAAGTAAAGAAATATTACTTTACTTGAAAATGTGTTTCGCTTTTAAAAGGTCCCACATTGATATAATTCGTGGATAAGGTGATAAGGGTTCGAAATCCACTCATCCAATTGGTTTTGGACATGTGTAGTTCATAGATTTTACATTATCTTTCTATTTTATTTAAATCGTCAAATAATGATGTCATCGCTGCATCATTATTATGTCCCAAATAATTAACTTTATTTAATGTCTAAATATTATAAAAAAAATACTATGATATAGGAAATCTTTTTATCTTTACAATGACTATTTATAATCAAAATTTGGACTTGTATAACCCCACTTAAAAAGTGTTTTTGTAAAACATATTATGTTTGTGTCATTTTCACTTTAACATTAAATAAAAAGTAATTTATGTCATTTCCCAACAAAAGTGGATCCATGGGGTCCCCAAGTTGACCCATGGCATGTCATGGTCGGCCATGACACAAAAAATGAGGTTGGGACATGTGTCTAGGTCATTTCATTTTATTAAAGTATTATTTATACCTTAAACTACCCTAATTACCACTAATCGTGATTAAGAACTTAATAAGTTACTATTCACCAAAAAATTATTATAATCTCATTGAACCACATTTTACATACTAATGACAACCATGTATGTCGGATTTTCAAAATTCAATACACATTAGTGGTAAACTTTCATTTAACTGAAAAATTAGTTTGCTTGATTATCACTTGGTGGTTTCACTGTTCATCAAAAATTGAAATTTTTCAGAAAATTACGAAACATTTACCCTAAGCTATATTTGATATTCCGAATTCAAAAATGAAGTCTATTTTACAAAATTAAAAACATATAGGTCACATTAATTAATTTAATAATTAATTCCCGCTGTCAGAGCAAATAGCGTGTTTTTATTAAATAATAAGTATCAAAAGATTGTCACCAGTTTAAGTCCAATTTCAAAGTGAAATTCACTCCAATGACCACCATTGGATTAAATGGTAAAAATATATTCATATTACACATTAAGACCAATTCAAAAGATAATTTAATCATATAAATAAATTAGATTAAAAAGCAGTTTTGATGTAAAATGCAGTATTTTTCACTATTCATTAAAAAATGTACCTTGTCAGAAAAATACAAAAAATTCACACAAAGTAAATTTTGATGTCCCAATCATAAAGAATATGTTTATTTTGACAAACATAGTTTATAAAACTGTCAAAAGATAAATTTAAAAAGGGTTTTCCATCATAAGGCAGTAAAACAATCTTTTAAGAATATTAGTGTATTCCATGCTTAAGATTGGATTTATTTCCATTTTAAGCCTCTAAAACACTATCTTAATCATTAATAGACATAGATAAAAATATCTATTATTCATTACTTACTTGGGATGTTACATCCTTCCCCCCTTTAGAAAATTGCGTCCCCGCAATTTATTTACTTATCGAATAAATGGGGGTACTTATCCCTCATTGCATTTTCAGATTCCCATGTTGCCTCTTCAATCATGTGGTTTTTCCACAAAACCTTTACCTGGTGAATCACTTTATTCCATAACACTTTCTCCCTGTGGTCAAGAATCTGGACCGGTTGTTCCTCATAAGATAGGTTCTCTTCTAGCTGAACTACCTCTGGACTCGAAACATGAGATGGATCTGGCATGTACTTTCTCAACATCGAAACGTGAAAAACATTGTGTACCTGATATAAACTCGGAGGTAAAGCCACTCGATATGCAAATGATCCAACTCTCTCCATAATTTCGTATGGTCCAATGAACCTTGGACTCAACTTTCCTTTCTTACCAAATCTCCTCACACTTTTCCAAGGAGAAACCTTGAGAAAAACATGATCACCTACCTCGAAAGATAGATCCTTCCTCCGGTTATCCGCATAACTCTTCTTCCTGCTCTGAGCTGTTCTCATGTGTTTCTGAATCAGCTGAACTTTTTCTGCCATCTCTTCTACCAATTCTGGTCCCATCAACTTCCTTTCACCCACTTCATCCCAGAAAGCTGGAGTTCGACACCGCTTCCCATATAATGCCTGAAATGGTCCCATCTGTATACTGGAATGAAAACTGTTATTATATGAAAACTCAACCAAAGAAATATTTTGGTCCCAACTTCCCTGATAATCCATAGAACAAGCTCGTAGCATATCCTCCAATGTTTGAATTGTTCGTTCTGACTGCCCATCTGATTGAGGATGAAAAGCTGTACTAAAATTTAATTCAGTACCCAACGACTTCTGAAGGCCTTTCCAAAAGTTAGAAGTAAACCTGGGATCACGATCCGATACAATGGAGAGAGGAACTCCATGTAACCTGACTATTTCTTTAAGATACAAATGGGAAAGTTGATCAAGAGAGAAAGTATCTCGTATAGAAAGGAAATTAGCAGACTTGGTCAAGCGATCAACAATAACCCAGATTGCATTATTACCTCGAGATGTCTTCGGTAATCCAACAACAAAGTCCATGGATATGTTTTCCAATTTCCACTCTGGCACTGGTAAAGGCTGAAGCATCCCTTTCGGTAATTGCCGCTCTGCTTTAACCTGTAGACATGTCAAACACTTCACAGTAAAATCAGCAATATCTCTTTTCATTCCATCCCACCAGTAATACTCCCGTAGATCTCTATACATCTTAGTACTGCCCGGATGAACTGAAAACGGAGAACTATGAGATTCACATAACAACTCTCTCTTCAACTATGAATCACAAGGCACACACAATCTCTTCCCAAATCTCAAAACACAATCGTTATCAGTGTTGAATTCAGGCAACTTACCTTTCTGAACCAGCTCTACCTTTTTCTGCAACTCACTGTCTTGCTTCTGTGCTTGCTTGATTCTATCTGATAGAGATGATCTCACTGATACCTGAAACAAAATAGAAGGACATCCTGCACCAACAAATTTTATGCCAAAGTTCATCAAATCGTTAACCAAAGGATCACGTTCCAACCGCAACATTGTTATTGAAGCATTACTTTTTCGACTCAAAGCATCAGCCACTTTATTTGCTTTTCCCGGATGGTAATGAATTGTACAATCATAATCCTTGATTAATTCTAGCCATCTCCTCTGTCTCATGTTTAACTCTTTCTGAGTGAATATATACTTTAAACTTTTGTGATCGGTATATATTTCACACTTTACTCCATACAAATGATGCCACCAAATTTTTAAAGCAAAAACAACAGCAGCTAATTCTAAATCATGTGTAGGGTAATTTACCTCATTAGTTTTCAACTGTCGTGACGCATAAGCAATTACCTGATCATTCTGCATTAGGACGCAACCAATTCCATTCAATGAAGCATCACTGTATATAACAAACTCACCATTCCTGGAAGGTAGTGCCAAAACTGGAGCATTCACCAATATTCTTTTCAATTCCTGAAAACAATCATCACATTCTTTTGTCCAGATAAACTTAACACCCTTCCGAGTTAGCTTAGTCATTGGACTAGATAACCGTGAAAAATTTCTAACAAACCTTTGGTAATAGCCCGCCAAACCAAGGAAGCTACGAATCTCGGTTACATTTGTGGGTCTTGGCCATTCTTCCACAACTTTTGTTTTTGCAGGATCAACAGTTATTCCATCTTTAGAAACAATGTGCCCAAGGAAAGAAATTTGTTGCAACCAAAACTCACACTTGCTGAATTTCCCATACAGTTTCTTTTCTTTTAAGGTTTGTAAGATAACCCTTAAATGTCTTTCATGCTCCTATTTACTTTTAGAAAACACCAAAATATCATCAATCAAAACCACCACAAACTTATCCAAGAACTCATGGAAAATTCTATTCATTAAGTCCATGAATACAGCAGGTGCATTGGCTAGCCCAAAAGGCATTACTACAAATTCATAATGGCCATATCTCGTACGGAACGCGGTCTTCGGAATATCTGCCTCCTTTACCTTCAGCTGATGGTACCCCGATCTCAGGTCAATCTTTGAAAAAAACTGAGCTCCCTGGAGCTGATCAAACAAATCATCGATATGAGGCAAAGGATATTTGTTCTTAATAGTGATATTATTCAAGGATCTATAATCAATGCAAAGTCTCATAGAACCATCTTTCTTTTTAACAAATAAAACAGGAGCACCCCATGGTGATGTGCTAGGTCTAATGAAACCTTTCTCTAATAAATCATGCAGTTTCTCCTTCAACTCTAAAAGTTCAATTTTTGCCATTCGATAAGGGGGTCTTGAAATTGGCTTAGCATCAGGAACTAAGTCAACAGTAAACTCAACTTCCCGATCTGGTATTATTCCAGGCAACTCAACAGGAAAAACATCAGGATACTCATTTACCACTGGCACATCATTAATCTGAACAGTTCCTTTATTTTCAACGACGTGTGCAAGGTAACATTCATTTCCATCTTTTACAATTTTCTCGGCCTCTTGATTTGTTATCAAAAGTAAGGGTTCATTCTTGTAAACAAACTGAAAGTCCTTCTGAAAAGAAACTTCTTTAGATCTATAGTCAATCTTAGCATGGTAAATAGAGAGCCAATCCATACCCAGGATAACATCAAACTCTACTAGAGGTAGAACAATAAGGTTTGCAAGTAGGTTCTTTCCACAGATAAGGATAGGAAGATTCTTATAAATTCTTTTTGCCTCAACATTTCACCCAGGTGTTTTTACCAAAAGTTCAGGAGTCATTTCTTGAGATGGTATTCCCATTTTACTAGAAAAGGTTTCAGAGATGAATGAATGTGTAGACCCCGAATCAAACAACACATTGGCATAATCTGAAAAAACAAACAAAGTACCTGATACAACTTCATTTGATGGCCCGACATCTGCTGAAGTGGTTGCAAAGGATTTCACCACCCCTTTCTGATTGTAGTCTAACTGCTTCCCATCACTCAAGCTCTTTGCCGGACACTCGTTTGCATAGTGACCCATCTCATTGCACTTATAACACTTCAATAACTGTAAATCAAATTTGTTCTTACCTTCAGCTTGATCCTTTTCAGTGCAATCACGAGCCTTATGTCCCATCTTTCTACATCGGTAGCACTTTCCAGAATTCAGAAGACATTCCCCAGCATGCCTTTTGCCACATTTATCACAAACTGGAAACTTAGTTTTCTTACCATCAGACTTTTTTGAAGAATTCTTACCTTTCTCCTGCCACCTCGGTCTCTTCTTCTGCTGGTTGTTATAGAACACTTGGTCATCGGCAAACTCCATTTCCACCTTCTCAGCACATCGAACAATATTTTCATAACAATTAAACTCATGAGAAGCTAATGCCCTTCGATATTTTGGCTTTAATCCTGAGTAAAAACGATTGATTTTACTATCAAGGTCCCGGATAAAATTTGGAGCATACCTTGCCAATCGAGTGAACCTTTCTTCATAGGAAGCCACTGAGTCTTCTTCTTGCCTCAATTCCAAGAATTGATTTTCCATCCTAAGTCGAACAGCCTTAGGAAAATACTTCTCAAGAAACATACCTTTGAATTCATCCCAGTCGAGAGCATCAATCTCATCAGCGTCCCTAATATTTTTAACCATAGACCACCACTGATCTGCTTCACCCTCCAAACGGTAAATAGAGAGACTAACCTTTTGATTGTCTGAACACCCCATGACATCAAAAATCTTATCCAGTGCTTTAATCCACCCATCAGCTAGCATAGGGTCAGATGATCCTCTGAATGGTGGGGGATGTTGCCTCATGGAATGTTCCACCACTGACATGTTCCTCTGCGGTTGATCTGGCTGATCTCGTGCATGGATACCACCACCATTTATCGCTTGAGTCAACTGCGCCATTACTGCAACAAACTGTTCAGTTCCAATTCCGACCATTTCTGGATGGTGATTCGGAAGGTTATTTCCTTCTGTATGCCTTCCTAGCACTGCTTCCCTGTTTCCTCTGCGGAAAACCATTCTGAACAAACATGTCTTAGATTAAGCAACATGGTAATCCGTAAATTCTATATCATTTCAAAAAAATATTTTTGGATAATCATTTAATATAATTATAACTCCTAAAGTTATCTAAACCGACCTCTGATACCAACTATAAGGCCCCAGCCTTAAACCTTACTTAATATTGAGTTATTACAAGATTACACATTGAGGATCTTTTCGAGTTTAGAGTTTTAGAGAATTAGATCATAAAACTTGCGTTACATTCCACATATAAACAAAGTGGTTACATAAAGATAGTATTCTTCATTCCCATCAATGGAAACACATTTTAAATAAAACATGGATTCTTTTTGACACATCCTTGACCCTATCATCTTATCATGTACCTTTCCCTTGACCTGTGAAAAACATTTCAAAAACATGGGATGGGCATAAAAACTCAGTATGGGTTATAAAAACATGGGAAGGAAACATGAGTTCATATATACATAAGAATGAAATCATACTATACCCATAAAACATAGGCACTTTAACATACCTCATAAAATCATGAATAAATCATAGAAATCATAAGACATAAAGGTAACTTGAGGCATTCATAACATTCTTACGTAGGGAGTAACCCTCTTGGTTACGTTTGGAATACCCATCACAGTATATTCCCTAAAAACTCTTCAGAGAAACCTTAACGTTTCACTCCTTCGCGTTACCCAATGCATTGGAGAGCTATAATGGGCTCACCCGCCCTTAGTCTATCACGGAACCACCCATCTTCATAATAATGCCCAAGAACCTCAACATAAACGTATCACATAGAACATGCATAAAGGAAACATAACATTTCCACCATTCAATCACAAGATATCAATACCACACATTGATATAAAAATATTATGAAAACCAGTTTCTATACCAAAATAAAAGAAAAGTAAACATGGTATTTATTTTTCTTTTAAAAAGAAGGTATGGCTTGTAGAGGAAGCCGAAACTCAAATAACGGTCATGACGGCGGAGAAGTCGTTGTCGCCGCATACGTACGACAAAAACATTCCCTTTTGTCGTTTAGTAAACTCTTCATATAAAAAAGATTCCTTTTGAATAAATGTAAAAGTCAATGGGGTTTATACACCGTATAAAAGAAAGTTGTGTATAAAATAAAATATGCCTCAACGAAAGGAGATTGAGACGAAGTCTCATACCTCGTATCCGACTTGACCCGACCGTTCTTTAATCTCCTGAATAATAAACTTGAGTTAATCTCTACTTTCTTATGAATCTTTTTCAAGTTCATTATTCCTTTTATACCATGTTATGAACATCATGTAATCAGTTAAGTTAATAATGTTCATTTTGTCGGTATTTGGTTCTTAAGTCAAAAATAGACTTCTTACACTTACATGTTGTTAATTTGGTCAATGGTTCGTTATATCCAGAATTATATTAACGATTTGGATAGAATATATATCATATATATTCATCATATACATGTATTTATAATATTACATCACATTTATAGGTAAGAAATGAAATGCACCGTTCATGGAGACGGTAAGCCGTACGTACGCATGAACGCTACTTCCATTTCTATTTCATATTTTCTAGAATGGAATCATAATGATATAAGAGTATATTATAATTCCAGTATAATAACATATATAATATCATTAACTTTATCCTTTACACATCCCACATATGGTATTAACGAATCAAATCACTTTCAGGGGGCGGTAGTCCGCACTTCCTAAAATGAAGATATCGTGTTTACCCATAATGGAAACCATAAAGGTATGACCAAAATGAAAAAAAACAGAAGCTTAAGGAAAACATAAACATATTATATATCTTATATAAAAATAGTGACATCATAATGGCCACCTTTGAGGGTGTTAAATGAGTATTGAACAATCATCGTTTCGGGAGGTAGAATTTCGCCATCCACGGAAACCGTATGTTCTTTAACCATTTGATGTAGTTGTGTGAGAGTGTAGCTCAAATAAATCTTATAACAACATCCTAGTATATTGAATATACTGGTGTTGTTACAAAATAAGTAAATAAAAAAATAGTTTAGGGGGTTGGAGAAGAAAAATAAAAAAAATGGAACATGAGAGAAAGAATTACCTTTAAAAGTGTAACTCCTTTTGATTTGAGCCTAAAGGCTTCCTTTGAAAGGATTCTGCCCAAGGGGAATCCTTTAGGATGAGTATAGGGATGTGGAGAGAGTAAATGGGAAGGGGTTGGCCGAGCCAAAGGCTTGAAGAGTGTGTGAAATGAGGTAGAGGTGGGGGCCTTTTATAAGAGGAGAGGAGGGGCACTTTTGGAAAGTAAAGAAATATTACTTTACTTGAAAATGTGTTTCGGTTTTAAAAGGTCCCACATTAATAGAATTCGTGGATAAGTTGATAAGGGTTCTAAATACACTCATTCAATTGGTTTTGGACATGTGTAGTTCATAGATTTTACATTATCTTTCTATTTTATTTAAATCGTCAAATAATGATGTAATCGCTGCATCATTATTATGTCATAAATAATTAAATTTATTTAATGTCTAAAAATTATAAAAAAATACTATGATATAGGAAATCTGTTTAGCTTTGCAATGACTATTTATAATCAAAATTTGGACTTGTATAACCCCACTTAAAAATTGTTTTTGTAAAACATATTATGTTTGTGTCATTTTCTCTTTAACATTAAATAAAAAGTAATTTATGTCATTTCCCAACAAACGTGGATCCATGGGGTCCCCAAGTTGACCCATGGTATGTCATGGTCGGCCATGACACAACCAATGAGGTTGGGACATGTGTCTAGGTCATTTCATTTTATTAAAGTATTATTTATACCTTAAACTACCCTAATTACCACTAATCGTGATTAAGAACTTAATAAGTTACTATTCACCAAAAAATTATTATAATCTCATTGAACCACATTTTACATACTAATGACAACCATGTATGTCGAATTTTCAAAATTCAATACACATTAGTGGTAAACTTTCATTTAACTGAAAAATCAGTTTGCTTGATTATCACTTAGTCGTTTCACTATTCATCAAAAATTGATGTTTTTCAGAAAATTACCAAAAATTCACCCTAAGCTATATTTGATATTACGAATTCAAAAATGAAGTCTATTTTACAAAATTAAAAACATATAGGTCACATTAATTAATTTAATAATTAATTCCCGCTGTCAGAGCAAATAGCGTGTTTTTATGAAATAATAAGTATCAAAAGATTGTCACCAGTTTAAGTCCAATTTCAAAGTGAAATTGACTCCAATGACCACCATTGGATTAAATGGTAAAAATATATTCATATTACACATTAATACCAATTCAAAAGATAATCTAATCATATAAATAAATTAGATTAAAAAGCAGTTTTGATGTAAAATGCAGTATTTTTCACTATTCATTAAAAAATGAACCTTGTCAGAAAAATACCAAAAATTCACACAAAGTAAATTTTGATGTCCCAATCATAAAGAATAAGTTTATTTTGACAAACATAGTTTATAAAACTGTCAAAAGATAAATTTAAAAAGGGTTTTCCATCATAAGGCAGTAAAACAATCTGTTAAGAATATTAGTGTATTCCATGCTTAAGATTGGATTTATTTCCATTTTAAGCCTCTAAAACACTATCTTAATCATTAATAGACATAGATAAAAATATCTATTATTCATTACTAACTTGGGATGTTACAATATAATTTTAATGATTGTTACAAATTTTAAAAAATACCATGTTAAATTCCATGATAGATATGCACGATGAAATTAGGATTTTTGGGAAGGAACATGATGAGTGAATGACTTTGGTTAACCTTTTCATAACTAGGAAATAAAATTAAATTTTCTTGTTGTGGGATTCAAATGGTTGGAACATGGTCTAAAATAATTTTATGCTAAACCATGCATCCAATTTTAGGTATTATGACACCCCCATGATTGATCCACAGTTACCCAAACCATGTTATCAAACAAGGAATGACTTTCAATTCCAATAAAATTACATAATAACGTTATTTCCCTTGAAATAGTAATATATTATCTAATTTCAAGGTTTCACGAACCTCAATTGTTCTACAGGGGACTTTGATGGTTTAATTTTCACAAAAACTCAGTATCCTTGAATCTTTGAGAGGTTTACCCATAGAACAATGTTAATGACACTATATCATTTTCTCCACTCATTTCATGTTATTTTTATTTGTGAAAAAACCCTATTACTAGTATTTTATACATATATCAATTATTTATGGAGATTTTTATTTTTATTTTTATTTAATATGTTTTTGGTGGGTTATGAGAGCACAAATCTCTATATTTTTTTGGGTTGTTTCTTCATGATGATCTTGTTTGAGCTATATGACATCTCTATTTCTATATATATGTCATGGACATTAATAATTATGTGATTTAATTTTATAATAATTTATTTATTTATGAAAAAACCTATATAAATGCCATTTAATGTTTCAACTAGTGGTTGGTCTGTTTTTGAAATAAAGTATGTAGGTGACACTCATAAAATGTTTTAGTAAAATGAAAAAGAGGTGTTTTGATTCTAAAAATGATGTATTTTGGTGCCTGTAATATTTTATTTGAATTAGATAGTCTGTTTTCATGATTCTTATGGATGAATTCTTAATGGTTTAAACATGTATTTAAGTGTAATTTTCATGAGAACATGGATTATATAATCAAGTGATCACTTGAGCTCGAGAATTGGTTTGCGACCTAGATTTGGTATGTTCAAAGAAATCATTTTCTGGATGATAAATTTTTTAGTTATATGGTTTACATCTGGGAGTGTTGTATATTTAAAGCGATAATCAGTTTATGGAATAACTATTTCATTTTTATAATATTTTTATTTATATTTATCATATATTTTTATCATTTCTGTTAATTTTTTCTAATCCATGAGATAAATTTATTTTTTAAATAAGTTTATGGGGGAAGGCTTAGTTTTATTTCCTACTATTTTTATATATTCACCCTAAGTTTGTGAATCTTGTTGGATATACATAATTTTTTTGACATGATATGGGTAAGGGAAAACCTCTTACTTTTATATTAGACAACCATGATGTTGTGGTCTTTAGAGATTCTTGTGGGAGAATAGATATAGTCATGGTTAGGATATTGGAGTAGTGATGCGTTTAGATCCTATTATCCAATTATTAGGTTTTTTTTCAACTATAATTAGATATATATATAGTAAATGCATCAATGATTACTTATTATGTTATATCGTTGATGTTTGGAATAGATTTTATCAAGAATTATATGTATTTTTTTCATTAGTGTACTACCATTGAAGGATACAATGTATGGAATAGAAAATCAACCTCCCAAAATTTCAGGTAACCACATGATTTTATTTCAAAACATTGGTTTTTTGTTGATGCACCTATGTTATGTGGAATTCTGATCTAATCCAACAAAATGGGTTGGGTTCAAAATGTAATAAATGATATCTGTTTGATATGTCCAATCAGTCAGGATGGTAGACATAGAGATAAGTTTTCTGGGGTCTTGAAATATAGTATAAAAAGAGATAGCTAGAATATTTATATATAAATTCATGTTACCATGGAAGTTTAGTAATGAAATATTTTTTCAACACTTCTATTAATATTTTTTCCCCATCGTCATGGGTTTAACCAATGAGTGTTGGGTTTCATACATCAGTAAATAAACATTCTTCCAGGACACCATCATTCATATGATATTTCATGGATCGAGATTTTTAAAAAATATGATATAATGTTTCTTAGTGTGATAATATATATTTTATAACCTATAACTAATGTATTGGTGGTGACTAAGTGATGATTTTTATAACATTTTTTTAATGTTATAGAAAAATTCCACTACATAGGAGACCTAACAAAAAACAACATGGTTATAATGTGAATGCGATTCCAACCAACCAAAATATAAATAAATAACTCCTAGAAAAAATAATTAATTATTTTGGAAAAAATAAAAATGGGAAATCAAACTGCTGAAACACAATTCATAGATCGATCATTGAAATTGATGATGTGTAACCCACCAATTTTTTTTGTGATTCATGACATAATGATGTAAAATCATGGACTAGGAGTATAAACAAGACCTTTTATTTCCATGTAACTCCTTTGGGGGATAAATTATAGGTAACTATGAATATTATTTAAGGATAGACATGAGAATGGTGGGATCTGGTTATCCAAGCTAAGTTCAATCAAGGACTAACTTGAGAGGGATTTAAATATTTGATTAAAAAATAATTATACCCACACACATTCCATGTATCATAGAAAAATATTTTTTTATTTTAAGTAAGGACATCACTTTGTAATGATATATAGGGATATTTTTTCCCTAAGTGATTTTATATAGTATTTTGAAGCTATAAAAACATGTTAAAGAGTGCATGATAGAGTTGGTTCTGTAAACAGATATTAGATCTAAGGGGGTGATGTTTTTTATTAATAATTATATCAAAATATTGAGAATATATATGGTGTTGGAAAATAAAATTACATTGAATAATGGAAAAATAAATACCTTCATACTCTTGGGAACATGTGGAAACTCTAGTGGTGGAAATAACCAGAGAAGGTAAAAATACACAATGTGTAGTATAACACCAGTTAACCAATCCATGAGGTTGATTTTTTTCCTCCTAAATCACAATATCCAAGTGGTTTTCATTCAATGTTTTACATTAGGGAACTCAAAAGGATTTATACCAGACCACCATTAGTGATTCAAAACATTGCTCAATAATACATCTCAAATGGTTTTGTAACCATCGTCTAATGTAAAAAAAAGTGAAAATGGTTCAAATCTAACACTTTCCTCACACACCCAACCGAGTTGATCTTGTTAGATAATTTCCCATATCAATATTCATTATAGAAAATATACATCCTATAACATCCCTCTATCCTAATAGGAACCATTATATCATTGGTGAAGGAACTATATAGGAAGGGTTGGACAACAAATTTGTAGTGAAAACAAGCTATAAAAAATGAATGACCAACACCCTTAATGGTTGTGGGTACTATTATTCTTGATTAAACCATAATGCATGTATTATATGACATATATTCATGGAAATAATTTATTTTAGTTAATTTGGTAGACAAATTGATGTTATTTATATAAATGATGCGTTAGTTAATGAGAATTGAGAACACAGCTGATGAATGTTTTTTGAGTGGATTTAAGTGTTCACTATGTTGAATTACCTTTTATAATGTCCTGTTTTTATTAGAGTTCATTATTTTAGAGTTAATACCATTGATGAAACTTTGGGGATGTACTGTTTTGGTAGAATTGATTGATCATATTAACTACTATGCTTACCGAGTTACATTCACATCTCCATATATAGTTTTTCATATTTTATAGGGTAATGAGAGATCAGTGATGGAACTGTGACAACACTAGTTAGTGTTTTGGGAAAAATATTTATTATTTACTGATACAAACCATGGGGACTATTAATTTAATTAAGAGTAGAAAACTTTTGGATATAGAAGACAAGTTTCCTAATGTCTTTTAGAACAACTTATCTGGACTTCAACCTAAATGGGAAGTTGAGTTTTCTATCGACATACACCTTTAAATGAGCCTAATTTTTATTCATTCATATTTAATGATTCTTATAAAATTAAATATACTTAATTTCTAGTTTATAGAGTGTGAACGAAAGTAATATATCACACCAATTACAATTTCATTGTATAATGCACTTATATATACAAGAAAAGTAGATAAAACTATTTGAATTCGTATCAACAATATCAACTTTAATAAAGTTATAATCAAAATATGATATGAACGTATTATTATTGATGATTTATTAGATCCATAAAATGTATAAATGTGGTTATCTAAAATATATCTCTGATTGGAATACCACAAACCCTGAGATAATAAAGAGAATTTTAATAAAATTGACATTATAAGTAATTATGGACACTGTGACTGTTAAGTCATTTTATTTGGTCCTAAAAATATACCAAATTAATCCATAAAATTGTTGATCCCAATCATTACTAGGTCACATAACTCTATTATTTTGGTATATAATGATGATACTTTGTATAGTCTTTCTTGAGGGATAATCATGAATGGAATTTGAAAATTAATTTGATGGCATTGTGATACCACTAGTTCTTTGAAAATTTCTCTATGTGTGACTTTTGGATATAATAAGTTCAATTACATTATTAATTAATTTCCAATGAAGGTATATTAGTTTTCCTTAACCTGATTTTTCCTATCATTTCTTAGGAACCTCCTAATAATTTTGTCATAGTATAACATTTTATGTTATTTGAAGTCTACTATTATTGATTAATATGTGTGTTCTCAGGTCTATATTATACCTTTATTGTATTAAAAAAATAGGATAGTATATTACATTAGATAAGTGATTTTTAAAAATATTTCAAGAGATCAAATATCAACTTATGTTGACACCAATCCATATATTACTAGAAAACGTTGGGGGATACATTGTTTATTATTATGTGGATCGTTTTTGATTGGGTTTTCTTCTCACACATGGAGACCATACCATATCATATGGTTAACAATAATTGTGATCATATAAAAACAGTTACCAAACATATGGTCTTAAATTAAATATAATGGTCCTTGAATTATAATCATGAATCCATAGTCTCTTTAAAGAAATGTAAATTTCTATAAAAAATTATAAAATATTAAATCCCATCTTATCTTATAGAGTGTTAAACTAAAGTAAAATTTTTTGGATGGATTATGTTCATACATTCTACAATGACATTGATTATATGCTCAATGAAGGGAATTAATAGGCTGATAGACTATACCACATGTCTTGTGAATAAGTTTAAAATAATTCCAATTTCATTGAAAACTAATGACGGTAATCACATAAATAAGTCTTCAATTCATTGAGTAGAATGAGCACCTAATTATCTTTATAGTCTCGCATATTCATAACATGGTTGAAAATTTTAAGGGACATTAATGGTTAAATCGAGATATCCACTCCATTATAGAGAACCCCAACAGTAAAGTGACAATTTATTTGTGGAAAGTGGATGTATGTTACACATTTTTATTTTGTGACGGGATTGTAATTCCTCTGTAATAAAAAAAGAAAATCATTTTATTTGTCATTAGTCTAGGTGGGATATCATTATAGGTATTTACAAAATTCTCATGGTATTTAAATCCCATTTTTTTAGTTATGACGTCAAGAGTGGGAAAATATGTTTGGAATTGTCTCACCAGTTTGAGTGATGCAAGTAAACACAAGAGACCAATTTTCTTGTTACAATAATCACTCATAACCTTATGTGAATGAGAGAATATTTATTTTTATTATGTAATTAGATTACCTAAAATTTACTATAAGAAATATGCATTATGGATGACTATTGACTGAATATCTAAGTACAAAAACATAATTTCAATTTGTGTGACTAAATAAATAGATGATTTATCAATGTTTTATATTTGTAATGTGGTAAAGCTTCATGGGATACTAATTTCTATTTTCTTTGATGAAGAACTCAGTTTTACATCTGGATTATAGTAGTAATTAATTTTTTTTCTAACATAGTTAACCATAAAAATGATATAATAACATCAAATGGATGTGTAATTTGAGACTTCAATCTAGAAATTAGGATACTTGCTCAGATATGTTTTTATGGAATTTCTTTATTCATGGAATGGGTTTTCATAATTAATAAAATATTCATATAATAATAGTTACCAACACATGAAACATATGGCATAATTTAAAGTATTTTATGGATATCTATGTCACACTTTACATTACTTGATAGGGATAAAAATGGAAATGAAAAAAACACTTCTGAAGGGTTGTGGAATAAATAAACATCATACATTATCTTTTGTAGGGAGGTATAATTTATTATTTCGTGCATCTCTATAGTTTGGGCACTAGCAATTAGGTTGGAATTTGAAACAAACTCATTAGGTTGTCAGATCATATTATATTCTCAATCATATCAGTGACATTTCTTATAGGTGATATCAATTGCCAAATTTATTCTTAGGTAATTATTTTATCAATATATCTCAACTAATGAGGAACAAGAACAATCCCAATCATGTGGTTATTTAAGATCATGATATTGTTGATCCATATGTAATATTTATTCACACCCCATCTCACATTTTGGATTAGAAATACAAGATCTTTTGGGAAATAAAATTCTTATTGGTGTAGGTATCATGGTTTCATGTATATATGCATGAAGATAATTGGTAGTGGAAATTATTTTTTGAACAACAATGTCTTGATCATTTTAAAGACACTACTAATCTGTAAAATTATAGGGATT
Organism: Viscum album; assembly: GCA_963277665.1. NCBI lineage: Eukaryota > Viridiplantae > Streptophyta > Magnoliopsida > Santalales > Viscaceae > Viscum > Viscum album. The sequence goes on along the minus strand of OY728165.1, from coordinate 192,348,057 downwards.
CAATTTTCAATGTTAGGGATAGAAAAAATATCTGATTTGAGATATTTACATGTTTTACTATGTATTTTTATGGCTTAAAATGGATAGTGTTGGATTATAGAATATACATAGGATTTTTATATTTTTGTTGCTGCGTTATTTACGAGTGAATGATTGATGCACGTCTATGAAAAACAATTCACATTTTCAAGGTAATCGTGTTTTAAAAAACGAGGAAATATTGAATTGTGCATGTTTAGTTCATGGTTTTGGTAGACCACAATATAATCATGTAACATTATTAAATCTATGCACAATAGGATTACTACATAGTTTTAAAAACTATGTGACCAAACTAGGAAGCCTATGTTATATATTGTATGTCTTGAACGATTGGAATAATATTTTACAAAACATGTATACAAACCATAAATGACATTAAAACCCCTAAATATTATATTATAACATAATATATTCCCCAAGAACCTCATATATTTTCTATTTTATAGGTTTTATAAACATTAGAGGTTCATTAGTTATTTTGGTGGTTTTATTTACTATATAGCACATATTCAATATATGATAATGTTTTTAGACTATGTATTGAATGTAAGGCTCACATTAAACTTTTACTAGAATTATTTATTGGTTTCTCTAATAACTATACCAAGACTATTGATTCTGTGTAGGAATATAGTATTCAATTATTCTTTTGATGAAAATTCTTAACTAATCCATTTTATAAGGGTCTTGAGGCCCAAAATTTACATGATTTTGGAATATTTTAATCTAATAGATCTTATTTGAGACAAATCGAATATATATAACTCAACATATGTCATAAATTTTCTGTATTATGGGTTGTATTGGTTAATTTTTGGGTTTATTGGTTAAAATCCAAGATAAATTTATTTTGGGGTTATCCTCCCCAGGTTGGTTTGTTTTTGAAATATTGGTTGTGGGTGATGTCCATAGCGTATTAATTAAAATTCATAAGTGTTGTTTTCATTTAAAAAAGAATGATTTTTTTCTGGTTAAACTTGACTTGGAATGATTTTTTGTGTTTTTATTATGGATAAAGATGCTTTCTTATTTAATTAGACTTGGATTCTATAGACTTTTAGGTAGGAAGATGGATTTTTCCACTAAGTGGTGACTTGGGTTAGTGGTATGAGTTTCCAATCATGATTTAAAGTATTTTGGATGACCTATTATATTTGTGAAATTTTGGGATTTTTAAATGGAACCCAGTTGAGATGGGTTTGTTCATTTGATTGGTATGTGAGGTTATTAAATGGGAGTGAGTTTTTTTATACAATTCATATTAATCATGTTAATTAGTTTTTATGATAAAAAAATATGGTAAATAATTTGTGAGATAATATTATTTTTTAGTAGTATATATGGGAATTCTTTATGGGATTTACAACTGGGTTTGTATACCCATCCCCCACCAATTCTATATTTTGCATATATAGACAATGTTTGACAAGATATAGGCATGTAGAGTTCCTTTTACTTTTAAAGTGGAGAATATTTATTTGGTGGTCTTTAATGATAGAGATTTTACTATGGATGTAGTTTTGGGGTAGTTTTTAGAGAATTTCCTTGTTTGGTACCCAATTTGACCTTTTTGAGTCTTTTGGACATGTATAATATTTTTTGAGATAATTTTACATGTTTAATATCAGATTACTTATTAGGTTATATTATTTGAGTCTAGTATCAATATTTTCCTATAAAGTCGATATATTTTATCGTTAATGTTCGTTAACTAACAGTTGCGCCATATGAAAGGGTAAATCATCCCTAAATGATTTCATGAAGTCCTAGGAATTTTTTCCATTATTTATTGTTTGGTGTATGTACCTAATGCTAGAGAAATTTGAATTTTATTGAAGGAAATGGGTCTCTATTGAGATGTTACTCATCCAAAAAATGAAGGAAAATCTAAATAGTAGAATATTAATATTAGAATATCATGAGATGATCCATAAGTGTAAGAAAAGAATTTGATGGAAATTCCTAAGAAATGAAGAAGAATGATGGATGATGGACTATATGAACTTAAGTAACCTTAACATGTAGAAGAATGATAATATGTGATAAAACAAAGATAAATTATGTGTTACCTAATGATTATATAAAAAAACTATTATCTAATGAAAATTGTCTATTTATATACTCAGCATAATTGTATTTTTATTTTAAAAATATATGATCCTTTCAAGTTCACTTGTAGATGATATTACATAGTGATCATCGTGACCTAGTTGGGAGTGGGAGGATTCACACACTAGATTATAATATATATTTACTCTATATTAATTTAAATTTTGTATTGAAATTATTCATGAACTATTCATATGTGTTATTAGGTTTTTTATAACGTTATTCTAGATTTAGTTATTTTTTTCTTTAAATTATGGTAATCCACAACACATATTTATTAATTTAACCTTAGTTATAGTTACCACTATGTATCCAATTAAATGTGGGATTTTGGCCAAAACATCAATCTCATTTCTATATTCGGATATGTCTTTGCAGGGTTTGGATGTGATGAACTAACATGAATTTTTTTATTAAATTATAATATTTAATTAATGAATTATATCAGACTGATCAATTTTTAGCATTTCATATATTCTCCAATATGATTAAAAGTATTTTTCAACTTCTTGAACAAATTACATTCATTGAATAGAAAACCATACAAAATTTCATAATATTTATATACATACTGTGATTTTTTAGAACTCTTTATAATACCATCATAAGACATTATAACAAAATATATATGATAAATGTTATGCAATGTGAAATATATAAGAATATTTTACATGGAACTCTTTACCATATCCAAATTAAACAATATTATATGGTGTATATATATATAATAATAAGTGATATCCCACTTATAAGTTTGCATGATTTAATCCATAACTCATTCATTATATCACAAAGCATTTTATTAAGAGTCATAAAATCAAAATATTTAAACGAGATTATATTTTTAGAACAATGGATGTATAAATTAAATCATTAAAATATTAAATACATATAGTATATTTATAAGGTTCAATATCCATGACATGTATGTATCAGTAAGATGGTGGGATGAAAAATCCCATAATATACTTAGCCTCATATATCTTCCTAATAAAAAACTCTTCATGTCCATGATCATATAATATATATGACCTTAATAGTTATGTGTTCATAGATTATCATATATGGTGTGAAGAAATCATAATATTCCCTAATATATATGTGTACATAAATAATGTTAATATGGGTATATACTTGCCTATGCGACTATAATAGTTAAGTAACTAGTTGAATAGATATCTGATAATTCATTAGATGAATTTGGGGTAATATGTTTCCTATTATTTTATCCATGATTAATATTTGATATAATTTATATTTTTGGATACCTTAAAAGCAATGAAATGGGTGAAACACTAAATCTAAAAAAAAAATTAAAAAAATATATCAGGGACCACTAATTTATATGATAAGTGTGGCAATCATTTTAGTTGGATTTCATATAATAAAGGTATCAATTGATTATTTTTAAAATATGGAAGTCACCAAAAATTATTTTTATTATATATGCCTTTAAAAAAAGGACACATGAATCTATGATAAATTATGAAAATGAAAATATTAATTTTAATTGTTCTCTAGACTGATAATATAGCATTGGAAGTTCACTCAGGTGAGGGACTATTACCATTAATATTTTTATGGTATAAGGATGTGGATCACGATGTTTATAATAATGTAAAGTGTTACTACGCTGAGATGGGGAAATATTATCCACATATACTCAATAGATTTGTTCTATAAGTTAATATATAGAACTAAATGTTTGTGAGACATATATATTTTAATTTTTTTTAATAAGAAGGGATTTTCATTCATGTCAGTGATTTTTTTTCGTGAAGGGATTATTTTATTTCATTGAAGATGTGATAATTGATTTATTTTTTCATGATTTTTATAAATTAATTTATAACATAAATATTTAAAATTATAAAATAAGCTGATTATAAAACCACCAACATTCCATTTGTTGAATATATGGAAGGGTTATTGGGCTAATTTATAAGGTCCCAGCCTTTAACAATACATAATCTAGTTAATTCAATTATAAAACACTTATTACATTCTCAAAGATATTTTTAGTTTAGAGTTTTAGAAATTTAAGACATAATTCATCCATATAAAACCCCAAGAATAAAAAGTGGGCATTTTTAAAACAATATCCATTTCACCCATAATAAAAATATTTTTACTAATAAATATGAATGAGTTTTATGAAAAGTCTTCACAAAACTCATCTTGGATTCTCATTTTCTGTTACCAATCATCATACCCTGTGAAAAACATTTTAAAACCCTGGATGAGAAAAAAAGCTTAGAAAGGGAAACAAAAATAAATAGAGAAATTATTAGTACATTGATACTTGTATGCATATGAAATTATTTTAACAAAGACATACTTCCCACCAAATATGTATCATATAGTAACATTACGAAAACATGATATTTCCATAGTACATATAAAACATAAATAATATCATTAGGGTAACTTGGAGAATTACATACATAATCTAGTAACCATCATGTCAACCGTACAATTTTTAATCTTCATCAATACCTTACAATGTTTCCGTCACAACTACCTTACTATGTAAACCTCACGGATACCTTATGATGTAACCGACCCAATTACACTTCGAGTAACCATACGGTCGTCCTCCATCGTAAAAATACCCAATGAATTGGAGGGTGATATAGGTCCCACAATTCATTATATTCAATTACCAATAACCATAAAATAATCATAAAATGTGAAAACATTCATAAATACATTCCTTATGAATTTTCTGAAAATTGAACTTGAAAAGATGATTTTTAACGTAGCGTCCCTTATATATACCATATCATTGAATTGAGAATTAATAAAATGAATTAAATATGTATAATAGCTTTAATTAATCACAATAAAACCTAATTTAATAATAAATTAATTTCACAAATAAACATAGTACCACATAATCAATGAAGTAGAAGCTTAACCCAATGAATGGAAATTGGGTTATGAATTTTCTTACCCTGGTCATACTTCAAAAGATTTTAAAACCTGGTATAATGGTTATAAGAGTGTTATTAATATTTTAAGAAAACATATTCTTTTTTATAAAAACTTATATTATCATTTTATAACATAAATTCCACTCATTTATTAATAATATGTTGTTATTTCCATTATTTCAGTTGTGTTCTTTACATGCTTTCCATAGTCAGTTTGTAATGGATTTTCTTTTCGAATGGCATAGAAACTCCAGAAGTGGGATAAAATGGTATTAATATGTATATATAATATATAATGATACGATATATCATTTAATATTCATATATGATGAATAACCATTAGATAAAATACTAATGATAATCATTTAGATTATTTTTTTAGTTTTTAGATTATAATGAACAAGTTTCATTATATAATTTAATATTTTTTGTAAATGTTAATAATAGAAAATAACATGGTTATATAATACACATTAAAATATGTTTCAACCAATATAATTTATTTATAACCACCAATGATGGAGGTTAGGGAAATTGATAACAAATCATCCATTATGTCGGTAAATCAACACATCACAAATGATGTTATTATATTATGAATAAAATGGAGAAAGAGAGGAAGTATGATGGTTAATTTTACCATAATCATGATAAAATTATATTATATATAATATAATGTTGTCTTAATTCCTCTTGGATATGTTTTGGTGAAGAGAGTGTAAGAAAACAAAATTAATTGAAATGAAAATTAAATAAATTGAAAGTGGATTTTTACTAACTGAACTCTCATCCTTGAAAACCTCCACAAGACCCCTGATTTTGTTATTTTTATGAGACCAGTAATTCTTGGAAGTGGAAAAGAGTCTGGTAAAGGGATATTGACAATAATAAATCATGTTACAAGGATTTGATGTATGGGGTGAAGTGGTGGTGATGGATGATATTTATAATGGAGAAGAGGGGTGTTTTCTCATTATTACATTAATTTGTTTTTTAACATGGCCCCATAATATAAATAGTTTAAAAATGATCAAAAATATATTTAATTAATTAAAATTTGTTTGATATTTTGGGATTAAATTATCCTTAAATCATTTATGGCTCAATAAATCATGTATTTAGCTTATATCATAATTTATTGTATTTCATTATTCACAAAAAATTCATGAATTTCAGAAAAATACCAAAAAAATCAACCCAACCATTTTTGAAGATGTATAATTCAAAAATGAACTAATATTTTAGAAACTAATTTTCTAAAAATGATATTTTTTAATTTAAAATCATAATGTCTTCGAAAAATGATATATTTATAACTATAACCGATTTTATAACACTTTGAAAAAGATAATTAAAGCCTCGTTAAATTATCTTATGATCATAAGAAAAAAAATAAAAATTTATGGATCTACTTTATGAAATTTTATTTTCTTTTAAATGATTATTTTTATTATAAAATTGTAATTATATATTAATGACTTTCAAAAATACAAACACATAATTTATAATTTTCTATAAAATATTTACTTTTTCAATGATATAAACGTATCATCCTTTCACATATAGGATGGATAAATTTTATTTATAATTTATTAGTTAGTGTTGCTATTCTATTGACCATATTAATATTCCCAATGGTCATTTCATTTTCTAAGGACATGTTTTTCATCGATTAAAAGTCCATATTTTCTATAAATTCCAATTATTATTTATACATTCATAATGAATTAAAATTTGTAATTCTAGAATGAAAAGAATCTATTTTATTAATAAAATTGTTTTTACATTCTCCCAAATATCTGGAAATTGTATCCTCACAATTTTTATTTACTATTAAACAAGTGAGGGTACCATTCCCTCATTGCATTTTCATATTCCCATGTTACTTCTTCAAACACATGATTTCTCTACCAAACTATAACCTTGTGAATTAATTTATTATAAATTTACTTCTCTCCATGATCAATAATATTAATAGGTTTATCTTCATATGAATGTTTATCTTCTAGTCGAACTACTTATCGACGAATAACATGAGATGCATCTTATGCATATATTTTCCACATCAGGACATGAAAAACACTGTGTACTTAAGGTAACTCAGTGGAAAATCTTCTCAGTAAGAGGATATTCAAACTTTTTCAAGGATTTAATAAGTTAAGATGATCTATTTATTTATATTTCCTTTTTTACCTAAACACATAACATTTTTTCAGGGAGGGATTCTATGAAAAACATAACCACCAACCTCAAAAGAAAATTCTTTCCTCCTGTAATATACATAAATTTTCTGCATACTCTATGCTATCCTCATGTGTTGCTAGATCATTTCACATTCATCGCCTTTGTTTTATACTAATTCTAGTCTCACCAACTTCATTTCCCTAACTTCAACCCAATATTCTAGATTTTGACACTGATTCCCATATAATTCCTCAAATGGTGATATCTGTATAATGGAATGAAAAATATTATTATAAAATATTCGACTAAAGATAGTTGGTGATCCTAACATCCATCGTAATACATTGAAATGTTCAAAGAATTTCCTCCAAAGTACGAATTTTTGACTCAGTATATCCATCATATTGTGGATGAGAAGTGATGTTAATGTTTAATTCATTAGATAATGACATCAGAAGGAATTTACAAAAGTAATAAGTGAACCAATGATCTCGATCAGAAATAATGGATTGAGGAACTCAATGTAACCTCACAATATCCATGAGGTATATAGGAGAAAGGTGATCCAAAGACATAGTATCATTAATAGGAAATAAATGTGTATATTTAGTCAGTAGATCAAAAATAACCCAAATCACATTGTAACCACGAGAAGTATTTGGTATTAATCCCATGTAGTCCATGGATATATTTTGACATTTCTATTTTGGAACAGGAAAAGGATGAATCATCCCCATTGGTAATTGTTGATATTATTTAACTTGTTGACATGTTAATAATTTCATAATAATATCTACAATTTTCCTTTTCATTCCATCCCAATAGTAATACTCTTGAGGCCTCTATATATCTTTGTGCTGCCAGGATAAACTAAAAACGGAGAACTATGAGCCTCACACAATAATTCTTTCTTCAAGTGGGAATCACAAGGAACAAAAAATCTATTCAAAAATAAAAAAAATATTTATCAACATTTAACTATTGAAACATTCTCTTTTACCCCAATTATACATTTTTTATAACTCATGGTCTTATTTATATGTGTGTATAATTTGGCCTGAGAGAGATGTCTACACCGATACCTAACAAAAAAAGAAATGACATCCCAAACTGAAAAAATCCAAGAAAAAACCATCAAAACATTAATCAAGGTGTCAGGTTCCAAACTTAACATGGTTAATGATGCATAATGTTTTTCAGTCTAGAAATTTGCAACATTATTTTCTTTTCCTATATGGTAATTGATCATGATGTCATAATACTTTATCAGTTTAATCCATCTTATTTTCCTTATGTTTAAGGCCTTCTGAGTGAATATTTACTTTTTTACATTTAGGGTAATTATATATTTCACATTTGGATATATATAATTGCCTCCCACAAATTTTCAATGAGAAAACCCACTACTACTAAATCCAAGTCATGTTTTGTATAATTTAAAAAATAATGTTTCACTTTTCTTGATGTATAAGAAATTACCTAATTTTTCATGGATAGAACACAACCATGAACATTCAATTAAGTGTCAATATAGATAAAAAATTCAAGATTTCTAGAAGGCATGGGAAAAATAGGAGCATTCACCAATCTCTTATTTTTCTCCTAAAAACACACATCAAAATCTTAAATCCAAAAAAAATTAACCCCATTTTATGTTAACTTAGTTAGTGGTCTAGATAACCATGCAATATATTTAACAAAATCTATATAGTAACATGATAATCAAAGAAAACTATCAATTATTGTATCATGTGTAGGTCTTTTCCATTCATAAACCACTTTTGTTTTCGAAGGATAAAAAATTATTCAATCCTTACTAACAATGTTCCCATGAAATGAAATCTATTTCAACCATAAATCAAAAATCATAAATTTTGAATACAACTTATTTTAATTGAGAGTTTTTATGAAAATCATTAAGACTATTTTATGATCCTTATAACTTTTAAAAATGAGAAAATTATATTTAATAAAAAAAACAAGAAACTATTCCAAATATTCATGGATTATTATATTCATAAGATCCATGAATACAACATGATAAATTTTTAAACTAAAGGGCATAAAAAACTTATAACTCCAATATATAGTATGAGAAGATATTTTTGGGATGTCATTATCCATCACCTTCAGTTGATGGTCCCCAGATCTCAATTCAATCTTAAAAAAATACATATCTCTCTAGAGATAATCAAAAAAGTCATCAATATGTTGAAAATGATACATATTCTTAATAGTAATTTTATTCAAATCTCTGAAATCAATGAACATTCACATTGAACCATATTTTTTTTAATGAACAAAATAAGAGAATCCCATGGTGAAGTGGTTGGATTAATGAATCCTTTAATAAGAAACCAATAAAAGTAATTTTTTAATTAAAGATGTTATACTTGAGCCATTTGATTAGGGTTTTTGAAATTATCTTAGCATTATGAACAAAGTAAATATTGAAATCAACTTCTAGATCAGGTATAACAGGGGAATGTCATCAATAAAAACATCAAGTTATTCATTTACTACTAGAACATCATTAATATAAATAGTTCCATAATTTTTAATAATATGCGAATGTAAACTTTCATTTTGATCTTTTAATAGTCTCTCATATTCTTGATATGATTACAATTGTATGGGTTCATTATTATACAAAAACTGAAAATAATTCTGAAAACAACTTCTTGATCTCTATAATATCTCTTAGTTTGATAAATAGAAAGACAATCCATAACCAGAATAACATTAAACACCAATAGGGGAAATATAACAATGTTTTCATGTAATTTCATTTTACAGACCACACCATGGAGATTTGTATAATTCCCTTTTTAATTAATATCCCCCTGATGTTTTAACTATATGTTTCGGTCTCATTTCATAACATGAAATTTCTAATTTATGAGTAAATTTCTCAGAAAAAAAAGAATATGTAAACCCTATTTCAAACAAGGCATTAGAAAAATCTGAGTAAACAAAAAAATTACCTAATAAAACCTTATTGGATGGCCGACATCTACTAACGTAGTCAAAAAGGATCTCAGTACACCTTTTTTCTTATAATCGGGTTGTCTTACTTCATTCGGATATATCTTTGAGTATGTATTTTCATAACGACTTATCTAAGAACATTTAAAACTCTTTATAGTTTTCTGATCAGGATTAATCTAAAGATCATTTTCATTACAATATCCTACCATATATCCAGTCATACCACATTTAAAACCCATCCCAATTTTGTTTAGGAATTCCCCAGGGTTATCTTTACAAAAATCCGAACATACTAAAAACAAGACATTGTTTCCTTCATATTTTTTGATTGATTCTTACCCATCACATGACATCAAAACATGTTCTTCTAATTTTCGTGAATGTTCACATGATCACATGGAAAAACCATTTCTATACTCATAAAAAATAAGAAGAGTTTCTCAGAACATTTGAATTACCACCAGGTCAATGCCCATCAGAATATTGTATTAATCCTGAATAAAAGTGACTAATTTTACTATCATGATCGCAAATCATATTTGGAGCATAACTTTCCAATTGAGTGAATATTTCTTCGTACACAATCACTGAATATTCCTCCTTTTGTATCAATTCAGGTAATTTACTATCGATCCTATGCTGAACTTTCATAGGAATATATTTTTCAGGGAAAATATTTATAATTCATCCAATACTAAGGGATAAATCCCATCATTATCCCTAATATTCATGAACATTGACCCCCATTAGTAAGCTTCACCTTCAAATAAATAAATGTAAATACTATCCTTTTGATTATCTGAACTCCCCAAACCATCTAATATATTTTCGTGGGAATTAATCCACCCTTCAGTCACCATTGGTCCAGAAGATCCAGTAAAATAATGAGGGTTCTTTCTAATAAAATGTTCAATTATCATCATGTTTGATTTTGGTAGCTCAGGATGTTCTGATAGAGGGATTCCACAAATATTTATAGCCTCCATCATCTCATCCATTTCAATCAAAAATTATTTAGATCCACTTCCCACCATTTCAGTTTGTGGATTCCAAAATTTATAATCCTCTTCGTGCCATACTACTTCAGCTTCCCTCTTTCTTCTACAAGAAAATCATTCCAAACAGAGATATCAAAGAATAACCAACATGGTAATATTAAAATTTTATATCATTTCAAAATAATATAAAAATAATTAATTTTATTATGTTAATATTATCATATCCCCTAAAGTTATATAAATTGTTCTCTGATACCAACTACAATTACCTATCCTTTAACATTACATAATATTGTTAATTAATCTAGAAAACACTTATTACATTACAAAATATCATTTAAGTTTAGAGTTTTATAAATTTATTACATTATTCACACATATCAACCCACATGCATAAAATTGGGTACTACTAAAATAATATCCATTTCTTCTTTAATAAAAATGTTTTTAATAAAACAGATGAAATATTTTATGGAAAAGTCATAAAAATATTCTTCTTGGCTTCTCCATTTCTATTACCAATCCTTAATCATTGTGAAAAACATTTTAAATCATGGGATGATAATAGAATGGTCATTAAGGGATATAAGAGAAATGATAGAGACCATTAATATATGAATAGTTATAGATATATTAAATCATTTTCTCAAAAGAATACCTCTCACCCAATTTGTATCATATTATTACGTTAATACAACATGAGATTTCAATAGTTCATATAAAAAATATATAATATATTAATAAAAACATATAGAATTAATTAATTAATATTATAACCACCATATCTACAATATGATTTTTAACACTCAAAGGTACCTTGCAATGTAACCCGCATGGCTACCTTACAACCGACTCTGACGTTACCTTATGATGTAACAATCGTGATTACACATAGAGTAACCATATGGTCGAACTCCAATATAAAAATTCCCGATTTTTTAGAGGGAGATATAGGTTCCACCATTCATCAGAAAAAATTATGAAAACCTATATTTTAACAAAAAAAATATGAAAACTTTTTTAAATACATTCTTTTTGAATTTTTTTAAAATATGAATTTAAAAGATGATTTTAAGTAGAAGTCCTTATCATATACCATATCATAGAATATAAAATTAATTAAATGAAAGGAATATGTATACTCACTATCATCCCAAATAATTCAACACAATATAGTTCAAAATTCATTTAACAAATAAAATTATTGTTACATAATCAATGACGTTGAAGGTTAACCAAAAGAATGGAAATAGGGTTAAGAATTCCCGTACATTGGGTTCTTCTTACTTAAAACATGTTAAATCATATTGTATAATGGTTAAAAGTGTTTTATTAATATGTTATAGAAAAATATTCAACTTAAAAACACCTTATATAATCATTTTATGACATCATTGCACCCATCTATTAATAATAATTAGGTATTTACACTATTTCTTGTTGGTTCTTCACAAGGTTTTCATGCTCAGTTCGTAATGGATTTTATTATTAAATGGAAGGGGAAACCATTAATTTAAATATAATGGTATTAATATGTTTACATAATATTAATTTAAAATATAAAATATTATATCATTAGGTATAATAATGAATCATTAGATAAAACATTAATGATATTCATTCAGATCATTTTGGCAATTCTTTGTTAGTTAGAAACTAGTATCTTTGTATACTTTAATAGGATGTATATTTATTAATTATAGAACATAAAAGATGAAAAATAATATTATTTTAAATTTTTAAAAACCATTAAAATGTTTTTATGAATATCCATGAAGGAGATAATGTATATTGAACACACATAATCCATAATGTTGGTAAATCACACATCCCAGATGATATTTTTATTTTTAAAATAAAAGGTATAATAGAAGAAGAATGATGTTGATTATTTCCCTAAAAATGATAACATTAATATATATATATCATATTAGAGTCTTAATTAATCTTATATATGGGGAGGCTATGATAGTATAGAAAATGAAAAATATTTAAAATGAAATGAAAAGAAAATAAAAGAGGATTTTTACCTATTGAACTATCTACCTTGGGAACCACCTAAATGCCATTGGTTTTGGGATTTTTGTCGTACAAAAACGTATTTTACTTGGGGAAGAGGATTGGGAGGGGATTTGGTTATAAATTAAGCATGATAAAAGTATTTGAGATATGAGGGGAAGAGGTGACGAGGGAAGGAATTTATAATGAAGGTGAGGGGTGTTTTCCAATTATTATATTAATAATATTATTAATATGGCTCAATATTTTGAATATTTTGAAAACTATAATAAAATATATTAAATTAATGATGGAGGGTAAATGATTTTGGGCTTATATTAGACTTACATAATCTATGACTCAATAAATCATGTATTTAGCGGATATCATAAATCATCATATTACATTATTAAAAAAAAATCTAGTATTTAATAATAATCCAAAAAAATCTATCCAAATGATTTATTGTACTATATAGTTATAAAATTAGCTCAATGTTTTGAGAATATTTTCAAAATATGTGAAAATTATTTTTTAATTAGAATCATAATTTATTAGAAAAATAATTTTTTTAAACTATAACTGATTTTGTAACTCTTTACAAAAAATTAATTAAAGTCTCATAAAATTATCTTATTATAAGAAGACAACAAAATAATATATTATTAATTTATTTTATGAAAAATATATTTTTCTTTTAGTCATTATATTAATTATAAAGTTGTAAATATATATTTATGACTCACAAAAATTCAAACAAATAATTTCTAGTTTTCAGAAAAAATTATTTACTTTTTTAATTATATAAATATATCATATATTCACTTCTAAGTTGTATAAATTTTATTTATACTTTATTAGATGAGGTTACTATTAAATTGGTCATATTTCTATTTCTAATGGTCGTCAGTATTACAAATGATGAGTTACTATTCGACAAGTTTAAATTCCATAATTTCTCTAAATTTCACTTATTCATTATAAATTAATAATTAATTTGACTATTTAATTAGAGAATGAAAAGAAATTATTTTATCTGTTCCTAGGTTCTTACATGTTTAATCTAATCTATTTTAATGTATATGGTCCAATAAACACATGAACAAGGAGTGATTATATTTTAATATATTTGAAATAATATAAGTGTATAATATAAGATGAATAATAAATTTAAAATAGGTATTAATTTACATTGATAATATGAAGGAATATAATAATAAAATCCATAGTTAACTAATTAATTAAAAGTAAGGAATATTTTGTTAATTTTTTATAAAGACATTTTTTTAATTTTTACTATGATTTGATCAAAATTTAGTAACAAAAAGGGTCCTATATAATATATGTACTCTTAATTTAAAAAAATTTCATTTTTATGAGTTCAATTTTTAAGGCTTATGAGGGATGTTCAATTGAAACATAAAATAAAATATTTTTACTTTGGAAATTCTATAAAAACTAGTTGGGAAATTCTGATATTATACTATGAAGAAGTTGTTTGTATATTTATTTCACATGATTCTTGAGGAGGAATATTTATTCTATTTAATTAGTTGTGGAAATAAATATTTTTATGTTAATGTATAAAAATTAAATAAAATTCTTAGTATGGGGGATGGTTTTTTTAAAACACATTTTAAAAACTATATAAATAGATAATGAAAAATTATGTTGAATATATATGGTCCATTTTGAGTTTAATTATCTTCTTATTGATTATGATAATGATATATTAATCATTAGAATCAAATTTAATTAATTTTTAATTATTTAATTCTTATAAAGTCATAAATAATAATTATTTAATAGTGAGTGTCACTAGATATTGATATATAATTTCATTAAATAATTTGAAATTAATTAAAGTTCCATCCTTACTGTCTAAAATTGATCATGATAGAGAGTTAAATTTTTACTAACTGATATTGTTTAGTGTTTTCGTTTTACCTAAATTATGAATCAATGAGATGGAATAGGTCCACATGTATATATGATGTATGAATAATATTTAAATGCATCATCATAATGATATGTTGAATGAATTTTTTGGGTTTAGATGATGTGAAAATAAAAACCTAATGTAATATAAAACAATTCTCTTATAATTAAATCTAAAATTTTCATCTAAATAAACCATCTCCTTAAAGAGTTTAGTCTATGATTGATGTAATAATTTTTTAGGTGTCAAGATAATGATGTGCTCAGATTTATATGTTAGTATGACATGTTCTTTGAAAAGTTCCCTATAAGTTTTTTTTAATTAAAAACATGAAAAATAATGTGAATAGAATACATTATCATATTTTTATAAAAAATGTAGCAACATCAATATATTTCTCTAGGTTTTTTAAAATTGTGGAATTTAGGGAATATATTAGCATTATTTTTTAAAGAAATATATAATAACGTTTTATAGAAATGTTTTTTGAACTATAATACTAAATTTTAATAAATATTTCAAAAATTTACTTCATTATTCCCCCATTAAAGTCATGAAACCCTAAAAAAACTCAAATTACTCTCTTTGATCTATACCACAAATGCCATGAAATTGATTATATTAATAAATTTTGTGACTCATGGATTGAAAATTATATTCCTCTACCCTATTATGATACAATGAAACCATAAGGGCTTATAATAGGATTTTCCCTTGACTATAAGAAACTAAAAATAAAACCTCTGGGATTATCTTACACAATGTTTGGACTTTCAATGAACTTATTTAAAGATCTAAATTTTCTTTTGTTGCACAATACTTATTTGGATGTCTACCTCAATGAGTAAATAATTGATCCCATTTAGCTTTTTATTTCAAATTTTAAATAATAATAATGTTTATTATTTATTTTTTATCCACTTTATATATTTAAGGAAATTCTACCAATGTTATTTTCTTAATTTATTTTGAAACTACAAATGATTTCAAATGAAAGATTGTTATCAGTTTATTTATGTACTAATCTTTTATTGATGATTTTGTAATGGTGCTCATGATTTTTATCCTATACATATTATATATATAATATAATCTTACTATAGGTAATCAATTATATACTTCCAAATAATTTTTCAATCCTATGAAATTTTACATAAAGAGACAATCATCGATAACATTTATATAAAGAAAACACAAACAATGAATTTATAGAAGAATATTATTTGTCTTTTAATAATTATAAAAAACCATTTAAATAAACAACAAAATAAATTATATATCTAAAGAATATTACATTAAATGTATAATAAATATGTATATAGACACACAGAAAATTTATTAAAATAATAAAAACACAAAAAATATATTTATAATGAAAGTACACATACAAATATTATATATGTTTACATTAATTTATATTGTATTCATGTTTTGTAACAATATTTATTTTAAAATATATATATTTATATTAACATTAGTTAAATATAATTATTTATGAAATTATGTATATAAAAATTAGGATTTATAATATTATTAACTATAAATTTAAAATAATATTTTGAATAATATTTTTTTTAAAACATCATTTAAAATTATATAGGAAAAAACATTATAATTATAAACACACACTCATATAAAATTACATAAAAATCTTGTTTTATTTATTATTATAAATAAAGAATGTAATATATTTTAATTTATTTATATTATATTATTCTTAAAAGATATATTATATAATTTATAAAAAAAGGTAAAAAAATTATATATATAGGAAGTTAAACACGTTTATGTTTACGCATACACAATTACATAGATATATTTAAAAATATATAATTTTAAATATATGTTTCTGTAGAATTTTATTTTTCAAATAATGATGAGAATTATTATTATATATAAAAATTTATACATATTTATGTGAGTGTTGGTTTTCTATAACCAGCAACTCTATACTCGTGATTACCTGTATATTCATAGTGTTGATTATTAATAAATTTCCTTTCTTATTGTAAATGTTAATCACTTTTAAATTCAATGTGATAAATTCCATCAAGTAAGTTTCACTCTAGAATGTCCTAAAATTTCCCAAATATGATATGAACCTTGAAGTGCTATGATGGTATTTGTAAATATATTATAACTGACCAGATGAAATTAGCTGACTGAAAATATTTGATATAGGATGTAAAGGGTAACATGATCATAATAAAATGATACTTCTTATCATAAATTTATCCCATGGTAAACTCTAAGAGAAAGGTTATGATAACCACCCTCTAATAAGAAATCCACTTTACCAAGGTTTCATTAGTTATACATATCTATTAATATATATATATATATATATTTCCTCCAAATTGAAATTATTATTAATATATATCATCTGTCATATAATTTTATTTATTGATGGAATATATGGAACCATATGTTTATTGAGAAGTAGGATACATTTGGTGCTCCATGTATGTTATGACACAAACGAACAATTCCAAAAAAGTGTTTTTCCCTTCCATGTACAACTGAAGTTGATTTCTCATGACATTTTTTTGTAAATAAATATATATAATTCTGGATATGTATATTGAGGTTTGGATTATGAGTTAATTTTTGGATTGTATAAGGAATATAGTTTTAGTATACAAGTTCATGAAACACATGATTCAACCAACTTGAAAGGGATATCAAGGCAATGAGATTAAATAACAAGATATTTATTCCTATGAGGTTAGTCATAGGTTTGACTTCTCATTATCACTATTTGAACCATGATTCTTTTCATGTTTTCACTATTAGTCTATGAATTTAACGTACTCTTAAAAACATGGTGTTCTAGACAGTTCAATAAAATGTTTATTTATAAGACCCCCTAAATCCATAGAAATTGAATTAGGATGTAGTGGACACTACATATAGGGATCAACAAGAATCCCAGTAAATAAGAGATTGTTATTAAATTTAATAATATTGTTTTGGTTGTTAATAAATATAATTGAATTTCATTTTCATGTTATTTAAAAATTCATTTAATGATAATATTCAATGTGAGGAAGTATTTTTTTGGAATAAATATCACTCCATTAAAGGTTCATTTATTAATTTTATGGGGAATGAGTCGAGAAATTTTTTAATGTTTCATCATGTAAAATTTAATAGTTTCACAAGTATTTTGGAAATATTTTTTACTCTCGTAACACATTTAATTTGTTATTCCTTTAGTTTTAGGCTCATTTAAAATAAAAATAGGTGCTTAAATGCAATTTGAAAAACAACCACAATATGTTGTAAAAAATAAATTAAATTTATTAGTATGAATACAATTAACACAGTTATAGTATATATGTATATAGTTTTTTTCTCAAATCATAAGTATTTATTAGTTTATAATATATAAGCAGCCAATTTCTATTAAATTCATTTTATACATCAAAAAAATAAATTTTCTTAAATAGTTATTCAAGATTCATTTTAGGCATAAAAAGTATTATAAATTTCTATATTTTTTATAAATTATATTTGATGAAAATAATATCAATTTTTAAATTAGTAAGACAATGTTATCATAGGTTGATTTTTTTAGACTCTTCTCAAATGTTATATTTTTATATGAAAAGTAGAAATATGATTTTTTGTAACACTATCAATTTTCTATTAAAAGAGTTCCATTATGTATTTAGTTATATATTAATATAATAAAGGCCTCCTTAAATTCAAAAAATATAATTAATTATATAATTATCTTAATTATATCTGATTTTGGCATAAGTTCATTTTGGGGATTAAGAACATGTTTTTTCAAAAATTATTTTTAGATTACTTTTATAAATTTATATTAAATTGTTTTCATCAACTATATGGAATAGAATATTGAAAAATTGATTCTGTATTTTGAATCAAGAGTTAAAAATTTGGTTATTATGACTGCTTTGTTTTTTTCATTATTAATAGTATCCATGGAAAATATTCATCACCTAAATATGGATAAAATAGGTAAAACAAGTTTAAAACCATGTGATATGGCCTGAAAATCACGATCGCATTAGAATTTAACTTATTTGATGTGTTTTTTAATCATAAAAAAATATATATATGAAAATATTTCAATTTCATTCTAATTACTTTTGAATAAACCATTAATATTTGTTAAGAAAATGATAAATACAAAATGTCACTTTCTAGATTTATATTTTACTCGTATGTTGTTGTGTTAAAAAAGTGAATCTATTATTAAATATAAAATATTATCTTGAAAATATAAAAATAGTTTTTTTTGTATTAGTATATTTTTAATTTTTAGAGATGATATAATTACCGTAAATACTTTCGTTGCATCGATATAGTGCTTCTGTAAGTAGTACAAAAAAAGTAAATAATTTTAAAAAAATAAAAAAATTAATATGTTTCAGATTAATTTTGGTATTAAATGAAAAAAATGTAAATTATAAATATGAAATTAAGATAAATGTATGTATATTTGAAATTCATTACTTTATTTAATTCTTTTATGTGAAATAAAATGAATTTGACAAAAAAAATTGTTGTTAAAAAATATTTTTAAAAATGTTTTAAAAATTTTAAAAATATTTCTGTATGGAAATTATGAAAAAATATTTATTTATTAAAATTTATTTCATGATTAAATACTTAATATTACACTTAATAGAAAACATAAAATTATGAAATATAGTGTATTTGGGAATTAGATACATGACATAAAAACATAAAATAGAGGATGCATCGCCAGAACTAAAACATCGTTAAATACTCATAATATTTCATTAAACAAAAAAAACTACATGGGGTATCCTTGGGACATATATAAAAAAGTGGTGATCTATAAATCATAGTATAGGAATAATCATGGAATAACATTGATAAGGTATTATATCTTCTTGAATATACGTTTTGATGGAAGATAAAATGGTTGAGAAACATGAACATTAACAATAATTCATGATAAAACATGATAACATAATGGAAACATGGGAATGTTCAAAAACAATTAGACATGACATCATAAAAATTGGTAAAGGCTAACCCCTAAGGATTCATGGAGAAAAATGTCTCATGATAGATTATGTTAACTCCCAAATCCCTTGCATGCCATATCATGAAGCTAAAATGTTACCCAATGAATCAGAACAATATATAATTCCAATATCACATGTCACATTCATATCATTCACATGCGTAAGTGTTCTATATAGGTTTTACAAAATGGAATCATTTTTAATTAGGTTTTATTCCATGATCAAGTGGTGTAGAACACATACATGGATGTCTATAATAAATAAGTATAAGTGTATAATGATGATCACCCTTGATAGGAAGTGGGTATAAGTATTCACTAATGAATTGTTAGGCATGGAAAACTATGGAGAAATTTCAGTAGAATAATAAATGTTCTCAAATATTAATAAAAATGGTTGAAAAATAGGGAAAGGTATTTCTATTTATTTGGACATAAAATATAAAATAGGATGGTTGTGTAAAATAATATCCCAAGCTTAGGATTTTTAAATATAAGGTATAAAATGAAGAATATTGTTGTATTAAAAAGTGGAGGGAGTGATCCCTTTTTGAATTTTGGCATGGTAACATCTGTACATAAAACTTCATGGAAGGGGATTAATTAGAGTGAATGGGGAATCTCACCAAATGATCAAAAATGAGTAGTATGAGGCATATAGAACAACATACCCCAGAAAAGAACAAAAGGAATTTAATAGGCATACCATAAAAGAGGTACTATCACAACTATAAACATGGTATGTCCCCATAGTTGTATACCAATGATTTATAAAATCTATTCCTATATATATTCTTCCTCAATATATACCTACTATTTGAAAAACCATTTCTATAAGTTAAACTATATCATTGGGTTCTCAGATACTGTGGGTATAGATCCAAAAAAAATTTAAACCCATTTGGAACCCCCTCTCATCGCTACTAAATCACTAATCCCCTATAATATTTTGATCCATGGCATCCCCCACCCCTCCTAAGGGGAATTTTCTCCCATTATCCATGAGTTATAGCTGCATTGTTAGAATTTTTTGCAATCTTTGAGATGTAATATTTCCTCCTTTCCTCTTCTTTATTCCACACTCACATAATCGATGATTATTTTTCTTCCCCTATGTTATAATGAAAATCAAGGATTATTTTTATTTTTATCAACTTCTAAATAGGATTGGTGAGTTTTGATTCATACTTCTCTTTTATTGGTAATTATTTTCATCTTTATCTATGGATTTGATTCTATTGGAGAACGTTAGTATCACTTCTATCATCATGGTTTTTTAAATTTATACTTCAATAGGGATCAAATATAGTCTATTAAATTCCTAAAAGTGTTGTTTTAATTATAATATATTTATTTTTAAAACTCTCTTTGATATTATTATCAGTTAAACAGAAATCTTTGATTCTTTTGGTGGAGAATTTTTGGGATTTATAAATTCTATGTATTGGAAATCATATTTAACATAAGTAGAGGTTTTTATTGGTTTTTATTATCCTAGAGTTATTATATTTAATTATTGAAATTTAATTTCTACATTAGTAACTATGATTAAACTATTTATTGGATTGATTTAACACGAAATGGAAAATTTTTATGATGATCTTTATTAATATAGTATTATAAGTAAATATGAAATTTTGCTTTATATATAAAGGGGGGTTATTTAAGAATTCACAATTATATTTATAGTACTTATCAAGAACATATCTTAGAAATTATAATTCTTATATGGACATGAATGTCTAATAAAATATTATTTCAAATAAATAAATATATAGATTTCATATTTTTGATAATTTTAAAACAATTATTAATTACAATTAATTATATAAGTATTCATAAATATTCTTTATAAAACTATATAAGTTATAATGTAATTATTTTTATATCATATTAATTATAAGACACATGGGTTCCACTAATAATAGTTTACAGAAGAATTTATTCCTTTAATAAACCATTAATGGTATGAACCTCAGTTTTACCGAATTTTTTATATTTTTATTGTAACATAGTTCTTTGTTATGAATTCTTAATTAGTTCATTTAAAATATATTCAGTAGTAAGACATTTATTTTCATTTAACTTTAAATGAATTAAAAACCATATAACCACACTTTACCTCAATTAAATTATTTCACTATTTGTGAGGTGATGGATGTGTTTCATAAAGTGGGATGGAATAAATTAATTTTGTAGTGTTGATGTAAATTCCCCAAATTAAATTCTTGTTAAATTGAGAATGACAATCATGTAAAATGTATTTTCCATGATTTTTATAATATAAGTTATATATTCTTTAAATAAAATCCTTTAATAACAAAATTTTATCCTCAAGTAAGTTTTTAAACAATAACTACTCTATGGATAAGAAATAAACATTTTTCTACTTGTATTAGTTAGTTTTAATTTCTTCCAGTACAATTTTCTTTTTGTTATTTCTACAGGTATGAATTTGTTTTTTCTTATCATATTCCTAGTTATTTGTTTGTATGGATAGTTTTATTCTATAATGGTCACATACATCATGTGTTTTATTTAATTTGGTCCCCTATTAATGTTATTTATTTTCCAATACACTATACTTTTTTTATTTCAATTTTGATATCATTGTAATTATGGATTACAATTTTAATTAAAATATATATTTTTTCACTATAATAGTATATAGAGATTATGGATGTATCACATCTATTGAATTTCAATAGTGTTTCAAAAGAATTTTGGTTTTTTAGATTTTACATTTAACAATTCATCAAATGGAGGTCATATATAGTGTCCATATTATAATTCTTTTGGAATGCCATGGTTATGTCAAGAATAGGGTAGGTACCATATAAAAAATCTATATTTCAAAAAAAACTATTATTTATTGTATTTCAATGGAGTGGTGAGTAAATTTATTACTATTCATCAATGAAATTAAAGAAGTGATATGGATATTTTTATCTTTGATAGGTTTCCATTTGTAAATCATCATGATAGAGATAGTATGTGTTTGAAAATATGGTAATTATATCAATACGTATTAGTAATGTAATAATGATTATGATGTTGATAGAGTGAAAAAATTAATGGATGTTGGAGAACTCCAATATTCCATGTATGTATTAAAATAAAAAATATGTGATTTTTAATGTAGTAATATCGTTGAAAAATAATGTATGGAATTTATAATACCTCTATTTCTTATATTATTACCATTTTGAAGGACTTAAATATGCAATGTCTTCATATTCCCTCAAATCATTATAAGTCAAGGATATAAATTAAGAAGATTAGATTTTCTATTAATAAAATTCTTGATTGTTCTAATGATTACATCTTTTATTGAGGAAAAAACTAACATTAATTACTGCAAATAATTTGGTATATCTTGATAGAAATAAAATATAGATATAAACCATATCATGTTCCATAAAAAGTCATTAGGTACATTTTTTGGGTTCTTAGGCTTCAAAATCTATTCATATCTACAAAACTCGAAGAAAATATGTGATTGCCTGATTGTGAGGGAATTAATGATAATTATTTGTTAGTTCATCAAGAAGAAGGATTATAATGGTTGTAATTGGATGAAAAAGTCATTATTTTTTAGATATGGTTCGTAATTGGAGTTTGGATCTTTTATATGATGGAATTAAATCTGATTGTTTATATTTATACTGCTCCTAGAATGTGAAAATTTTTTATTCTTGATTATAAAATTATTAAATAAATGTTTATTAATAAAAAAATTAATTTCTTGAGTATAATTTTATATAGACCATATGATCCTATCAATGATATATATGCCCACTTGAAACCTTTAAAAAAATAATTTAATCTTCTTTCAGATATGAGTGTGCATACATTCAATGTTTCTTCAAAAATTAAATTTAAAGTATGCCCCTACATTCTACGAACTATAATTGATTTTTCTTATTAGAAAATTATGTCAGGCTAGATCGTGAAGGGAAAACTACCATTTCATATTTTTATGAAGAATACCCAATTAAGAAGTCTTAAATATCATCATTGTTTCAATTTCACGGGGGAGTCAAGGATTCTATTCAAGGGATTATCAATATTAGAAGAATCATTGGAGGTTTGAATGAAAATATTTCCATTGAATAAACACCTCAACATATGTCAGAAATTGATGTGAATAATTAATCAAAATATTTCATTTTTTCATTAGTGAAATGTCAGAAAAAAAAATTAATATAGAAAGAATGATGAAACTAAAGACACTTACTATTGGAAAAATAGAATTATATTTTTTTCAGTTTTCATATAGGTATTCAAATTTTCTATGTCATTATTTATACTAGATTCACATTGTGAATACTATTTGGGATGTTTTTCTTCCAATTATTTTAAATATCATGGTGAGAACTGATGAATTTTTTGATCTCATCAGAACTTATTAGATTGTGGTATTTAGCCAAAACATCATCCTATGTGTGTTAGTGAAAACAAATGGAACATTTTTCGTGATTCTTATATGATGCAATTTTCTGAGAAAAATATATTTATGTAATTCTTTAATAATGTCATGGTTCTTTATGGAATTTCAAGAAACATATCTAAAAAATTAAACTGAAGGGAATTGAAATAAAAATAACTATAAAATCATGATAATCACATCCTTCACCATGAATTGATTTTTATAGAAATCTTGATTTTTATATCCAACAATATAATAATAAGAGTGATTCACTGGTTGAATTTTTTATTTAAATTTATAGTAAAAGTTTATCTATGTATTTCTAGAAAAAAAATAATGTAATAAGTGACATTAATTTTGTGTGACATAGAAAAAACTATCCTCCATCATTTTTCACCTGCATGCTATATTTAACAATTCATATTCCTATGGAAACACATATTCTAGGAAACATTTATTTTCTATGGATCTATCAAACTAAAAGAAATATTTTCAAAAAGAAATCTTATGTATGAAATTGTAATCATCCTGAAGGATCCATTATGAGCTGTTATTTGGATTTAGAATGTATATATTTTTTTCAATGTATTTGTCTGATGTGAGAATAAGAAATTACTAGCCAATGAGAATTGAAGATGAGAATTATGGGGAAATTGAGTTCCCATTTCCATATCTCCCCCAATTAGGAGTAAATACTTGGTCATATATATTGGCAATAATGAATAATGAAGATATAGATATAGCACATCTCATAATCTATATTAAGTGTGGTTTGTTCGATGACTATATCAAGTAATAAATTTCAATATTTATATTTTATCGAATAATATTTCATTTTACATACAACATAAACATTTATTATCATTTTACGTAGGGATCATAAAAATTATAATTATAGTTCACATATATTTTCATTTGATAAGGAGGGATCCCTTGCATTGCAAAGGGTTTCATACTTGGTTGAAATCAAATGTATGAGCATTAATTTAATTTACCTAAAATATTTGTTTTCATTTAACATAATTATTAATATCTATCTATGGTATTGAAATTACCTTTTGATTCCATTTACAAATAATTAATAAAATTATATTTGGTGCAAAACACTTTGGTTCGTGAATGGAAATAAATAATAATCAGTGGGTATAAATTTGTTACAACTGATCAAGCGGTGAAAATTAGATCACAACCTGATGGAATTATGTTAATCGAAACAATGGGATATTATTATAGTGAATGAAATAGTTGTCCTCAATATGAAAATGAATCTTATTATCGACTCGTTGAAAAATTATTATTATTGGATTAATACTCTCATGGTCTAGTAATTATGTAGAAATGTGAATTGTTTAAAAGAATTTTATGTCATGGTACTATTATTGATGAACGTGGATTTAGAGTCATACACATGAGTCGAATCAGTGATTTCAATGAACCATTAATTTTTTTCATCAATGAAGATAAAAATTATGAAGGATCAAATGACACTTGATTATGGTGTCATTAACGAATTAATTCTAGGAAATATATTTCATCATAGTTGGGATGAAATTGAAACCATTGGTGCCACAACTACTATTGAAAAATATATTTCATTATGAATATAATTTTTACATTTTAATAGTTGATTTTGAAGCTGATGTAGTGGTGGATAAAATATTGAAGCAACTATTTATCATCACAGTTCATTCAGTTTACATTGATGTGGGTTTCTCTAGTCAGTACAAAAATTATTACATTTATTTTGAATAATTATAAAATGATATTTTTATTTTATTTATTTTTAAGATTATTTAATTAAATTTCATTTATTTTAATTTTGGAAACCTCATTTAAAACATGTTTTTAAAATATGGATAACATGGTTTTAAAATTTTTTTTCTAAAAAATGTTATCCAAATTGTTTGTAATTTTTTTGATTTCAATGTTGTCCATATGGTTTTAAAAAAATTGTACCAAATGTACATTTCATTATTTTTAATATTATTGAAAAAAGTGAAAAGTTTATAAGTAATAAATAATTTCACATATATCAAGAGCTGTGTGAACATGGGTTGCCTCCTCTTGATCCCTTAGTGAGTATAATATTTTTAATATTTTTCTTCTATATTACATATAATGTAACGATCTTATTATTTAAAAAAAATTGAACAGACATTCAATTGAACCATAATTGACTACTACTTTTCCGACTATTATGGGTTTCTACGGAGGTTCTCTTAGGGATAGATAGAACACCTGCTATACCAATTTCCACCCTAACCCATCAAAGAACACCCCCATCTACCACACCTTTCCTTCATTGTCTTGAGACTCTAGGGATGTTCCCACCTATTCCTCCATCATCATCTCAATTATAATCTTCTTCGCATAAGATTTATATACTACCTTGAGGGATTATTCCACCTTTATCAAATCCATATCCTTTGATTTATCCCAACCCTACAACCCTTATCCAACCATGTCTACACTACCACCATTGTGTACTATCAATCTAGAATATGATGATTCTATTCCATCACCTTTCACTTCAGTGCATGCATATCACCTAGAGTATAGTGACCTAGGAATAACGTACATGGATATTATATCACATTATACGAATATTTTGAACATAATAAAAATACATGCTTGAGGACCATAAAAATTAAGTGCCTCTAGAAATGTGGAACAAAATCTACTATCTTGGTGAAAGACCATAAATGTTTCCCGCATTGATCATACCCTATAGTACTTATACATAAAAAAGTCTTCATAACCTAGGAATATGAAACATATTAAAGGGTGATATCATATTTTCTATAAGGGTAAATAAATGAGATACATGATCATAATATGAGCATAATTTTATGAGGATATGAGAATATCATAGTAGGATGATACCCTTCATATCCAAGATCATAAACATTAATCATGGAATAAAGGATTGTAGTTCCTAAAATAGAAATAATAAGGGAATCAAGATCATTATATATGAAGAAAATCAATATGAATAAAAAATAGAAATTATGGATGAAACATAGAAATATAAAATGATTTCCATAGTAGTCAAATCATTGCTTCTAATGAATTCTTAATAGAATGGGTTTATTCCCTATAACATCATGGTAGTCTCATCTCACTCCTATGACCATCTTGTCTATCATGTTCACTCAAAATACCATGTTAGAAAAAAAATCCTTTACTAAACAGATTTTGCTCCCTGTTCCATCCATGTCTATCTCATGATATATAAATCATTACACATTGTATTATAGGAAGATATAGTCCCCAACTGTCTCATAATTAAATCATACATAAATGTGTAACAAGATCGTAAAAAATCGTATTATAACCAATGAAATGAAATGGGAATAATAATCATGTAATAAGATCATAACATATAAAAAAGATATAGGTTTCATAATCATTTCATCAAAGTATAAACCATGGAATGAAGCAGGATTTATAAGAATATAACCTATGAAAGGGAAATGAGCTTCATAAAAATATAACCTCTTAAAGAAAGTAGGTTTCATAAACATATAACCTATGAAAGTGTAACATGTTTTTTAAAAATCATGCCATAAAAACATAAACAACTAGAGAAACAATATGAATGGAACATTGGGTTCATTTCCAACAATGGTATGGGTAAAATCAACATTTGTAATCTTAGATGAAAAATAATTTTGAAATATTTTTTTAAAAAAATCTATGAAAATTTAAATTTTACATTGAAAAAGAGAGTTTTAAAACATTAAAACATTTGAAAAATTTTTTTTAAAAAAAATTGAAAACAAAGAAAAAATTATTGACACAATTTTGGAAACCATTTTCCTTGAAGTACTATTATTGATTCATAAAAATTGATAAATGTTTTGTTTGAAATCATATCAGATAATCTTCAAAACATATTGAAATCCATTTTCCTTGTAAATACCATAAACCTTATCAATAATGTTTAAACATGTTTATAATACAATTTTCATTGAGAATAATTTTAAAAACATTTAATTAAGATTTGAAATAATTTAAATCCTTTTAATTGAAACTAACATTTTTATAACAAATAAAAGAATAATTGAAAATCATTTAAAAACTTCTTTTAAAAAAACCATATTTTTTAAAATATTTTCCTTTGAAAATGACTTTATCAAAATTAATACCCAAAATATAAGTATTTTTTCCTAAAATGGAATATTTTGGAGAATAAAATAAATATTAAATTTTTTTGTTAATGTTGGTGTATTAATCCATACATGTAGAACACTCCTTTGGTGTCCTAAAAAGATTAGAAATGTGTATAGATCTGAAAACAATAGGAAGACTGATTTTTTAAACTATTTTCGAGGACTGAAATGTGTAAAATTTTCATTCGAATATCATAAGATAAAGGTATAATGTTTTTAATATGTTTTTTGAAAACATCATTTGGTGGAAACACATATTTTCATCTGAAAAGGGTAATAAATTTATATTTTCATAAAAAGTTTCTAATTTATCGTAAGTACCAAAGTGTAAAAAAATAGTAAAATTACTTGGATATAACAAAAAACCATATTTTAATAAAAAACATCACATTTATTGTGATATGGATATTAATATTTCATCAATTAAAGAATAATCTTAAATAATCTATATTAACGATGAGATTATAGAAATAAAATGTTTCTACTTTGGTAATATTGATTAAAAATGAGGTGGAATGAGTAAAATTATATTAAGATTAATATATCATAACAATAATGATATTCATTATATAAAATTTCAAGGACTTTAAATACAACTCATAAATAAAATAGGTATATAACATGGAGTGTGTGTCAATGAAGGAAACTTGAGACAATATTACATTACCAATTTGGTACCTTTTTAAACATAAAACCAATGAATGAATGATATTATAATGGATATATAAATGCCCAAAAAAATTTGTATATTAATAATATAATGCTTTCAGGGGATATATAGAAACCACATATAATAAATATGAGGTTAACACAGCAAGTGTCTCATAGAAAACAAATGTGAGATGAGAAAACTGAGACCTTATGTCTTGAATCTCTTCGTAATCATACAACCATCATGTAAAAAAATATATATTTAAAGTATATTAAAGATCAATATACTAATATTTAGTACCATATATTACTTTATTGTAACCTTATATTATCTATTTATTAATAGTTCCCTGTTAATGTTATGCCTCCGATATTATATGCTTTGGTTTTCATACAAGTAATGAATTATTTTTATTGATCGTCTTACATGGATCATTGTGTCCATATTTACCTATTGTAATAATTGATATAAATATAATATATATTCAGTATATAAATATTTTAAAAAAAAAATTATAACTGATATAAATTTGAAATGGAATGCACAATTCATAGAGACGGTAGGGCGTAGGTACACATGAACAATGTTTCTATTTAATTATCATTTTGAAAGAAAGAATGTAAATGGCATATATGTATATATATTATCATTCTAGTAGTATTATTATTTCATATATATAATATATTTTTACATATCCCAACCTTAATATGTTTCATATAATGTGTGAATAAATCACATTTCTTTTAGAAGATGGTAGTTCACACGTCCACAAACGATGTTATCATATATATTAAAAATGGAAAGCAAGAAAGAATTTTTTATATAGTGATCATAGATTATTAAATAAATAATAAATATCATATTTATAATATAAAAAATATTTTTTTATAATAATTATAAACCATGAGTGGTGGTAAAGTGAAAACAAACAACATCGTTTCATGGGGTGTGGTTCGCCATACACAATAATGATAAGTTGGCCACCAATTAGATGTAATTATGCATAAGTTTATGTCTAAACTGAAGGATAAAATCAACATAGTATATTTAGGATGCTAAGGATATTATATAATCACATAATATGAATATTTGTGGGGGTGTAGAATGAAAATAATACAACGGAGCTTGAGAATGCATGTACCCAATTCTTTGGGTAACTCATTTTGTTTTCACCAATGGGATTCCATGGATGGATTTACGAAAAAAGAGAGGATTATAGGAATAATTTAGTGATATTTGGAGATTTATTTTATCATATGTTGGGTGATATAAAGATCTTTATAGGTCTATATATGTGGGATTGGTTAGTTTTTTTTTATAGTTGTGGAGGAGTGGTATTCTTCTAAATATTTGATTAAAGAATTCGACCATGGTTATTCCATGACATTTGGCTACAATAACGCTCCATAACTTATAATAATCAATATAGTGTCTTAATATGAGAATAAAATGGATTTTGGAAAATATTAGAGGTCATTTAATCCATTAGGTTTCTGGTTTATTCCTTTGTTAAGACAATTTTTGTCTTAATTGTTGTAATCAATTTTAATCAGTTTAACTAAAAGTTTTCATAAAAAATATGTTAAATATAATATAAATTATAAATTATTTTGATTATAAATTGGTAATACATTTTTAAAAACTCTAATAATAGAAGTGGCAGAAATTGTTTTTAATTTAATCCCACATATGGGATGAACAAGCATGTTTAAAATGATCAAAAGATTGAAATTTTTTTATATCTGATTTCAATGTGAAATTGATTCAAATTACCTAAATTGTAATAATTTATGTCAATGAAACATAATTAATTTTTAAAACTATATTAAAACATAATTTAACTATATACATGTATTATATTAAAAATAAATTATGAATTAAAATTTAATATTTTAACTATTAATCAAAAAATAAATCTTCTTAAAAAAATCAAAAAATAACCCAATTTTTTCTGATATTATTATTTAAAAATGAGTTTTACTATTTAAAATTAAAATTAATATTTTTTCAACAACAATATTTAAAATAGTATCACTCATAAAATGTGGTAAAATTAACATTTAGAGAAATGCATCATTTTATTCAGAAAATTATATTTATTCTTATCTTATACCTATAAAATCTACTTAATGTGTATTGAAAATATTTTCTTGATTATGTTAAATAAAAATTTTATTTAAAACATTATTCAAAGGGAAATTTTATATTTATTGAGATAATGGTCTGTTTGAACATAAAAAATAGTAATTATAGAAATGTAATTTCTTTATTATCAATTATTCATTTCATTCAATTATACTAATTTCTATTCAAATAATTATTTTTATAGACATGTATAAATCATAATATAATATTTTCTAAAATCATATTCATAATTTTAATTCCAATGGCTAGGTAGTAGCAATAATAATTTTAATATTATATTGTTGTTGGGTAAAACTCAGCCTTGCGTGTTATGCATGCTATTTAAGGGACTCAATATTGAGTGTTATATAATCGAATCTTAGTGATGTGTATACCTAAATATAATCTATGTGTTGTAACTAGTGAAATATTAACATAGTGTTTCATCTAATTGATGATAAACATAGTGATTTTATATATATAAAGGATATATTCAGTATTTTTTTAAATAAGAAATATTAAATGATTAAATTAATTCTAGGAAAATCCAAAAACCCCAGTGTGTGACATTCTACCACCATAAAATTAATTTATTCCTTGATCATCATCTACTTTGTCAATTTTTTAACACAAGATTTTTCCTTTGAATGAAACCCACATCATAAAAATATTAAAACATCGATTAAAATAGTAAAGATGTAAAATGAATGGTAACATAATATAACACATAACACGGTTTACACACTGGAGAACATATGTTGGAAGTGAAAACATGGACATGGAATGGAAATTTTACAATTATGTTCTGATAGAGAGTGACAGAGAACATAGTTTGGAGAAAATTATCAATCTGAAATCTATATAACCATGATGATCTAAGGTCCCATTTGATTCATAGGAAATGACATCACATGGATAAAATTTGTTATTTTAATTATCTTTTTTTCCTAAATTTGAAAAAATTTCATGGAATGATTCAATTAAATGAATTTATGACAATCTTAGCCTTTGATGTGCCTTTATAAACTTCCACATCATCTACCATTTCAAGGTACATAGGTGAAATTTTCATTCATGAAGAATTTATAGATCATCACATCCATAATAAGAATGATATTTTATTCCATCTATTTTATCAGAAAAAAAGGTTAGAAAAAGATAACTAATATGTATACATCCTCATATGGTGATATAATACATTAATCTCTAAAACCTTATCTGATGTTTAACACTATCTATTCCATAAATGGAGAAACATATAATCCTTCTAAAAGATAAAATTCAAAAACTTTACTAATAAGGTCACTAAATTTCTCAAAACTATAGTAACATTGAGCCCATATATATCATGGAATATCTATTATTTGTCATATATAAATCATGTGAATACCTTTATCAAGTATTATGTTGAAACATGTAAATGACATGAATTACCATAAATTCTTATTCAAAACCTGCATTTTTTCCCTATTCTAAATCTTTTTAGATATAATTATTAAATCAAAAATGTTGTAATGTTTCTCAATGATAGTATAAATCACTTTTCAACAAGTATTTAATTAGATCCAAGGTAAAAAATACCATCCAAGTTATTTATTAATATCCATCAAATCATTATCCAAACATCGTTATCTTAATATATGGAAGATATTAATGGTTATATTTTCCTTAATAATGTCTTTTCCATGACCATCACCTTACCATTAAATAAATTTTCTAGTCTATCCAATCCATTCAATGCAGTCTTATAAATCCAAATAAATACAACATAAAAAACAATACATATATATTTTACTATTCATATAATGAAATTATTGATTCTTAATACCAAAATCATGGGTTATTAGACTTCATCCTAAATCTATAAGAATGCTACATAATCATATTACATAATACCTATTTCCGTCACATTTTATATGTAGTCTAATCCTCATCAAAAAATATAACCAATACTTATAAACACATTCTTATTCTATTCGGTATCTTTCCACATATGAATTTGATTTTCATAATTACCATTTATTCCACACATAATGTATTTAAGTTTTTATGTTTTATTAGGGAGGCCAATATTACCATCAATTTCATAGACCAAACTCTATATATTTTCTTTGTAGTTAATTGCATTGTGTGCTTTTTTTCTATCACATTCATTGTTAACCTAGTTCATTATGGTTCCCTATATTTATAAAAACATTATATAAAATTATTAGAATCTCTTATCATAGAGAAAAACAACATAATATTGAAAAATACAAATCTAGGATGTCAAAATAATTATACATTCCTTTGAAACCTTAGGTTTATCCTTGGTTATTCATAGTCATATTCAATTTTTATCCATCATGATGGTTTATAATGTGTTTTTGGATTCCCAAATCATATCTCCTAAGATTGTCAAACAAGATGTGTATCATGGCCTGTTCTTGTGATCATGTTCTTGATCAAGTCTAGCTTAATATGGTGTTTTTGTGTTGTTCACCACTATACAAATCTTTTCTAGAGAAAAATATACTTATATTTCCCATAAAAAGATGTATTTTTTGAAACCACTTTCTATATCCATTTCCAAAATTCTAGAACAATTACTTCAACTTTAACTCATCATTATAGTTATCCTTAAATACATACCAGTAAATGTCCGTATAAATATACCTAGGGATATATCTATGTTTTCTCATCATAGTTTCTAATGGTTGAATAAATATTTCCTTTGAAACCAGCTATAGAAACATAGCATTAACATAAATTAATACTACAACTTTTTAGATGAATATTAACGAAATTATAATAATACATAACTGAGGACCATATTTTTTTAATGTCTTTATAGACTTGGAATAAAATATTTTAAAATGGTGAAGTATTTCAAACATTTTCCACAAATATATCTCTCTTTAGTATTTACAAATAAAAACATTCTTCATATCCTGGTAAGGGAAGCATAAGAAAGGGTGAGATCATATGCTCAGTAAGGGTACATAAAAGAACTATGTAAGAATAACATGATCATAACTGTATGAGGATATGATAATAATATTAAAATATTATATGAGGAATTTAAAATATAATAAACTCGAATCATGTAATAAATGTTAGTAGTTTATAAGACATCAATCCCAAGGGAATTAATATCATCCGCTATGAATAAAAAACATAGGAATAAGATATAGAATTCTTGGAAGATATATAATCAAATAAAATTATTTCCATAGTAGTCAAGGAATCACTTCCAATGAAGTTTTTTATATTATGGGATCACTCCCTATACCATCTTGGTAGTCATGGTTTACTTTCATGGACATATCAGTAATCAAGATTCACTCCCAATAACATCTTGAATGAAAAATTCCATTAATAAACTCAGTTCACACCCCATTCTGGAAATATATATCTCATGAGATATAAATAATTACCCTACAAATTTTAGGAAGATATAGGTCCCAACTATCTTATAATAAAAACATATATACATGTTCAACAAGATCCAAAGAAATCATATCTAAACCTATCAAATGAAATGTGTATCATAATCATGTAATAATATCATAACATTTTGACGAAAGACATGTTTAATAATCATTTCATCCAATAATAACCTATTAAAGTAAGGGGGTTTCATAAAAAGATTAATTTTAAATTTCAAACGGGTTTCTAAAAAATGTAACTCGTGAAAGAGAAATGAGATTCATAAACATATAACCCGTGAATGAGAAACAAATTTCCTAAAAATTATGTCATCAAAAAATGATATATTCATAGAAAGAATACGAATGTTACCTTCAAATCATTTCAAATAAATTCATGTGTGACATCAATGGGTGTCATCTCATATATAAAATAATTTTGAAATAAATTTTAAAAAATTCATGAGGGGAAAATTTTTTTTCATTAAAAATATCATTTTTAAATATAGAAAACCTTTTATAACACATTTACAATGAAAAAACATTTTTAAGATAGAAAAGGTGATTGAAAAAATTTTGAAAAAACATTTCAATGAAAAATTAGAAAAGTTTATTGAAAACATTTTGAATCTATTTTCCTTGAAAACATATAAATAAGCTTCAAAAATATTTCAAAACTATTTTCCATGAAAATAAACTTAAAATTAAAAAATATATATTGAAGGAATTTGGAAATCCGTTTTCATTGAGAATAATTTAAAAAAATAAATGAATATTTGAAATCAATTAAATCTTTTTGAAAGAAAGTAACATTTATGAAGAATATAAATCTACACTTATAAATCATTTAAACAAATTTTTAAACATAGAACATCTTTTTGAAAATATTTTTATTTGAATGTAATGTTAAAAACAAAGAATCATCATTGTATTACCTACATTTGCTTCATAAAAATAAATTTGATAAACTGGAAGTGGAAAATTTATAAGAATAATTATCATGATGGTGGACAAATACAAACATTCCAAACATTCATTTTACACTGTAAAGTGTTCGGAATAAATCCATCTTCAGGAAATGAAAAGAAGATTCATTTTAAAAAAATCATTATTTATTTAATAGAAATAAGGGAAATATTTATTTTAAATATCATAGTATAATGGTAAAAAATTTTGAAAACAATTTTGGAGAACATTTTATTATGAAACACTTATCTCAAAATGGAATAAGAAATAATGTTATATTATAATAAAAACATTTTCATTAGTATCTTAAGAAACGATGAGTATGAAATGATATCATCATGTGGATAGAAAATGAAAAACCATAAGTTATGAAAATTCATGATATTGCTTGAGATGTGTATAATAATATTTCAACAATGGAATCACAATCACAAACAACCTAAAAATGATAATGATGTTGTAATAATCTTTTAACACTTTGGTAACATTAAATCATAATATTATGGAGTGAATAAAATTACATGACGATTAAAATATAATGAAAATAAAAATATTAATGATATTACATGTCAAATTATGTAAATAAACATCATATAAAAGTAGTGGTGTATATAATGGAATATGTCTCAATAAGGAAAACATAGATATAATTACATTACATATTTGGTAAATTTTGAAAAAAAAAATCTCAATGAAATAAATATCATAAAATGGATATTTAAACACCAATAAATTTAATTATAATAACAATATAATTAATCAATGGTATTTATACAGGTCACATATAATAAATTATAAGTCATCATGGGTTGAGTCTCATGAAAAATAACAATATGATGAGAAAAAGATTACCTTATGTATTGAATCTCATATTACTCATACAAACCTCTTGTATAATAAATATAATTTTATTATGAATCCATTAAAAACATAGTTATTATATCAAATACCATGTCTTATATTATTATGACCTTATATTACATGTTTATTAACAATTACTTATTAATGTTACTGTCACGACCCATCTCGTAAGGCCCATGTCGTGACTACCCCAAGCCTGCCTTCCATAGGTCAGGGGCTGGCGACTAGCTGCAAATGAGTAATTCCATAAAACTGGGAAGGCTTTTCCCTTATAGCCTATAAACGCACAAAACAGAGCACACTTCTAGATACGAAACACTAAGTAAATTCTATAACAAAATAGTGCTGAAAAGTAAAGGGGGCCAGAAATACAAGCCCAACTGTAAAGTCTAAGGAACTGGAAGTACAAGTACAACTGAAAAAAAGGAAAAATAAATGATGGGTCATCCAATATGAATCCTACTTGAAGGGTAGGTTAATATACCCTCCTCAGCACTCCATGTCTGTTAGTCTCCTCCGTGTACTGACTCGTCGTAAGGTCCACCTCCGGATACCGTCTAGTCCTGGTACTCTCATCCTCTATCAGCATTGTCTGTAGTCTACATACAACACAAAAAGGTTTGGGAATATCCCATACAGGGGTGAGTATAAAAATACTCAGTAGGGACCCCGATACCCTCAAGGTCTCACAAGTCCACCAAGGATAAAATACAAATTATGGAATCAACAGATAACCCTACTTAGGTATATGCCCATACATATATCTAAGTTATTAAGTAATCCATCTTAATCATGAGGAAAACACAAAGGTACTGACTCAGCTCATCTAGGATTTTATTTTAGGGGTAGTATCAAGTAACATCCCCAACACATTATCGAAACCATGACTATTGGAAAACTCCTCCTCTATCAAGTACAGTGGGCCAACTGCGACACCAAACACACTTTCCACTAACCTTGGACTGCTGAGGTACTCATCCTGTCGAGTACCGTGGGTTTTCCATGTCACACAGAGGTGCTCCCCACCGTGGGTCTGCCACCACACTCAGGCACTCCCCCTCATAGCCTACTAAGGAACTCCTATTGTCATGTTACATGGGGTTTCCATGTCACCCAGTGCACTCCTCCACCGTGGGTCTACCGCCACAGCCAGGTGCTCCCCACTGGGCTAGTAGAGTCACTCCGAGTCAAACGGTCAGCAGTCAATGAGGTCTCAGCCAGCTACTAGGTCTCCGTAATCTACTCGCTTGTCACTAGAAGGATCCTCTCCACGAGCTACTGGTCAATACACCAACTATCACGAAGTCCCATGCAGAAGTATCTCAAAGGTCTGCCACGTCATGGGGGTCTCAACGCAATAGACGACACGTCAATTGTACGCCCGGTCTGTGAGTTTTATATTTTTAGTCCCAGGGGCCCGGTTGGATTTGTGCACGAACCAACTTGACTATATCTCAAATATATCTCAAAATCCGGTGGGGTATTCTCAAAGGGACTTTCATGCACCAATATTACTAGGGCCACTCACGGTTCCTCAAACAGATTTCTGGTTCCAATGATATAAACAAAAGAAAGTAAAGGGTCATAGTGGGCCCGAGTCCGGTCCAACCCGATCGGACCGACCCGGCCCGACCCGGTCTAGGCTAACCCAGTTTGGGTCGGTCGGGCCTGACCACTTGGGTTTGGCCCAGCCCATTGGGTGGGCCAGCAAGTTAAGTTCGGCCCATCCCACTAGGCCCAGCCAAGAAGGCCACGAGGGGTTGCGGAGGACTACGAGGGTGCGGACTGGTCGTGAGGACGGCTTGGCCTAGAGGGCACCGTGATAGCGGCTCGGCCCAGAGGGCACCGCGAGGGCGGCTCATCCCGGAGGGGGCCAGAAAGGGTCGGCTAGGGGAAATGCGGCCCGGGTCGGTGGTGGCACAGCCGGGGCCGGTTCGGCCTGTGGCATTGTGGGGCCAGCGGGCCAGCACGTTCGGGGATGCTCGAAAGTCTGGCGTGGCCGGGATCCGGTTCGGGTGGGAGGCTAGGGTGGCCGATGACGGTTCTGCCAGAGGAAGGCGCGGCTCGCCCGGAAGGGCGGAGACTGTGTGGGTTGTTCTGCCGTGGCTCTGTGAGGGGGTGCGGCCGGAGGCGGTGCAGAACACCGCGGGGGCGGTGCATGTGGCAGAGGCTGTGGGTGGCGTGGTCTTTGCCTTCGTCACCTTCGTCACCATTGTCTTCTTTCTCTATTTCGAAGAAAAACACAAAAGAGAATGATGGAGGGGTCGGGCCATGTTGGATTGGTCTGCACCCTTCACATTTAGGGTGGTAGCATTCGGCTCCCAAGAAAGAATCACAACAAACCCTCCAAAAATAATTAATCCCAAAACCCGCAAAAGGAAAACATATGAAGATCAACTATATAGAAGTTGATATGCGTTTCTTGTTTTAGAAGGAAAGAATCATAGGAATATAAAATCAATCACAGAAATCCCCTACCTTGGTCGTTGTTTGTCGACGGAGTCACGTGAAAGAATATGGAGTTATTGTCGTTCGCCGTGTCTGCCACACACCTCCAATCCCAAGCTCGTGTGTCAGTTCATTGACGATGATGAGGAGGGATAGTTGTTCATCAATGATGTCCCATGTCGGTTTCCTCCGCAAGGTGCTTCTAAGGAAGAAGTCGAGGACACTCCTCGTCATCGTTCTTCATGGAGGATGTTATTCATTCTTCATTGGAGAATCTTTCTCCTAAGAGCTCCTCCTCTCCCAAAATTCCACCCAATATGAAAGGTGTGCCAAAATAATAGATTAAACCATATGTTATTTTTCTGAAGATAATTCAAAAATCCTAATTAATTAAGGTGGGTGGCGTAATGAATTAAGGGAGGTAGTGCTACCAATAATGGAGGGGTTGGAACAAATAAAGTTAGAGGAGGTCAAGAGGCTCTCTCTCATTAATGAGGGGAGTTGGGAGTTTCTATCAATTAAATGGGGGTTTAGTCCAGGGTGGTCCCCACCACCATAACCTCTCATGGGTGGGTAGGTTCTAGTGGGACCCACCACCATAACCTCTCATGTTAGGATAAGGTCGGGTGGTCCCCACATTTCAACTCCCACATGGGTGGTTACAACAAAATAAAATAAAATATGAGGTTATTTTATTTTATTATTTCCACGTAAAATCCAAAAACTAGCTTCCACCCTCGACCAACTGCCATCAAGGTGAATGTTTTCATAAGAGAATACATGTGATGTGAGTTCAACGGTGTCCTAAGAAATCAATTCCGAGCACCAGTTCAAATGTTATAAAAACCCGCTCGAACATTCACTAAACTTACCCAAACAAAACATTAAAAATTCATTACGGGCATACCGGGCCACAGAATCACACGCTGTCAACTTTCGCAGACTCGTAAAATTCACAATAAATAAAAAAAATTAAATGGAATGTCATGTTCTTTAAATTCTCCCCACCTCATTGATTTATGTCCCCATAAGCTACAACATAAACTAAGGGAACATGTGGGGGGTACTGAGCACCCATCTGAGCCTCCCACTACCATGTACTCTCCTGGAGGTTCCTGTGATGCCAACGAAAGCGCGCCAGAAGTATCGACTGTCCATGAAGTACCCACTATTGTTAATCCTCAATCTCTACTAGTCCCTCCAAATAAATCACCCCATCGTCGACATACACCTTTCCATGGTCGATGATGTGAGATGGGTCGTGCACATATCTCCTCAGCTAGAATATGTGGAAGACATCGTGCACCCGGTGCAACCGTGGTTGAAGAGCTAAGAGGTAAGCCACCTCACTAACTCTGATGAGGACCTGAAAAGGTCCAATGAATCTCAATGATAACTTTCCTCCTTGGCCAAATCTCTATAGACCTCACCGGGGTGAGACCCGTAGAAAGACATGGTAGCCATCCTCGAACACCAGAGGTCTCCATCTCCTGTCAGCATACAACATCTGACTGCTTTGTGATGTCTTCATCCGCTCCTGGATAATCTGCACCTTCTCTATGTAGCATGTATCTTCTTTGTTACCACTAGTAGTGACTCCCCGGGGTCATTCCAGCACAATGTTGATCTACATGGTCGCCCGTATAACGCCTCAAAATGTGCCATCCCAATGGTGGAGTGATAATTGTTGTTGTATGAAAACCCCACCAAAGGCAATTGATCCTCCCAGCTACGACCTAAGTCAAGGACACAGGCACGCAACAAGTCCTAGAGGTTCTGAATGGTCCACTCAGTTTGACCATCCGTTTGAGGATGGATGGTGGTGCTCAAATTAAGCTGCTTCTCGAAAGCCTCCTGCATCCCCTTCCATAGCTGAGAAGTAAAATTTGAATCACGGTCGGAGAAAATCATCGAAGTTACTCCATGTATCTGCACGATCTATTTCACATAGAGGTGTCCCAATATCTCTACTGAATCCTGCTCTCGGATCGGTAGTATGTGGGATGACGTGGTGGGTTGATCGACGATCACCCAGATAGAGTCATAACTCCTGTATTTAAGTGGACTTCCTATCACTAAGTCCATAGATATCCCATCCCACTTCCACTCTAGGACCTCAAAAGGATGAACCAAGCATGTTGGTACCTGGTGCTTCACCTTCACTTACTGACGAGTGAGCCACTGAGAGACAAACTCAGCAACTGCCTTCTTCATTCATGGCCACCATTGCTATCGTCAGAAATACTGGTACATCTTTACCACTCTTGCATGTACCACTAGAGGGGATGTGTGGAACTCCCTCAACACTTCCTCTTAAAG
This sequence comes from Viscum album, assembly GCA_963277665.1. Lineage (NCBI taxonomy): Eukaryota > Viridiplantae > Streptophyta > Magnoliopsida > Santalales > Viscaceae > Viscum > Viscum album. The sequence continues at coordinate 192,306,462 of OY728165.1, read as the reverse complement.
TGACACTTTCACCACAGTACGTCCTCTATAGAGGATGACATGCTCCCCACCTTTAGAAAATCAATCAGGTGCCTGCTCGGTGGATATCTTAGCATGTCATTTCTCATAGTCAGCATCCCCAAGTTGTGCCTCCCTGACTCATAGAAGAAGTGGGGGAGTGACTCTATGAGACTGAAGGAAGGCTGCTCCATATCTATCTACAAAGGATATTTTTAAAGTAGCCAGCTGCTCCACCGCCTCGCATAGAAGCTATATACCAGACCTCCTGTGGAGTGCATCTAAAAAAACATTCCCCTTCCCAAGGGTATAGACTATCTTGAATTCATAGTGCTGCAGGGACTCAATCCAACATCGTTGTCTCAGGTTTAAGTCCTTCTAATATTAGACATACCTGAGACTCTTGTGATCAGAGTAAATGGTAAAATTCTCGCCCCTCCGATAGTGTCACCACATTTTCAAGGTGAAAACCACTGCTGCTAACTCCAGGTCATGGGTAGCGTAGTTCTAATCATGTTGTCTACGTTGTCGTGAACCATATGTGATCACTGCACGCTCCTGCCTTAGGACACATCCGAGCACGATCCCTAATACATTGCAGTAGACTACGTACCCTATGCCTTCATCTAGAAGCCTCAAGATGGGGGCACTTGTTAGCCTCTTCCACATCTCCAGAAAGCTCTGCTGGCATCTCTCCAACCACACAAAGGGTGGCCCCTTCTTCATCAAGGATTATAGTGGTGTTGCAACTTTGTTGAAGTCTGGTATAAACCTCTGGTAATAACCAGCCAAACCCATGAATCATTGTACCTCCATCACATTCCTGGGTGGCTCCCAAGCATGTACCGCCTCAATCTTCATAGGATCCATTGCAACTCCAGCCACTTAGAAGACATGTCCCAGAAATTGAACCTCTCAGATCTAGAACTAGTACTTCGAGATCTTACCATAAATCTGGTGCTCTCAGAGTGTTTCCAGTACAACCTTCAAATGATAGGCATGCTCCTCCTCAATAGTTGAGTAGATCAGAATATCGTCGATAAAGACTACGACAAATCAATAATGGTATGGCAGAAATATTCTATTCATGAGTCCCATGAACACCGCTGGAGAATCAGTTATACCGAACGACATAACCAAGAACTCGTAGTGGCCTTACCGACATTTGAAGGCTCTCTTCAACATATCCTTGTCTCGAACACTAAGCTGGTGATAGCCTAACCTGAGGCCTATTTTTGATAACCACCATTCTCCATTCAACTAATTCAAGAGGTCTTGAAACCTTGGGAGTGGATACCTGTTCTTCAAGGTCACTTGGTTTTGGTGCTGATAGTCAACACAAAGTCTCAAGCTCCCATCTGCCTTCTTGGCGAACAGAATCGAGGCTTCTCGAAGAGAAACAATAGGCCGGATGAATCCCTTCCTCAGCAAGTCCTCTTGTTGTACATGCAACTCATGAAGCTCTACGGGAGGCACTTGCTATGCTATTGTAGATATCAGTGTCGTCCCAAGGTACAAGTCAATGTAAAAGTCTACCTCTCAACATGGGGGTGGACCTGGAAAATCCTCTGCAAAGACATCTGCATATTGGTCCACCAATACTGGATATCTTGGACTCTCCACATCAAATGATCCGAGGGTATGTCTAGCCAACTGATTAGTGAATGGCTGCACTCTCCTACAAGTAAGTCTATCCTATGCGGAAAAGGTTGCCTTCTCGCTGGTGAAGGTAATCCTAGTACCATCTATTTAGACACACCACACTTTGCGCCTAATACAATAAATCTGCTCATGGACTATAGATAACCAATCCATATCCAAGATGATGTAGTAAGGCCTTGATGCCACTACTACGATATCCCAGTCGAAGCTCTCACCTCCTGGAGTAAGCTGACACTGACGGCACCAGTGCGTAATCATCAAATCCACTCCTATAGGAGTCCCTATCCAGAAGGATTGAGCCAAAGGCTCTGTCAGAATCTCCGAGATCCGAATGAGGGTAGTGGAAATGAAATAGTGACTGGAACCAATGTCTATAAGTACTACAGCTATGCTGTAGTTGAAACAGATCATACCTCGAATCATCTCCGGAGCACCATGATCGTATGGCTTCGCTTCCTGGAGCTAAGCTCTCCCCTGTCCACCTACTCCCTGTGGTTGGGGTGGACATCCTAGTGGTGGTGGTGGTAACACATCGAATCATCGTCCATTGCCAGCTACATGACCAGCTCCTCTGCCACGTCCGCTTGCTCCCTGTAGAACGCCTCGATCAAATCTATGTCTCTGCCTAGGTGGTCTTTCGACCATCTTCTGATCATCCGAATGGCGGTTCGGGCAGTCATGAACCATGTGACCCTTCCTGCCGCATGCATAACACTGCCCACTCCTGGAATGTATGTCTCTGCTTCGGGTTCCCCGCACAACTAATCTTGAGTAATGCGTTCATCCACCTATAAGTCTGGTACTCTTGGACCTCTGTGACATATGTTTGCTTCCAGCTACAAAAGACATATCTATGTGTCGACTGGTGGTGGATCTCGCTGCTGGAGACTGCTTAGCATGGAAACTATCTACTAGGAGGGCTCTATCTAACACCCCCTCCTATGTCGGGATGCTGAGTGAGATCATCGAAGCCTAGATCTCCCACCTGAGTCCCTGCTCGAAGGTCCAAACCTTGAAGAATGGTTCTCACACCATATAGGTGGAGTAGCGAGACAGGTCTGTGAACATCGCTGAATACTGAGCTACAGTCATGATGCCTTGTTATAGATGAAGTAGCTCTTGAATGCGCACTGTGCGGAGAATCGTAGGAAAAAACTCTTCCCAAAACATGATCTCATAGTCTGCCCAGAGAAGTGTCACCTCATCCTGAACCTAGAGCATCACGATCAACCATCTTCCCACTGCTGCCTATAAAAGTTGGCATCCAGATTCACCATGAGTACGGCTACTGTCCGTACGAGTCGGAAAACTCTCACCACAGCCTCCAGCAAATCCTCAACCGCCTGTGGGCCCATATCTCCCCTGAACCTAGGTGGCCTCTGGCACCGGAACTTGTGTGATGCGCTCCAGTGGCATGAACCGTCTACTGCTGGGTCTAGTGGCATCGGTGGACCAATGGGGAGTAATACCACTGGTGCCTCCGCTGGAAAAGGGCCATGCACCAAGGCCTTGTCTCTCGATGGGCTATCTGTGCATACGACTCTCGGAACTCTAGACTGCTGCCAGCATGAAGGAATCTTAAAAAGAAACAGGTGCACTATGGTTAAAAGTTATATCTGGTGAGCTAACCTAGTTGAGTTGACTTAAATAAAACTTTTCAAAACACAAATATAATCGGTGTTTTCGTGCACTGAGCCGGAAATCAGAATTTAGGGTCCTTTTTTATGGATACGTCAGCCTCCACACCAACAATGGACTCCCTAAATTGAAAACCACACTCACTACACTTATCAATATTGCTTCACAGAAAAGATCAGTTTCCTAAGTTCTGCAGTAGAACCAACTCCCTGATACCATTTTGTCATGACCTGTCCCCCAGGGCCTGTGTCGTGGCTACACCAAGACATCCTTCCATAGGCCAGGGTCTGGCGACTAGAATAAAGGATTAATTCCCTAAAATTGGGAAGGCATTTCCTTTATAACCTATAAATGCACACAAAAAAGCACACTTCTGGATATGAAACAATACCTAAAATGTATACCAAAGGTGTACTAAAAAGTAAAAGGGGACGGAAATACAAGCCCAACTATAAAGTACGGGGAACTGGAAGTACAAGTACAACTGAATAAAGGAAAAATAGATGCTGGGTCATCCTCTGGGATTCCAAATTGAAGGGTAGGTACAAATATCATCCTCTATACTCAACGTCCTTCAGTCTCCTCCTTGTACCGACTTTTCGTAAGGTCCACATCTGGGTACCATCCAGTACTGGTACTCTCAGCCTCAGTCAGCATTGTCTGTCGTCTGTATCCAACACAACAAGATGCAGGCATAGACTGTTTATGGGTGACTATAACGATACTATATAGGGACCCCGAGACCCAAAAGGACTCACAAATCCACCAAGGATAAACAAAATTGTAAGGAATCAACATATAACCCTTCTTAGGTATATTTCCATACATATACTTATGTTATTATGTAATCCATCTCAATCATGAGGAAAACACAAAAGTACTAACTCAGCTCAATCGGGATTTTATTTTAGGGGTAGTATCAAGTAATATCTTCAAAACATTATCAAAACCTCGTCTGGTGGAGAACTACTCCTCTATCGAGTACAATGGGCATGTCGCGACACCAAGCATGATTCCCACTAACCTTGGACTGTTGTGGTACTCCTCTTATTGAGTACTGTGGGTCTGCCATGTCACACAGAGGTGCTCCCCACCATGGGTCTACTACCACACCTAGGCGCTCCCCCTCATAGCCTAATGAAGTAATTATACTATTGAGTATCATGGGTCTACAACGCCACCAAGCGTGCTTTTCCACCATGGGTCAGCCACCACACCCAGGCGCTCCCCACTGGACTAGTAGAGTCCCTCCGAGTCAAACGATCTGTAGTCGTCAGGTCTCAGCCAGCTACTAGGTCTCTATACTCTACTTGCTCGTCATTGGAAGGATCTGATTCATGAGCTACTGGTTGACACAAAACATTCACGAAGTCCCATGATGATGTATCTCAAAGCTCCGCTACATCATAGGGGTCTCAACTCAATAGACGGTGCATCAATCGGATGCCTGGTATGTGAGTTATTATCCATTTAGTCCCGGGGGCCCGGTTGGATTTTTGCACGACCCAAAATGAATGTTTCTCATCTATACCCCAAACTTTAGTGGGTTATACTTAAAGGGACCGTCATAATCCATGATTACCAGGGCTACAGATGGTTTGTCAAACAGACGTCTGGTGACAATGATATGGCCAAAAGAAAGTAAAGGGTTGTTGTGTATACAAGTCCGGTCCATCCCCGTAGGACCTATCTGACCCGAACTAGTCTGGGGAGACCTAGTTCGGGTCGACCTGGCCTGTTGGGCGAGCCAGCCCATTAGGTTTGGCCCAGCCCAACAAGCCGCAAGGGTTCACAGTGGGCCACGAGGGCGCGAACCGGTTGCGAGGGCACGAACCAGTCGTGAGGGCACGAACCGGCCACGGGTTAGCACGAGGGTGGCTCAGCCCAGAGGATTCCGTGAGGGTGGTTCAGCCTAGAGGGCGCTGCGAGGGGCTGGCTCAGGGAGGCTCGGCCCGGGTTCAGGGTGGCGCGGCCGGTGCCGGTGCGGCTGGGGTCGGTTCGTCCTGTTGCAGTGTGGGGTCGATGGGCTGGCACAGCCGGGGCAGCCAAGAGCCGGTTCGGCCGATGGATGGCGTGACCAGGGTGAATCGTCCTAGCCCAGGGTGGCTCGGCTGGAAGGGCGGAGACAACAGGGGAAGTTTGACTGGGGTTCCGTGAGGGGGTGCGGCCCATGGCGGTGCGGCACACCGCGGGGACGATGCGGGACACAGAGGCCATGGGTGGCACGACCATTGCCTTCTTTGCCTTCATCGTCATTGTCGCCTTCCTCCATTTTGAAGAACACCGCAAAATAGAATAACAAAGGGGTCGTTCCATGTTTGTTTGGTCTACACCCTCCACGTTTAGGGTGGTAGAATTTAGATCACAAGAACAATGCACAACAAACCCTCCCGCAATAATTAATCCCAACTCCTGCAAAAGGAAAACATATGCAGATCAACTTGTTAGAAGTTGATCCTCATTCTTCGTTTTAGAAGGAATGAATCATGGGAATATAAAATCAATCACAAAAATCCCGTACCTTGTTCGTTGTTCATCGACGGAGTAACTGAAAAGAAGACGAAGTTGTCTTCGTTCATCACGTCTACCACAAAACTCTAATCCCATGCTCGTGGATCAGTTCATTGATGATGATGAGGAGGGAAGATCAGTCATCGAAGATTCCCCACGTCGGTTGCCTCCGGAAGGTGCTTCCGAGGAAGGTGTCAATGATGCTCCTCACTGGCGATCTTGATGGAGGAAGTTGTTCATTCTTCGTTGGAGAAAAATTCTCCCAAGAGCTCCTCCTCTCACCAAATTCCTCCCATATTAAATATATGCAAAAATAATAGATTAAACCATATATTATTTTGTTGGAAAGAATTAAAAAATCCTAATTAATTACGGTGGGTGGCGTAATAAATTAAGGGAGGTGGTGGAAAAATTAAGGGAGGGTTGGCACAAAAAAAGGTAGAGGAGGTCAAGAGGATCTTCCTCATTAATTAGGGGATTTGAGAGTTTCTCTCAATTAAATGGGGGGGTTTAGTCTTGGGTGGTCCCCATCACCATAACCTCCTGTGGGAGGTTAGGTTTGGGTGGGATCCACCACCATAACCTCTCATGTAAGGTTAAGGTCGGGTGGTCCCCACACTTCAACTCCCACATGCGTGGTTACAAAATAATAAAATAAAATATGATCTTATTTTACTTTCTTATTTCCATGTAAAACCCAAAAACTAACTTTCATCCTCGACCAACTTCCATTGAGGTGAAAGTCTCTTTAAGCGAATACTGGCGTTGCGATTTCAACGGTGTCATCAGATTTCGATTCGGAGCACCAGTTCAAAACTTATTAAAACTCGCTCGAACATTCAATGAACGTACCGAAAAAAACATTAGAAATTGATTCCAGGAACACCAGGCATCGGAATCACACACTGTCAACATTCTCGGACACCTAAAATTCCCATTTAATAAAAAAAATTACCTGGAAATTCCAGGTCTTTGCAGTTACGCATCATGTATTATCTCTTTTATATTTTCGTATATGTTTTTAGTTATTATTCATGATAATGTTAATTTGATCATGATTACATGTTTACATAATGTAAAAACATATTATAAATATCATATATAGTCTGCATATAAATATTTATAATAATATATAAAATATATAAATATTAAATGGTATACAACTTTCAAGGGGACGGTTGGTTGTACGTACAAAATAATGATGTTTCCATTTATTTAACATTTTGAAAGAAATAAAGTAAATTATATATATATATAATCATAACATTTGATTTACTATTTCATATATATCCTATATATTTACAAAAACCATCATTAATACGTTTCATGTAATGTGTGAATGAATCACATCGCTTTGAGGAGGTTGTATTCCACGCATCCACAAACGAAGATATCATATTTCAAAAATATAAATCAGGAATGTATGTTATGTATACTAATTATATATTCTTAAATAAAACAAAAATATCATATATATAATATTAAAATATAGTTTTTATCACAATTATCACCCATGAGGGGTGGTAAATGAAAAATGAATAACATCTTTTCATGAGGTCGTAGTTCGTCGTACACAATAATGCTAAGATTGTTACCCATTAGATGTAGGTGTGTGTAATTTTAGGCCTAAAACATATAATTAAAACATAGTAATAAATTAAGAATATTATGGTTATTATATTAGAATTTAATAATATCATTTTATGGGTTGGATAATGAAATTAAAAAAATGTGCTTGTGGAAGCATGTTACCTCTTATTTGGGTAACTCCTTTTTCCAAAAAGGGATTCTTTGGATATATTTATTAATATATGGAGGATTATATGAATAATTTGGGGATTTATTATACTGTTAGATTATATTTTGGAAATAAAAATGGATTTATAGGTGTCAATTAGCGGGATGTGCGAGTTTCAATTTTATAGTGTTGGAGGAGTGGAATTCATGAATTTTTTTACAAGACAATTACAACAATGTTTCTCACATTAACCTTATTAAAAATAATAGTGGAAAACCTGTAAAAGGTATTTTAGGGTATATATGTGAATATAAAATGAAAATTAGATATGTTTTTAGGTCATTTTGGATATTAATATTATGGTTTATTCCATTGTGAAGTTTATTTTTCTCTAAATTATTTTAATTAAATTTAATAAAATTCCCTCAAATTATGGTAAAAAAATAAATTGAACATATTATAAATTATAAATTAATATTATTCCAAATATTTTATAAAATATTCGAAATTGCAACAACATATGTGGCAGAAAATAATTCAAATTTAATCCATCAGACAAGATGAAATGCATGTTTAAAAATTTTCAAATGTTCGAACTGTTTTTATATCTAATTTAAATTAAAAAATGATTCTGATGAACTAAACTAGATTAATTTATTTATATTTCAAATAATTAATCTTATAAAATCGATAACTTAAACTCTTTAATTATATTTATAGAAAAATATGTTTTGAATTAAAATTTATTGTTTTTCATTATTCTTCAAAAAGTGAAAATTATCAGAAAAATTCCAACCTTTTACCCAAATAAAATTTGTATATTATAATTTCAAAAATAATTATTTTTTTCAAAGAAAAAATATTATTATTCAAAGAATCATATATATAATTGGATAACTGATAAAAGGATGTAAAATTTCCTTTTAGAAAAACTTCATTTTGTTCATAAAATTGGATTTATTGTTATCTAATACATATCAAATCTATTAGATGAGTTTCAAAAAAATTACTAAATATATAACAAAAATATTTTATTCAAAACATTAATAATAACTTTTTTGTTTAATTTATGGTGATAAAATTCTGTTTGTACATAGAAAAATAGTAGTCTTTGAAAATAAATGTCATTATTTCAAAATAGTTTTTCATTCACATCTACTCATTTTTAATAAAAATGACTTATTTTAAATAAATTTATAAATATTATTTTTACAATTTTGTTAATCATATTCATGAATTCACTTACAATATCTAGGTGGTAGCTATATTATTATTTGAAAAATAAAATAAATAGTATATTGTAGTTCGGTAAAACTCATCCTTGCATGTTATGCAAGATTTCAAAGGGAATTAGTATTGTGTGTAATATAAGACCATCCTAGTGTTGTGTATACCTAAAGCTAATCTAAGTGTTGTGTTTGGCACAATATTAAAATTATTTCAAATAATGGAAGCCAAATTTAGTGATTTTATATATTAAAAGGTTATATTTACTCTTTCGAGAAATGAGAAATATTAAAAGAATAAATTAATTTGAAAAAAAAATCCCATAAACATGGGGTGTTTCATAGATCATGAATTGTGATAGGCACATCCTTTATAGGCTACTGATTAAGGAAAATCTATGTATCCACTAGTACATAATGATGTGCTCACATTATTTTTTTACTATAATTTTTTCAAATCATATCAAATTATTTTAGTAATTTTGTAATATGAACTAATTATTATTTTTTTATTTTATTCTTATTCAGTATGATCTTACAGTATAAATTATGGGTGCACTCATATGTGTGAATCCTAGATTCGATAAACACAAGTAATGGTAGATTAAAATTAAGAGAATCAAATGATAGTTAATCATTCTGTGTAATGTTGACGTTTCATGGGGACATTAGCCATGTACAATTATATCATTCTGGTTAAAACAGTCTCTTGGAGGTATATCAGTAACAACATTAAGGATACTAATGGGTGGAGATATTGGTAAGATAACTTTTTAATTTATATCGATGATGATGTGGTTTGTATATGAATTAACATGTTCATTACAATGTCAGTTTGACACTCCCAACAGTGAATCTCTTATGGTTTCATTGTTAATGGATCTTGGGGTGTTCATGTTATCCAATATGAATGATTCATAAATTGGTTGGAAGAGTATAACTGGTTTTGATTTAGAGGTTATACAAATATTCAACGACAATATCAAGAAATGATTTCATATTATAGGACTGATGAGTTTAATATATTCTAACATTTAATGGTTTTCATAGATAAATTATTTGTTATTAATTATGTTGTTTTTTTGGGTTTCATCAGGAAAGAGGAAAAATAAAAAAGATTTAATTAAGTATAGTCACACTCTGGGGAACACTACAATGCCTGATCATGAGAAGATTTAGGCACTCTAATATGAATTTAAATTATATCTAGATTTATAATTTCACTATCTTATATTTTCATGTTGAAATTTAATTTTTTCCCTTAGTCTATTTAATATAGGGCTATAAATACCCATTTCAAATGACCAAATGGCATCATGGCATGTTGGACTATTGGATCATTGGCCAATGGCCTAATGGGCTAGTGACCAATTTTCCTGTTTTTTAATTGGCCAACTAGGTTAATGTTCTAATGGTATATAGGCCAATTTCACATAGGCATAATGACAAATTATCTAATAGGACTAATTGTGTAATGGACTAATTTCTTAATGAAAAATTGGGAAATGGGAATAATTAAATAATGATATAATGGCCTAATGTCATAACATCCAATGGCCCTAATGGTCAAATAGCCTAATAGAATAATGTACAACGATCTTAATGCCTAATGGACTAATCACCAATTGGACAAAAGGCCTTATAGAAAATTAGCTTAATGGTCTTATGGCCAATTAGCCAAATAATTTAATGGATAATTTGATTAATATCCTAATTAGAGAATTATTTTAATTCCATAATGGACTAATGTATAATGAACCAAATGTACTAATAGAATAATTGGTCAATCAGACTAATGCACAAATATACCAATGGATAATTAGCATAATGGACTCATTTCCTAATGTCCAATGGGCATCATGTCCAAATATCCAATTGGCCAATTTGTCTATTAGACTAATGGCCTAATAAAAAAAATGGAAAATTGGCCTAATGGATAATTCTCCATTTCACTAATTGGCCAAATGTCTTAATTTTATAATGTCCTATTAGGCAAATGGATGAATGGACTATCGCCTAATGGCCAAAGGGCTCATTGTTCTAATGAAATATTGGATAATTGAACTAATTACCTAATCTATAATTGGAATATTTTCTTATTGGAATGATAATCTAATGGAATAATATATAATTGGTGTAATGGTGTATCCTCTTAATTAACCAATTGGAAAAATTACTTAATCTACAATTAGAAAAATGACTTTTGGGACAATTATCCAATTTTTCTAATGGAAAATTGTTCTATTAGACTAATTATCTAATTAGACTAATTTCCATACGGACTAATGGACTAATGGTCCATTGATAAATTGGACTAATGGATATTTTTCCCAATGGCCTAAAGGAAAATTAGAGAAATGGACTAATGGGAAATTGGCCTAACAGCCAAATCAAAAATTTCCATAATGACATAATGGCTTATTTTCCAAATAGCATAATTTCCGAATAGCTAATTGGTAAAATTTCCTAATGAACAATTTGACAATTGGTCTAATAGCCAATCGAATAGATATCCTAATGGACTAATAAAAATTTTCGAATTGTGGTAATGGCCTAATGTGTTCAGCCCATGTTGTTTTTTGGTTGCATTTGTTGTAAATATATGATTTATGGTAGATGTTTTGAAAACATCGACTTTTGGTTTCCAAAAACATCCCATTAGACTAAATCTCAGACTAATAATGAACATGTAAAGGAATCAAAGAACGTTGGAATCTAGGAAATCTATATGATGAATTAGAGTTTTCCCTTCAATAGGAGTCAACAGATCTAGGCCATCAGAATAAGGTTGGAAAGGAAATACAGAGTGGTTTGGTAGTAATAGAACATATATGTAGTAAATACGATGATCATTTGTTGATGATGGAGTTATCATAAATCAGGATGATGTCATCATACTAGATAGAGATTGTGTATGAGAGGAGAATATGATGTGTAATATTTTGTCTAATTCCCATTTATTTGATAAAAACTAGACAAGGAAGTATATAAATCATCTGTATGAGAATCATTAGTGTGACAATATCCAATTGATTGGAGATTGATCTTGCTGAGTTAAAGAAGTGACTATCAGCACCAATTAATCAATGTATTAAGAGGACTTGAATAATTCAAAGATGAATACCTAAATAAATAATAAATCGAGTCATTGCGAATTTTATTGAGCGGGAAAAAGAATTAATTTTCATGGGTATTCTATTTTGGGATATCTACAATAGGTGAGAATACTACATTAGTACTTTGTAAGTGTATTGAGGTGTTTATGTATACTAGGGTTCTAAAAATTGTGAGACATATATTTAAATTCTGATCAAAACTCTTTGTTTTTTAGGTTGATGCTGTTGAAATTCCATCAGAAAAAGATCAATTAGAGTGAAGTTCTATATGATCACTAGATAAAGGTCAAACAAATGATGTTTTAATGAAGGAAATCAATTTGAGAGAGCCCATTGGAGCGATATACTTGAAATAAAGGTTAATCAGACTATGCTTTATCGGAAGGAGTAACAGTGAGTAGAAAAATGAGTTTCTACTCAGTTAAAGAAGAAAGGGATGAAGGATAATTTTTCCAAGGCCAATCAGATGACCGTTAGATAGATATTACAAAAATGTGGTGGATTAAAAAACATTTTGTGGATAAATTATTCATGATAGTGTTTCAGGAAAATGTTTCCAAACCAAAAATACTAATTATGGAATTTTTCAACTTCATGAAGATTGTATGTATGTAAATTTTGATTCAACTTACTTGTGTAGGATTTGATGAGTTTCTGAAGTAGATCAGAAAAGAATAAAGAAAAGTGAAGCTTTTAACTATGAATACATACCGGTAGCTAAAAAGAATTTTTATTGGGTTGTATATCAAGTTGTGGTAATATAGAAACGAAAATTATTATTGTGGAGTATAACCGACTACAATAAGAAATTTAATATAGGTATTTCATAATTGTTCCCTATTCCCATTTTATTCTGAAAATAATTTAGTGGATGAATCCACCATGGTGGGAATATCCAACATGTATATTATATTTTATTTTTATTGAGCCTCATAAATATCATTTCATTCATTCTCTTTTTTTGACATAGAAAACTTGAATTTGATAAGTTATACATGACTGGATCATAACATTGAGAAGTTTCAGAGAATATGAAATTTAAAAAAAGTATTTAGGAAACATGATTATAAAATAAATGGAATTCATTGAGTCATCCCCACTCTTAGTGGTCTCAATACTATTTGTGAGAAATAACATGTATGAATGACAGTTCCCTCTGGAAAATCCTTCTTTGAGAAAATAGAAATTGAATTTATTGAAAAAAGGAGGTGTTCTTACTTATAAAAGAATGATATATAATTGTTGGAAGAATAATATGTTACCCTATCTTTGTTCACTATCCATTGAACTAAGATATATATCTAATGTTGGATTTCTTCCCATCAATGAATCTTATATGATATTTTTTTATAATAATTGTTTTAAAGATGGTGTAAATGATAATAATTGTTTGTATATGGCTCTCACTGATAATTTTTTTTAAAATATTATGTGGTTTTCAAAAAATAATAAAATGTCAGATAATTTGAGAAGTATTAATGAAGGGAATGAGATAGTTTTTGAGGAAAATATATATATATGGGGTAGTTGATTTGAAGAGTTGAAAATGGATAAAGATAAAACAATTAATAGTTACTTTAATGGGGTAAATGAGATAGTGAATATCATCATATGTTTCAGTGAGAATATAGTATATTCTATAATAGTTAAGAAACATAATAAACTTATCAGAAAAAATTGATGAAAAACCATCGTCTTAAGAAGATAATGATGATTTATCTTTGGATGAACATTAGAATTATTTGGAGGCATACGAAAAAAGAAAATATCATGAATTTAATAAATATCCTAATAGAGAAAAGGCTTTCATAGTTTCTTTAAAAGGGAAAAAAGATAAATTTTATTTAGAAAAATGAATTGATTTGTTGGAAGAGTAAGAAGCTAAATATTTCAATATAATTTAACCAACCCCTCTAAGAATTACAATAATAGAACATGGTAATAAAAAACTCTAATATTGGAATTGTGAAGGGAAAAACATATTGAATTAAATAATCAACAGATAAATGATGAAGTGTGTTATTCTTAAGAGGATGATAAGAAACCTATGAAAAGAAATTGGTTGATATATAAAGAAATATTTCCATTTGAAAAAAAGAAAAGTTATCTAGGAGTAAGAAAGAAGAATGATTCATCATTTGGTGATGAATATGATAATCAACTAAATATTATTAATAACTATAGGAATATAACTAATTCTTCATGTAGTTATGGTGATGGTGAAGAGATTACATAATTGGAGTTGACTCATAAAAAATTTTGAAAAAAATTTGATCATACCACTCAACTCATAAATGAAATTCAAAATTTACAAAAATTTGCTTCAAATATATCATTTGAGGATGATGAATAGATGAAGAAAGTGTAGAAAATTAACTATTTTATTAGATAATAGAAACATAATCTTTTTAATCATGAATGAAAACTAAAAATCTATAAATAATTATCTTATGGAAATTAGAACCTCAACATCAACGAATCTAGACTTTTTGATGAAAATAACTAGAAAAAGATGAAGGTAGTTAAATCTATAAAAATGATATATTTTCTAAAATATATATTGGATAATAATTAAGGGGATTTTTTTGAAACAAAATCAATGATTCCTAAAACATAAAGTGAGATAAAAATATGAGATAAACCATCACCAAGCCAGTTAATGTAAAATGTAAATCTTCTATAGAATGTGGAATCAAATTTTTACAAAATTTGGTTTGTGAGAAAAATAATTGTCAATAAGATAGATAACAATGTCTTTGAAAAGTATCCTCTTCAGAAAAGTGGTCCAAGATTTGTCATGAAACAACAACAAAAATGTTATGAACATGTTCACTATGATTCTGAAATATCATGATTCAGAGGTAACAATTGGTGATGTGTTGTTTCAATACACATAGAGAACATGTGATGGAAAGAAAATTTATTCCAAGAAATTTGGAATGTATCAAGGGTGTATATGATGAGAAAATTCGATCAAATATTCCCATAAATTATTTGGAATTGAAAAGGGTAACTCATAAGATGAAGAAAGATAAGTATGTTAAGAAATATGAAAAAAGTTAACTGATAAGGGAAGAAAAGAAAAAATGATTATTTATCAGGGTAGAATAAGTTTCAATAGAATGAATGTTATAAAAGGAAAAATATATGATAAATAAAATTGGAAGAAAATGTGTACTGAAGGTGGGGAAAATGATAATAAAAATTTGTCAATAGTTGGTGATTTGAAAATTTTAAAAAGGTACAATAGATGTGAGAAATAAGTGGATGTTACTAAAATTTGTGTGATTATCTTAGTTCCAAAATAAGAAGGAATGAAATATTAATTACAAATGCACTATAACAAAAAGTTTTATAATGAAGAAAAGAAAATGATATCTGTATTAAAAAATGAAGATGAAAATAAACTTGTTAAAAAATATAATAAGGATGAAAAAAGGAAGTAAATACATCAAATAAAATATATAAGAAGAAGTAGAAGAAAATATAAATACTAAGAAAGGAATATATGTTCTAAATATTCCTATAGGAAACTACTGTATATCCTCCATAATCATAAAAACTTTTGTGTGTATATACTAAATTTTGGGAAATTGAAGGAGTTGAAAAAATGAAGCTAATTTATGAGAATCATACTATTCTTGAAAAAGAGAGTAACGAGGTTACAAAATATGAGTTTTTAAATTTTTTTGATTATATACCCCAATATTTTGATATATTTTCAAGATAGTTGTAGGTTATTATTATCTTAACATTCTCAATAATTTCCATATAAATGAGATTGATGAACGAAGGAAGGTAATGTCTTGCAAGAAAGTTGTGTTATGAACAAAATTGATTACCCAATAATGCACTCTTGTTTTCTACATTGGGTTCAACAACATAGGTTTAAACATGTTTAGTTAAAACCTATTTGTTATGAAAATCATGTAATACTTCTGTTCTCATAATGAAGAATTTAAATATTTTTAGATAAAGTGTTCCAAACACTAGAAATGAAATAAATTTTCAATATTGGGCGAAAATGTTCATGATTTTCCCATTGAATTTCATTGTTCCTAAGGGGAATAGAAGAGGAAAAACTGGATGATATAAGATGTATAGGGGTATAAAAATTTATAAAAAAACTACATGTTGTATTTTTTGGAATAGGGTTTTGAAAACAAACACAAAGGGGGATATTGTTATGTCTAATTTGTGTTTTGATTGTATTTATTGTCAAATAATGATATATGGTTTATGATGATAAAATATGCAAATTCCTTTGGACACATCCCATCAGACTAACCATCATAATAAAAAAATGATTCAGTGGAAATATAGAACTTTAGATCCATACCATTGGTATGACGAATATGACTCAGCCCATTTTCATGGTTAGACAGTTCCAGTACATTAGAATGTGTTTTTTTTGGAATGACCAAAAGTTTGGTATGTAATAAAATATAAAATTATTAAATATGAAAATTAATTTCTTATTATGGACTTATCACAAATCCCGAATAAGTGATAACGCATGCTAGAGTTTGTGGAAGAGAGGAGAATATGATGTGATGTATTCTTGTTATTTCTCATGAGTGTGAGGAACCCCAGTAAGAGATTGATGTAGATCATCTATATAAAGATCATCATTATGACTATATCATAGGTCTATAATATAGATCATGATAAACTAATGAATTCACTAAATACACTGATTCATCATAATGGATTCTGACACTAATTCAAATTATTTTGTTCATATCTTTTTTATATTTAGTGAAATATTTTTTAAAGGCATATTGATTATGAATGTTTGAATTATTTGAATAGATAAACCATTGAAAGGATTCACATAATGATCCAATGTATGATTATTACTAAAATTGTTGTCTGTTTCCAACGGGGTAAATTTTATTTTTATTGGGTCAAGAGAAAATGAACCCCGCTATTTATTATTTCTCAAAAATAGTTTTTGACTCATCAAACTAGAACAAACATCAATCATTAGAGTGATATAGAGACTGATCCATCTGTCAAATGATGAAACTGATAAATTCATCAGATTCTGAACTTCATCAGAGGTTATATTATCTGTTTTAGAATTGTAGAAAATGTGAAATACATTGAATAATTGTAATACATGTGATTAGTTGCCACATGTTTTCAAATGGGTTTTTTAGGCTAGAAAATGCTATCAATTTTTTAACATGAGTTTTTTTGTTGGTATGGAGAATCTATCTGCAAATACTTTTAGTGTTTAAAAATTTTCATCATAATGAGAGTCTATAACTTTTTCATATCTTTTCATCGAAATGAATATTTACATAGAAGAATCAGACTGAATAAATGATTATAATCATAAAAAATTATAATGTTTTGGAAACTGTCGAAAATATTTGAGAATCTTCCACAAGTATTGATAATATTTTAAGAATTCAAATATTAATACATAAATGAATGAGAAATATAATATTTTTTAATTTCATTGAGTATGAAATGGAATTAATTTTCCTACCTTTTTTATTCTAAGGTTCATATAAAATGATATAATTGAACATTGTTACATTGTATGACCATTAAACTATTTACATGTGCTAGAGAACCGAAAACTGTTGAACTTGTATTATGATTCCAATCAAATGATTTTTTTCAGGCTGAAGATAATGAACTTCCGCCATAATGAGATCAATAAGGGTGAGGTTCAATATGATCATTGGAGAAAGTTACTTTATACAATGTTTCAATGGAGTAAGTTAATTATAATGATCCCATGGGAGAGACATCCATTACAGCAGGGCTAATTCCACTAATATCTAATAAGAAATAAAATATTGTGCTTCCAATTGAGTTTCTAATAAATTTTAAGAAGGAAGAGAAGAAAGAGAATTGGATAGAGGGCAATCAGAAGAATACAATCATATAGATGTTACTAGACTTAGGTAGATAAGAGTTACTTTTCTGGTGGAACTATTTTAAATATAGATTTAGGAGAATTTTTCAAGTCAAAATATTTCATTATATATTTTTTGAATTTCATGAATATTATATGTAGGTAAATTTTTATTTAGATTAGTTATGTGGGAAGTGAATACTTCTTGAAGTTTATTACAAATAAACAAGTAAAGGGAATCTTGTAACTATGGATACATACCAGTTTCTGAAAAGGTTTTTCTTTCTACAGTGTATAACCATGTATGGGAATGTTTATATGAAAAAAATAGTTAGTGGGTATAAAAAATATAAAAAGAATATTGCTACTAGGATGTTAGAATTTTTCACTACTTGTGCCTTTGTATTTAAAAAATAAGTGGGTGAATGAATGATTATTGGTGGGACTATCTAACATGACAATGAGTATGACTTTGTACTGATCCTTTTAAACATTATGTGTTAACTTTTCTTTATATTTATTGCATAAAAATGAGGTTTAGAAGTCACACATGAGTAGATCATTGCATTAAAATGTTTCAATGTCTAATAATGTTTATATAATATTTATTAATCCTTTCAATAAAAGAGAAAATGTAACATCTGATTAACCCCCTCCCCCACACTTATAACACCTTGATGTTTTTATTAAAAAAATTTCATTAAAAAATTTTAAATATTCAACGACATTCATTTCACACAATGATGAGTTTAAATTAACCATGAGATTCCATTAAAAAAAAATTATATCTTTACCTAGACTTTAGGTTTATGGGAAAAATGTAACTAACTTATGAAATTGTATGGTTAATTCATTCACATAAAATAATTTATTAAAAATACCATACAATTGTATATTTTTATTTTTGTGATAAAAAATTGAGTGAATTACTCTTAATAAACGAAATTAATTTAATATATATGTTATATACTTAATAAATTATTTTTTATAATCATACGATATGTACTTTTATCATTGGGTATGAATAAACCCTATTTGATGTATAAAAAACCTATATTTTTTAAAGGGGTAATTTTCTGACTGTTAATGGAGAACCCCTTTAAAAATATTATTTTGAAAAATTAATAAATTTTATATGACATGTAAATATATTCTTCGTAAGTGGGATATTAATATTTAATTTGATTAAAATTTTTTATTTTTATGATAACATTCAAATTTTTATGAAAAATAAAAATAAACAAAAATTTATTTGAAAAAAAAAATCCCAAAATTAATTTATATGGTTACATTATAATATTAATTGGTTTTAATTTATAAATAGAATATTTTTTATCATAAATATAATTTCTCTCATTATTATTAAACTTACACTAAATTCAGATGTGAGAGCATTTCAATCATTTTCAATGATCTATATTTTATAACCCACTGTCTCTTTCTGGCGATGGGATTACTTTTAAATTAATTATTGATACATCTATGTTTTGAATTTTGTAAAAATCTATTCCGTATTTGGGATCACTAGGTCCAAACTATGTAAATATCTTTGTTTATTTTTTGGCATTAAAAATAGTAACTTCCGTAATTTTTATTACTACAGAAAAAGGGTAAATCAAGTAATTAGGGGTAATAATACAATTATAAAATTACCCTATAGCTTTTCACAATGTCATTGGATTAGTATGTTTCTACATAAATTATCTCAGGGTCTAAAGGGTTTCCGTTGGAAGCCACTTGGTTAAGATTAGTACATTTAATTTATTTTCATTTAAAGAAAAGTTAAATATGTCTCACTCAAATTTTAATTAAAAAATTATTTTTTATATAAGGTTATTCAAGAGATTATTCTATTATAAATACTCACATGAAGGATAATTTTTTGTATTTATCATGGTAATTTATTTATAATTTTTTGAAAATAAATTATTACCATAAATACTTATACTTTTTTATGTAAAATTTAATTAATTGATGAGAAATATATAAAACAATTTTTCTTAAAATGATAATAACCATCAAAAGACCCAAACGCCTTTCCAGATCTTATTTATGAAGTATATATCAACTATAAACATCTAAGGGTCTATTTAGTGACCATTTGGATCCTTATTGAATAAAATGTTAAAGAAATATCATTTTATTTAAAGAGATGTTGAATTTGTCACAATCATTATTTAATAAGTATAATATTTTAAATTATGGATTTTCCAGAAGATAAATTATACTAAAAATATTATTATGAAATATAGTACATTTTTCTTGATCATAGTACTGTATTAGTATTTGTTTGTTAAAAAATAATTATATTAAATAATTACAAAATATTGATGTTATAATTAATTTATTAATAGAGATAACCAATTAATGTTTTTAAAAATATTAAAATAAATATAAATTTTACTAATTAATATTTTTGATAAATTTTTTATAGAACCTTGAAATCTTATAAATATAATAGGGAAGTTGGTTTTAAGTTAACTTTTGATCTTAATATTTTTAAAAATGAATGAATTGAATAGTGAAAAATTGACACAATTTATTGATTATCCAAATAATATTTTATTAAATTATTTATAAATAATTATTTTTTTAAAATATTGAATAATTACTATATGGCATAAAATTTTCGTAGGTATTTATTAATGGTCTAATTGACATCAAATAATGTAATTATTTTACAATTTTAATATTGAAATATTTGTTAGCCTATTTAAAAAATAAATAGAAAAACTACGTGTTAATTAAAATGATGTGGTATAAACAGATAGAAAAACTTTTATAAAATCTATTGATTGATGAGAATAAAACTCTATATCATATCATTTTCAAAATTGTGATATTTTTGATGTTTTTGGATGGGGATTGAATTTATTATAAATTAATAATTTTGGAGATCCCAAAAGTGCCCCTCGCCTCAATTATAAAAGGGAGCCACCTCCCTCACCTATTCACTTCACTTTGAGCCTTCAAGTTTGGTCATACCATACCATTTCCTTTATCAACTTCTATATTTAAATTATGGAGGTTTTTTATTATTAGAAGTCCAAATATAGTCCTCTAAGAGGAGATTTAGAGGATGCACTTTGATGAACATGCAATCTCCTCTACTGATTCTTTCAAACTTCTTTCTTCCTCTACATTATATTAATGATATTTTTCATTATAAATTAATAAATCCAGTATCAACTATATACTGAGATTTTATTATTATAATGGAAAAACAATATTCCACTTTCTATCATTCCTATGAAAAATGAAACCACAACACGTGGATACATACTATTTACTGTCTCCACGCAGTGTTGTAATCTATTTTTCACCATAAAATTTCATGTATGGGTATAATGATAGAA
This sequence comes from Viscum album, assembly GCA_963277665.1. Classification (NCBI taxonomy): domain Eukaryota; kingdom Viridiplantae; phylum Streptophyta; class Magnoliopsida; order Santalales; family Viscaceae; genus Viscum; species Viscum album. The sequence goes on along the minus strand of OY728165.1, from coordinate 192,285,346 downwards.
ATAATAATTTTTTATTATTAATATAACATGATTTTTATTTTGAAATATTATAAAACATTCACTTCAATTTTATTCAAGAATTATGGAAATGATATCATCGCTCATGTGTACGTCCAACCTAACATCTCCAAAATGTGATGTGATTCATTCTACATGATCTTCATTAAAGCATGATTATATAAATTTATATAATGAAAAGATGATATTTATATTGTTATTTTTATTTTTATGTTATATAACTATGACCTATGAAGGAGAACCAAAACTTATTCGGCAAAACATGCATAAGAAAGTGAAGTTATTAACACACAGATAACAAGTAATAATGAAATATTATTAATGTATGATAATATAACAATATATGATATCATAGAAAATCATATGATTATGAAATAAGTAAATGACATTTTTTAAGTCATTATATAAGAGTTTTATATACATACAATGGAAATCATACCAAAGGTAAGAGATAATTTTTCTATCTCATTGTTATCCATGATTATTTATACGTAACTAATTAATGGGGTAGATTTTTTATCCACATCCATGTTTCCTATATATGTAATATTATTTTTATTATTCAACAATTTTATAAGGTAGATTTTTACAACTGGTGAATTTTTAATAAAGGTTATGAAAGAATCATTTTTCGATATTCGAAATGATATACTTTTTTACTTTTTCGGCAAAAGGGCGAGGAGAATGTTTTTTAAATTATACAACATGAACAGTTTATTATGTTTTAATAATTCATTAATTCCATGGTTATTTCCCTTCAGGATTTCATGTTTATTGTCATATAAATAAATTTCTTTTAAAATTTCATGTGAATAATGTTTTTCAATAAGAATGACATTTTCTTCAAGATTTTATTACAAATGTTATATCAATTGTTTTTTAAATATGATGGATTTAATTAATAGGATTATGTTTCAAGAACAATATCCATATTATTGTTATGAATTTATTTTTTATGATGGAATTCTATTTTTATAATCCATTTTTTTCAAATGGATTATGTTATGGTGGAATGGTGTTTAAAAAACCACATTTTATTCATTAGGTTATGATGAATGATTTATTTTATTGTGGAACACTTTTGAATGATTTTATTATGTTATTGGAGGGAATTATATCTCCATCCAATGTATTAAGTCAATATTTATATACCATTATATATTCATTACTAGTTTGTAAAATAATCCTTGTTCAGTTATACAAGGTTTGAACAAGGAGTGAACTCGGTTCTATAATAGGCTTTGTCCACTATGATGGTCTTGGTATTGAACCTTGACTAATACTAAATGATTTTTTATACTTATGTTTATGCCACGAAACATCATGTCTAATTTTATGACTTTTGGGATTATGTTCATTGATTCTTATGAACTATTATAATTTATCTCGTGGCATGATATCACAAAATTACATATACATGATAATATTTTAAAATGTTATGTTATTATGTATTATGATTATCATATGATTGATATCACCATTGTTTAACTTTACTAAGCATCTGAGCTCACCCTTTCATATGATTCTTTCCCCCAAGTCATGAATAAGGGTATTAAGTTAAATATTTCAAAAAGGAGGATAATTATGATTAAATAAGTGGGTGATAATGAAGATGTCTTATGAACTAGTTATTTATGTTTATTTATTACTAAATACACTAAACCTATATGGTCCTCTCATGATTGTATTTTATATTGTAATGAATATTCTTAAACATTGAAATAATATAAATGTATGTAAATTATGAATCATTTTAGTTGGTATTAGAGGAATGGTATAGTTATCCTTTGGAAACTAGGATCATAAACCCTTAGTAAGAAGCCAATGGATATGTCAAAGTATAGGTTACAATCCTAGATTTTTATAAATGATCATGAATAACCTTGGATAGAATCTACAGTTTCATAAATTGAAATTAAATTCCTGATAATGAGGTTTTCCATTATGAGTATTATTGATCACACTATGCTTCTTGGATTTAGTTAATGGCTGAAACCCAAAGGAACCATGTAAATACTAAATACTATGGGCAATGAAATGATTTCCCCCCTAAGAAACAAAATTTTATAGTAGTTGGAGTTCAAAACCTTATATCTATGCTCATACAAAATTCCCAAGATATGAATCTTGTATGACATCCAAATGATAAAAGGATAGACCATAAATCTACTAAGTCCTTCATGAGGTAGTTTCCACCTACTTTCAGCGGATCTTTTGATCCATTACTAGCTGAACAATGGATCATTACCACTAAAATGATATTTTCTATTTTCCAATTATTAAAACATGCTAAATTATTCTTAGTAGTATTTCAGTTTGAAGGTGAAGTTGATCAATGGTTAACCTTATCAATAATACAAGGCAATGACATGAAATTTAATCCATAGAATGGGATGAGTTTAAGAACTTATTTTTCAGTAAGTAATTTCCTCGTATTCTTTTAACAAAGATAGAGAAAAAGTTCCTTGAACATAAGAAAAAAATGATGAATCTATTGTTATCTACAATGAAAATTTTACACAACTTCCAAGGTATTCATCTAGAATTAGTATTCAACATTAGAGTAAAATTGTTCAATTCATTACTAGATTAAAAACAACCCTCTATATGGCATTATCAATAAGAGACTTCAATATCTAGGATGAAATTTTTTGATGTGCTATCAATATTGACATGGAAATTAGAGTAACCCATCAGTCATATGGGTTTGGTAGGAAGAAAAAATGTAATTCAAGGGAAAATCTAAAGACCAAACTGAAAAGAAGATGATTTTCCCATATTCTCAATGTGTGGAAAAAATATGGAGGTTATTTTATTAAAGGGACATGTAAGCACATTATGTTTATAAAAGAAGTTCATCAGGTAGTAGAATTATGAAGTGTTGTGAAAAATATGTCTACTATTGTGAATAGAGAAAAGGATACATAGAATGTACATCATACACTTCAATTATACAAGTGCATGGAAATGGGGCATTATGCCAATCAATTCCCTAATCCATTGGTTTTGATAACGATCGACGTCATCAAAATCTTAAAGCTAAAGACAAAGGCATGTAACATGTGATTATTATCAGTGATTTGGATTATGATAATGAAGTAGTAAAGGGTACACTTACCATCCATTTTAGAGTAGAAAATGTTTTTCATGATTTAGTATCTGCACAGTCTTTTATTTATAAATAATTTTCAAGGGGTATCGACGTATTACCTCAATAATTAGATATTGAGTTAGTAGTGACTTCTCATAATGACAGAACAGTTTCATAAAATGTTTATAATTATTCTCCGATAGACATTTTGGGAATGTGAATCTTGAATACCTTGTGATACTTCCTATATTAGAATTTGATTTGATTCCTAGTGTGGATTGACTTTCTTTATATGGATCTCATATCAATTTCCAAATAAGGTAAGACACTTTTAATATTCTAGATCAATCTACGATCATCAATCAATTCAATGATGAATATAACCTTCTAGTATAAATTTATCCTATATTATGAGTCTTGATACCTATAAATGAATTAAATTTATCTCAAATGGTTGGAGAGATACTCACAATTAATAATAAACCCATTTTACAAGAATTTTATGATGTCTTTCTGAATGAAATAAATAGCATTCCACCAAATTCTGAAGTAGTGTTTTTAATAGAACTACTACCTGGTCCTATTCCTATTTCGAAAAGAGCTTATAGAATGTCCCCAATTGAGTTGAGGGAATTTTAGAAGTAACTCCAAGATAATATTGATAAGGGATTCAAATGTCAATGTGAACCTCCACGGGGAGAACATCTTGTGTTTTTTATGAAGAAAGATATATCAATGAGACTCTGTATTATTTATCAAGATCATAACATGATCACTATCCAAAAAAAATTCCCCTTCCCCACATTGATGTAATATTCAACAAACTACAAAGAGATAAAAACATTTTCAAGATTGATCTTCATTCTAGATATCATTAATTTAGAGTCAATTAGGGGGATATACCAATGAAGACATTCTATATAATGTATGGACACTAATAATTTATAGTGATGACTTTTGGTCTTACTAATTCACATGTTTACTTTTGTGAATATAATGAATAGAGTATTTAGAGACTATATTTACTAGTTTTTTTAGTATTTATAGAAAATATTCTTATCTATTAGAAAAGAAAGTAATATAATTAAGATCACTTGGGAATTGTACTAAAGACCCTGAGAAAGGATAATTTTTATGAAAAATTTAGCAATTGCGAATTTTTTCTTCAAAAAGATTTTTTTGGTCCCCATAATCTCAAGAGAGGGTATTTCTATAGATGTAGCAAAAACCTATGTTATTAAAAGTTGGAAGAGACCAACAATGAAAACTACTATCTAAAGTATTTGTGGATTGGCTGGATGTTATTGATGTTTTTTGAAATATTTTTTGTGTTTTCTAATCCACACACCATGATGACTTAAAAAGGATTTAAGTTCACAAGGATGGATAATGTGAAGTGAGTTTCAAAGAAGTAAAATGAAGTTTAGCTAGTGCACATATGGTCACAATTAACTATAGTATAGAAAATATTGTGATCTATTGTGATACATCTAAGAAGGGGTTGTGTTGTGTTCTGATAGAAAAATGATATGGTGATAGCTTATGAATCATGAAAATTAAAAATCCAAAAGTAAACTTACCCAACTCATGAATTTGAGTTAGTTTTGGAAATCTTTTTATTGATGCTATGGAAGCATTAACTTTAGGGTGAAATGTGTGGAATTTATACTAATCATAAAATCTTAAAGTATATTTTCACACAAAAGAAGTTGAATATGTGTAAAATAATAATGTGGGTGTTGATTAAGGATTTTGATTTCTCAATACATTACCACCCTAGGAAAGAGAACAAGATGGAAGATGATTTGAGTTGAAAGGAACATTCTAGCCTTTCCATGTTGAGGATCACAAATGATCCAATATTTATGGATTTTCAATGTATGGATCTTATAATTTTAAAGGAAGGTGAAAATTGTATTCTTATCAATTGAATGTTCAAACAGATAATAGAGTGATTATTAAGGTGGAATATAAGGAAGATGTAGATCTGAAAATCATGTTGATATAGGTTCTTGAAGTCACCCTTTATTGTGATGGAATAATAAAGTTCCTGAATCAGGTTTGTATACAAACTATTCTAGAAGTAAGGAAGCGACTATTGGTTGAGGCTTATAGTACTTCATTCTCTATTCATTATGGAAGCACAAAGCTATACAGGGACCTAAAAGAGTATTTCTGGTGGGATGGAATGAAGGGAGATATTGATGAATATGTCTCTCGATGCTTGGCTTTTCAAAAAATTAAGGATGAGAGATAAATGTCTAAGAGGATGTTACAAACATTTCCCCTACTAGAATAGAAATGGGAAAACATCATAATGGAATTTGAAAACAGATTTCCCAAAACATATAATGGACATAATTCTATATGGGTTATAGTTGATTGCATTACGAAGTCATAAAACTTTATTTCTATTAGATACAATTTCTCTCTTTATCATAAATCTAGGATATATATAACGAATGTGGTAAAATTTTATAGAGTACAAATTTCCATTTTATCTAATCAGGATCTGAGGATTACCTAAAAGTTATATAGAATACTTCAGCAGGCTCTGGATACAATGTTATGTTTCAGTGCATTTTATCATCCTCAGACAAACTGTTAGTCTGAGAGGAAAAATTATTCTATATAATACATATTGGGAGCCTTCTTTACGGATTTCAAAGGTTATTGGGATCATCACCGACCTTTGGTGGAATTTTTATAAAACAATAGCTTACACTTCAGTATTGATAAAGATCCCTATGAAGACCTATAAGGAAAATAAGTACAGAACTCCAACTTTTTGGGATGAAGTTGGGGAAGTAAAGCTATTAGGATCAGATCTTGTTGATGAAATGGATGAAAAGTTTAGATCTATTCAACAACAGATAAGAGCATCTCAATATTGAAAAAATGTATACATATAACTGAATAAAATACCTAGAGTTTTAAGTGGGATACAAGGTGTTTCTATGAATATGTTCCAAGAAGAGAGTAATGAGATTTAGAAATAATGGAAAGTTGATCCCTAGGTATATTAGTCATTTCTAAATTATGCATCATGTTGGGAAGTTATATTACTGATTGGCACTTCCACCGAATCTATCTCATGTTCATAATCAATTCCATAAATCACTCTTGATAAATTACATACTCAATCCAACACATGTACTAAAATCAAAAGACTTACCACTAGAGGAAGATCATTCTCAAGAAGAATAATCAATATAGATTATGGATAGTAGTGAATTATTTCTGTGAAACAAGACCACTCCCTTGGTTAATGATTTGTGGTGGAACCAAAAATTTTAGAAGCTATGCGGTAACATGAGGATTTTATAGGAAATATATATCCTTATCTAATTGTATCCATGTGATTAATTTTGAGGGCACAATTCCGTTTAAGGGGGGTAGAATATAACACCTAGATGTTTTTAGAAAATATTTTCTTTAAATAATTTTAATTCTTCAATAGCTTGCATTGCAGAAAATCATGAGTATAAAATAACCATGAGACTCCCTTTGTAAAAATGACAATTTTAGCCTATCCTTTAGGTTAGAGGGAATAAATTTAAATAATATATGAAAATGTTTGGTGAAATCATTCGCTACCAACTATCTATGAAAAATATAAATCAAATATATATATTTATTTATTTATTAGTAAATTGATTGAATTACAACTAGTAAATGAAATTATTGAAATAGATATGTTATATAATAAATAAAATATTTTTTAGATTAAGCAAATACATATTCTTTTCATAGGGTATGAATAAACCCTATTTGATGTATAAAAACCTATATTTTCTATAAGGGTAATTTGCTTCATTTTAATAGAGAACCCATTTTAAATTATGATTTTTACTACATTAATAATTTTTATATGACAAAAATTAACATTTTATTGGAAATAATGATAAAAAAATTTACTTTGGAGGAAATTTTAATATTTTTATTGATAACTTTATAATTTTGTTGGCTAGTAAAAATAATATAAATCTAAATCGAAGACAATTTTTCTCCTCAGAATACTTAAATAGATAAATTATAATATTAAATGGTTTTAAAGTATAAATATAATATATTATTATCATAAAATATAATTTCTGCCATTAGAAACAATTTTACATTGAATTCAGATGTAAAAAACATTTCAATATTTTTCAATGTTTTAACATTTACGATTCGTCCTCTATTTCCACCATCAGGATTAATTTTAAATTTATTATAGTATCTTATGCGTTTTTAATTTTTAAAAATTTATTCCATATATTGAAATAGTTTGTAAAAATTATTTAAATATATTTATTTTATTTTTTGAGAATTATGAATAGTAACTTGAGTAATTTTTATTAACATGTTAAAGGGTAAATTAGGTAATTAAGGGTAAGAATAATATAATAAAATTACCCTAACAATTGTATTAATATCATTGGAGAACCTTTTCTGAACTAATCATCTTTGGGTGGAAATTGTTTCCATTGGAAGCCACATTGATAATATTAGAACATTTAATTTTCTTTAATTTAATATAAAGCCAAATCGATCTAACTAAAATTTTAGTAAATAAATCATTTTATATATAATTTTACATAGAAGATAAATTAAATTATAAATAATCAATTGAAAGATAATTTTTTCCCATTATCATGGGAATTTTTTATTAATTTTTAATAAATAAAAAATTACCTTAATGACTTTTACTTTGATGATGTAATTTTTTTAAGTGATGAGAAATAAATTAAACAATTTTGTTTTAAATTATAATAACCATCAAACTACCAAAAAACTTGACCAAATCATAATGGCCAAGTATATTTGGACCATAACTATCCACTTGGAGGGCTAGTGACCCTTTGGAGCCTTATATAAGAGATTGCAACACTTACACAATTTTATTTAATGTGATGTTAAAGTTGTCACATTCAAAATTTAATAACTATAACTCTTTAAATGTTTCATTTTCAAGAATATTAATTTGACTTAAAATATTATTTTAATATATATTATATTTATATTCATCATAATATTTTATTTCTAATTTTTATTTAAAAAATATTATATTAAATAATTACAAAAAAATTGATGTTGTAATTATTTTATTAATAGATATAACAAATAAATGTTGTTAAAAAAATTTAAATTATTATAATTTAGGATAATTAATATGTATAATAAATTTTATAAATGAAATTTATCCATTTTTAATATAAAATATAGTTTTTTTGATGTAAAATTGTTTTATTAAGATTTTTAAAATCAATTTTTTGAATAGTGTCCAAATTGACACTATTGATTGTTAATCAAGAAAGTATTTTATTAAATTATTTAAAAATTAAATTTTTTTTAAAAAAATATATTGAATAATTATTATGTGGCCTAAAATGTTATAACGTATTTATTTGGGGTATAATTGAAATAAAATAAGTAAATATTTCACCATTTAAATATTGAAATATTTTTTACCGGAGTTAAAAATGAAATATACTAATAATGTGTTAATTAAAATAATACGGTTTATATTCATAGAAAAACATGTCTAAAATCTATTGGTCGATTATATTTCCATACTATATCATCTCAAATTTAAAATGTGTACATTTGGGAGGTTTTTGTATGGGGTTTGATTTTATTGTTAATTAATATTTTTGAAGACACCAAAAGTGCCCCTCACCGCAATTATAAAAGGGAACCTCCTCCATCACCTCATAACATCACATTGAGATTTAAATCTAGACCATACCTAGCCCTTTTCCCTTATCATCTTTTTCTTAATAAATTATAAGAGTTTCAGTATTCTATGAAGACCAAATCCAGTTCTCAAAAAGGAGATATAGAGGATGTACATTGAAGAAGAGATAATCACCTCTTCCGATTATTTCAAATGTATTTCTTATTATACTACCCATTCATGAGTTAATTAATTATAATGTAATAAATATAGAATAATTTATATAATTTGATGTCATTATTATTATGGAACAATAATATTCCAATTTCTATCCATCCAATGAAAAATGAAATCACTACATGTGCGTACGTATGGCTAACCGTCTCCTTGTCCTGGTGTAATCAGTTTTTCACCACCACCTTACATGGATAGGTATAATGATGGAAATGATAACTATATATAATTATTATAAAATAATATTGATTCTGAAAAATTATACACCATTCCATTCAATACCATTTAAAAATTATGGGAAATATATCATTGGTTGTGCGTACGTATGACCTACCGTCTTTAAAATGTAGTGTGATTCATTCTGCATGATTTTCATTAATGAATGATTATGTAAATATATATAATGAATATATGTGTTATATATATTGTTTATATATTTTGGAATGATTTAAATATGACCTAGGATGGATAATCCAAACAGATTTGACAAAACATGCATAAGAAAATGAAAGAGTTATTACCGGGATAACAATTGATAATGAAATGTTATTAAAAAATGGATGCTAATAAGATCATACATGATATCATAAAAATGACTATGATTCTGAAATAAGTCAATTGAATTATATAAATCATTATATAGGTGGTTCAGATACATATAATGGAAAGAATACCAATGGTAAGGGATAATTTCACAATTTTATAATTATCAATAATTTTTATACACGAGTATTTAATGGGGTATATTTATCTTCCACATAAATGTTTCATAAGTATATAATATTATTTCTTTTATTATACAATTTATATAAGTCAATTTTAACCATTTGTTAATTTTCATTAAATGGTATAAAATGAATCTTTTGTCATTTTTTGATACGAGGTATGTTTTGACTTTTCCTGCAAAAGGACGAGGGGAATTGTTTTAACATATACGACATAATTGTTTTTTACATTTTAAAAAAACCTTATTTATATTAAGCTTCCTCAACCTAATTTTATGTTTATTTTAAAAAAATATTTTATTTAAATTTTTGTGGAAATAAAACATTTTTAGGTGAAATGATAATTTCCTAAAAAATTAATTTCAATTGTTATATACATTTTTTCCATATAAGATAGAATTTGTTAATAGAGTTCTGTTTCATGTATAATATCATTATTTTTTCTATGATTTTATATTCTTATGATGGAATTATATTACTGAAATACACTTATTTTTCATGGATTATGTTATGGAGGACTAATTTTTGAAGAAACCCATTTTATTCCTTGGGTTATGATGAACGATTTATGTTATTGTGGAATGTGTAAGAGTGATTTAATTATGATATGGGTGGGACCTATATCTCCCACTGATTCGTTGGATAAATATTAATATCTCATGAGACAGAGAAGACAATAATGTGAAATGATATCGGTTTCAAAATACAGGGTAGTAACGAGGAGTGAACTGGTTTCAGTAATGGACTTTTTCAGCTATGATGGTCCTAGAAATGCCCCTTGACTAATATGAAATGATTTTATATTCTTATTTTTATGCCACAAAACTTAGTTTCTTATGTTATGAATTTTGGTATTGCGTTCATTAATTCTTATGAACTTTCATGATTTATCCCATGGCATGAAATCATGATCTTTCATATGCATGATAATTTTTTAAAATGTAATGTTCTTATGGATTATGATTATGATATGATTGATGAAACATCCCTGTTCCGGAATCCACCAGAGGTTCCCTATACCCAGTTGGATCCATTGCCTCAAGCGCATTTTCCCGAAAGCTAGAGGCTGCCAACTAGCAGCGAGGGCCTTGGGTGTGAATGTGGGGAAACTATGCCCTCATTGGCAAAGTACACATCAGAAGATAAAAAAACATACAAGAGCAGAATCAGTAATAATGAAATATTCTAGAAACAACATAAAATTGAATGTATAAACTTGAGAACATATATAAAATTATGCATGACACATATGTCTAGGAAACATCCAAACTAGTCACAATGATGGAATAGAACAATGATAAACCAAAGCGAAAAAGAAATTAGATAAACTCTTCAACATCACAAGCCATAGTTTGGTCCCATGCTCTCCAGCTCTGTACCAAATCAAGTACCTGAAGTATAAGGGTGCTTTCCCTTATCTATACCTGCACCAATATAATTTATTTGGGCCCAAAAGCATAGTCCAAAAAGGGTGTGAGACTAAATCCTAGTAGGAAACCACACGAATATCTGTGCCAAATAGTCAGTGAATATAAGGCATGTAAAAGTACAAAAAATAGTAAAAATTAAAGTGCATAGTAGTAAACAATCCATAGTTTCAATATCAAGAAATAGTAAAAAAAAACAGCTAAACCTTAAATAGGTAACCCTCTGGGAAGTACTCACTTCCATCCCCTTTAGCTTACCTAAAAAGTACAAGAAACCCTCTGGGTAGTGCAGTCGGCCTAACCCCTGTGGTTCAGTCATAATATTATAATAAGACTATCTAGGAAGCTCTCACAGTCAATTCACCTTATAGTCAAAGGTAAAGCTAGACTCTTTGAGGAATCTCACATAGTCAATTCCCCATATAGTCTAAGGTAGACAAGGACTCTCTTAGGATGCTCACACGGTCAATTCCCTTTATATCTCCAAGGTCTAGGACTCTTTGAGGAAGCTCCCTCGATCAATTCCCCTTATAGCCTAGGTCGTACAATTAAAAAAAAACTCTCTAAGGAAGCTCACATGGTCAATCCCTTTATAGTCTAAAGGAATCAATGACTCTCTGAAGAATATCACTCGGTCAATTACCATTATATCCCCACGTGGTTCTAGGATCTCTGAGGATTCTCACTCGGTCAGTCCCTCTTATGGAAAAAAGTGCTCAAAGAATCACTGAGGAAGCTCACCTGGTCAATTCCCATTACAGTATACTACACTAGGTTCTCACGGTCCTGTGTAGTTCAATGAACATATAAGTGTAATATTTATATGTAATCCAATAGAACTACTTGGATAAATAGTCTATAGTAAAACAAGCATGTTAGAATACAAACTCTCTATCCTACTGCTACAGGAATGGAAAACAAGCAAGGCAGCCAAATTGGCTAAACAGGACCAAACTATTGTAAATAGAAAATGCAAGGGATATACATCCAAATCATATCAATAAAACCTATTCATATCCAAATTACCTCTACAAAATAATACAAGCATGCTAGAAATAAAATAGTGGAAAAACGGTAAACACGCAATACCCCATCCAAGGGTATTGGTGACATTTGCACATAATACTCAAAGAATATGAATGGAAAGGCTCAAACCACCTACCTCTGTATTATTGGAAATAAATATGTGAAACTCAAAGATTGAATCTCCTTAGAATGTCACATATCTACAAAAATGTCTAAAATTTTCGTCCAACGATATCTCACGAGAGAGGAGAAAACAGAAGACTATTCTATAAGAGAAGAGATAACTCACCAATGCAGTTCCAGTGCAACCAACGATGTTCGATTAGGTGGAAGGAGGGAGGATTTGGGGTTCATCGAAGATCCTTGGCTGTAAAGGTTCTCTCAGTTGAACGAGGACTAAAAGAAGAGTCTTCTGAAGATTTGACCTGACCCCGAGGCTTTTAATGAAAAAAACAAGGTACATAGCATGTATTTTTGAAGTACATAGTGTGTACTCACCTTTTCTGTACTCTTCTTTAAGAGGACTCCAATTCACTCCCACACATACATGCGTGTGGCTATTACACAGCTAGAACACTGCCTCCTGCAGCAAGGAAGTACACGGTGTGTACTCAAAATGTAAATGGCCTGCACTTAGAAAATTTTTAGCATTTCCTTTTTCCTAAAAAATGACCAGAAAGGGAAAGACATACCTAAAAAGAATGTCCTGGTTCATAAAAACTTCCCCCTTAAGGAAAATCATCCATGAATTTCCCTTGTACGGTGTAGAAGAAGAATCCATAAATAGTTCTGGCTATTGTGATCATACATCAACCTCCCTCTCTCAAGTCTCGTCCTCCACCCGCCTATGGTGCCATAACACTCATACCAGAGAAACAGACCTGCCACAGAGAACCATTGTACTGCAATCCATAATCTGGATAGGATGCTCCTCAAACGATGCATCCACTTTGATCTCAACCTCCTTGGGTTGAAATACATGAGACGGGTTTGAAAAGTAACATCGAAGCTGAGAAAACGTTGAAGACGTCGTGCATAGATTGGTATCTCTGAGGTAACTACAACAAATAGGAAACCTTCCCGACTCTCTCCAAGACCTCTAATGGGCTGACGTACCTCGGTGAAATCTTACCCTATCTTCTAATCCTTATGTTTCCCAATATCGGTGTGAAACGCAGGAAAACCTGATCCTCGACCTCGAACTCTAGAGGTCATCTTCGTTGATCATCATAAGACTTCTATCAAGACTGTGCAGTATCTATTTTCTACCGAATCAACTCTATCTGCTCTGTCGTCTCCTAAACAACACAAGGTCATAGCAAAGCTGTCTATCCTACCTCTGGCCAACATATGGGTGATCAGTATGGCCTTCCGTAAAAAGACTCATAATGTTCCATCTGAATAGTTGTTTAAAAACTATTATTGTAGGAAAAATCCACAAGAGGTATATGCTTCTCCCAAGAACCTCCAAAATCCAATAAGGCATGCTCAGATCATATCCTCAAGCACTTGAATCGTACACTCGGACTGGCCATCTGTCTGGGGATGGTAAGTTGTACTCAAAAGTACCGGTGTACCCAAAGCCTTCTGAAGCCCCTTCCAGACCCGAGAAGTAAAACGTGCATCCCAATCAGAAACGATAGAGTGTGGAACTCCATGTAGATGTACAATCTCACGGATGTACAATCATCCCATCTCATCAACACTGAAGGTATCCATGATCAGAAATATGTGGGAAACCTTTGTATGTTTGTCAATGAAAACCTAAACTGTGTCATTCCCTCGAAGAGACCTCGACAAATTGGTCACAAATTCCATCACTATGTCATTCCACTTCCACTCGGGAATGGGTAACTGCTGTAAAAGACCTTCTGGTCACTGATGCTCTGCCTTCACCTGCTAACAAGTGGAACATCTTGTGATGGAACCAACAATGTCCCTCTTCATACCTAGCCACCAATACTGATAGTGTAGATCACAACACATCTTGGTGACACCAGGATGAACTGCCAAAACTAAGGAATGAAAGTCCTGCATCAGCTCCTTGCGAATGTCTGTTAGAACCCATACGCACCCCTATAAATGAAAGATCTCATACTCACCTATGGTCCATCCAAGAATAGGGTCCTCTCCTGACACACTATCCCTTAGGACAAGGCCTTCAGAATCGGATAGCATCCTCATTCGAACTTGATCCTGAAGAGTTGAGGCATCAACTACAATAGAAATTAATATCTTCCCCTATCTATCGTGCAAATCCAAATGCATCTCATAGAATAGAGCCATAAGCTTCCATTCAATGTTGGCCTCCTGAACTACCTGTATCTGAGTCCTCCTGCTCAACACATTATCCACCGTGATGCCCTTCACAGGCGTATAGACAAGCTCAAAGTCAAAGGATTGTAGCTACTCAACCCACCAGTGCAGTCTAAAATTCAGATCACGCTGAGTGAAAATGTACTTGAGACTCTTGTGGTTGGTGAAAACCACAAATTACTCTCCTAGAAGATAATTTCTCTAAAAGCGTAAGGCATGAACAAAAACTGCCAACTCCAGATCATGCGTCGGGTAATTACTCTCATGTGGCCTCAACTGCCGAGACCTGTATGCAATGACTCCATCTTTCTTCATAAGCACAACTCCTAGACCGATACCTATAACATCACAGTAAATAGTATAGCTCTTTCTTGGATCTAGAAAGACTAGTATTATTGCTAAATTCATCCTCCCTTTCAGCTCCTGAAAGGCTGAGTCACAAAAATCAGACCATATTAACTTTTCACCCTTCTTAGTCAGATCTGTCAGCCTTGCTGCCAAGCATGAAAAGTCCTGTATGAATTGTCTATAGTATCCAGCCATCCCTAGAAAACTCTGTACTTCAAATAAGTTCTTTGGCTGCTCCTAGATAACTACAGCTCTCACTTTTTCTGGGTCTACTGATACTCCTGCCTCTGAGATAACATGACCTAGGAAGTGAATATGATCCATCCAATAGTGGCACTTTGAGAGCTTAAAATAATACTAATGCTCTCTCGGTGTACTCAAAATGATATAAATATGGGTATCATGGTCATGTCAAGTGTGAGATTACACCAAGATATCATCCACAAAAACAACCATGAAGGAATCCAAGTATGGATGAAACACTCGGTTCATCAGTGCCATGAAAAATATAGGTGCATTCATGAGACCGAATGGTATAACCACATACTCGTATAGAACATACCTACTTCGTAAGGTTTTAAGAGGAATATCAAATGGTCTAACGCATAACTGATGATAACTGGATCTCAAGTCAATCTTCGAGAACACTCGGTCTCTTGAAGCTGATCAAAGAGATCATCAATCCAGGCCAAGGGATATTGGTTCTTGACCGTCTACTAGTTCAACTTTTGATAGTCCAAACAAACCTTGAGGGTGCCATATTCCTTCATCGTAAATAGGACAGGCAAACCCCAAGGAGAAGTACTCGGTCGGATGAAACCCTTTGCCCAAAACTCCTCCAATTGCTTCTTGAGATCTTGCAACTCCGATGTAACCAGACTATATGGAGGAATGGACAACAGTGCCACTCCTGGCACAAGGTCAATCGAGAAGTCCACCTCACGCTCCAGAGGAAAACGTGAAAACTAATCTAGAAAGTCATCTCTAAAACGATCCACCATTGGAGAAAAGTCTAACTGTGAAGTCCCATGGTCATCTAGATATAGACTACCAGTATGGGCTATAACTCCTCCAACCCATGATACACGAGACCCACTCTACTCGCCTGGACATCCCACTCTCCCCTATGAGGAAAGGATCCACACTTTGGTGATATGAAACTCACCCAACGACGATAACAGTTGATGACTTCATGGAAGGGAACTAGCCAGTCCATTCCGAGAATGAAAACATAGCATGTCATATCTATGACATAGAGGTCCCATAAAAAGTGACACCCACCAACCTCTAGAGGGAACTCCTTGCACTGATAGACACTAGCTGTTCTAGTCCCCAACGAAGTGTCTAGAATCAAGATATTAGAAAAATAAAAGATGTAGAGCCCAAGGCTCTCCAGGACAGCAAAAGATATAAATCTATGGGAAGCCCTTGTATGAAAAAGGGAAGAAGGTAAAACTGAGTCTACTATGATTGTACCTCAAATGGTAGAAGTTCCAGGATCCTTCTCATAATGGGTCTACTCCACTATAAAATTCTGGCCCGTGCCATGGCCCAATGACACTTCTTGACCACTCTGAGTGGATCCACCTTGATGTAACTTAAAACCAGGTGACTAGCTTCCACAACCATAACCCCCACCTCAGCTTGAACGGCCAGAAGAACTCCCATTACCAGACTGGTGAGTAACTTGTGGTGCTGCTCCTGAATGAGGAGTCATAGAAGAACCCCTATCACCAGCTGATGGTGAGAAGAACTGAAAAAAGTTCTGAAGGTGAATCATCTTACTACAAGACTGGCACTCCACTATGTATCTCAGGAAACGTGTCCTTGTATGCCCACTTCTCCCACACTGGTAGCACACCACATGGCTACCAGAAGATGCATCCCTCCTACTCTGACCTCCTCGTGCATCCTCTATGCGAAACTTCATTCTATCAGCAGGTGGTGCACTAACTCTAGATGTCGAACCGCCTGGGATCACAGCTCCAGAATCCCTCAAATTGGGCTCAGAGATCAGCACCTAGTTGATGATAGAAGATATCGAAGTCAATCTGAATATGTTCACCTAAGAGCGGATGTCGTTCCACATACCTTCCACAAACTTCTATGTAAGGAACACCACATCACCTCCTGGAATAAGTGTGAAAGGCTACAGCTTTGTGAAGAGAGGGGAATAATCCATAATAGTAAGAGTACCCTGCTCTAGACTCATGAAATCTCGGGTAAGATCATCCCTTAAGGTCTCTAGATATTAGTAATCATTGAAGATGCACTGAAACTCATCCCAAGCCGTATTCTATTGGTGTCCCAGCCATGAGATCACATCCCACCACCTCTTGGAGGAGTCTCAGAGAATGTAGGTTGGGAGATTCACCCTCTTCTATGGAGGCATCTCTAGTTGCTCAAAAATTGTCAGCGTGGATTATAGTCATGGATATTTAGCCTGAGGTCCTTTATCCCCTGATAAAGTGGGAGGATGCTGATGTTGAAAGACTTGTGTCAAATCATCCATCGATGAGGTACGAGGTGGTGCTCCCTGAAAGGTCTGCATCATCCTCAAAAATCCCTCTCTAAACTATGTATAAACATCTATGTTAGGTACAATGGTTGGTGCCAAGGCTACTACAATGGGAGGATCTGGAGGTATTCCGTGATCGGTGATGTTTGTTGTCTGATCACCGTTTGGAAACTGGCGCACAACCAGAGGATGTCTCGGTGGCATGACTTTACAAGGTCAAGCACACACCATTGTTCAAGATTATCAAGGAATGAAAACAATGAGTGAAAGAAGGGAATATGAGAATGAAAGCACTCATTTTTTACAAAACAATACTACACGGCGTTTATATTTCCTACATGACATGTTCCCTGAAGTAATTTACATGGGTGTGTACTCCTGCCTAAACTGGTCGTGAACACCCGAAACACATGGTTTTTTATCATAACACACGATGTGTACTTGAATCCCCTTCCCCTTCCCATTCCCTTCTACAAGGTTAAGCCACACGACTTTCCAAAAACAAGACTACACAGAATGAGAAAGATAAACACAGCATGTACTAGACAAGCTTCACTTGGACCGTGTTGTTAGTGAAATGGCCTAAAAAATGTATCACACTGCAAGGTGTGTTCCAGATGGGCACGATGTGTATTATATGGGATAACACTGATCTGTGATGTTCGTGACATGGCCGAGTACCTGTGTCGGACTACACGACGGGTTCAAGGCAGAGACGACGTGTACGTGAAATGGTAAAACCAACCTATGTTGTTCATGACACAATAGGGTACCTAGGTCAGACTACATGGTGTTTTCTACTCGGTAACAAAATGTATAGCTTAAGGTATTATCTATATGTGTTTTTTGTTACACGGGCAGACATAGGGTCGACACTACATGACGTGTTCATCTGGTACACGGCGTGTTCCCACCAGACTTTCCCCATCTTCTTGTATCTTCTCACATGGCCTACGAGATGGTCAGAGACTACATGGCATCTACATAAAGTACACAACGTGTACATAAGAAAAAAAAATTATTACCGAACAAAATAACACATGGTGTGTACGTAACACTACATGACGTGTATTCTGGGATTTCCGGACAGTATGCCTTAGAAACTATTCCGGAAACCAGAAAACACTAAAACGAACACTGAAAGTGCCAAATTCCAATATGTGAGGACCCAAACTCACCAAGAATAAAATTCCAGAATCTTATATATGTTATAACAAGGAAAACAGAGCAATGATCCACCATATTCCGGTCTATGAGGGACAATAAAACCTCAAGAACCAAAGTCTGGAATCCATTCAATAAAAACAATACACAAAACAATACCCTATCAAAAAACATGAATTTTATGAAGGGAAATATCTCAAAAACCTGCATATTTTACACAAAATATATCACAACAACATGCAATCACTAATTCATCCTTGATGGAATGGAAAAAATTCATGACATGTGATTTCTAGCAAGTGCCTATATGATGCATGAGATGAATACCCACATCTCATCAGGTTGTAACAGAAATAGAACCTCAACAATATCAACAACAACAGAACAAATCATGTGAATCACTCATGTTGAAATCAAATCAACTGTAATAATTGAAAAATTAGAAAATTGAAATTAATTAGGTAGATTGGATTTCCCCTGTACACGGGTTAGCTACTCTCGGGCACAGCTAATTACCAAGAACATATTCCCCTTTATCCCTAGATAAAGGCTCCAAATAGTAAATCAAGAGAAAATAATTTCCTCTAATACCACTTTGTAACATCCCGGTTCTGGAAGCCACTCAGAGGTGCCCCATACCCGGTTGGTCACATGGCCTCAAGCACATTTCCCCGAACACAAGAGGCTGCCGACTAGAATCGAGGGCCTTGTGTGTGATAGTGGGGAAACTATGACCTCATTGTAAGAGTACTCATCAGAATTAAACAAATACATACAAGATAGGAAGCTGTAATAAAGGCATACAACAGCAACAGAAGAAAACTGAATGTATAAACTGGAGAACATATATAAAATGTTGTGTGATACATATGTCTAGGAAACATCCAAACTAGTCAGAATGCTGGAATACAACAGTGCTAATCCAATGTGAAAAATAAATCAGATAAAATACTCAACATTGCACGCCATAGATTGGTCCAATGCTCTCTAGCTCCATTGCAAATCAAGTACCTGATGTAGAAGGACACATTCTCTTACCTATACCTGCAAAAATATAATATTTTTGTGTCCAAAAGCAAGGACCAAACATGGTGTGAGACTAAATCCCCATAGAAACAACCAGAAGATCTATTCCTAATAGTCAGTGAATATATGGTTGGTAAAATTATAGAAAATAGTAAACATGAAAGTGCTCAGCAGTAAAAAATCCACAGTTTAAATATCAAACAACAGTTAAAAAAACAACTAAACCTCAAATAGGTAACCCTCTAGGATGTATTCACAACCATCCCCTCTGGTCATACCTAATAAGTACAAGCAACCCTCTGGGTAGTGCACTCGGCCTAACCCATCTGGTTCAGTCATAAGATTATTATAAGACTCTATAGGGAAGAGCTCACAGTCAATTCCCCTTATAGTCAAAGGTAAAGCAAGACTCTCTGAGGAAGCTCACGTAGTCAATTCCCCATATAGTCTAAGGTTGTCAAGGACTCTCTGAGGATGTTAAAATGGTCAATTAACATTATAGACTCAAGTTCTACAACTCTCTGAGGAAGCTCACTTGGTCAATTCCCCTGATATCCTAGGTAGTATAATTAAAACAAAGACTCTCTCAAGAATCACATGCGGTCAATCCCCTTATAGTCCAAAGCAATAAAGGACTCTCTAGGGAAGCTCACATGGTCAATTAACCTTATAGAAACAAGTGGTTCTAGGCTCACTGTGGATGCTCACTTGGTCAATATCCCATATAGCCAAAAGTGCTCGAAGACTCTCTGAGGAAGCTCACACAGTCAATTCCCCTTATAGTCTACTACACCAGGTTCTCGTGGCCCTATGTAGGTAAACAAGCATAGATATGTAATATGGCCAAGTAAACCTACAGACCTACTTGTCTAAACAGTCTACACCATAACAAGCATGTCAAAATACAAACTCTCCATCCAATAGAAACAGGCATGGAAAACATGCAAGGTATCCAAACTGGCTAAACAAGACCAAACATTCATAAAAAACATTCAACGAAAATAAATCCAAATCATATAAATCAATCATATTCATATCTAAATTACCTCTATAAAAGCATACATGTATGGAAGGAAAACAATTGGGGTAAATTGGTAAACATGCAATACCCCATCCAAGGGTATTGGGTAAATTCGCACATAATACTCAAAGACTTTGAATGGAAAGTCACAAACCACCTACCTCAGTGTTGTAGGAATGATATACATGAACCTCTACGCTTGAATCTCATTATAACATTGAATATTTACAAAAATATCTAAAAGTTTCATCCCACGTTATCTCATGAGAGAAGAGAAAACAGAAGATGATGCTCCGGGAGAAGATAGAACTCACCAATGTGATTCCAACGCAATCAACAGTGTTCAATTCAGAGGACAGATGGAGGCCCGAAGGTTCATCGAAGATCCATGACCATACGTGTTCTCTCAGTTGAACGGGACCTAAAAGAAGAGTCTTCTGGAAATTAGACATTACCATGGTGTGTTTAATGAAAAAAAGTACATGGCGTGTACATTTGATGTACACAGCGTGTACTCGCCTTTTCCGTACTCCGCTTTAAGCGGTCTCCAAGTCACTACCACACGGTCATGTGTGTGGATACTACACGCCCAGCACACGACCTCTTATAGCAAGGAAGTACATGGAGCGTACTCATAAAGTACATAGACTGTACTTAGAAAATTTCTAGAATTTCCTTTTTCCTCAAAAACAACCAAAAAAGGAAAACCATACCTGAAAAGAAGGTCCGAGTTCATACAATTGATATCTCCTTTGTTAAACCTTTCTGAGCATTTGATATCACCATTTCAAATGATTCTTTTCCTCATGACAAGAATAAGGGTATTACATAAGATATGTCAAAAAGGGGTATAATTATGATGAAATAAGTGACAGACAATGAAGATGTCTTATGAAATAGTTATTTATGTTTCCCAGTTTCTAAATACACTATTATTATATATTCTTATCATGGGTTTGTTATATTTTATAATGAGTATTCTTCAATTTTCATGTAATATCATTGTATGTAATGTATGGGTCCTTATATCACTTGTCTCGATCTTATATGCGATGAATATATTGAAAAATTGGTCTAATAGCATATTTTCCAAATGGCCAATTATTATAATTATGTAATGTAATATTGTTATAGTGGCCTAATGACCAATTGATCTAATGGACTAATCAAAAATTAGAGAATTGGTCTAATATCAAGTTGACCTAACAACCTAATTGGCCAATTAGCCTAATTGAATAATGAACTAATATCCTAATTTTCCAATTGTCCAAATTTCCCGATGTGTTGATTCAAAATGTGTTTTGACATTCCCATTATTCTTTTTGTTTTGGAAATAAAGATTACTTCTTGTTCTCCCTATATCTTGTTTTCTCTCCATAATCACATTTATTGTAATTATATATGTTGTTTTCTAATCAAAATCACATATATTTTAATCTTATGCTTTTTTCTCATCGTAATAGCATATATCTTAATTATATATGTTGTTTTCTTATCATAATCACAATTGATGTTTCTCATCATAATCACATATAATGTTTCTTATCGCAATCATATATGTTCTCTTATATCGTAATAAATTAATTTGTTTTACATCATAATTACTTATGTTTTTTTAATTCATAATCATATATGTTGTTTTACAATCGTAACCACATATGATGTTTTCATAATCATATACATCGTAACCAGGCATCGTTACCAGGTTATGTATTATATTCACATTTTTCATCGTAACGATGCATTGTAACCAGGTTATACATCATAATCATATTATGCATCGTGACCATGAACCGTATCCATTTTAGGCATTATAACCATGATATGAATCATAATCATGATATGCATCTTATCCATGTTAAGAATCATATCCATTTTATGTATCGTAACCTAGATATGCATCATAATCATGATATTCATTGTTACCCAGTTATGTATCGTACTCGTGCAATGCATCATACTCATATCTTACTCCAATACCAAATATATATTTTTCATTAAATTTCATCTTAATCATCCAATAATACTTCAATTATTATTGTTTTTTAACTAAAATGATGTTTCTGAGTTAGTTATATACTAATCAAAATGATGTTGTGTATTCTGTTTTTATGTCCATTATAATGTCAGGTGTCCAAGTCCCTCTGAATTTTTTGGATAAATATAACTATTAGAGGAAATGTGACCATTTGAACCTAAGGCCTATGAATAAGAGGTCATTTGAACCAGAGTGATTAGCTTTGTATCTTCCATGTTCTAGAGGGAGACTGTGTGACATATCTCATACATCGTGTGAAAATACATGAAGACAAAATATGTGAATGACTTGTTCTTAGTACTCGTATATCAATACGTTCATTGTTTTTCTTTGTGTAAATGATCATTGTGATTGTGATTGAGGGATTCTGGGGATAGAAAGATGGCGCTACTGATCGTTTTATCGAAGGCTTTCAGGTATTTGAAAGACAGAGGTTTCGATTACATTTTTAATCAAGGGCTTCCACAGATAGGAAGATAGATGTTCCGATCATCAAATCGAGGGACTACAAGGGTGGTGGTAAGATAAACCATATATCCTACGTGAAAGGACACCCTACTCTTTGGGATAAAATAATTATAATACCATTAATTCTTTATCATCCTTTTGTAACAGAAAGAGAATCATTTTGTTACCGATTTCTATTCATTTTCTTTTCTATTATAATTATTTTAGTTACTATAGATTCATTAGATATTTTTACAAAAGATTCTATACAATGTATGTCAGGATCATTTAAAATTTTTATACACTAAATATGGTAATAAATTCAAATATAATTGTTTTTGATTACTTGTAGAATCAAAACATATCATTTCATTTAGATCCCGAACCAGTTAGATTATTTGTATTGTTCATGAATTGTATTATTTTAATATTTCATAAACTAACATTATTCATAAGAAATTAAATACTGTATTTTTAAACCTTTAATTCACCCCTCTTGCACTGTGTATCTCATATACATTTACATCTATATTACAATTCCACAATTGGGATTAGAGTTTTTTTTCCACTCATTAGTTTTACTTTCATTGTTTTCTTCTATAAGATAGTTATATTTTTATTACAAACCCTTTGATTATATTTACCTACTGTACTAACATGTGGAGTGAAAAAGTGTTGTTTTATAAGATGTAATGAATGAATATTTGATCAATTTATAATCCTAACCCAATTACATCACCTAATTTTTATGGGAATGATTATGAGTATTAGAGAGGTATAATGATGTCTTTTGTTATTAATACTTGAGTATATAATTTTTTGATGGTCACTAATGATTACAAAAATTATAGAAAAAGAAGTCACATCCATCACCAACCAAGAGATACTAGAATATCAACTAAATTACAAGGTACACAATACTATGTTATGTTCTATGACCATGAATATTTATAGTCAGATATATTCTTATGAAGCAACTGACAGTATCTGGTTGAAACTACAAGTTACACACTTTGGAACATAAAAAGTAATATAAATATTAATATCCATTATCAAAGATGAATATCATGCTTTTGTTTTTCCATATTGATAATTGGTATGTGAAATAAAATAAAAAAATAATGACAATTGTCAATAATCTTATGTCTTTGTGAGAAACATGTATTGATGATGATGTTATTGTGGAAAAGAATATTGGTACAATTCCCAATGAGTGGGAATAAAAGAAGATAACTATTGATGAGAACATGAATGTTACTCAAATCACTTTTGATGATTGATTTTATACACACTTATAAAACAACAAAATAATGAAAAGATATGTAGATTTCAATAAGAAGAAGAATGGTAATGGAAGTGTCGCTTTTACTAATACATCAAAACCCCTGACAACAGAAAGGGTAACAAATTAAAAATCTATGGAAGATGTTGTTATATTCAAATCCTATAAATGTGGTCATTTAGAGAATTAATTATCTCATATTTCTTGAATAATGAACAAAATTGTGGAAAAGAATGATTTTTAGAACATATTAAAAAGAAAATATTGAATGGATAAGAATGACTTAGAGGTAGTTTATTATGAATGTTAAAGACCATGTAATATTAGATCATATTTTCAATTTCTTAAAAGAAAACACAGGAAGGATAAACATTCATAAAGATATAAAAAAATTTATTACAAGTCATATACTAGGAAGGTCTTAAAATAAAATGATACTTTGAGTAAATGTGGTGGTGATTCATCATATGAATCTTCTGAATATGAATATTATGCTCATAATAATACAGGACTTATAGCCAGACTACGTATTGAAAATCATATTCTCATGGATATGGTACACAATGCAGAATCTCTTATGAATGTATCTATAAATGACAATTACCCTAATGAGAAATATTCTGGCTCTTTGGATGAATAATTGTCCTTAGTAGAGTATAATTTACCTTCTTTTGAAGAAGTATCTAAATGTTCCAATCTACTAGAGAATTATAATTTCAATCTCCAGAAAAATCCTGATAAAAAATATTCAAGAATATCTATCCTTAAAAAAAGTATCATATCATTCAAATGACCTTGATTAGAAAACTCTTGAATTTGAAAAAATTAAAAAACATTATGGAAATAAATTATAATATGGATAAACACTATAAGGACTTTAGAAAACTTGTTTTTAAAAAAAGAGTTTTTGATTCAAAAAATAAGATGAAAACAATTTCTTGTGAGAATGAAAATATAGTCATTAGACTAAAATATAAAATCTATTCACTTATGAATTTTTTTTATAATTTCGCATTTATATGGAATTAATTTGGTAAAATGCATTTAAAAATTCATCCTCTAACGATTAGTTATGAAATTGGTTACACTAATTCAAAACCTATTTTTTGTCATAATTGTTTTGTTCCCCAAAGTGATCTAATTTGAAAAAAGTGTTAATGTGGCGGGCATTGGGAAATACATTTTTATCTTAATAAAAACCAATATTTATTATTTTATAATGCTCACATTGAAAAAAAAATGTAGATTCCTAATGTTCTTTTATCGGACATTTCCAGATCCAAATAGGGTTTGGTTCCAAAAAACAAGTTGTTTATTTTTCAGGAAAATAAAAATTTTACGAAAAACAAGAATATTTGGTACATGGATAGTGGATGTTCTCAAAATTTGACTATAAAAAATTATTTCTTTGAAAAGATCATTGAAATTAAAGGTGTAAGAGTGACCTTTAGAGATAATTCTCTAAGCAATATCATTGGTATGTGTAATATTTTTCTTTTAGGAAATTTTTTAATTTAAAACATTTAGTTTGTTAATGGTATTAAGAACAAACTTATAAGTATAAATAATTTATATGAAGAAGGTTACCTTGAGAATTTTAGAAATGATAAATTTTTAGTTCACTATTCCATGAATGAATTCATTCTCTCTTCCCATAGTCATTAGAATGTATACACACTTAACATAGAAGTCATTACGATCTAAGACGTACCTTACTTAAGTGCAATGGTAGAACAATATGGGTTATGGCATAAAAGTTTAGTAAACTGTAACCTTAGAATCCTTTCTAAAATCACAGAGAAAATTATTATTAGGTTTCTACTGGATCTCAGAATTGATTCATCAAATGTCTGTGATACTTATCTATATGTCAAGCAACATAAAAATATATTCAAATCAATTAATGAAGTTTTTACTTTTAAATAATTGGTGAACATGGATCTTTTTCATCCTACACAAATTAAAAGTATTGGAGGAAAATAATATATATTTTTTTAGTTATTGATTGATCCAGATTTATGTTGGTATATTTTATAGCAATGAAATCTGAAATATTTTCTATTTCCAAACTTTTAGAGCCCATGTTAAAAATGAGAAATAACTAAAATTTATAACCATTCAGTGT
The DNA here is from genome assembly GCA_963277665.1 of Viscum album. Taxonomy (NCBI): domain Eukaryota; kingdom Viridiplantae; phylum Streptophyta; class Magnoliopsida; order Santalales; family Viscaceae; genus Viscum; species Viscum album. The sequence goes on along the minus strand of OY728165.1, from coordinate 192,258,881 downwards.
GATCATGGTGGAGAATTTACAATTTTTGATTTTTAATCTTTTGATAGTAAGAAAGGTATTACTCAAAAAATTTCAGCTCCAAGAATCCCACATCAAAATGGTGTTGTTGAATGAAAAAATTTTAATCTTTAGAAAATGATAAGAACCATGTTGAGTGAATACTCAATTGCAAAGCATTATTGGGATGATGTTGAAGTTACTGTAGGTTATAATATAAAAAGAGTTCTAATTAGACCATTTCTTAATAAAACACCTTATGAATTATGTAATAGATGAAATCCAAAAGGTTTTTAATTCATTTTATTTGTATGAAATGTATTCATATTGTTACTAAAGATAACCTAAATAAATTTTCACCCAAATCTGATGAAGGATTCATTCTCTATTATTCCACTACTTCTATAGATTATATATTTTTTTTACAAAAACACTTATACTGTTTAGAAAACAGTGCATGTTAAATTTCATGAAACAAATCACTTTTTTACAAACCCCTACCTACATAAATAGAAGTGTTTTCCCAAAATTATTATCAACCATTGATTGAAAACACTTCTAAAACGGGAAATACTCAAGAACGTAATTGTAAAATATTTACCCCATAATACTTTCTTCATTATGTGGATGAACAGGTTTTACAAAACCCAAATCAATTGTTTCATAGGAATCATTCTAGTGATAATATTAGTGGTGATAAAAATAAACTCGTAAAGACTAGAAATTACATGAGAAATGAAATATAAAATATTTCTTTTTTATCACAATTTGAACCTTAATCATATAATGAGGCCTTAGGTGATAGTTATTGGATTAAATAAATGCAAGATGAACTAAATGAATTGGAAAAGAATAATGTCTTGAATATTGTTGAAAGTCCTATTGAAACAACTGTTATTGGTACAATATGTTTTTTCAGAAACAAATTTGATGAAAATTGAGTCATTGTAATAAATAAAGCATGAGATGTTTCTAAAGTATATAATCATCAAGAGGGAATAAACTATGATGAAACATATGATCTGGTATCTAGACATGAATATATTCGTATTATATTAGATTTGTAACCTTATTTAACTTCAAAAATTTTCAAATAGACATAAAATATGCTCCCCTCAATTGATTTTTTCTTGAAGAAGGTTTTATTATAACATCCTCTGTGTTTTGTAGACTCAAAACATCCTGATCATGTTTTTTAACATACCAATGATTTTTAAGGCCTTAAACAATTATCCTTGATCTTGTTATGATAATGTTATAGGATTTATTTTAGTAGATATATATTATCAAATAACTACATATCCAACTCATTTTTTTTAAATTGGAAAAATATATTTTGATTTTCCGAATCTATGTTGATGACATTATATTTGGACCGACTCAACGATCTCTAACTGATTTTTTTAAGAATCCCGTGAAATCTATGTTTGAAATGAGTATGATGGGTGAGTTAACATTATTTTTAGGTTTTCAAAATCTCTCAAAACCATAATGAACCTATATATCCCAATATAATTATATCAAATAATTACATAAAAACTGTGGATAGGGAAACAATAAAAGTATAACCACTCCAATCGATACCTCAAATAAACATGATCTTGATGAAGTTGGGAAACCAGTAGATCAAACATATTTTATTTGTATGATAATAAGTATATTATAATTAACAGCTAGTCATACATACATATTGTTTTCAATATGATTACGTGAAATATATCAATCTAATTGAATGAAATCTCATTTAAATGCAGTGAAAATAATTTTCCACTACTTAAAGGAAACAATGGATTTATGACTATTTTATTCTTCTGTAAAATGTTTTATTTTAAAAAGTATTTTAGTTGCTGAAATTGTTAACTGTAGAGTGTATAGAAATAGTACATCCATAACATGTCATTTCATGATAGATTCATTAGTTTCTTGGTCATGAAAAAAAAAGAATTTTGTATCACTTTCCACCACTGATGCTGAACATGTAGTAGCATGAAGTAATTTTTCTCATGTGTTGTGGATACAACCGACACCCACTAACTTGTCATAAATTTTTCCAAAACTCGAATAATATGTGATAATACTAATTCCATACAGCTTAGTAAAATACCTGAAAACCATTCACATTAAAAAAACATAGATATTTGGAACTATATTATAAGAGATCAAACAAAAAAGGAGATATTATTTTAAAATTAATCGGAATGAAAGTAAAACATTCTGATATTTTCACAAAACCATTATTGTCTAATAGATTTGAATACATTAAAACGGAACATTGAATGATAACTATAAAGTAATCATTTAAATATGTTTCTGGTTTAAACCATATCCATACATTACGTTACACAATCTTAAAGGGGTAGTATACATACATTTTATCAGTTTTACATTTTATCGGTTTCACATTTTATCAGTCTCGCATTTTATTAGTTTTACATTTTATTGGTTTAAAATTTTATCGATTTTATATTTTATTAGTTTTACATTTTACCATTTTTACATTTTACCAGTTTTACTTATTATGAGTTTCACTTTTTATAAGTTTACATTTTATCGAATTTATATTTTATCACTTTTACATTTTATTGGTTTTACATTTTATAAGTTTTACATTTTATTCATTTTACATTTTATCAGTTTCATTTTTATCAATTTCATGTTTATGGGTTTCATGTTTGTCAGTTTTGTGGTTATCAGTTTCATGTTTATCGGTTTCATGGTTTTCAGTTTCATGTGTTTTTAGTATTATAATATTTTTTCGATTTTAGAATTCTTATATCATATATTTTTCGATATTAAAATTTTGTTTGTGTTATTATAAAAAGAACTATTTGCTGAAATCAATTTATTTATCCTAATACTCTAACAGATACAACTTCTAAAACCATATTTTTTATTTATATTTAAAAATCTATGTATTTCAATTCATTCTCGTAACTCATTATCAGATTCATTCTAAATATGATTTTCATTTAAATAAAACCGAATGATTTCAAATAAATATTGAACCATTTGATATTTTATATCATATACTGGCCATCAAAATTATTTTTTAATGAAACCCTCTCTACCCATCCCACGTCAAATTTATCTAAATTAATCTAAATATCAGATGCTCTATAAATACCTAGTACAGATCGTGTAATGTCCCTGTTTCTGAAGCCACCCAGAGGCGCCCCATACCCGGTTGGTCACATGGACTCAAGCGCATTTCCCTAAATTCCAGAGGCTGCCGACTAGTAGTGAGGGCCTTGGGTGTGATATTGGGGAAACTATGCCCTCATTGGAAGAGAACACAGTGGAAGAAAAATAAACATGCAATAGTGGAAGTAGTAATAACCAACAATATAACAGCGGAATACTAAATCAAAAAACTGAAGCACATATGTATATATGAAATGATGCATGATTCATAACTAAGAAATCAGCCAACAAGTCACAATGATGGAAAACACTATAGTACCATAACAAGTACAAAAAATAATACTAAATAGCTCCTCAGCATCGCGAGCCAAAACTCGGTCTCATTCTCTCCTGCTCCATGCAATCAAGTTCCAGAAGTGGAAGGATGCTTGCCCTTGTCTATACCTGCATCAACATAGTCTTCTTGGGACCAAAAGAATGGCCCAGATAGGGTGTGAGATAAAATCCCAGTAGGCATTCACCGGAATATCTGTGCCTAACAGTCAGTGAGTATATGGTAGGTAAAAGTACAATAAGTAGTAAACAACAACAGCAAGCAGTAGGCAGTAAATAGTAAGCAGTAAACAGGATGATACATAGCAACAATGAATCCACAAAAAATCAACAGCAAGGAAACAAATATCTAATAAGACGGAAACCCTCTTGGGAGTACTCGCAGTCATCCCCTATGGTCCTATCCAAGAAGTACCACAACCCTATCCGGAGTGCACTCAACCTAAGCCCTCTGGAATGGTCATATGAATTTATGAGACTCTATGGGGAAGCTCACTCACTCAATTCCCCTTATATTCTAGGGTAGTCAGGTACTCTCTTGGGGAATATCATGCGGTCTAACCCTCTTATCCCCAAGGTCTAGAGACTCTCTGAGGAAGCTATCTCGGTCAATTCCTATTATAGCCTTAGGTATACCACAGACTCTCTGAGGAAGCTCACTCGGTCAGTCCCCCCTCTAGCCTGGGAAGGTTCTTAAAGAGATTCAAACAAGGTAAGACTCTCTAAGGAATCTCACTCGGTCTACCCTCCTATAGTCTATAAAATCCAAGAATCTTTGAGAGCTCACTCGGTCCATCCCCTCTGTATTCTGTAATATCTAAGACTCTCTAGGAAGCTCACTCGGTCCATCCCTTATAGTCTATTGCACCAGGTTCTCTCAACCCCATGCCAGTCAGTGCATAATAATGCTATAAATCCACAGTACACCTATATTGTAGAGACCCGAAAACTTGACATACATGGACATTACATTACTTTTGCGGAATACTTAATACATAAAAAAAACAGACAGACAAGGATTGTGATAGTTTAGTGTCTCTGGAAACTCGGAATATACTCTTCTAATCGTGGTGAAAGTTCTTCAACATCTCCCATAAAGATCTTCCCCTTTTGTTTTCATTCATAAAACCTTTATTTATATCCTGGGGAAAAGAAAACATATGAAGGGTGAGCTCAAATTCTCAGTAAGGGTAATCATGGATAATATAAAACAAATCATATATATTTGAACTTAAAAACATGAACATAATGTTTAGACATCAGAATCTTGGGCAATGACATAAAACATGGAAGTACATAAAGCATAGATCATAAAGGAACATTAATCATTAAAAACTATAATGGTAATAAAACATGTAATTATGGTATCCATTAAGCACATGTAATGATTTACATAGTATTCAAGGCATTGCTGCCAAGACCATCCTAGTGGGTAATGTCCCTTACTAAACCGGGTTTACATGCTGTTCAAGACCTGTATTATTGAACCAGATTTACTTGCATTTCCATCCATGTCTATCTCATGAGATATAAATATTTACCCAATTCATTGGAGGGAGATATAGGTCCCACCCATCTCATAATGAAATCATTCTTACTTGTGCGACAACATAAACATAAATCATTCATTGTGGCCCAAAGAATTAAAATGGGTCTCAAAAACATCATCCCATCATAACATAATCCATATAAAACAAATGGATATTATTTCATCATAAGAAAATAGAAACCATGTAAATCATAGAGACATTATACTTGAAACGTACACATATGAAATAATATCATCTTAGATGAAAAAATGGTTTTGATAAAACACTTGAAATGAATTCTTGAGGAAAATATCATTTCTTTTTCAAAATCAATTTCTTTTCACAAAACGTAATGAAATTTTAAAAGAAAGATATTTTTTTGAAAATAGTCATGAAATATTTTCGAGGATGATTCATGAAAATAAGGCTTTATAAAACCGTAAAAATCCTTTCATGCTGTATAAGTTAAAAAAACATTCTCCTCGTACTTTTGTCGGAAAAGTCAAAAAGTACCTCATAACGTAAACAAAATAAAGATTCCTTACAGACCATGTATTAAGAGACAAAATGGGTAAAAAGGACATTAAACATACATAAAAACAATTTTATAAAACATGGACTTGGATTATAACAATAACCCCAGAAAATACTTAAGAATAAACAATCTCTAATAAGAACAAGATTGGAAAGGTTATCCCTTAACTTAGGTCTTATATGCATCGTACGTATCCGGAACTCATTTATAATGATTTAAATAATGTCATTTACTTATTAAAGAATCATATTCATTGTTATGATATCATATATGGTTCACTTATGAGTTTATATTACCCGTTATTTTGTAAATCCCATGTTAAAGCAGTGTTTTGGGTAAAATCATCTTATTTAGCTTACATGTTTGGACTTGTTGTTCTTTATGTTATTATTACTTATATCATGATTTAATTACTTAAATAATGTAAATAATGATTTATATATCATATATATTCATTATATATCCAGCATATACATGTATTTATAATAGTACCTAACATAAGAAGGTAAGAAACGGAATGCACTGTTCATGGAAACGGAAAACCGTACGTACACATGAATGCTAATTTCATTTCTATTTATTATTTTAATGGAATTAAAACATAATTATACATAGGTATATTATAATTTTAGTATAATATCATATATAATATCATTAACTCTATCCTTTATACATCCCACATAAGGCATTAACGAATCACATCACTTTGAGGGGGCGGTAGTCTGCACTTCCTCAAATGAGATTATCGTATTTACCAACTATGGAAACTATAAAGGCATGATATAATTGGGAAGTAAAAAAGCATAAGGAAATCATAAAAATAATATATATCATATATATATACAGTTCCATCCTAATGGCCACCATGAGAGGCGATAGGAGAAAATCGAACAATCATTGTTTTGTGAGGCATTTGTTTGCCATCACAGAAATATTATGTTCTTCATCCATTAGATGGAAGTGTTTGTAAGTGTAGATATAATTAATATCCTATAAAAATCCTTGAATTTTTAGGATACTGGTGTTTTCACAAAATAATGTATTAAAAATATTTTAGGGGTTGGAGAAGTAGAATAAAAGAAAACAACTTTAGAGAAACGGTTAACTTTAATTTGGGTAACTTCTTTTGGATTGAACCAAAAAGACTTCTTGGAGTGTCTTTTGCCTACTGTAAGAATTCAAGGGAGAGTAGAGGGATGTAGGGAGATTAGTTGGGAAGATTTTGGACGATCCAAAAGTCTTGATAGGTGTGAGGAATTGCATAGAAGTGGTCTCCTTTTATAAGGGAGAGGATGGGCTCTTTAGGAAAGTGTGAAAATATTATTTTATTATAAACATATATTCGGTTTATAAAGGTCCCAAAATAATTAATGATGAAGATAAGATGACTCATGGTCTATATAAAATTATCCAATCATAATTGGACATGTTTTGGATAATATTTTAATCATTTTAATCTTATTTATTAAAATCATTTATTAATGGGGTAAATACTGCATCATTATTGTGTCATAAATAATTTAATTTATGTGATGTCTAAAAATTATAAAAAAATACCAACATGTAGGGAATAATTTTATCTTTATAATGAATATTTTCAGTTGAAATTATAATGTATATATACCCTTATAAAAATTAATTACTAATCTATTTTTGTTAATGCCAATTTTGTCATTACATTAAATTAATTAATCTAACGTGTCATTGTCTTTCATAAGTGGCTCCATGGGGTCCCAAAATCTACCTAAGGATGCCCATGGTCTGCCATTACTCATCCAATAAGGTTTGGCTAAATGTTAAGGTAATTTTGAATTATTATATTTTTCTTTTAACCTTGAATTACCCTATTTACTTTTAACCGTGGTAAATAAAAGTAAAAAGTTACTATTCACCAAAAATTATTTTTATCTAAATGAACCAAATTTTACTTCTTGATATTAAAATGTCTCTAGTATTTTTGAAATTCAACTCACATAAGTGGTAAAATTACGTTTTATGAACAATTGCAAAAGCTCCTAGGAGGTGGGTAAAAGATGGTGAAAAGTTCAATACAATTTTTTATAAATCTAAAATTATTATAAAATGATTCCAATGAATTTAATTGCACTTATATAAGTATTATGTATCTATTTTTACCTAAAATAATTTTAAATCAAATAAATGATTATTTAAATAAAAAGTCGGTTTTAACCAAAAACTCGGTGTTTTCACTATTCATCAAAAATTGATGTTTTTGAGAAAAATACCAAAAATTCAGCCTAATCTTTATTTGATATTCCAAATTCAAAAATAATGTCTATTTTTCCAAATTAAAATCATAGAAGTGGCATTAATTAATTTTAAAAGTAAAAATTGTTATCAAAATAAATAGCGTGTTTTTAAGAAATAATAACTATCAAAAGATCATCACTTGTTTATGTCCGGTTTCAAAGTGAAATTAATTCCAATGGCCAACATTGGATTAAATGGTAAAAATATATTCTAATAAAACTTTAAAACCATTTAAAAATATAATCTATCCATATAAATTATTGCGATGAAAAAAGTTGTTTTTAATTAAAATAAATCGTGTTTTTACTATTCATCAAAATATGAATGTTATCTGAATAATATGAAAATTTTATCCAAATTAAAATTTTCTATCCTGATTCCAAGAAAAAAAATTAATTTGTCAAATTGAACTTATAAACATGTCAAAAACTAGATTTAATGTGGGTGTTCCATCAAAAGGCGGAAAAACTGCATTTTTTGAAAAATACTTATTTTACCTGAAAAAATGATTTTGTTTTCATACCTCATTCTAGAAAATGTGTAATATTATTTATAATGTTATAAAATTTAAAATTCAGTTAATACTATTCATAATGGCTAGTTCATAATATTATTGTAATATATCGTTGTTTAGTAAAACACGGTATTGCGTACAGCACACGCTTTCGAGGAAGGTCGCGATTGCATGTAATGCAAGCCAAGTCGGGGTGGTGTGTAGTGAAAGACTCCTTTGTTGTTGCGTATAAAAAAATACAACCATATTTCATTTATACATTAAACAAAGTCTATACTTAATGTTGCGTAGAATAATTTCTACAAAACGAACTTGAAATTGGGTGTAACACGAGCCAAGAATAGTTTTTCATATACTACAAGCTAATAAGGTGTTGCGTATAGCACAAGATAATCCTGGAGAAGCGTACAACACAAGACATTAATGAAATTAAAAAGAATAATTCTAATAAAATCTCAGGTTGTTACATTCTACCCCCCTTAAAATGAATTTCTCCCTCAAAATTCGTCAGGGTTATAAATGGTTTATTACATGAGTGTTTCTTTCATAGAAACCCAAATCGTAATAGGGAATACTAAAACATATCTTTAAAAACAAAATTAGGAAATGTTACCGTTACCCAAATTAAATAATCACTGGGTTTTCACATTGGAGAACATAGGTGAAAATATGGATATGGAAGAAAAATCTAACCATCATGTTCTGATGGAGAGTGGTAGAGAACAGGGCTATGAAAATGCCAATAATCACAAAGCCATAGATTTGTGATGATATAATGTACCATCTAATTCATCAGATGTAAGAGTACTAGGACAAAAATGTTTGGCTTTCAATATACTTTCCCTAATGTTAATGAATTTTTGAACTAAAAGAAATTCTTACTTGATTTTGGTACAAGCTCATTGTTGTTCATGTCTTGAAAAATTTCCACTTCATCTCTTAAAGAAATGAAGTTAAATTTGTCATCCATGAAATGTTAGCGGATCATGGGATAGAATGATAGGTCATTCCTCATGTCTCAAACATAAGGTTAGGAAAGGTTATATACATACGTCCATCTATGGTGATATGATTCGTATATGGTTCCAAAAATGGATTTATACTTCAACTATCATACTGCTTAATAAAATAAAACTAATTTCTAGTATCCAGGGACTTCTTGTAGGCCCGTGGTAGGCGCTAAAGGCCTGTCGCACTTTGGTTGTTGGTTCGATTCCCACAGCCTTGTCTGACGCGACGGGTTGTCGCCCGTCCTACAGGTTGTCCTTTTCTAAAATTACATCGTTATGAAATTCCATCGATAATATATAAAACAGTTCTAGCCTTAAACAATACTAACTTATGTCCAGCATAATCTATTTCAAATCTTTAGGCTTATCCAAAATACTTCTGTCCAAGCTTATAGTATGAAGAAAACAATTACTAGAAATGTCATCTACTGAGCATGTGAATACCATTATTTATCCCTGATATATCTTTTTGATCACATTCCAATCATGTGAATACCTTAATCATGTATTCTCTTAAAAAAAGAATACCCATTGATCCTTAGTGAAAACATGAATGCTGTCAAAATTTAACGATTTCCACATACCAAAATCCCAAAAATTCATTATACTCAAACCATGAAATCACTTTGTCCTTATATAATTCATGATCTCATTAATACTATCATGCATTTCATTATCTCCTTAGCACTTCTTTATGCATATATTAGGTGATTTCCAAAAATAACTGAATACCCTTTCATGGTTACCGGTACCATTCATCATACACTTTTAAAACTCAAGGAAAGACAACAGTGTAACAATCCTTAGATGTCTCTTTATTCTATAGTACCATGAGATTACTTATACAACATTACTCTTGATAAACATGTAATCATTCCACTACCTTCTTAAACCATTGACTGAGATTCAACAATTCATTCATCTCACATATCATTTGTAGTCTCTTCATCATCATCCACATAAATACTACACATATGACCATGCTGATTCTCTTTATGAGATTTTCCCTTAGGGAATTGGTTTTCATAATTCCCGTACATTCCTCATTTAAAACACTTAACCATTTTTGATGTCTTAGAAATACCATTATCCTTATCCATGGTGTTAACAGAACCTTTTCCTTTACAATTACTAGATTTGTGTCCTTCTTTTCCACACCCAAAGCATCTTCCCGTTCCTTTGAATGATTATCCTTGATGCCTCTTCCCATATGACTTACATGAGGGAAATTGAACTTTCTTTCCTCTATGGTCATCATGAAACTCCATCTTTCTCTTATTAGCGGAGTTAGTAAACTTACCAAAGGTGAGATTATTGATCATATTTTGAGATTGCTGATTAGGAATAACAACGATGTTTCACCTTCCAAATCCCATTTCATTTTCTTGATCGTGAAGAATATCATTCCATTATCCATCATATTCTCTACTATCGTGAATCTTCCTCTTCCCAGCCATTTTCTAAAACCCAAAAAGAATTGTGTGAGAGGGAAAAATCCAGATTGGTAAATCAACATATAAAGGGGGAGTCACTTCAATATCTAACATCTTAGGTTTAATTCTAATATTGTTAGCATAATTCTAGGACTATAACCTATAATTATACTTAACCTTAGGGACATCCCTAGACATACCTTAGAAATATTTCTAGGGATTTCACTAATGTTTTTGAATCCTAGTTTCCAATGGTTAACTAAACCTTTCCTCTAATGCCAACTGTAGAGACCCAAAAACTTGACATACATGGACATTACATTACTTTTTCAGAACACTTAATACATAACAAAAAAAGACACATAATGACCGTAATAGTTTAGTGTCTTTGGAAACTTGGAATATAATCTTCTAATCGTGGTGAAAGATCTTCAAAATCTCCCATAAAGATCTTCCCCTTTTGTTTTTTTACCTAAAACCATTATTTATATCCTGGGGAAAAGAAAAATATAAAGGGTGAGCTCAAATGCTCAGTAAGGGTAATCATGGATAAAATAAAAAAAATCATATACATTTGAACTTAAAAACAAGAACATAATGTTTAAACATCAAAATCTTGGGCAATGACATAAAACATGGAAGTATATAAGGAATATATCATAAAGGAACATTAATCATGATAAAATAGAATGGGAATAAAACATGTAATTATGGAATCCATTAAGCACATGTAATGATTTCCATAGTAGCCAAGGCATTGCTGCCAATACCATCTTAGTGGACAAAGTCCCTTACTGAACCGGGTTTACTTGTCGTTCTAGCCATGTATTATAAAACCGAATTTACTTGCCATTCCATCCATGTCTATATCACGAGATATAAATCTTTACCCAATGCATTGGAGGGAGATATAGGTCCCACCCATCTCATAATGAAATCATTCTTTCTTGTGCCACAATATAAACATAAATCATTCAACATAATCCAAAGAATAAAAATGGGTCTCATAAACATCATCCTATTATAACATAATCCATATAAAACAAATGGATATCATTTCATCATAAGAAAAGTGAAACCATTTAAATCATAGAGGCATTATACTTGAAACATACACATATGAAATAATGTCATCTTTGATGGAAAACGGTTTTGATAAAACACTTGAAATAAATTTTTGAGCAAAATATCCTTTCTTCTCCAAAATCAATTTCTTTTCACAAAACGTCATGAAATTTTAAAAGAAAGAGATTTTTTTGAAAATTGTTATGAAATATTTTGGAGGATTCTTCATGAAAATAAGGATTTATAAAACCTTAAAAATCCTTTCATTCCATATAAGTAAAAAAACATTCTCCTCGTACTTTTGTTAGAAAAGTCAAAAAGTACTTCGTAACGTAAACTAAAGAAAGATTCCATAAATACCATGTAGTAATATACAAAATGGTTAAAAAGGACATTAAACATACATAAAAACACTTTTAGAAAACATGGACATGGATTATACCAATAACCCCAGAAAATACTTACGAATAAACAATCTCGGATAAGAACGAGATTGGAAAGGTTATCCCTTACCTTAGGTCTGATAAGTTTCGTACGTATCCGAACCTCCTGTATAATTTTTTAAATAATTTCATTGACTTATTACAGAATCATATTCATAGTTATGATATCATATATAGTTCACTTATGACTTTATATTACCCGTCCTTTTGTAAATCCCATGTTAAAGCAATGTTTTGGGTAAAATCATCTTATTTATTGTACGTGTTTGGACTTGTTGTTCTTGATGTTATTAATAATTATATAATTATTTACATCCTTCCAGAATGTAAATCATGATTTATATATCATATATATTCATTATATATCCCAAATATACATGTATTTATAATAGTACATAACATATGGAGGTAAGAAATGAAATGCACTGTTCATGGAGACGGTAAACCCTACGTACGCATGAACACTACTTTCATTTCTATTTATTATTTTAATGGAATTAAAACAAATTATACATAGTTATATTATAATTCCAGTATAATATCATATATAATTTCATTAACTCTATCCTTTTTACATCCCACATAAGGCATTAACGAATCACATCACTTTGAGGGGGCGGTAGTCCGCACTTCCTCAAATGAGATTATCGTATTTACCAACTATGGAATCCATAAAGGCTTGATATAATTGGGAATTATAGAAGCATAATGAAATCTTAAACATAATATATATCATATATATATATAGTTCCATCATAATATCCACCATGAGAGGCAGTAGGATAAAATTGTACAATCATCGTTTCGTGAGGCCTTTGTTTGCCATCACAGAAACATTATGTTCTTCATCCATTAGATGGAGGTGTGTGTAAGTTTAGTTCTAATACATCTCATAAAAAAATCCTATTATTTTGAGGATAATTTTTTTGTCACAAAAGAATGGATTAAAAAGAGTTTAGGGGTTGGAGATGTAGAATAAAAGAAAACAACTTAAGAGAAACTATTACCTTTAATTTGGATAACTTCCTTTGGATTGAACCAAACAAACTTCTGGGAGTTTCTTATTCCTAATGTAAGGCTTCAAGGGGGTGGAGAGGGTTGTAGGGAGCTTAGTTGGGCAGAGTTTGGACGAGCCAAAAGGCTTGAGAAGTGTGAGGAATTACATAGAAGTTGGCTCCTTTTATAAGGGAGTGGAGGGGCTCTTTAGGAAAGTGTGAGAATATTATTTTATTTTAAACATATATTCGGTTTCAAAAGGTCCCAAAATAATTAAATATGAATATAAGTTGACTCGTGGTAAATATTAAATTATCCAATCAGAATTGGACATGTTTGGATAATATTTTAATCATTATAATATTATTTGTTAAAATCATTTATTAATAAGGTAAATACTGCATCCTTATTGTGTCATAAATAATTTAATTTATTTGATGTCTAAAATTTTTAAAAAAATACCAACATGTATTAAATATTTTTAGCTTTAAAATAAATATTTATAGTCGAAAAGATAATATATATATCCCCTTATAAAAATTAATTACTAAAGGATTTTTGTTAATGACAATTTTGTCTTTACATTAAATTAATTAATCTAATGTGTCATTGTCTTTCATAAGTGGCTCCATGGGGTCCCAAAATATACCCAAGGATGCCCATGGTCGGCCATTACTCATCCAATATGGTTTGGACATTTTTTAAGGTAATTTTGAATTATTATAATATTCTTTTCGCCTTGAATTACCCTATTTACTTTTAACCGTGGTAAATAAAAATAAAAAGTTACCATTCAAAAAAATATTTATCTAATTGGACCACATTTTACTGCTTGATATTAACCGTGTCTCTCAGATTTTTGAAATTCAACTCACAGAAGTGGTAAAATTATGTTTTATGGAAAATTGCAAAAGCTCCTAGGTGGTGGGTAAAAGACGTTGAAAAGTTCAATACAATTTTTTATAAATCTAAAATTATTATGAAATGATTCCAATGAATTTAATTGACCATATATAAGTATTATGTATCTATTTTGACCTAAAATATATTTATATCAAATAAATGATTATTTAAATAAAATGTCGGTTATAGCAAAAAAATCAGTGTTTTCACTATTCATCAAAAATTGAAGTTTTTCAAAAAAACACAAAAAATTCAGCCTAAGGTATATTTGATATTCCAAATTACAAAATGATGTCTATTTTTTCAAATTAAAAACAAAGAAGTGGAATTAATAAATTTTAAAATTAATTCCCGTTATCAAAACAAATAGCATGTTTTTATAAAATGAGAACTATCAAAAGATCATCACTTGTTTATGTCTAATTTCAAAGTGAAATTAATTACAATGAACAACATTTGATTAAATGGTAAAAATATATTATAATTACACTTTAAAACCAATTAAAAAGATAATCTATCCTTATAAATTATTGTGATGAAAAAAGTTGTTTTTAATTAAAATATAGTGTGTTTTTACTATTCATCAAAATGTGAAAGTTATCCGAATAATATGAAAAATTTATCCAAATTCAATTTTTATATCCTGATTCCAAGGAAGAATTTTATTTTGTCAAATTTAACTTATAAACATGTCAAAAACTATATTTAATGTTGGTGCGCCATCAAAAGGCGGAAAAACTGTATTTTTTGAAAAATACTTATTTTACCCGAAAAACTGATTTTGTCTTCATATCTCATTCTAGAAAATGTGTAAGATGATTTATAATGTTATAAAATTTAAAATTCAGTTAATACTATTCATAACGGCTAGTTCATAATATTATAATAATATATCGTTGTTTAGTGAAACACGGTGTTGCATAATGCACACGTTATCGAGGAAGGTCATGATTGCATGTAATGCAATCCATGTCAGGGTGGCGTGTAGTGAAAGACTCCTTTGTTGTTGCATATAAAAAAATACAACCATATTTCATTTATACATTAAAAATGTCAATAATTAATGTTGCGTAGAATAATTTATACAAAACGAACTTCAAATTGTGTGTAACATGAGCCAAGAATAGTGTTGCGTATACTGCAATCTAATACGGTGTGGCGTATAACACAAGATAATCTTGGTGTAGCGTACAACACATGACATCAATGAAATTAAAAATAATAATTCTCATAAAATCTTGGGTTGTTACATTCTACCCCCCCCTTAAAATGAATTTCTCCCTCGAAATTCATCGGGGTTATAAATGGTTTATTACATGAGAGTTTCTTTCATAGAAACCCACATCGTAATAGGGAATACCAAAACATATCTTTAAAAACTAAAGTAGGAAACATTACGGTTACCCATGTTAACTAATCACTGGGTTTCCACATAGGAGAACATAGGTGAAAATATGGATATGGGAGAAAAATCTAACCATCATGTTCTAATGGAGAGTGGTAGAGAATAGGGCTATGAAAAAGCCAACAATCACACTACCATAGATTTGTGATGATCTTAGGTACCATCTGATTCATCAGATATAAGAGTACTAGGACAACATTTTTTGGCTTTCAAGATAATTTCCCTAATGTTGATGAATTTGTTAATTAAAAGAAATTATTACTTGATTTTGGTACAATCTCATTGTTCTTCATGTCTTGAACAATTTCTACTTCATCTCTTACAGAAATGAAGTTGAATTTGTATTCCATGAAATTGTTAGTAGATCATGCGATAGAATGATAGGTCATTCCATCTGTCTCAAACATAAGGTTAAAAAAGGTTATATACATAAGTCCATCTATGGTGATATTATTCATATATGGTTCCAAAAATGGATTTATACTTCAACTATCATATTGCTTAATAAAATAAAACTAATTTCTCCTAACTAGGGACTTCCTGTAGGCCAGTGGTAGTCGATAAAGGCATGTTGCACTTTTGTTGTGGGTTTGATTCCCACAGCCTTATCCGACATGACGGGTTGTCACCCATCCTGTAGTTTGTCCTTTTTCTAAAATTACAACATTATGACATTCCATCGATAATATAGAAAACTGTTCTGGCATTATACAATACTAACTTATGTCTAACATATTCCATTTCAAATATTTAGGCTTATCCAAAATACTTCTGTCCAAGCTTATAGTATAAGGAAAAAAATTACTAGAAATTTCATCTACAAAGCATGTGAATGGCATCATTTATCTCTGATATATCTTGTTGATCACATTCTAATCATGTGAATACCTTGATCATGTATTCTCTTGAAAAAACAATACCCATTGAACCTTAGTGAAAACATGAATGCTATCAAAAGTTAACTCTTTCCACATAGCAAAATCCCAGAAATTCATTATACTCAAACCATGATATCACATTGTCCTTATATAATTAATGAGCTCATTAATACTATCAAACATTTCATTATCTCCTTAACACTTCTTTATGCGCATATTAGGTGCTTTCCAAAAGTATCTGAATAAACTTTCATGGTTACCAGTACCATTCATCATACACTTTCAAAACATAAGGAAATACAACAGTGTAAAAATCCTTAGATGTCTCTTTATTCTATAGTACCATGAGATTACTTATACAACATTACTCTTGATAAACATGTAATCATTCCACTACCTTCTTAAACCATTGACCGAGCTTTAACAATTCCTTCATCTCACATATCATTTGTAGTCTCTTCATCATCATCCACATAAATACTTTCCATATGACCATACTGATTCTCTTTATGAGATTTTCCCTTAGGGAATTGGTTTGCATAATGCTCGTACATTCCAAATTTAAAGCACTTAACCATTGTTGATGTCTTAGCAATAACATTATCCTTGTTCATGGTGTTAACTAATCCTTTTCCAATACAATTACTAGATTTGTGTCCTTCTTTTCCACGCCCAAAGCATCTTCCAGTTCCAGTGAAACATTCTCCTTGATGCCTCTTCCCACATGACTTACATGAGGGAAATTGCACTTTCTTTCCTCTATGGTCATCATGAAACTCCATCTTTCTCTTATTAGCTGATTCAGGAAACTTAT
The DNA here is from genome assembly GCA_963277665.1 of Viscum album. Lineage (NCBI taxonomy): Eukaryota > Viridiplantae > Streptophyta > Magnoliopsida > Santalales > Viscaceae > Viscum > Viscum album. Next base: position 192,241,614 of record OY728165.1, on the reverse strand, counting down.
CAAAGCTGAGATTATTGATCATATTATGATATTGCTGATTAGGCATAATAATGATGTTTTACCTTACAAATCCCATTTCATTTTCTTGATCATGAAGAATATCATTCCATTTTCCTTCATATTCTCCATTATCGTGAATCTTCTTATTTCCAGCCATTTTCTAAAACCCAAAAAGAATAGTGTGAGAGGGAAAAATCTTGACAGGTAAAACAAAATAATAAAGGGGGAGTAACTTGAATATCTAACATATTAGGTTTAATTATAAGATCATTACCGTAATTCTAGGACTATAACCTATAATTATACTTAACATTAGGGACATTCCTAGACATACCTTAGAAATATTTCTAGGGATCTCACTAAAGTTTTCACATCCTAGTTTCCAAAGTTTAACTAAACCTTTCCTCTGATACCAACTGTAGAGACCCGAGAAATTGACGTACATGGACATTACATTACTTTTTCAGAATACTTAATACATAACAAAAATAGACACACAATGACCTTAATAGTTTAGTTTCTTTGGAAACTCGGAATATAATCTTCTAATCGTGGGGAAAGATCTTCAACATCTCCCATAAATATCTTCCCATTTTGTTTTCTTAACTAAAACATTTCATTATATCCTGGGGAAAAGAAAACATATAAAGGGGGAGCTCAAATTCTCAATAAGGGTAATAATGGATAAAATAAAACAAATCATATACATTTGAACTTAAAAACATGAACATAATGTTTAAACATCAAAATCTTGGGCAATGACATAAAACATGGCAGTACATAAGGCATAGATCATAAAGGAACATTTATCATGATAAACTAGAAAGGGAATAAAACATGTAATTATGGAATCCAATAGTAACATGTAATGATTTCCATTGTATCCAAGGAATTTCTACGAAGACCATCATAGTGGACAAAGTCCCTTACTGAACCGGGTTTACTTTCCGTTCCAGCCCTGTATTACTGAACCGGATTTACATTCTGTTCCATCCTTGTCTATCTCATGAGATATAAATCATTACCTAATGCATTGGATGGAGATATAGGTTCCACCCATCTTATAATGAAATCATTATTACTTGTGCCACAACATAAACATAAATCATTCATCATAACCCAAAGAATAAAAATGGGTCTCATAAACATCATCCCATCATAACATAATCCATATAAAAAATGGATATCATTTCATCATAAGAAAAGTGAAAACATGTAAATCATAGAGACATTATACTTGAAACATACACATATGAAATAATGTCATCTTATATGGAAAAATGGTTTTGATAAAACACTTGAAATGAATTCTTGAGGAGAATATCATTTCTTCTTCAAAATCAATTTCTATTCACAAAACATCATGCAATTTTAAAATAAAGAGATTTTTTTTAAAAAAGTCATGAAATATTTTGGAGGATGATTCATGAAAATAAGGCTTTATAAAACCATAAAAATCCTTTCATACCATATAAGTTAAAAAAACATTCTCCTCGTACGTTTTTCGGAAAAGTCAAAAAGTACCTCGTAACGTAAACAAATGAAAAATTACTTACATACCATGTAGTAAAAAAAATGGGTAAAAAGGAATTTAAACATACATAAAAACTGTTTTATAAAACATGGACTTGGATGATAACAACAACCCCAGCAAATACTTACAAATAAACAATCTCGGATACGAACGAGATTGGAAAGGTTATCCCTTACCTTAGGTCTGATATGCTTCGTACGTATCCAAACCTCCTGTATAATGATTTAAATAATTTCATTGAATTATTATAGAATCATATTAATTTTTATCATATAATATATGGTTCACTTATGACTTTATATTACCAGTTCTTTTGTAAACCCCATGTTAAAGCAATGTTTTGGGTAAAATCATCTTATTTATCGTATGTGTTTGGACTTGTTGTTCTTGATGTTATTATTACTTATATCATGATTTACTTACCTCCAGAATGTAAATCATGATTTATATATCATATATATTCATTATATATCCATCATATACATGTATTTATAATAGTACATAGCATATGGAGGTAAGAAATGAAATGACCATTCATGGAGATGGTAAACCGTACGTACGCATGAACGCTACTTTCATTTCTATTTATTATTTTAATGGAATTAAAACATAATGATACATAGGTATATTATAATCCTAGTATAATACCATATATAATATCATTAACTCCATCCTTTATACATCCCACATATGGCATTAACGAATCACATCACATTGAGGGGGTGGTAGTCCGCACTTCCTCAAATGAGATTATCATATTTACCAACTATAGAAACCATAAAGGCTTGATATAATTGGGAAGTAAAGAAGCATAAAGAAATCATAATCATAATATATATAGTATATATATACAGTGCCATCATAATGGCCACCATGAGAGGCGGTAGGAGAAAATCGAACAATCATTGTTTCGTGAGGTGTTTGTTTGCCATCACAGAAACATTATGTTCTTCATCCATTATATGGAGGTGTGTGTAAGTGTAGTTCTAATCCTTCTCATAAAAACATCCTTGTATTTGGAGGATACTGAAGTTTTCACAAAATAATGGTTTAAAATGAGTCTAGGGGTTGGAGAAGTAGAATAAAAGAAAACAACTTAAGAGAAACTATTACCTTTAATTTGGGTAACTTCCTTTGGATTGAACCAAAAGGACTTCTTAGAGTGTCGTCTAACTAATGTAATGCTTCAAGAGGAAGGAGAGGGATGTAGGGAGCTTAGTTGGGTAGGGTTTGGACGAGCCAAAAGGCTTGATAGGTGTGAGGTATTTCATAGAAGTGGTCTCCTTTTATAAGGGAGTGGAGGGGCTCTTTAGGAAAGTGTAAAAATATTATTTTATTATAAACTTATCTTCGGTTTCAAAAGGTCCCAAAATAATTAAAGATGAATATAAGATGACTCATAGTCGAAATAAAATTATCCAATCTTAATTGGACATGTTTTAGATAATATTTTAATCATTATAATCTTATTTATTAAAATCATTTATTAATGAGGTAAATACTACATAATTACTGTGTCATAAATAATTTAATTTATATAATATCTAATTTTTTTAAAAAAAATACCAACATATAGAAAATATTTTTATCTTTCCAATAAATATTTATAGCCAAAAATATAATTTATATAGCCCCTTATAAAAATTAATTACTAAAGGATTTTTGTTAATGCCAATTTTGTCTTTACATTAAATTTATTAATCTAATGTGTCATTTTCCTTCATAAGTGGCTCCGTGGGGTACCGAAATCGACCCAAGGATGACCATGGTCGTTCATTACTCATCCAATAAGGTTTGGACAAGTGTTAAGGTAATTTTTAGTTATTATAATATTCTTTTAACCTTGAATTGCCCTATTTACTTATAACCGTGGTAAATAAAAGAAAAAAGTTACTATTCACCGAAAATTATTTTATCTAATTGAACCACATTTTACTCCTTGATATTAACTGTGTCTCTAGGATTTTTGAAATTCAACTCATAGAAGCGGTAAAATTACGTTTTATGAACAATTGCAAAAGCTCCTAGGTGGTGGGTAAAAGATGGTGAAAAGTTCAATACAATTTTTTAAAAATCTAAAATTTTTATAAAATGATTCCAATGAATTTCATTGAACTTATATAATTATTATGTATCTATTTGACCTAAATTAAATTTAAATCAAATAAATGATTATTTAAATAAAAAGTCGGTTTTAACCAAAAACTCAGTGTTTTCACTATTTATCAAAAATTGCAGTTTTTCAGAAAAAATAACAAAAATTCAGCCTAAGCTTTATTTGGTATTCTGAATTCAAAAATGATGTCTATATTTCCAAATTCAAAACATAGAAGTGGCATTAAATAAATTTAAAATTAATTCCCGTTATCAAAACAAATAGCTTGTTTTTAAGAAATAATAACTATCAAAAGATCATCACTTGTTTTTGTCCAATTTCAAAGTGGAATTAATTCCAATGACCAACATTTAATTAAATTGTAAAAATTTATTCTAATTACACTTTAAAACCAATTAAAAAGATAATTTCTCCATATAAATTATTGCGATGAAAAAGGTTATTTTTAATTAAAATATAGCGTGTTTTTACTATTCATCAAAATATGAATGTTTTCTGAATAATATGAAAAATTTATCCAAATTAAATTTTTATACCATGATTCCAAGGAAGAATTTTATTTTTTCAAATTGAACTTATAAAAATGTCAAAAAATATATTTAATGTGGGTGCGCTATCAAAAGGCGGCAAAACAACATTTTTTGAAAAATACTTATTTTACCCGAAAAACTGATTTTGTTTTCATACCTCATTCTAGAAAATGTGTAAGATGATTTATAATGTTATAAAATTTAAAATTCAGTTACTACTATTCATAATGGCTAGTTCATAATATTATAATAATATATCGTTATTTAGTGAAACATGGTATTCCGTACTGCACACGCTATCGAGGAAGGTTGCGATTGCGTGTAATGCAAGCCAAGTCAGGGTGGCGTGTAGTGCAAGAATCCTCTGTTGTTGAGTATAAAAAAATACAACCATATTTATTTTATACATTAAACAAAGACTATACTTAATGTTTCATAGAATAATTTCTAAAAAACAAACTTGAAAATGTGTGTAACACGAGCCAAGAATAGTGTTGCGTATATTGCAAGCTAATACAGTGTTGCGTATAGCACAAGATATTCTTTGTTTAGCATACAACATAAGACATCAATGAAATTAAAAAGAATAATTCTCATAAAATCTTGGGTTGTTACATATAATGCTACTTGGCTAACCAAAGTACACCTATACAGCTACTTAGCTAAACAGTCTACAAGGCAACAAGCATGTCATTAGTTTTACTTTAACCTATAACCACGAGGCATGAAAACAGGTATAACAGCCAAAGGAAAACAATACCCAAGGGTCGTAAACAGAACAAAGTAAGGGAAACAACATCCAAGAACAACAATTTATCCTCTAACATGGTCAACTTACCTCTACACAAGCATACAATAAAGGTAGGAAAACAACAAGGGCAAAAAGGTAAACACGCAATACCCCGTTCATGGGTATCAGTGGATATTCGCCCATAAAACTCAGAGACTTTGAATGGTAAGGCACAAAACACATACCTCGGTCCTAGGAGATCGATATACTTGAACCACGACGACTAATTCTCCCTAGAACGTCGTAGATCTGAGGAAACGCACAAAACGTTCTACCTTAGATAACTTAAGAAGGAGGAAGAATTGGAAAAAAAGGCTCAAGAAGAAAGGAGAACTCACCGCTGCACTTCCAATGCAATCGACCGTGCTCGAATCAGAGAACGGACGGAGAGGCGGGAGCTCGGGGAAGATCCGATCGTACGGGTCACTCTCGAACGAATGAGATCTAGAAGAAGATGATTATGGCGATTAAGAGCGACCCTGGTACGTTTAGTGAAAAAAATGAAAAGTACACGACATGTGTTTTTAAAGGACACGGCGTGTAGTGGGTTTTTCCATACTCCGCCAAAATCGGCCTCCATGTCCCCCCTATACACAGTGTGTGTGGCCCAGGCATGGCTAGTACACGGCTTCGAGCCGGAGAAGAGTACACGGTGTGTACTCAGAAAGTACACGGCGTGTACTTCGAAATTTTCCAGAAACTCCATTTTTCTTAAAAACTCCAGAAAAAGGAAAATCGTACCTGAAACGAAGATCCGAGTTCTTACAAACTTCCCCCCTTAAAGAAATTCATCCCTGAATTTCCCTAGGTGGGTGTAAAAGAAGGATCCTCGAACAGCTTCGGCCACTACGGTCGAACCTCAGCCTCCCTCTCCCAAGTCTCATCCTATACTTGCCTGTGCTGCCACAACAATCGTACTAGAGGAACAGAACAGCCTTGAAGAACCTTTGTATTGTGATCGACAATCTGGATAGGATGCTCTTCAAACGATGCATCTGCTTCGAGCTCAACCTCCTCGGGCTGAAAGACATGAGACAAGTCTGAAAAGTAATGTCAGAGCTGAGAGACGTGGAAGACGTCGTGCATAGCCCGATACCTCTAAGGTAGCTGCAACAGATAGGCGATCGACCCAACTCTCTCCAAAACCTCAAACAGCCCGACGTACCGTGGTGAAAGCTTACCCAGTCTCCGAATCTTCTTGTGTCCCAACCACGGTGTGACACGCAGGAAGACCTGATCTATGACCTCAAACTCCAGAGGTCGCCTCCGATGATCAGCATAAGACTTATTTCGAGACTATGATGTAGCCATCCTCTTCCGAATCAACTCTATCTGCTCCGAAGTATCCTAAACAAGACAAGGTCCCAACAAAGCTGCCTCTCCTATCTCCAGCCAGCATAAGGGTGATCGGTATGACCTACCGTACAAAGCCTCATATGGTGCCATCTGAATGGTCGCCTAAAAATTGTTGTTGTAGGCGAACCCCACAAGATGTATATGCTACTCCCAAGAACCACCAATGTCTAGAATGCAAGCTCGGAGCATATCCTCAAGCACCTAGATCATGCGCTCGGACTGGCCATCAGTCTGGGTATGGAATTCTGTACTCAAAAGTACCTCTGTACCCAAAGCCTTATAAAGTTCCTACCAGAACTGAGAGGTAAAGCGCACATCCTTGTTTGAAAAAATAGAGTGTGTAACTCCATGTTGACAAACAATCTGTCGGATATACAGTCATCCCAGATCATCAACACTGAAGGTTTCCTTGATCGGCAAGAAGATTCCAACCTTCTTAAACCTGTCGATGACAACCCAAATAGTATCACTTCCCCGAGGTGACCTCGGTAACTCGGTCACGAATTCCATTGCGACATCGTTCCACTTCCACTCCGGAATGAATGACTGCTATAAAAGCCCTGCTAGTCGCTGATGCTCTGCTTTCACCTGCTAGTAAGTAGAACATTTAATGACAAAACCAGCAACATCTCTCTTCATACCTGGCCACCAGTACTAGTGATGAAGATCCTGATACATCTTGGTGACGGCAGGATGAACTTCCCAAACTGAGGAATGAAAATCCCGCATCAGCTCCTCGCGTATGTCTGATGGAACCCATACGCATCCTTGGAAACACAAGATCTCATCCTCGACTACTGTCCATCCAGGAAGAGGGTCCCCTCCTAACACATTCTTCCATAGGACCAAGTCCTCTGAGTCTAATAGTTTCTTCATTCATATCTGATCAAGAAGTGTAGAGGTAATAGCCACAAATGAAAGAAAGGTTTGTCCCTGCATGTCATCCACCTCCAGATGCATCTCAGAGAACAGAGCCATAAGCTTCCACTCATCGCTGGCCTCCTGAAATGGCTGGATCTGAGTTCTCCTACTCAAAGCATCAGCCACTGCATTTCCCTTTCCTGGTGTATAGGAAAGCTCGAAGTCAAAGGACTAAAGATACTCGACCCACCTACGTTGTCCCAGATTCAGATCACGCTGAGTGAAGATATACTTGAGAATCTTGTGGTCAGTAAAAACCACAATGTTCTCTCCCATAAGATAGTGTCTCCAGCAGCATAAGACATAAAAAATAACTTCCTACTCCAAATTGTGAGTAGGGTAATTCCTCTCGTGTGGCCTCAACTGACGAGACCCATACGCAACAACTCCATCTCCGTACATGAGCACAACACCCAGCCCGATACCATAAGCATCATAGTAAATAGTGTATCCCTTGCCCGACTCTGGAAAGACTAGTATCGGGGCTAATGTCAACCTCCCTTTCATCCCCTGAAAGGCGGACATTCAAGAATCTGACCATAAAAACTTCACCCCCTTCTTGTTCAGACCTGTCAACGGGCATTATAAGCGCGAGAAGTCTTGAATGAAGCGTCTGTAGTACCCGGCCTGCCCTAGGAAACTCCTCACCTCAAAGATGTTCTTCGACTGCTCCCAAGAAACTACAACTCTCACTTTCTCTGGGTCTACTAACACTCATGTCTCCAAGATAACATGACCCAAGAAGTTAATCTAATCCATACAAAAGTGTAACTTCGAGTTTTTATCATACAACCACTGCTCTCTCAGTGTACTCAGAACGATATCAAGATATGTGGCATGGTCGTGTCGATTTTTAGAGTACACCAAGATATCTTCCATGAAGACCACAACAAAGGAGTCCAAGTACGGATGGAAAACTCGGTTCATCAGTGCCATGAATATTGTAGGTGTGTTAGTAAGACCGAACGACATGACTATTTACTTGAAAAGACCATACCTGCTCCTAAAACCTGTAAGAGGTATATCAGATGGTCTAATGCGCAACTGATGATAACCGGACATTAAGTCGATCTTCGAGAACACCTGGGCTCCTCGAAGATGATCAAAGAGATTGTCGATCCTCGGAAAGGGATATTAGTTCTTGACTGTCAACTGGTTCAGCTTCCGATAATCCACACAAAGCCGAAGGGTACCGTCTTCCTTCTTCGCAAACAGGATAGGTGAACCCCATGGAGAAGTACTGGGTCAGATGAAACCCTTTGCCCACAACTCCTCCAACTGCTTCTTGAGCTCCTGCAACTCAGGGGTAGCCATCCTAAAATGAGGAATGGACACTGGTACGACTCCTAGCATGATCTCAATCGAGAATTATACCTCATGCTCCGGAGGTAAACCTGAAAAGTCCTCTGGAAAGACATCCCTGAAACGATCCATCACTGGAGGAAAGTCTAACTGTAAAGTTCCTTGGTAATCTAGATAATTACTAGCAATCTGGTCCATCACTTCCCCTAGCCCATGATGCTCTGGTCTAGCTCTACCCGCCTGGACATCCCACTCATCTATTGGAAGGAAGGATCCTCCCTCTGGTGATATGAATCTCACCCTGCGGTGATAGAAATCAACGACTACCTGGAAGGGAACCAACCAGTCTATAACGAGGATGACATCGTAGACCATCATCTCTAATACATAGAGGTCCCATAAGAAATTACACCCTGCAACCTCGAGATGAAACTCTCTGCACTAACGTACACTAGATGTCTTCATTCCCAACGGTGTGTCAAGAGTCAACAAGTTGGTAGAAGAAAATATACAGAGCACAAGGATCTCCACTACCGCAACATAGATAAATCTATTGGAATAACCAGTATCAAAAAGAACATAAGATAAAACTGAGGCTACTAGGATCATACCTCGAGCTGTAGAAGGGTCAGGATCCTGCTCCTGATATGTCTGCTCCACGGTGAAAGACTGGCCTGCACCGTGGCCCTGCGCCCCTGGCTGACCGCTCAGAGCTGATCCACTCTGCTGTTGCTGATGACTTGGTGACTGACCACCACGGCCACGACCTCCACCTCAGCCTGAATGTCCAGAAGAACTCCAGTTCCCTGATTGGTGGGAAACTTGTGAAGCATCTCCAGAATTCGGGGTCATAGAGGAACCCCTATCACCAGGTGAAGGTGACATGATGTGACAGAAACGCTGAAGATGGACCCTCTTGCCGCAAGACCGACACTCCATCGGATCTCTCTGGTACTGAGGCCTAGTATTCCCACTCCTACCGTACTGGTAGCATACAACATGGATGCCAGAAAACGCATCCCGCGAACCTTGATCTCCTCGAGAAGACTCTCTGTGACGCTTCCTACTGTCCGTATGAGGAACACCGGCTCTGGATGACGATCCACCCTGGATCACTACTCCAGAATCCCTCAAATTGCGCTCAATGATCAGTGCCTAGTTGACGATAGAAGATATCGAAGTCTACTAGAAGATATTCACCTAGGAATGGATCTCCTACCTGAGCCCATCCTCAAACATCCTAGAAAGGAACAACTCATCACCTGCTGGGATCAGTGTGAAACACTGCAGCTCAATGAATCAAGACGAGTAATCCATAATAGAAAGAGTACCCTACTGCAGACTCATAAACTCCGAGGCTCAATTGTCCCTCAGGGTCTCCGGATAGAATTAGTCATAAAGGTGCATCGAAACTCGTCCCAAGACATATCTTGCTGACGCCCTAACCGTGAGATCACCTCCCACCACCTCTTGTCGGTGTCCCGGAGCATATAAGTATCCATCATTACCCTTTTCTCCAGAGGGATATCTAGGTGATCAAATATGGTCAGTGTGGCCCTTATCCACGATTCTACAGCTTAGGGTCCTCCATCCTCTGAAAAAGTAGGAGGATTCTGCTACTGGAAAACTTGCATAAACTCAGCCATCGACGGGGCAGGAGGCAGCGCTCCCTGGAAGGTCTGCATCATCCTCAGGAAGTCTTCCCTGAACTGCCCCTCAGTGCCTGGAATGGTTATGACGGTCAGTTCCAAGGCTGGATCGACTGGAGGATCGGTAGGAAGTCCCTGATCAGCTATATCTGGCGTCTGATCATATCCTGACGACAAACGTACAACCAGAGGACGTCTCGAAGGCATAGCTCTCAAAGATCAAAAGTACACCTTAGATCCAAAAAACAAGGAATGAGAACACAAAAGTGAAAAATAGGAACAGGGGAAGAAAAAACACAAGTTTACAAAACATGACTACATGGTGTGTATAAAAACTACATGACATGTCTTCTTACGCCACTAACATGGGTGTGTACCCCTTCCCTACAGGTCATGTAACACCTCAAACTACACGACGTGTTGACCCAACACATGACGTGTAATTGAAAACTATTACCCTACCTTAGTCTCCTTACATGGCTAACTCACACGGTTCAAACTAACCTCAGACAACACGACATGTTCCCTCGGGACACGTTGTGTACTAGTCACTGACCTGGTGGCCCGTGTTGTTAGTTACATGGCCGTCTACATGGCTGTCCCATACACGGCAAGTTACGATCAAACACGGCGTGTATAGGAGAAGGTGACACCATCCCATGTTGTTCGTGACACAGCCGGGTACCTGGATAAGACTACATGATGTGTTCCAAAAGCAACACGGCGAGTCTTAGACAAGGTCGCGCCGGCCCGTGTTGTTCGTGACACGACCGGGTACTCAGACAGCACTACATGGAATGTTCCCTTACAACACGACGTGTTCTTCTCGAGTTTCCCCGACCCGTGTTGTTAGTGACATAGCCGAGTACCTGGCTCTACACTACACGACGTGTACAGACCGTACACGGCGTGATCCTAATGTTACTTTGATAACATCGTGTTCCTACACACACAGTCAGTTACACGGCCTAAAAACTACACGACGTGTAACCAGAAAGTACACGCTGTGTATTCTGGGTTTTTCTGGGTAGTAGTTCAAAAACCGCACAGAAGCCCAAAAACACAGAAAACAAGGCAAAGAGGTTCCAAATTCCGATCTGTGATGGCCCATACTCCCCGCGAATCAAAGCTTGGCATCCCCTACAGTCATGTACAAGAGAAAACAAGATCATGATCCACCAATTTATAATTCAAGAGCGCCCAAAACACCTCAAGAATCAAAATTTGCCATTCATTTAAACTAGGTACAATAAAAAAATTCTCTAACAAGTAGCAGAGATTCTATCAAGCATATATCACAACAACATGCATAATCTACACAACGTCTATCACAACAGCATGAAATCACTAATTCACCCTAAATAACATGAAAAGAATGCATGGAATGTGATTTCGACAAGTGCCTATATAATTCATGAGATGGAATACCCTCATCTCATCGGGTTGCGACAGAAATAGTACCGTAATACCAAAACAATAATAGTAAAAGGCATGTGAATCACTCTAGGTGAAATCGTATGAACCGTAAAATCATAAATCTAGAAAACTACAATAAAAAAGGTAGTATGGATTTTCCCTGTACTCGGGTTAGCTACTCCCAGGCATAGATTATTACCAAGTACCGAATCCATCCTATCCATGGCTAAAGTCTCCAAATAGAAAATAAAGAGAAAAGAATCCCACTGATACCACTTTCTAACATCCCGGTTCCAGAAGCCACCTAGAGGCGCCCCGTACCCAGTTGGTCACATGCCCTCAATGGCATTTCCACAAATTCCAGAGGCTGTCGACTAGAAGCGAGGGCCATGGGTGTGATAGTGGAGAAACTATGCACTCATTGGTAGAGGACACAATGGAAGAAAAATAAACATGCAATAGCCTAAGCAGTAATAACCAACAATATAATAGTGGGAGACTAAATCAACAAACTGGAGCACATATGTATATATGAAATGATGCATGATTCATAACTAGTAAAGTATCCAACAAGTCACAATGCTGGAAAACACTACAGTACCAAAACAAGTAGAAAGAATAAAAGTAAACAACAACTCAGCATCGCGATACAAAACTCGGTTCCATGCTCTCCTTCTCCAAGAAATCAATTTACAGAAGTCGAAGGGTGCTTTCCCTTGTCTGTACCTGCAAAAACATAGTCTGATTGGGCCCAAAAGCATGGCCCAAACAGGGTGTGAGATAAAATCCCAGTAGGTATTCACCCGAATATTTGTTCCTAACAGTCAGTGAGTATATGGTAGGTAAAAGTACAATAAGACGTAAACAGTAACAACACGCAGCATGCAGTAAACAGTAAGCAGTAAACAGGATGATACATAACAACAATCAATCCACAAAAAATCAACAGTAGTGAAACAAACAACTAATATTCCGGAAACCCTCTAGGAAGTACTCACAGCCATCCCCTCTGGTCCTATCCAAGAAGTACCACAACCCTCTAGGCAATGCCCTTAGCCTAACCCCTCTGGCTAGGTCATACAAATTTATGTGACAATTTGGGGAAGCTCACTCGGTCAATTATACTTATAGTCTAGGGTTGTCAGGGACTCTCTTGAGGATGATCACACAGTCTAACCCTCTTAGCCCCAAGGTCTAGAGACTCTCTGAGGATGCTATCTCAGTCAATTCCTCTTATAGCCTCAGGTATACCACAGACTCTCCGAGTAAGCTCACTCGGTCAGTTCCCCCTCTAGCCTGAGAAGGTTCTCAAAGAGATTCACACAAGGTAAGACTCTCTGAGGAAGCTCATTTGGTCTACCCTCCTGTAGTCTATAAAATCCAAGACTCTCTGGGAGCTCACTAGGTCCATTACCTCTATAGTATATAATATATATGACTCTCTTGGAAGCTCACTCGGTCCATCCTTTAGTCTATAGCACCAGGTTCTCTCAACCCCATGCCAGTAAGTGCATAATAATGCTATAAGGCCAAAGTACACCTATAGAGCTACTTGGATAACCAATGTACACCTATAGAGCTACTTAGCTAAACATTCAATAAGGTAACAAGCATGTCATGAGTTTCACTTCAACCTATAATCGCGAGGCATGAAAAAAGGTATACCAGCCAAAGGACAGCGAGACCCAAAGGTTGTAAATAGATCAAAGCAAGGGAAAAAAAATCCAAGAAAAAAAATTATCATCTAACATGGTCAATTTATCTCTACAAAAGAATACAAGAAAGGAAGGAAAACAAAAAGGGGAAAAAGGTCAACACGCAATACCCCGTTCACGGGTATCGGTGGAAATTCGCACATAAAACTCAGAGACTTTGAATGGTAAGACACAAACCACCAACCTTGATTCTAGGAGATAAATACACTTGAACCACAATGGATAATTCTCATAACTTCGTAGATATGAGGAAATTCACAAAAATCTCAACCTTAGATAACTTGAGAAGGAGGAAGAAATGTAAAACAAGGCTCAAGAAGAAAGGAGAACTCACTGCTGTGCTTCCAACGCAATCGATCGTGCTTGAATCGGAGAACGGACGGAGATGCGGGATCTTGGGGAATATATGGCCATATGGGTCGCTCTCGGATGAACCAGACCTAGAAGATGGTGATTATGGCGATTAGGAGTGACCCCGGCCCGTTTAGTGAAAAAAATGGAAAGTACACGGTGTGTATTTTTAAAGTACAATGCGTGTATTGGGTTTTTACGTACTCTGCCAAAATCAACCTCCACATCACCCCTACACACCATGTGTGTGGCCCGGGCACGACCAGTACACGGCTTTGAGCCGAAGAAGAGTACACTGTGTGTACTCATAAAGTACACGGTGTGTACTTCGAAATTTTCTAGAAACTCCATTTTTCTTAAAAACTCCAGAAAAAGGAAAGGCGTACCTGAAACAAAGATCCAGGTTCATACAGATCGTTATAATATTTTACCAATGTTTTCATAATTAGTGTTATCCTCATAATTCATAACTAGAGAAACATTAGGGTTTGATAGAGTCTTTCATGTCAAAGTCTACTACTTCATCTCTAAAAAAATTGCTACAAAATATTTCTATTCTATGTCCTTTCGAGGTGAATGTTTAGACTCCAGAGATTTTTATGAGGCTTTTCATTCCTCATTGAAAATGATAATAAGTTTCCAATGGTGGGAATCCCTTTGTGTTGAAAGACATGATTCAGATAAATAAATTACGATTTATAAGGAATTGTTACAACTCAACTACAAAAATGGAGATATATAATGAACTCAAGATATCATTTATGATGTATGATAAGAAATACACAACCTCTCTAAAAAAGAAGCTACATTCCTAAGATTTCTTTTTGAGGGATATGACCAGTTTCCTTCCAACAAATTACCCATACATGATGGTACTTTTGATGAAATAAATGTAGTGGAATCTCTTTTTGAGATTCGTGATGATAAAAGGAATGTTAATCTTATTTCAGCCAACAATCCTTTCATGGACATCTGTATGCAAGGCTTTCTAGTACCAAGAAAGGGTGATAATAAAACATTGAAATATTCTAATATTTATGTTATGGACTATGTGGGGAAAATGAGGATGTATAATCTTTTGGTTTTCATCATAATGAAAATTATGAAACATAAATCATGTTCCATAATGTCTTAGTAGGTAATTTTTCTTAACATCTAGATAAAGTTTTTGAATGAGTGCACTAGTTTTTGAAATGTCTCAATCATTTTAGATTCAAGATCTTTATAGTATCCTTTCATTAGTAAGGATATGATAAGGAGACTCTAATTATGATTCAATCTTGAATCAAAAAAAATTGAGAAAGATCCCAAAGATGAGAAAGGAAAGGAAGTGGATGAAGGGAGTGAAAACCCATCAATTCCGTCCAAATAATCAGCATGAAAAAAAGTAAGCTAATAATACAACTCACTTGAAATCAATGAAACATGAAGGATTATTAGATGTGGTTGTAGTAGAGTGGATGAAGAAGAAGGGAGAATGGAAAGAAGGGGACACTCAATTCGGTTAGGATCCAGTTGAAGCCCTGACAGTGAAAATAAGAACCGAGGAAACATTAAAAGAATAAGAAAGGAATAAGAGAATTAATAAGTGAAATTCCCAATCCGTTGATATTGATAGTCTTTTAAAAATATCTAAGGAATCAAACACCTAAATTTTTATAAGCGACCGACCAGTTCAATCACAATTTTTTCCAGCAGAGATAGAGAAAGACAAATATGCCTCTGAACAATTAGCTACTGAAATTGACAATCAACAAACCAAATAAGAAGAAGAATAAGAAGTAGAACAAGGAGAATAAGAACAAGGAGAACAAGAAAAACTAAAAGAGTAATAAGTTCAAGAAGAAAAACGAAGTGGAAGAGAATGAATATGTAAACAAGAGAAATCATTCAGCAGAATTGTCAAAAGTTTCATCTTTGATGTTTCTATCTCCTTATCTTCACTTATCCAAATATGTTTGTCAAAGGATTTCTTAAAAGAAGGTCATTAAAATCATATATATTGTAAAAGAATAGGAACCCAATAAAAATCAGATTCATCCTACTCAATTTGTCAGTACTCAAACTCATTTTTGAAACCATCCAGAATACAATGAAGATACAGATTCTGAATGAACCATCATAGTGAAGGGAATCCAGTACCTTGAACAATCATTTAATAGATTTGAAAAGATTATACCATTGTTTACAAAAATTGAATCCAGTATTGATAACATTTCAAATAGTCATAATGAAATAATTTATTTTTTTAAGACTCTGATGGATATGTTTTTGAATCATGAAGTCAATTTCAAAATATTCAATGAACATATGGTTGAGCACAATAAAGCTTGTAACAAGGTTTCCAAATGGTTGTACAACATTTAATATTATCTCATATAGCATGTGGACAAGCATGATGAATTGATGAAGTGGGAAAATGATCTCAATTCAGTCTACCAAAAGTTGGTCGCTAATTTGAATGAAATAGTTGATTTCTTTAAAAGACCGGGTACCTCAAAAAGAATATCCTCTAAAGATCTTGATCAACTGAAGGAAAAATTACAGAATGAATTTTATGAAGTTGTTTTGTTTTTAAATAGTGTTTTAATCCTAGAGAGTGATTGAAGACTTAGAATGGATGATTTAATTTCCAATAAAGTTATGATCAAAGCCCTGGAAGCAATCAATCAGCTTCATAAAGATAGGCTTTGGACAAAATATAGGATTATTGCAGAACATGATGTGAATCCTAAGGCTCAAGAAAATTCTCTTGACAAGTTTATGGAGGATAGAAAATAGTTCAACAATATGAAGGTATCTATGTTCAACCACATAGAATAAAAAAAGGACAAAGAATGAATTTTTTGAATTCTTGTTATAATAAAATCTTATTTCAATTCACGTAATGTCTATTGTTTCATACTATATTTAACAAAATCTTTGCTAGAAATGAATGTTTTCTCTTTTTCTTTTTGAAAATAAAAAGGTGAACAATGGCTTGGAAAATAATAAATTTATTTCATAAAAAGGAAAATCAGTGAATACCTTATGGGGGATGGAACTTACAAGTAAAATTAAAGATAATATAATCCTTAGAGATAATATTTATCCTAAGGTATAATTAGCCATATTCATCATTACTTTAAATATTTTTAGTGATCTAAGGGGGAGTTAATCCTTTATTGTTTGTTTTGTTTTGTTCTTTACAAAAGGGTGGAGATTGTTGAGTCCAAATGTGTTTCGACTATACCATTGTTCATTTTTGTTTTGGAAATCAAAAATAACTTCTTATTTATCAAATATTTTATTTTCTCTTCATAATCACATATATCGTAATCATATATTTTGTTTTATTTTCATAATCACATATATAATATTAATATAAGTCATTTTATTATGATAATCTCCTATGATGTTTCACATCGTAATCACATATGATGTTTCTTATCTTTATCTCATATGTTGTTTTATATTATAATCACATACATTGGTTTACATCATAATTACATTTTTCATTTTACATCATAATCATATAAGGGGTTTTATAATAATAACCACATATGATGTTTTCATAATCATATACATTGTAACCAAGCATCGTATCCAGGTTTTGTATGGTATTCACATTATGCATCATAACCATGCATCGTGACCATGTTATGTATCATAACCATGATAGGAAGCATAACCATGGTATGCATCTTATCAATGTTAAGCATCATAAACATGATAGGTATTTTAACCATCATATTCATCATAATCATTTTATACATCATAACCATGTTATATATCGTACTCATATAATACATTGTAATCATATCTAACTCCAATACCACATACATGTTTTTCATTATATTTTATCTTAATCTTACGTTCATACTTCCGTACATATTTTTTTAACTAAAACTATTGAGTTATTTATATACTAATAAAAATGATGTCATGTATTCTATTTTTTTATAGTTATAATGCCTGGTGTCCAAGTCCCTCCAATTTTTCTAGAGAAATATGACAGTTGGAGAAAATGTGACTATATAAACCTGAGGCCTATAAATAAAACTTCATTCAATCCAGAGTGATTAAAACTGTATCTTCCATGTTCTAGAGAGATAATGTGTGACATCTATCTTGCTTCATACAAAAATACTTGAAGATACAAGAGGCAAATTGCTTGTTCCTAGTTCTTGTATTTCAATAAGTTATTTTGTTTTACTTTGTGCGACTGGTCATTGTGATAATGATCCAGGGAATTTGAGGATAAGAATATGGTGTTACCGAATTTTTTATTGAGGGCTTTCAAGTATTTAGAAGATATAGGTTCCAATTACCTTATTCATTGGGGGATTCCGTGGATAGGAAGGAAGATGTGATGATCATCATATCGAAGGATTACCAGGGTGGTGGTAAGATATACCTTATATCCTATGTGAAAGGATAACCTAGTCTTTGGTATAAATGAATTATAATACCGTTAATTTTTAAGATACCTTTTTTTAATATAACGGGAAACATTTTTTCCTCTTTCTGTTCATTTTATTTTCTATTGTAAATGTTTTAGTTACAATACCTTCATTACATATTGTATTAAGAGATTATATATGATGAATGATAGAATCGTTTTTATTTTTTATAATCTAATCATTGTATTTAATTAAAATACAATTGTTTTTATTACTTGTGGTATCACAAAACATCATATCTATCAGATCTAGAACCAGTGAGATCATTTTTATTATTTGGGAATTGTAATAGTTTAAGATCTCTTAAACTAAGATTATTTATCAGAGTTTAAATATAAATTTTTTAAATCTACAACTCACCCCCTCTAGTATTGTTCCATATTATATACATTTAAATCTATATTATGATACAACACAATGGCCTCATGGCTAATTGTCCAAATAGTTTAATGTCTAGATGGCCAATACACCTGATGGACTAATGGAATATTTTCCAATTTACCTAATGGACTAAAGGACCAATGAAAAATGGAAAAACTACCTAATGGAATTTTGGAATAATTACTTATGGCATAATGTCCTAACAGACTAATGTCCTAAGGGCCTAGTTGGCCAATTGGCCTAACATCCGAGTTGGACTATTGGCCTAATGACATAATGGCCTTACAACCTAATGAACTAATGACCAAATTGTATAATTTCCTAATGTAGAGTTAGCCAACTAACCTAATTTCTTAATGGGATAATATAAAATTGGTCTATTAGTTAGTTGGCCTAATGGCCTAATGGATAAGTGGCCTAATGGACTAACTGAAAAATTTCATAATCTCTAAATTGGCCAGTTGTCCTAATGGCCTAATGTATTAAGGGACCATTGGACTAATAGACTTATGGTCAATTGTCATAATGTGCTAATGGTCTAATAGACTACTGAAAAATTGGTCTAATATCCAAATATCTTAAGGTCCTATAATCCAATTGGCATATTGGCCTAACAGTCATTTGGTATCATAGACTAATTGGAAATTGGTCTCATGGCCTAATGGCCTAATGTAATAATGGGATAATGAACTAATATAAAATTGGCCTATTATCATATTGGCCAAATGGCCTAATGTCCTACTGGATAATTGGTCTAATGAACTAATGGCATAATTAGCCAATTTGTATAATTTCTTAATGGTTTAATGGGATGACTAGCCAATTGGAATAATTTAATAATGGACTAATGGACTGTTAGAATAATGGCCTAATGGTTTAGTGGACTAATGTGATAATGGACTAATTCCCTACCATCCAATTGGTAATGGACATAATAGCGTAATGGCCGATTGACCTAATGACCAAATGGCCTATTTCCCAGTTATCTTAATTGACTAATGTCCTAATAACCAAACAGAATAATAGACTAATGTCCAAATTAGCCAAATTTCCATGATTTGCAGAACTGAATTCATTGGCCCGATTGGCCTAAATGGCATAATTGGTCTAATTAGAAAAAATTGCCTAAATTGCCTAAATTTAATAAGTGGCCTAAAAGGAATAATTAACATAATTAACTTATATGTCTTAATTATAAAAATTGAACTAAATTAGATTAAATGGACTTAGTGTCCTAAATGGCATAAGTGTCATAAATGGTCATCTGGGCTGACAGCCAACTAGCCTATTGGCCAATTGAAAAAATGGACTAATATCCCAATGGAAAATAGGCCTAATAGAGTATTGGCTAATTGACCTATTTTCTAATTGGCCTAATGTCATAATGGAATTATGGAATAATGGCATATTGTCCCAATGTCCTAATTGACTAATGTACTAATGGACTAATAACCTAATTGCATAATGGCCCAATGGCATAAATGGAACAAATGGCCTAAATGGCATAAATGGCCTAATTGACCTAATTGGACTAAATAAAATAAATGGTCTAATTATCCTAAATGGTGTAAATAGACTAAATAGACTAATTAGCCTAAATATAATAGTTGTAATAAAAGGAGTAATTATACTAATTCAGATAAATGGTCTAATTGGCCTAATTGTGCTAAGTTTGCCTAAATCGCCAAATTGGAACAAATCACCTTAATGGTCAAAATTGGCCTAAATTGAAGAAATAAATTTCCAAACTGGCCTTAATTGGACTAAATTTTCTAAATGGACTTAATGGCCTAATTTTCCTAAATGGAATAATTTTGATAAATATGCTAAATTATATAATTGGCCTATGTGAAAAAATGGAGTAATTGGCCTAATTGTCCTAATTGGCCTAATTAGCCTAATTAGGTAAATGACTAAATTTCCAAATAGATAACATGGAAAATGGACGAATGGATAAATGGCCAAATGATAAAAATTGAGTATTCACCAAATGAAAAAATGACCAATTTTCCAACAACCCATCCTAAAAATACCTACTGACCAAATGATCAAAATTACCAAGTGACTGATTTACTAGATAAAGTAACATAAATATAATTGGATAAATTGAATTTAAAAGAGGAATCCATATCATACCCAGGTCTTTATGATAATTTGTATGTATTATTTATGTTATGTCACTAGTAATAAATTTCTAATTAAATGTGTATTTAGATGCGTATTTATTTCATATATTTCATAAATATATGAAATTTTAATTAATTATAGGTTTTTTACATTGATATAAATCAATAATAAAGTATTATACTAAAAAAATTAAATTTTTTTATGTGGAATTGGGCATCAAATGGAGTGTTCCTTGAGAAATTTTTTTTTACTTGAGTCAGATAAAAATCAATGAATGTTTAGTATATACAAAAAAGCCATAATGGATTGCTTGTTATTTATTATATTTCAAATAGTTTTACGTAATTAATAATTCAACAATTTTTTTATATTTTAAATATGTTCTTTGGAGTCCCTTGATGATAAATAAGATTACAAAATTGGGTTAAATAATCATTTGACTTGGGTATTATGTGAGAAGTTCTAGAGGGCAGTCTGATGATTATTAGGGAAAAACATCAGCCCCACTAGTTATTTTCCCAAAATCGGAGCCTATCGAACCACTTAGACCACTAAGATACAAAATTCCCATGAAAAATTGTTTTAGGAAAAAAAAACTAGATTGACTGGTGTGTGAACGTTGTAAATTTATTATTGAACACCTAGTAAAATCTATGTTAGTTACAGGTCCACCACATCCATTAGATTATTCTACTACTTTCGATTCATGTATAGAATCAATGTGTTCTTTATGTGAAGCCTCAAGTGATATTGGTGAGCATCCTATAGGTGGTCAATCTAATGGTAGAGTGGATGGGGATGAGGATAATGATCATGATGATGGTGATGTTGGTGCTCCAGATGATTCTCTCAATGGAGAGGATTTTGTTGATTATCATGAGAATGAGGATTCTTTTGGTGGGGGAGATATTGATCCCCTCTACTTTTGGGTTATGAGTAAGGAGAGATGTGGATATTCTTTAATGACTTAAATTGATTATATGTATGGATATATATGCATCTTATAGTGTTGTACATTATTTTAAAACTATTATAGTAAATTGTTTGAATGATAAATATACAATATATTTATTGCATTGAATATATAATGTACTTTGTAAATTATTTATAGTTTCAAGATGGACTGGAAGGGTTGCTGCTACCAAATGGGGATATTTCACTGTACCAATTGTTCACTAAACCATATTTATATGGTTTCTGCGAGGAAACTATATACCCAAAATTATCCAAACCATGGGTTTAGATATATATCAAATCCTTAACCAAAACCATGGGATTGATAAAATTTACAAGGCTATGTAGAAGGTTTTAATGACACATTGGATACAAATCCATTTTGAAGGCTCCATCAACCATAGTTTATAAATGTATGGGTAAATGAAATACCCCTAATTTTTGGGGTATTATGACTTTTTTAAATCATGGGTATTATCTATGTTTCCCATATTTTTGAATAAATAGGAGAGTGAGACATCCCTTACATTGATAGAGTGATTCCTAATAGCTTTTTAAGAGATTATTTGGAGCCTAAGGGAACCATGGGAGGACTCTAGAGATTGTAGGGAAGTGTAATGATGTTCTAAAAGGTTTTTGGGTGAATAAAAATGGGATCTTGGGTGGATATATATTGGAAAATAGGTTGGAATTCATTATTATTTCCCAAACCATCCCTTTTGACTCTATTCAATAAAATTACCAAAAATAAATACATTCCAATGGTTTCCCCCCAACTTTTCTCCAAAATATCGATGGTTTTAATTATTATATATGAACATGGGATGAAATTTAAAAAATATTACTATCTCTAATGTGGAAGTGAGTCATGTCATTAATGAAATTCATTTGAAACATTAAAATATAAAATAGGTTTCTGAGGATTAATAAAGCCTTTAAAAAATTAATCGAATAAACTATAAATCACATTATTTGTAAGGGTAAACATATATTTTGTCTTGGATACAATTTATGTTATTTATTATTACATCACTTTTGTGTTATTATTATGTTATAATACACATCATATATTTATGCAGTATTTAATTATCACCTGAAAATTTCATTTTCCTATATAATTATGAAAAATTCACCGTTTGAATATGTATATATTTTGACTAAAAAAATATTTATTTTATATAAATACATTTATAAGTATTTTAATTTTATAATTTAATATATTAATAGTCATTTATTGAGAAATAATAGGTTTCATGGAAATAATAGTTTTCAAACCCTTATAAGAATTATTTTTGAATTCACAAAATAACATTACCAATTATACATAATAAATATTATTTAATAATAATATTTTATTAAAATATCACGTATTAAAAGAAAATAATAATATTTAAAATTGAATGTCTTAATTGAATTCACTTATTACCACAAAATATTATATTTTATTTATCGAATAAAATAGGAAAATTATAATGTTAAAATAATAAGATGAAAATATATTTATTATTCACTACCATAAAAAATCATATTACTAGGGTCTTGATACAAATTTCATTATTACTCATCAAAAAACCCTTAGGTTAAGGTTCACATCAGTTAGACTATTATGTGGTGGATCAACATTGATAGTTTGGGTTATGATCATGATGAGATTATACTTCCCTTGAAAACTGTTTTGGTCAAGCATTCATTGTTGGAACAGAAAATGGGAATAGTCAAGGGAAAATCCAAGTAATACTATCTACCTCAGATTATTTGATTAGTGGGATTCTTATAGTTTGATCATACATTTAATTCCATCACTTCCTTTGTCTATGTCAGTTGGATTTATAAAACCATTATATTTATACAAAACATATGATCACTGTTAAAATACATTGTTTTAAATATTTATGATTTTTAATAGTCATTCAAATATGATGGGATATAAAATCCCAAATAATTTCACATTTTTCCTATAATAATAATAAATAATAATACATTTAATGAAACCATAAATGTAAGATTATTTATAAATGATTGGGTGGTTTCAATCATCTCACCTTCAAAAATTCCTCCCTCAAAATTTTTACATGCTAGAATTAAACATATAATGTGACTCTATTTTTTAACCTCCTCTAGTTACAATGATTCATATTCAATATTATATATTTTATATATTACATTAACCAATTTCATTGTCTTATTTTATAGAACATTGTATCAATAATCTAAGATCTTCAATTGATTCTGTTCATATGAATAATCAATATCCAATGATACCAACTCTATATTTACAACATGTGATGGGTATTCTATGTATTTCATTTAAGAGTGATACCTAGAAGTCATCCTAAACCTGTGATAGGTTTAGTGAGATTTGTTGTCAATATTATTACATTCTAATGTTATAAAGGATCTCAAAGGGTCTGATGTATCTTGGAGTAATATATCACTTATTAGAAAATCAGATGACTTTTTTCCATGGATATAGGTAGTTCAATAACTTATCTCCTACCTAAAAATATATGAATCATTAATGACTTTCAACATAGATATTTTATGGACTCTATGTAGAATTGATGTGATTCTAAGTGCTCTAGACCTTTTACACCATTTCATTCACAATTTTAGTATATATCAATTTTCCTTCCCCAAACATCATCCCATAATGCAGGTGTTCTATGCCTCTTCCCATTAAAAGATTCATATAGATCCATATAGATGCATGAGTTGAAAATATTATTATATTAGAAAATTAATATTGGAATATTTTGATCCTTTCATCTTTTGAAGTCAATTAAGCATGATCCCAACATATCATTGAGTTTCACGATAGTCTATTCATATTTTCCATTAGTTGGAGTTTGATAATCCCTAATAAAGTTCAATTCATTATTTGGTTATGTAGGAGTCGCTTACAGAACATAGAGGTTAATCATGGATATCCATCAAGAATTTCCAATAATTTTCTTCCATAAAACACCACGAATTCTCTATTATATATCCTTGCATGTTGATCAAGTGAGAATTCATCTCAAATTATGATGAGGTGGGACGTATTTGTATGAAAACAAAAAACAACCCATATAGAATTATTTCTTGTAGATATATTCAGAACACCAGTGAAAAAGATAATGGTTTTGTTTTTTTAATTCCATATAGTTAAGGGAAATTGTTGTATCACACCGTTCTCTTTTTTCCTTTTATATTTCACTTTTTGACATACAAGACACCATGAAGTATCTTCGTCATTGTCATTTATGTTGTAATCCATATAGTTCTCTTGGAGATATTGAAAAATAATTATCCTTATTGATGGAAGGAGAAGGTCAAACTAGGTTCATAATATATAAAACTCGCTCTTTAACATAGTATTTCAGGGCACTCATAGTCGTAACCCAATCATTACAACTTCTTCTTCATTAAAATTGAACTCAAATGATTTCCCTTTTAATATAGAATCCACTTTCTCATAAATTCCCACATCATCTATTTGAGAATATTTAAACCTCTCATGAAGTGAATGTAGATAATTGTTTTTGAAATAATTAATAATGTTTCTTCCTTTAAAATTCCCATACATATCATTTTCATGTCTAATAATACATGATCATTCCCAATTATCATCATTGATAAAATTACCATATCATTTTTATTTTGAGTGTCAACCAATTTTATTTCATTCCGCAAATGTTAATGGATTGAGAATTCATAGTCCTTAATGATCTCTAACAACCTTCGTTATCACATATTAATCATTTATTTGGAATATATACATGATCTTATTATGATCCTACAAATTTCACACCTCTCCCAAAATAGATATTTCTAACAAATTATCATCTCAAAGATCACTAGAGACAATGTCATATCATCTGCTGGGTTGTTCAGTTTATAAACATTAAATTTCCTTAAATCATAGTCCAACACATTTCCATTATACTTTAATATGGTTCCCCTTGAATTTTTCATGACTCACTTTAAACCATGAAAATTTCCCCAAATTTGGGTTGTGTTTGTACATATACAATGATAAGCCTATTTTTTAACTTTGTGAATCTATCATCACATTCATCTTTCCAAACATCCTTGACTATCTTTTGAGTTAGTTTCATTATATTGTTTTACATTCATGATAGATTCATCACAAAAAATATTACAGTACACAGCTAATCCAAGGAAACAATTTTTGTCTCATAAATTTTGGCATTTAACATCCTTAAGTTGATTATATTTATGAATGGTCTATAATTATCCCATTTAATACGATTATATGGCCCCAGAATATTACATAGTATGAGTATATGAATGATTGAGATCTCAACCTCTCATTTAGGAGAAGGAAGAGACAATTCATTGGGAAACACATCATAGAATTCCCTTATAATGAGAATGATTTTGAGGATGATATTTTCCTTAGAATCAATAATTTGAGCTATATACACATACTCATATAAAAATAATATCCATTCATGAGATGATGGTGAAAAAGAAGAATCATTCTCTTTATTTATCCTATACAGGATTAGAGAAAAATTCACAACAAATAGATGGATTTGCATCACTCCATAATTTAGGTTGGACATATACAATGAAAGCCAATCCATATGTAAAATTTCATCAAATTACACTAAATGGTGTATTACAAGGTTTACTGTGAAGTTCATCCCATAAATATTTATAGGGTAGGATTTATATATTTGGGATGCAATAATTTTCCAATTTTTTTATTTTAACTGACTTCAATAATTCTATGATTATTGGTGGTGTTTAAATAGTTTTACTAAACATAAATGATGTGAAGGAATACATATAACATTGGATGATTTATCTACCATTCACTTTTTATTTTAGTTATAATAATTGAATTTATCTAAAAAAATATAGGGATTATATTTTTATTCCTATTAAACACTTATAAAGGATTCTAGTAGCACTGAAGTGAAAATTTATAAAATACATTTAGCCCTTAAATTATGAATTTCTAGGAATCAATCTATGTTATCAATAGTAAATTCATAAACATAGAAACATATAAAAATATTTTTCCACTTGAAAAAGGTTTATAACGAGTATGTGAATTTCCAATGCATATCCTCTAGGAGGGTAAAAACACATGTATAGTAAGGCCACTTGTCATGTAATAGTTCCCGATCGAACTTATCAAAACATGGTGTTTTCAGGTGCTACCCCTCGGTTAATATGTGAATGATCCACATCCACTTATAATGTCTAGAATAGGGTTTTATTTTCATTCAAATCACTAAATCTATTATTTTAAAAAGATTAAGGAAGTAATCTTATGTTTTGAAATTTAGATAAGGCATTATTTAGTGTTTCCAAATCCTAATACAAAAAAAAGTACTTTCCTTTGATAAAAACTATGACAAACTATGTCTTAATAGAAAATTATTTCATGATTTAATACATTAAATGACACATAATAAAACCCGATGATCAACGAGTCTAGTGTATTTCATAATTAAGTGCATTATATAACAACTTAAAAGATGGGGATCATCTCCATTAATGAAAACATCCATTACATTCTCATAATATTCCATCATACCTAAAACTAAATTGGGTAACATGTGGAAATATGTAAGAAAGTAGTGAGGTATAAATCCTTGTAAGGATATAATCATGGAATAACAAGAATAAATTATTAAATTTCATAGAATAATCATTTCAATGAAACATAAAATGGGTGAGAAACATGAACATGAGTAATGAAACATGATAAAGCATGATAAAAAAATGGTTACATGGGAATGTAGAAGCAACATTAAACATGGTATCGTATACATATATATTACAATGCTAACCAACCCGAAATAATTGTGTAAAAATAAATATGATTGATTTGGTTCAATTACTAATCCATTGCATGATTTTTCATGTGCATAAAATAGTACACAATGAATTGGATCATTATATAATTTTGAGTGCACCTGTCACTTTAAAATCATTCACATACATAAGTGTACCAAATAGATTATAAAACATGGAATAATTTTTCATTACATTTTATTCTGAGATAAATGATTGTGGAATACATAAATGGATGTCCCTAATAGAAAAATTACATTTGGATATAGTTTAACACCATTTATATAACTGATTATTGGTATTTACTACACATTTTCTTTGCAAGGAAATTATCGGTGAATTTTCGGTAGTAGAATGGTAGTCCTCAAATATTCATTTAAAATTTGTAAACATGAATAAATGAGTCTATTTAAATTTTTAAATCCAATGGAATGTAATAATAATGTTTAAATTCATATCCCAATATTAGTATTTGTATGTTAAATGTATAAAATGAATAAGATTCTTGAATTCAAAAAATGAGAGAGCGATCCCCAATGAAATTTCAGTGTGGTAAAAGGTGTACATAATCGTTAAAGGGTGTGATTAATGTCAGTGAAGGGGGTATATCATCACATTAAAATGAATTGGGTAGTAAAATTGATGTATAAAAAATAGGGAGAATACTAGTAGTAAGATTTCAAATCATGAAACCGTCGCTGGAATTGAGATCTCATTCAAAGAGAAAACGGGCCAACTGGACGCTGGAATTGAGATCTCATTCACTTGTATGGTCTGGAGAGGCTTACATGTCTTATAGTTTAGGTGCTTTATCTATCTTTGGTTTTATTGCTTGTTGCTTTGTCTGGTTCAATAATACTGCTTATCCGAGTGAGTTTTACGGGCCAACTGGACCAGAAGCTTCTCAAGCTCAAGCATTTACTTTTTTAGTTAGAGACCAGCGTTTTGGGGCTAACGTGGGATCTGCTCAAGGGCCTACTGGTTTAGGGAAATATCTAATGCATTCCCCCACTGGAGAAGTCATATTTGGCAGAGAAACGATGCGTTTTTGGGATCTACGTGCTCCGTGGTTAGAACCTTTAAGAGGTCCCAATGGTTTGGACTTGAGTAGACTAAAAAAAGACATACAGCCTTGGCAAGAACGGCGTTCCGCGGAATATATGACTCATGCTCCTTTAGGTTCTTTAAATTCTGTAGGTGGCGTAGCTACCGAGATCAATGCAGTCAATTATGTCTCTCCTAGAAGTTGGTTAGCTACTTCGCATTTTGTTCTAGGATTTTTCCTATTCGTAGGTCAATTGTGACACACGGGGAGGGCTCGTTCAGCTGCAGCAGGATTTGAAAAAGGAATTGGTCGTGATTTTAAACCTGTTCTTTCCATGGCCCCTCTTAATTGAGCCGGGAGATTTATAATATAAACACACCATAGATCTACTACCGAACATTCACCGATAATTTTTTTCTTAGATACCATTTATGGATTTTATTAATTCACATTTTGGTCACTATAATATCATAATACCAACTATATATTTATATTGTATTTAATTTTTACTAGAAAATTTGATTATCTCGACAAATTTTTAAAAATTTAAAATTTGATAATTTAAATGATACTATTCCAAAAACAGTTTTTATTTAATATAAATGAATTAATAAATATATTAATTTTCAATATAAAAATAATAATTAAAATTTATTGAGAAACCCAGGGTTTCATGATAATAATAGTTGTTGAAACATTAAAAAAATTACATTTGACTTTATAGAATTATAATATCAACAATACTTAATAAATATTATCTCAGAAATATATATTTTTTAAATATCAAAAATTTTAAAAAATATTATTTTATCAAATCTTATGTCTTCATTTAAAATACATATTACCCAAAAATAATATTTCTGTTTTATCAAATCAAAATCAAAATCATTTCTAAAGTAAAAATAACATGACGAAAAAATATGCAATTGTCCATAAAAAATTAATATTCATTTTATTAGGGTCTGAACAAAAATCCCATTATTAAAATAGAAAAATCCTTAATGGTATGGTTTTGGATGGTTAGACATTCATGGGGTAGTTCGATGTACATGGTTTCGGTCCTGATCTCAAGGAGCATGAACTTATATTATAAATGGGTTTTCTCATGCTCTAGTTGTTATATCTTAACATTAGATTGGTCAAGAGAAAAAACATGTGATTATATATCCTTTAGAAGCTCTTTCACATTGTCTTTATAGGTTACAATCCTACTGGTTGAGACCATCACTTACTTTTTCTATGCTCATTGGATTTTTCAAAAGCCAAAATTTATACTAGTCATATGATCACTGTTCAAAGGCATTATTATCAATTGTTGTAAAGCTTCATGTCCATTTAAATACAATATGATATAATAAAACCAAAATATGTATAATTTTTTTGGATAAATTTATTTCAACTAAGATTCCCTAGCATTGAAATTATTTCTATTCTCTTCCACATTGCATGATTATGTTATATATTATATTTAATTATTTTTAGTAATTCCAGGTGGTTTATTTCCCCTAATTATAAAATGTCAAGTCCTGTTATTCATTATTAAAAAATACTGACCACTAATGTTTTTTAAAGACTTAAAAAACCCATAATATACTCCCTAACATTAGTCTTTATCTCCGGGACATACGATTAGACCATCTTATTATGGCTTAACGTTTATGCCGAATAAGGTCTCTTAAAAAAGATTAAATCAACATATTTAATTCCTTCATAGTTTAGATATACTACTAATATCTTTAAATATATTTTATCCAACCAAAAATTATGAATCTAGTATATTGATTGTAATTATATATTTTCAATGTTAGTGAAAAAGAATTTCATCCCTTTTTCTACCAAATAGGGAATGAATGTGTCTTTCATTTGTACTGATAGATTACCACGTCTAGGTAATGATACAATACATTTTATATCACTTCAATTCATGATTGTATATTATGTTGAATTTAATATTTATATATGATTTATTTGACATAAATATTCTTCTATAATTACAATTTATTATCCACCTTCTTACCTTTCCATCTATTGGAGAATGATAACATTGCTCATATATATGTGTACGACCACTTATAAGAAGTGTTGTGATTAATTTTACCATTTTTGATTTCTATTGATAATAATGATTATATATTTAATTAAAATATAAATATTTAATATACAATAATGATTATATAATGGTAAATTATTATTTACCTTTCTTTCTTTCTATCCCTTAAAAAGTGGTGACATCACAATTATGTGTGTTGGAACTAGCATACCAATAATGTGATCTTTGTATAAATTATTATAAATTTTTATATGATGAATAAATATTATACTAATGAAATTATTATGAATTTTAATAGGATGAATTCTTGAACAAGGTTCATGTACCATAATAGTCAAACCAAAACATGACTAGAAAACATTCTTGTTTTCACCCAAATGTTCATTTTAATTCTTAACAGAAGGATAATTGTAAATTATAATGGAATGATACATAGAAACGTATGAATGAATTTGGTTCTGATATATATATTTATTATATATAATATTTATTATATATAATATTTATTATATAAAATATCTAAACATGTATGAAGAAACATTAGACTATAGGTATTGTATTTATACAACAATATCATTTATTTGGAGGACTATCAATGTTAAATTATCATTGAGTGAAATTATGTGGTTCATATCATTTAAACACCATTTATTTTCATCTCCATTGGTTATTTATTTCATTTTTATATAAAAAACAATTCTAATCTCTATGGTAATTAAAATTATAAAGAAATTTATTTTATGAAAAATAGACTTTCTTCCTCTTTGGTCAATAATCTTCTTCTTCCAAAAAATATTTTCTTTAAAATGTTTTAAATATTTTTTTATAACATAATTATTAATTCAAATTATTATTATTTATATATTACTTTTAATAAATAATTTAAAGTAATCTTCTTATTGTTTCCAAAATGAGAAACCATTACCAATGGGATGAATATAATCTATGTTTTAAAATATACCACGCGAACGAATTTTCCTACCATCATGACTAATCCATTCTCTGATGCTTCCATTAAAATATTTCATTATTATGTTATAGAAATATACTCTGATTAATATATTTTAAACAATTGAATTTCATAAATGTAATTTTCAAATTGGAAAGGGTATTTTCATCATGAAATACTCCATTTTTCTTTGAATTACATTTTCCATCTGTAGTAACATCCTTTGATGTTATTTATGCTTCTTTGGGGATATGATCCAAAAAATGTACACTTATTGTATATGGATGTGTTATTGTTATGATTTTGTATAAATGTTTATGTGAAACCCTTTAATATTATTTTTTAGCTATGATAGGATGAAATATTTGTAAAACCCCTTTCATTTCCCCATATTATACTATAACGAATTGATGGATGTTTTTATGGATTTAAGGATTATTTGTGTTATAAGTTAATGTGATGTGTGTGTATGTTATATTACTCCAATTTATTGGGTAAATAGAAATAATTAATGAGATAATTATGTTATTCATAAACCCTATTTCATGTGCACAACAGTATACATAGACTTAGTTTTATGTTTACACATTTATGTGTGGACCTTGTTTTATATTTATAAGTTTATTCTAGAAACATATTTTTTATCCTTAATATAATGATTAAATCTATTAATGTTTATACAAGTTCAAAATTATTTATTAATATTCTTGTTTCAAATCCCCTTATTTATGATATACACTCATGATTATTGATTGATTAATGATAATTCAAAACTATTATGTATTTTTCCCTTTTGTTATAAAAAATCTTTATTCCATGAATCTTGATTTCTTATCTATTAATTTATTTGTAATGAATTAATTATTTAATGATAAAATTCCCATAAAATTATTATCACTTATGATTGTTAATTGATATCTCATATCATTACCTATATTCAGCATCCAAGATCACTCATTCTTATATTTAGATTTCCACGGGACATGAAGAAATGATTTAAATATGGTATATCTAATATGAGTGCTATGATAGATAATCTTTTATAGAAATTTTGAAGATCCTATATAAATCATAACATTCTTTTAACTAATATACAAATATAGTAAACCCTTTTGTTCATAAGGAATTTATAATTGTGTTATTTAATGAATGTTCATCTAAAATTATGTAATATCTATATATGTTATATTCATGTCAACTAATTTAGTACCAAAGTTGGGTTTAGTAATTTTTAGAAATAATTGTTCAAGAAATTTTTTTAAAATACCAGGGATAGATTTATATATAGTATAAAATCCAGAATATTTGAATTAGTTGATATTGTGTGGTATTCTTAACAAATACATCATTGTTTGGATACCAGAATATATTCATATCTATGAAATAGATGCACCTAGGGTAAGTACTTATAAAAGTGAAAAATTGTGTATTAACTTGATTTTCATTGGTTCGTGATGAGTGGGACTGATATTTTACACCTTTCAATAAACTATTGGGGGATATTATTGGGTGAATTCAAATTTTCATTATGAACAATTATTAAGGATTTGAATAAATATTGACCATGAATGAACTAGGTTAAAAATAGGGTTCCATAGGTTTAAAATAAGTGGTTAATTTTTAGACATCCTATAAATAATTTTTAATTATTTGATGATTTTCAACTATGATTATTGTTTCTCATATTACACTTTTTTTATGTTAATGGTTAAAACCACGAGGAATTGTATGAACACTGAATGTGATGGAAAATTTAATGATTGTCCTCATGTGAATCCAAATTCAATGAGGAGTTGAATGAGAAACCATGTGGTAGTAATTAATCATCTATATGATGTTATGTTTGATGACCTCAACTACTGTGAGTATCCTAGAAAGCATAATAATAGAAAAATAGATCATAATGGGAGTTTAGTTGATGAAAAACTAAGAGGGAAGAAGATTCAACATCATATATTTCAATTATATATGATGAACATCCAATGGAATTGTATTAGGGAATTGGAAGATTTTTTTATATTTGTAAAAGAAGGTAACTTAGTACGTAAGTTACAATAAAAATTAAAATTTTATTATTTGAAAATGATGTTCATCCCAAGGTTGTATAAATAGTTCAACGAATTATATGTGTGGAACATGGGTAATATCTTTTTTAATGGTCTAATTCTTGGAATAAATCCTTGAAAAAATGAATTGTGTTATTCTAATCATTGATGTCGAATAATTATTGTTTTTATAATTTTGGACTTGAGAATTTTCTTATAAAATTTTTGTTTCACTAATTCTCTAGTTATAAGAATTCATAATCATATGAGTTTTTTATATTAGATTTATTCCTGTATTTTCATGTATATGGTGAATGATACTGATAACCTCGGAAATTATTTTAGTGGTACAGTGATATATTTAGAAAATACCAGATTAATGGTTATATAACACTAAATATTTTCATGATGATGAGATAATAATGTTTAAAGTGGATAAAGAGATTATTTTTATTAACAAATTAAATTTGATAGTTTTGTAGAGTAAATATTAGAAGCATATATGATTTTATTGTGCCTTCATAGTTATTTAGTATATTTATGGAAATGATTATCATATTTTTAGGATTATATTATTATGTTATATATATTTCTGGTATTTTAACTTATAAGAACTTTATATTATTTTTATCTTATTATAACATTGATAATAGATGAATATTCCATAAAATAATTATAATCTTTGGTTTTTAATTTTTTTTTATATTATTTAAAATATAATTTTTTTTATTTATGGAAATATTTATGTTCAACATTGGATGATATTTTAGATTTTTTAGTGATTGTTTTATTATTGTTTTTTAGTTTTGGATAAATATTGATAACCACTTTGTTTTTGGTAAATATATAAGTACATGAATAATGAAATTTCATTTATTTCTAGATATTATAATCAATTAATAGTTAATTTTAGTGCATTATGAATTAAAAAATAATCATGATTATTTATCATTTGTAATATGAGAGCAGGTAGAGATTACAAAAAAACTAAAATAATAATCATATTTTGAAATTATGCTCATGGTATGAAAGTAAATCAAGTAAGTGTGTTATCTTATGTTATTTACCTTAATGGAAAATGATTTACTCAACTCAAGGAATATGGAGATAAAAATACTGAGTCATTTTTGGAATGAATCTCCCAGCTATCATTTTATGTTTTGGGAAACTCAAGAGTATTATAATGATACAAAATTGTATTTTGAGATAATTTATTTGAGAAAATTTATTTTTTTAGCAATGTTCTATAAATTGGTATTAAGATAGAATCTATATCATGTTTTATTATTATTCCATAATAAAATATTTCTACAAAATGATAAATAAAATTTTTAGGATGAAATTTATTTATGGGGTGTAGAATGTAACACACTATGATTTTATAATATATTTCTCATTAAATAATGTGAATGAGTTCTATAACATTCATGAGTTTCAACATCGATCTTAAAATAAACTAAGATACATTACAACCTAGGTGTTATATTGATAGGTATTAATATGAGAAACCACATTATGATATATAGATTTATATATGTCTTACTCAATTATAATTTATTGATTTTTAGATAATAATTAAGTTCTCGATTTTTAGTAAAATCATTTTAACCATCAAAAAAATATATTTACTTAAAAATATACTTTAAATTCATATTTTTTAGTGGACATTAAAAAAATTCCTAAAAGTCATGAAAATATATTTTTGGAAAGTAATATTTTATTGGTACTATAGTTTTACTATTTTCAAATGGATAATATTTTATATTTTTCCTAAAAGATTAAGTTTTAACTAAATCGTTGAAAATACCAATTTTTTTTAATATTCATATTTTTCATTTAAATAAGTAAATTAAAAAATCCCATTTTTGTGTCAAAACTAGTACAATTTTTTTGACTTCAATTTTTTAAATTTTTAACATATTTTCTTGATGTGATGTCATTGATGGAAATCCTATAAATATATTTTCTATCATCAGTTATTAAATATAATATTAAAATTGTATTTTTTATTATATTCACATCTATATTTTAAAAACTGACTTGAAATACCATTTATCAAATCATTTTTTAAACTAGACATTAAATATCTATTTTCACATCATTTTATAGATAACAAACATGAAAAATACATTTATAACAAAGGGTTTTTAATAACTAACTAGAAAAATATTTGTTATGAAAAGTATTATCTGAGTTCTAACCACATATAAAGAAGTTTTTTTAAATAAACAAGAAAAAATATTATTCCACATGATATAATAAGTATTTTACACTTATAAATTTGAAATAAATAAAGATTATTTAATTATATAATCATAATAATATTCAAATATATATTACAATTTCGATTACCTCACCCTTCAAAAATAGATGATTGATAAATAATAAAATATCATAGAAACAAAACAATATCTCGATAAAAACATAATTCTTTGATAAATTTTTAATGGTTGTAACAGTCTTAGTCAATATAATTTTCTTCTAAGGAAATATCTCATGAGGAAACTAATTAGAAGACATTTTAGAATCTGAATGATGCTTTGTAGTTTTACTATGATTCCAGGAATGACTCCCCATTATAAAAAAAATGAATCATTACCCTATATATCAATTAAGAAAACTGATCAATAAACAAATTAAATCATGGAAAAATAATTATAAATATTATGATGATTTCACTAAAAGAAAAGATGTAGGATTTAGGAGGAAGATCGAATAAGTTGAGGAAGTGGAATGATTATAATGGAATGACCTGATCATGAAATTAATATATGTTGACTGTTAAAGCATATAAATCAATTTTTAAATTCAAATATGGTATCATTAATTTTAGGTAGAAATTGGAAATTTTTATTGCACGTTGTAAAAAAATAGAATTTCATTTTTGTAGGATATTAAATTTTATGTTTCATATCATTTTTATGATAACAATTGTGATAAAATAGTTTTTAACCTCATTTTTTCATTAATGTAATCAATATTAATTTATGGCATTGGTCATAAAATGGAATTAATAATGTTGACCATGTTATAGTGCATTTTTAAATCTGTAGTTTTACTAGTCTTGGAGCTCAAACATAGTTATGGACCAAAAATCATGTACGTCAAATGTTTGAATTCTCTAAGACATTTCTTATAGTCATTCAACTTCCGAAGTCCATAACCATTAGTACATAAGTCAGTTTTTCTCCATGACCATTGAAATTGAATTTTGGAAAATTACTTTCAACTAGATCAACATTTTCAATGATTTCATTGAAAAATCAATGTCAAATGTGAATTTTAACATTGATTTGTAAAAAAAAAATTGAAGGTAAAAGTATTCTATGTGGAACATTTAAATTTATTTTCTACGACCCAATGATAAATGTTTGATTTTAAAAATTTTTACCAAATAATACAATATTAAATCTTCCTTGGGTTGTTTTAATGTATGTTTTTCTAGAAATGACTTTAAAATCGTTTCACACCGGTTTTGTGAAAATCAACTTGAAAAACTAGAATTCAATGTATTTTTTTATGAGTTGATAATAAAAGTCTGTTTTGTTTTCATTTTTCACAAAAAAATGAATTTAATAATTTTGACTAAGATTTGGTTCATTTTATAAGATTTTATTTGTTTGTTTATCGAGCTCAAACAGAGTTACTAATTAGAAGTTGTCACGAACAGAATCTGGTCACCGCCAAAACCGGCACCAGACCCAGCCCGTGACAAGGCCCAAAGGGCGTTCCCTATCCCCACGGGCTGTCACAAGTTCCCGGGTATCATTTATCTTTGTTTGTGAACGATTTACCCGAATATGTATAGATTAAACACCAAAAATATTTGATAAAATGAATCTGAAAAATTCTTACCAACAAGGTTTATAAAAAAAATCCAGAACTAAATACATAAGTTCAAATGAAATAAGAAAGGTCCAAATACACAAGGGAATATAAATAAACAGCCCCGTGTACTCCACATGACAAGGGGTCATCACCCCAAGCCGTATCCACAACTCCGCCCCAAGGATGGGGACTAACACCCTGAACTGCCATCACCCTTTGCCTTTCCTTTACCTGGGTCAAAAAAAATCTACTTACACCCAAGGGGTGTAAGTAGGGTGTGAGCCTAATCCCAATAGGATACCACCCTATGATTCCAAGGTGCATGCAATTAAAGGTGAAAATGCAAGCAGTTTTAATATGCAATGAAAAGCGGTGACAAATTCCAAGAAATGCAACATTAAATTGAAAATATTTTTCAAGATAAAACTTTTAGAATGTTAACACATTTAAATTTTCATTTTAGATACTGAAATATAATTTTGAACACACCCAATACATGTGAAAGTACCAAAAATACAATGAGCAACAAAATCGGGAACACCCCTAGGCACTAGATAGTCTCGGGCCCCATGTACCTCATAACTCGGTGTAATGTTACCATAGTAAAATCTGTTCTCATGCACGAGCCACTAGTTGGGAACATACCCATAACCTAATGGTCCCCAATCATCATCCAAATATTTTAGTTAGAGTTTTCATTATCGAAATGCTAAGTGAAACAGGGACAAAACCCATCCGGTCCACTAGTCGTACTAGTACAAATCCGCCCCACCTAGGTACCTGGGCTTCCCCCTATGTGCTCAAACAATTTCAGGACTTAACACTTATCCAATTTAATCTAAAAAAACACTACTGGTCAAATAAACCAAATACAGTAGCTATTTCATTTTATACCACTTAAAACACACAACAAACTCTTAGAATTAGAATAAATCAATTTCTCAAAATCTCGTGTTGTTTTGCACACAAAACCCCTTAAGAAACCCAATTGTACACTATGTTCACACTTGTAAGTTACCAAAATAGTAAAGGCAGACCAATAAATTTTAATTAAAACAACAAATCAATTTTCAGGTATCCCCATTTTAAAAAAGAAGTGTTAACTTTATAAACCTTCATTTTCACACCAAGGTGGGACCAAAAATTCACTTTCTTTACAAACAAAATTAAAACCCATTTTTGAAGAAATAACCAAAGGGGACAAACATTATAAACATTATTTAATGCCTTATTACATATCAATAAAAACAACTAAGTATTTATAGGACATCCCCAAATAAACAATGAAAACATTTCATTGGAAAACCCCCAATTTCACACAAAATTGACATTTAAAATTCAATTTCAATAGAAACGTCATTAGAACCAATTTTTGCAGCAATAATAAAATGATATAAATCTTAAAATATGATAAAAACATCATGATAATACACAACGATTACATCAAAATTTTAATCACCTACCAAATCAAATGAAACCATTGAATCCTTTGTGCGAAAACACAAATGCACCACCACCACACCTCAAGAAGGGTAGATCAAACCTAAAAATAGAAAATTGGACCAAGAAAACTCATGGTTAAACCTTAGGTTCTAACCCCTACCCCCTGGTCATTTTTTAATTCAATGAAAATGGAGGAAACCCTATACAAATAGAATGAAACCCTAAGAAATTTGAAAGGGGAAATAAAATGGACTAACTTACTTGAGAAATTTTGAATGAATCTCCCCAAAACAATAGTATATAAAATTGAAAATGGCCAAAACTCAGGGGATGTTCGTACAAGAATTAACAGGTAATTTAGGAACCGGAATGGAGAGAAAAGAGTATGAATTGAGAGTGTTATGACTGAATGAACTTACCACATCAAATCTGGATGATTATAGAAACCCTAAGATGTTCGTCCCTAAATCGTGATTCCTAATAGCTCTAAAGAGGGCGTAAAGAGTCTGGGGGAGCGGCTGGGTGTAATGGGATCATGTGAGGCTTGGAATCACTAAAAAATAATTAAAATTTATTATGTTATTAAATACATAATATTAATTTTTAAAACTGGATTCGGGCTTCCGGGCAGGCCCAATCCCATAAATAAAAACGAAATATACCTTGGTTATAAATTTCCAAAGGATCCAAATATTAATTGTGGTGTTAATATATCAGGGGAGGACATTTAGGAGTTGGAATGAGTGAAAATTATTAAAAAATGAAAAAGTTATAAAAGAAACAAAATTTATTTTTAAATCTGGAATTGGGCTCACGGTTTGGCCCAATTCATGAAAACTCACCTATTCTCCATAAAACCTTTAGAAACCCCCAAAACAAATCATTAATTGAAATTAAAATCAAAATATATTTAAAATAAGCTATGTAGGTGAAAATTCTCCCCACCATGAAAAATTTCCAACCCAGAAAGTCATAGCATGGCCAAAACAATAACCAAACCCAACTGAGAAACCAAGAGGTACTCCCTTGTCCGGTTTCACCCCCATTGGCCAAAACACTTCCAGTGATCAATTAATGAAAGATTACTCTCACAACAAAAACATACACCACTTTACTGAAACAATCAAGCACATTCATAATTTATCCCAAAATAAAACTTTTTAATAAGTATCCGAACAAGACTCAAGCAATTCAGCCAAACGAACAACAACATCGAACACAGTTACACTTACCTTGCTATAACTATACCATTGGGCACTCTCCAATATCAACATTTACCCAAGTTTGATATAGGTAGATTGATATCTTCAAATGAGACTACCTACCAAAAATCCCTGATCATGGATAAATCTGAGTTACTGGTACGGGGGAACAAAAATAGGCTCCCCACCATAAGAGACAACCTATATTTTTCCCGAGATAGAATCTGGACACTAATAGGAGGAGGCCTAAGCGGACTCCCCTGTATAATGGGTATAATTCCATCAGACCTTTATGAAAGAACTTGTTTAAGACTCATAGTGGGTCTCCCCACCATAATAACTAACCATTATAAATGACCATCATGGGCTAGTACAGAAAGACCGCAAAATTTAAAGAGTTGGGAAGATCACATAGTTAGTCCGCACGATTTGGGAAACAATGCGCTAACAGTGTGGATCCTTCTATCCACATGGTTTTCTTGGGAATGGTAACTATTAACCAAGTGGAAACCATGTTCTCAACCAGTCTAGCCATACTCCAAACCTTTCTTTAAAGACTCAGTGGAAACCAATGGGGGAGGGAAAAACATTGGGTGATGACATGGGTACATGGCCCTCCACCTATTTCCACCGAACATGAAAAACAGAAGAAAGATTATGACACCATATGTTTAAACTCTTCCTAGCTTTCATACTGAGGATATGACTTTGTACAAGGGTTTAAATGACCCTGTGATTTCCCTTGATTACGAGCCAACTTCTTTCCGAGACCTATGGATGGAGCTCAAATGATTGAAGCATCCTCAGCCTCACAGTTAGACTTTAGAAAACCCATGAATGATATCTCTTCTTTCGATGCAACCAATAACTACAATGCAATCCCTGAAATGTTTTCCAAGACATAACACATTCCAAACTCACTTTACCCTAACTCGATATTTCACTGAAACAAGGCCTTAAAATATGCACACACATCACACCTTGTTTGTTCGGGTGAGAAACAATAGAAATAAAGAAATCCTATACTCACCTTCCTCTAAAATAGAATATTTTTAAGCTTTTTTCCAAGGGATACACTCTCCCAACATAACAAATACTCTCATATGATTTCCCAACTTTCACCTTTATGATCAATCGATCCCATGACATCATAAGGCATCACCGAACAAGACCATTGCGACTGATGTAAATAATGCATGGATATGGACCTTATACAACATCCCCAAACAACACACAATTCTAGAAAGTGGCCACAATATCCTATCGTGGATATATTTCCCACACCGGTGGTTTAACATGAATTCATGCATCAAAGAAACTTCGAAGAACCCAAAGTTCCTCTTAGACACCATTGAGACACTCATCCACACTAACAACCCTAGACCGCATCCACCTTCGACGTATCAAGAAACTTAAGAAACTAAGGTCTCATTCAACCTTCCATGAGCACTCTCACCTAACAAGAGGATCTAAAAATCAAAGAAAGGAAATGGTGTAGACTCAATCTAAAAATCTCAAGAAAAAGATTCCTTATATTGATCAACTAGAGGGTCTTCAAAAGGTTAAACAATCTGGGTTGCACTTCAGTTGTGCACTAACCCTTAATGGGGCGTACCATATCCACCAATTGAATCAAAGGACCCAACCGAGATGGTCCATTGTTCATGATATACCACAATCCAGATCCAAACACATGAAGGGAACCACTGCAAAGGGATCCCAAAATATTTTTCAAAAGAGACCACTAACCATCCCTACAACACAGCTCACCGACCAAACACAATCCCAAAACACAGTTCAAACAGGAGGGGTTCTTGGACTCAAAACATCCCACAACATCAACATTATCAAAAACCCATAATACAAACTCTATCAAACTATTCATCAAGACATCATTTTTTTCTTTAAAACTATTTTTTTGAAAATAAACAGTTTAGCAGTAAGCATATCCACCAATGGTACCCCATGGGCCTCACACATGCATGTTTTTGTGCCACACCGGGCACCCTCCTCATATTCGTCTCGGCACTCATCAAGTCATTCCATCAACCATCCATCATCCCATATAACCCCATGCATGTGTATAATCAAGGAAATACCAAAGTTTAAGAAAATATTATTTCCACTTTTCAAAACCAAAATGGTCAACCAACACATCCTTTTTTTTCAAAACTGCTAACCCGGATATCAAAATCCCAATTCAAATATTACTAAAATTTTCAGAAAGACACAAACATTTATAAAAGAACTCAATTTCAAGATATTCACATCAATTTCAAAACATATCATCCCATTAAAACACCCTTTGATTGTTTAGAAAACTCTATTGGAAACACTTTCCAAAAGAAACATCAAATATA
Organism: Viscum album; assembly: GCA_963277665.1. Classification (NCBI taxonomy): domain Eukaryota; kingdom Viridiplantae; phylum Streptophyta; class Magnoliopsida; order Santalales; family Viscaceae; genus Viscum; species Viscum album. The sequence goes on along the minus strand of OY728165.1, from coordinate 192,199,297 downwards.
GTTCCTCCTTTCAAAAGAGGTGTAAGCACACCATTTTCCATTTCAAAAAAATTCTGAAAATTCAATTCCACCGTTTCATTAACAAAACCATTCCCTCATTATTTGAAAATCATTTCCAAAAAAACTTTACTCTTCTTAAAACTAAGTCACTTTAAAACTAAAGTCCAAGATTTCAAAACTAAAGAACACAAGACAATGCGAGAGGAAACCTGTTTCAGTGGGTGACTTGGACATATAGTTGGAGACCATAATACAATAACTTCACAGTCACAAAAAGTGTACTAGGGATGATCCCTGGCTCTACATGACTTTCCAGGCCTTGTGAGCTCACTGAGACCATTAAACCAACTCTCTTTTCATTTCCCCTAACCATCATCAAACCAAGAAAACCAAAGGACTTAGATAAAACCTGACTTCCCCTGGAAACATGAATCCTATCACGAGGTGTGGTGGTTAGGTAAACTACCCATAACTAGAATATCAAATCCCTACAATCCTAACTCCATGCTATCCTGACACTTCCCCAAATAACATGACCCAAAGAGTTAACTTGAACCTCCCTCTGATACCATTTTGTCACGAACCGAATCTGGTCGCCGCCAAAACCAGCACCATACCCTGCTCGTGAAAATGCCCGAAGGGCATTCCCTATCCCCACGGGCTGGAACAAGTGCCCGGGTATCATTTATCTTTGTTTGGGAATGATTTACCCAAATATGTATAGATTAAACACCAAAAATATTTGATAAAATGAATTTGAAAAATTCATGCCAACAAGGTTTATAAAAAAATCCAGAACTGAATACAAAAGTTCAAATGAAATACAAAAGGTCCAAAGACACAATGGAACAGAAACAAAACATCCCCATGGACTCCACTTGACAAGGGGTCATCACCTCAAGATGTCTCCACTACTCCGCCCCAAGGATGAGGACTAACACCCTGAACTGCCATCACCCTTATCCTTTCCTTTACCTGGGTCAAAAAAAAGAGACTTACACCCAAGGGGTGTAAGTAGGGTGTGAGCCTATTCCCAATAGGATACCACCCTATGATTCCAAGGTGCATGCAATACAACTTGAAAATGCAAGGAGTTTTAATATGCAATAAAAAGCGGTGACAATTTTAAAGAAATGCAACTTTAAATTAAAAACATTTTTCAAGATAAAACTTCTAGAATGTTGACACATTTAAATATTCATGTTAGATACTACAATATAATTAAAAATACACCCAAATACATGGGAAAATACCCAAAATCTAATGAGCAACAAAATCAGGAACACCCCTAGGCACTAAATAGTCTCGGGCCCCATGTACCTCGTACCTCGGTGTAATGTTACCATAGTAAAATCTATTCTCATGCACGATACACTAGTATGGAACATACCCATAACAGAGTGGTCCCCAATCATCATCCACATAGTTTAGTTATAGTTTTCGTTATCCAAATTCTAACTGAAACAGGGAAAAAACCCATCCGGTCCACTAGTTGTACTAGTACAAATCCGCCCCACCTAGGTACCCGAGCTTCCCCCTTTGTGCTCAAACAATTTCAGGATTTAACACATATCCAATTTAATCTAAAACACCAATAATGGTAACATACACCAAATATAGTAGCTATCGCATTTTATACCACTTAAAACACACACAAAAGTCTTTGAATTTGAATAAATCAATTTCTCAAAATCTCGTGTTGTTTTGCACACAAAACCCCTTAAGAAACCCACTTGTACACTATGTTCAAACTTGTAAGATACCAAAACAGTAAAGGCAGCCCAATAAATTTCAATTAAAACAAAAAATCAATTTATGGGCATCCCCATGTTAAACAAGAAGTGTTAACTTTGTAAAACCTTCATTTTCACACAAAAGTTGAACCAAAACTTGACTATCTTTACAAACACAATTAAAACCCACTTTTTCAGCAATAACCAAATGGGATAAACATTTTAAAAAGTATTTTATGCCTTATTATAGATCAATAAAAATAACTAAGTATTTAAAGGGCATCCCCATATAAACAAATAAAACATTTCTTTGGAAAACCCCCAATTTCACACCAAATTGGCATTTAAATTCAATTGCAATAGAAACAACATTAGAACCAATTTTTGCAGAAATAATAATATGATATAAATCTGAAAATATGACAAATACATCATGCTAATACACAAAGATTTTATCAACATTGGAATCACCTACCAAATCAAATGAAACTATTGAATCCTTTGTGAGAAAACACAAATGGACCACCGCCTGCATCTCAAGAAGGGTAGATCAAACCGAAAAATAGAAAATTGGACCAATAAAACCCATGGTTAAACCTTAGGTTCGAACCCATACCACCTGGTCATTTTTCACTTCAAGGAAAAGGGAGGTAACCCTAAACAAATAGAATGAAACCCTAAGCAATTTAAAAGGGGAAATGAAATGGACTAACTTACTTGAAAATCTTGAATGAATCTCCCCAAAACACCAGTATCTGAAATTGAAAACGGACAAAACATAGGGGATGTTCACAAAATAATTAGTAGTTCATTTAGGAACTATAATGGAGGGAAAATAGTATGAATTGAGAGATTTATGATTGAATGAACTTACCACATCAAATCTGGCCGATTTTAGAAACCCTAAGATGCTCGTCCCTAAATTGTGATTCCTAAGAGCTCCAAAGATGGGGTAAAGAGTTTTGGGGAGTGTCTGGGTGTAAGGGGCGCATGTGAGGCTTGGAATCACCAAAAAATACTTAAAATTTATTATTTTATTAAATAAATAAAATTAATTTTTAAAACTGGGTTTGGGCTTCCGCGCAGGCCCAATCCCTTAAATAAAAACCGAAATATACCTTGGATGTGGATTTCCAAAGGATCCAAATTTTAATTGTGGTGTTAATATATCAGGGGAGGACATTTATGAGTTGTAATGAGTGAAAATTATTAAAAAATGAAAAAGTTATAAAAGAAAAAAAATTAATTTTTAAATCTGGAATTTGGCTCACGGTTTGGCCCAATTCATGAAAACTCACCTATTCTCCATAAAACCTTTGGAAACCCCCCAAAAATGCATTGATGGAAATTAAAATAAAAATACATTTAAAATAAACTATGTATGTGATAGAAGTTTTGGCAGTTGAATGTTTAACTTCTTGAAGTAATCTCCTAGACATGTTTAACTTCTAACATGCATAAATATTGATATGTAAGTCCATTTTATCCCAATGGCTAGTAAAATTTAATTTTGGGAAATTAGATCAAACTTTTTCAACATTTATATAATTTCTTTTCTAAAAACAGACACAAAAAGTGTCTTTTAATCTTGGTTCCTAAAAAATATAAGTTAAAAGTATATTTTGAATATTTTTAATGTTGGGTTTTCATGATAAATGTTCAATGAGGTCATTTAACTGTAGTTACTAAATAATCAATTTTAAAACTCTTCCATCAGGACTTTTAACAACAGATTTTTTTGGAACTATCATCAAAATTCCTCATAGAAGTCTTTCCACATCAATTATGAAGAACTGACTTTCAAACAAAGACCTTCAAGACTATTTTTTTAAGTGAAACTAGAAATTAATGTAATAGAAGTTTAATATAGTTATAAATTATTTATTTATTTACATAATAACGAACATTATACTTGATTTTAGTATGAGTTTATTTTTGGGATTAAAAATAATTTTTTCTAAATTATTTTTTTCATTACATTGTACACATTTTTATTAAAATTTATTTCATACAATTATAGAAATTGAATATTGAAAAACTGATTCCATATATTTAATCTAAAGATTAATGTTTTGATAATAATTTCATTTTAAATTTAATATTATTAATAATATTCATGATAATTATTTATGACCTCTATAAGGGTATATCCATGTAAAAACTGTTAGATTGGACCTAAAATGTAAATAAATTTTCTTTTATCCTATTAGATGTGGGATTTTAGAAAAAATAAATCTTATATACTAAAATTTCAAAATTTATTTAAACTTTAATTGGATTATAACATTTATATTTTTTAATAAAATAATAAATAAAAAAGTTCAAATTCTTGATATTAATTTTACTTATAAGTTTTCATAGGGATAAAAAGCTATTATGAACAAACTTTTAATTTTTCATTGAACATAAACAATTTTTTTATTATAATTTTTTTAATTATAAATAATGATATACATAACATAAATTCTTAAACAACACCAATATAATTCTTGTGCTAGCAGCATGAAAATAATGTAAAATGATTTTAAAAATAGTAAAATTGATATTTTGTTGGATAAATTATGGTATTAAAATAATTTAATGGATAATTAATAATTATAAATTATGATAAATGTATTAATCTTTTATTTTGTTTCTATGTTGAGGTCAATGATGTACAATTTAATATACAGTCCCAAAATGACATTAATGATATTTTATGTAAATGAATACTTCATTAAATGAGTTAAATAAACATAAAGAGGACCATTGTAATTATAATTGGTCTTAAATTACATCCAAGGATAGTTTTGTGCTAATTTTAACCATAGATGTAAATTAATTACCCTTAAAAGATAAATAATATGTTACCTTGGATAATGTTGTTAAGGGTTAATGAGGGGGTAAAACTAAAAGATAACGTTTTCATTGGAACATAAACATGTACAAATTTTAAGTGTTGATGTTATTCATACCATATCATTTATTAAAATTGATTTACTTTCTATTGGGTTACACATTATATGTTTTTGTAATATATTATATTTTAAAAATTTAAGTAATCCCATTTTTTGTCCCTTTCTCAATTATAAAAGGGAACCCCTTATACTACCTTGTTTAAAAACATTTCTAAATAAATATCATTAAATATCTAACAAATAATATTTTCCATATATTATGTTTAGATATATTTTGGATTATTTTGGAGAATATTAAATGAGACGACATGTGATTTTGAGGCCCGGTGTGAGAAGAATAAATGTTTGAAATATATTAAATATTAAACATGATTTTTTTCATCGAAAGGATGAATAAATTCTAATAGGGTCTGAAATTAGATATTTGAGGGAATTATTGAGTTGAAAATGTGGGCTTTACCCTAGGATATAAATTATTATTTTTTCAGTGTGGGGTGTTTGTGGAAATGTCATCATGGTCATTAAATGAATAAAATAATGATTATTTTTATTACATTGATGGAGTGATTGAAAAATATATAAGAATTGTTTTGTGGTGGAATTCTATGATTTACTGCATACTCCGGGTGCTATTGGGGAAACCTTGGAGAGTGTGTTTTATGTTCTGTTGTTAGGTCTACAAGGATGAATACCCTGAGAGGGGGGTGAATTAGGGTATGAATAATTTAAAATTAAAGCCCGTTCTGATCTTGTTTTGCTATTAAGAAAAACACTCTTCTCTCCCTTTCATGTTCCACAGTATAAATAGAAAGTAATGCAAGCACAGGACACGTCAATTTTTACTTGGTTCACCGCTATGGGCTACTTACAATGAGCATACACCGACTGGTTCTCAGTCGTACCAAATTCTACTAAATATTACTAGCCATGGATTACAAGGTTCAAGCACAGTCACTCTATCACAGGATCACTACCTTTACAAGGTTTTGGATCATCTCACTGCTTTCCCAATTGTCACTCCATGTTTATCTCTCTCTGACTCACTACTGGTGGAGAGGATCACCTTCTTCCTCTTGCTTCGCTCACTGCTCTGGAACGGATTCACTCACAGTTTACAGACCTGTAGGTATCTACATTTTCATGAAGGAATGCATCTTCCACTATATGTAGATGCTATGTTTAAGTCCAACATTCACCTGTAGATTAATCTCACTTTGCACCGATGGTATTGGGAAAACTTCTAGCTTACACATAGCCCGGAACAACCATCATGAATCAACCATTACATTGCACACAAGTCTAATCCTACACGCAAGTATCAGCGTGCAAGTCACAACTGGAATGCATGTCCACCATAGACACTTGCATGTCACAAGCTTCTACAACTCCAAACTTGCGTGACTCACTTCCCTTTACGACCAAACCAAAATTAGCGCGCAACTAACAATAAACACCCTTCTTCAAATCTGGTGTGCAAGTCCCACTTGCGCAACACCCCACCACTTGCGTGACTTCCACACCTGCGCGACGGAAGATCTGATTTTTCAAAGTGTTGAACTCCGTTCAAAATGAGGAGGGGTGGTCCGGTATTTATAGGCAATTTGACCACCCAGCGCGACGGCGCGCAAGTCTCCCTCAGCTCACAAGTCTCGGCATGCAGGTCTCTTCCCCTATAAGTCCCTTGTACAACCCACTTCCAAACTTGCGTGAACCTCTTTCCTTTGCTATATTTTGATGTTTTGATCGTTAAAAATAACAGGAGCGCAAGTTTCCAATCCTCCTAGGCACCGGCGCGCAAGTCCTTTCTCTTGGCGCGCAAGTCACCTGCGTGACCAACTCAATACTTGCGCGACCCTTATCCCTTTGCCATATTTTGATGATCTAATCTTGAAAAAGATATGGCGCACATGTTTTCAATCCATCATGTACACGGCACGCAAGACCCGTTCCCAAAAACAACTTTTCATCTTTTGTCGATTTTTAGGCCCAAAAATTTGGAAAACACTAGAAAATGGTGCCACCTTGTATCTATTCTTTTTGTACCGCCTCCAAATCATCCATTATTTTGTCGACGTTCTTGAATAAAACATGGATTGTTGAACACTTCTCTTGAACTCGACATTCCACCATGAAATCCCCTTTTTCAACAAATTTGTATGTCATGCTTTTCTTTGTCAACAATAATAGCACAGATGTCCACTTTGTCAACAAACTGAATCACCTCAAAAATTCATCAATGATACCTTGAGGGATTTTTTCCCAAAATCTATATCATGAGAACATCTATCTAACTGAAGATCATTAATCAATGTGAAATGGGATTTAGAGAAGTTTCAATTGAAGAAGTTGTCAGCCTGTTCCTTGACAGTGATCGATAATCTCAACGTATGATATTATTTTGGATTTGGATTCTGCAATATTATTGATTTTAATGATGAACATGGATCAATCAAACGATTGATTGATTCATAGATCATGTGTATTGTGGGATGAGATTACTATGGGGATATATTTGGGAGGAATTGTTTTTTATTAATTGTTATTAATTTCATTCATTATTTTAATGAAGTTGAATTGAGGTGAAAATTAATATATTTCAAGGTCCATTCCTTGGGTTTTGGCAGCATAATTCTCCCCTTTTTATTTTTTCATCAGGGGTGTTATTCTTTTGGCCCATGGTTTGACATATTCTGGAAAATAGAATATTGGGCACCCATTTCTTAGTTAAACTATTTAAAATCATATGTCCTGTCTCATTATGATATGATGGTGGTTCGACGGTTATAGAGAAAAATAGTTCAGACCCTATTAGACACCACAAACTCTAATCAGGGTGGGTGAGTAGTGATAGGATGAATGAAATCCATTTTCCTAACAGATTTGAAGGCCATATTATTTTGAACGACCATAAAAATTCGTGGCCAGAATAGATTAGTGATTTCCAACAACGTTGAGGCTGGGGTCTGAAGTGGTAGTGGTGCAAGAAAAAATTAAATGAAGAACCATTTTCTCTTAAAAATCCGATCCACATGATGTGTAATCTGGGATAAATGGTATGTGCTACCCTCCATGAAGAGTCCAGAATTTTTGGAGGAAGTAAAGGATCCCACAGTGTGTGACCCTGGGAAATGGTATGTCACCCCTCCCAAAAGGCTCTCTGTCAACCTCGATGGGTACACGATATTGGGATAGGGTACACAACCAAGTGAATACAATGTAGTCCCACATATACATTGCTTGACCAGGTGTACAAGGAAATACCCATGTACTAGTACATAGGATTAATGGCATGGTTATCCAGACAACGAGTAGTATACATGGAAACATCCAATTGCAGTTTACACAATAACATCCTAGGGTTCAAGGGACAAAACACAAACCCCTATTACATGTCATGTACTCCCATTATATAATCCAGGAGTGTGTTTCATATTAATCGTGGATTAATTTTTTTAGGGTGAGTTCCCCATCTTCTTTCCCTAAGGGTTAGTTTAGAATCACTTCTTACACATAGGATGACAATCCCTTCAAGAGGAATTCTTGGATTGTGTTGTTCAAATCATTTTGTGATGCACAGAGCGTAATTCTCTATTCATCTTCTTTCCGTAAGCGAGGTTGTTGGTATTGTTGTGGCCAACCCAATATGATCATCGATACTCTACATAGTATATTATTATATATTTTGTTGTCGGTATACCCCATAGACTTGGGTTCGATGTTATTATGTGTGTTATTTCTCTTTATACATTCAATTAGTACTTATAATGGTGAGACCTGGTGAGTGTATCTTCTTAGAAATACATAATCATTGATACTAGACTTGTTTAGTTCATTCTCCTAGATGATTTATGTGTGGGAACTTCAATTTGGAATCCAAGGGTGGTATTACAATTGTGATATTACATTTGGACCATGTTTCTTTGTTTAGTATATGTAGACATTTTTATTATTTGTGTTGTACCCAAATACCTATGTAGATATGCATTTTTTTCATTATTGATGGTTTCAAGTTGTCTTATTGGGTATTTTTATACTAACCACTAGATGGGATTTTGCCTACATGTGTCAGGTCTTGTATAGACAATCGAACTTTTGACAAATTCTTAGATGGACTAGGACCAGATAGTGCTTAGTGAGATTTGAAAAACCAAGGTTTGTTCTCATGGTATCTTGATAGAAATTCCTATCTATATTTTTTTGGTTAAACACGTTTTTAGACTATTTTTATTGGGTTTTTATTTTTTCCTATTTAATTTCAATTTCTTCATGTCTTATTGTGGCTGTGGGATTTAGATGTATGTGTGCATGGTTGTAATTTTTTTTACATTTTAGAATTGTATAGGGAAGGAGATTCCATTTTGGTGATATTTCTACTCTATGCTACACACAAACCAATGGACTATTGGAGGTGAGATTGAGGAGTTTTTTCATGGTCTCCATTGGGACAGGTCATGATAAAGAGGTATCAGGGAAGTCATTTCTAATTTTGAAAAAAACCTATGATATCATTTTTTAGAAACTGTGTTAATTATTTCGAGTTCAAATTTTAGGCTAGGTAGCCTAGTGTTGGTGTGGCATCTGATGTTTCCATAAACCAAGACTCTGATCACTTTAATTTCAACTCAATAAATGAAAAAAAATGATTATAAGGAAAATAATTGTAGATGCATCATATAATAATCGGTTGTGTTTTCAATTTCCATCTTGAGTCATGTCTCTAGATATACACATTGAACACAATTCATCATTTTTACTTTCAGTATCAATCCAAATCTTATTCTTTCTAGGATTATAAGTAAAGAACATTATGGTGATCCCCTCAGTGATGATCCATAGATATATGGAAAAGTTATAGTGATGTTACCTCAAGGGGGTTAACAAGGTATAACACTACCTGTAGATCAGAATATGGTCCCCATGGAACTAGAAGATGAGGTGTGATGAATGAGTGCACTTCATCGGCTTCGAAGATATAGTCCCACCAGTTTCGAAGGTTAGAATGACACAAAGATAGTTGAGGACTCGCTTGAGGTGGTGACCTTGGTTTTTAGTTTGGTCAAGATAACAACATATCATATGATGGTCCTAGTATAGAGATTTCTCCATGTCCCAATAGTATGATGTTGGGGGTTTGTGTCCCATTTGTATGATGATTTAAACATTTATTGTCAAACTTTGAGTAACATTTTAGAGAGGAGTTCTCTCTATCTATGCTAAGGTGTATGCATATCCATAAGATTCTAAAGCTCAATTAGTGGAACATGATAGTATCTGTGTATTTATAAAGACTTACTGATCCCCCACATAATCATTGGATATGGTTTGAGATCAGTTTTTAAGGATGAGCCATTAGAGTAGTGATTTTGTAGAGACATTCGAGATAGTGTTATACCTATATACATTCTTCGATATAATTCGTTTTCTAGATCGAGCTTTGGTGGTTGAGAGTTTATTGGATGAGAATAAATAGGATGTGGATTCTGATAATGAGAATGTATAAGCAAAGACATCAGCAATAGGGATCCTACATCAGTCTCATGGAAATGGATGTGTTAGAAATTTTAGTAGGAGGACCTTGGATAATGGGCACATGGTCAATCTCTCATATGATGGGTCTAGTCAGCCTAGGGGGAGGTACTACTACTCATGTGATGGTAGGGTATATTTTGCATGATATTTTCAAAACCAAAATAAAAATGATAGGTAGATCATGGATGGGCCACACAAGAAGAGGCATCGATAGGATTAGATAGGTTTATAGGACAGTGGATGTGGGAGTGAAAATTTGAGATAAGATAGAGGTGGTAGACACCTTGACTTATTACAACCAAATCCCTTAGGTGGTCAACACAAGACACCAGGAACTGGATGACTGGGGTGGGAAAAACATCAGGTGGTCAAGACATATGTCCTAGAGGCTTCAGAAATAATTTTAGGTAAAATATGTGTCCTTCTGACCATAGAGTAAATTACATATATTCACTTTTAAAATTAATTTATATATTTATACCTATCTAGTTTGAGACTGTGTGGTTATATTTGAGCCCTTGGCTTGGCCCTTATTCTTGGAGGCTCCTGGTAGAGATGAATTAGTGATCACAAACTTCTGTCACTTATGTGAGCTGACACTGGTAGGTAATGTTTTATGTGGTGACCTCAATGTTTCAAGGATGAGGCCTTATAATGTCATATTTTTAATGGACTTGTTATCTATAATTGATACATACATTGACTATTTTAGGTGTAAAATGTGGGGTGTTCATAGTGATGGAATCAATTTTTCCTTTGGGATAGAAAAAAAACCCATGAAGTGCATAATGGTCTCTTTCATAGGAGGGTATAACTGATTAGTCATCAACACACTAGCATGTATCTTTTTATAGTGGATATTATGAGTTTTCATTTCCCTATAATGATTTTTTTCCTTATGGTTTTTCCAATAATACCACCCCAATGAGAGATTGACTTTTGTGTTGATCTACACCCCAGGATGACAACGATGTCTATTCCAGTGTATCCAATAGGATCCCAATGAGATTCACGATCTAAGTGTGTAGTAAGAGGAATTATAGGGTAAGGGATTTTTTAGACCCACTGATTAACCTTGGTTATCCATATTTATGTCATAAAATAAGGTTAATATGATCTTGTGGTTATTTATGGACTATTGGCGCATGTACTAGTTTACTAGGAATAATATGTAACCACTACCAAATATCAATGAACTATTTGACAAGTTAAGAAGGGAATGATGGTTCTCGAAGGGTGAAGTCATTTCTTGATATCCTCAGTTGTGAGTACAAGATGAGGATATTCAAATTTGTAATTCAAAAAATTTTATGGTCACTGTGAGTAACTGGTGTTGTTTTTTTCATAACAAACACCCCAATAGCGTACAAGGGACTTATGAACAAGATCAGACAGAATTTCATATACCAGTTCATAGTGTTCTCTATCGATGATATCCTTGTGTATTCAGCATCCCAGAAGGAGCACACATGACACTGGGGGTGGTTCTGCACAAACACTTAGAGAAACAACTTTATAGAACAAGATTGACATTCTAGTTCTGGATATACGAGCTCCACTTAATGGGACATGTAATTATAGAGAATGGTGTTGTAGTGGACACGTCGATGGTTGAGGTAGTGGCATCTTAGGATCCACCAAAGAGTGTAATAGCAGTGTGAATATTCCTTTTGTTGGTAGCCCTGTAAGATTAATTCCAAATTTCTCTAGGACAAAAACATCCATGAAATCCTTTACCCAAAAGGGGAATCCATTCATCGGGAAAAAGGGGTTCCATCATGATTTTCTGAAGCTAAGGCAGAGTCTGATAAGGGATCCCATCTTGATATTAACTAAAGAGTGTGTCGAGTATGTAATGTTCTTTAATGCATGAGAAACCCAGATTATTTGTGTTCTAATGCAAAGGGAGGGGATGATTTTATATATTTCATGTCAGTTAATACCAAATTTATAAAACTATGTGACCCAAGCTCTTGAGTTAGTAGTAGTAGTCACCTCACTAAAAATGTGGCGACACAGCCTTATGGTTGAAAAGTTTATCATCATTTCTTATCACAAGATTCTCATGTATATATACTCATATATGGATCTTAACATGAGATAGATTTTAAGGATAGAGTTCCTCTAGTTTTATGACTTTTATATTATCTATACTCCTGGGAAGTGGAATGTGGTATCATATGGAATATGTAAGAGATCATATTCACAATTATAGAATAAGGTGTGAGAGCATTTTTCATTACAACAGTTATCCTATATAGATAGTGATAATGTGTATTGCCTCTAATTAATGGTTGTTACCCCACCACACATCTAGTGATTCAAAGAGACACATATGGGAAATAAGGAATGTGAGACCCTACATACTGAAAAAAATATACTGTACATTGTTCTAATGTATTTTCGGAAGGGTGGATCATGTAATTTTTTTTGATCACATATGATTTTACTAGTGATGATGATGTTTGAGGTTTTTAGAGAGTTTCATAAATATACATTTTTAATACATATTTGATGGAAAATATGTACTAAGATCACCAACTCATGTTTTGGTGTTTATGAATGAATATGGGAGTCTCATAATTTATCCCTCGATGAATTAATTGTCAGCAAGTACTTGACGAGAATAATGTTCTGTTGGGTTAAGCTCAACCCATTGAGGATAAAATGTAGAATGAGATGGAATATACACGGAATTCATGAATGGTTTACCACATAAGACAAGGGCACAAGATTCCATATCGGTGATCATAGACTGACTCTCCAAGTTAGATCACTTCATAGTTGTTTGGTAGTAGAGTTCAAGAGAGAGAATCGAATGAATCTATGTGTACTAGATAATATGAATTCATGAAGTTAAATAAATTATCATTTCAAACCATGAGGATTGATTCACATCACATTTATGGAATGGATTTAAAGAGGTGTTTGGGACACAATTACATTTGATCAGGGTGTTTCACCCCCAGAAGAGTAGCTAGACTAAGTGGACCATTAAGATTCATAGGGATATTATATGATCATGAATGTTGGAATTTGGATTTTGAGGGGAGGATCAACTGCCACTAGTGGTGTTTTCATACAACAACATATAACATTCCACCATCGGTATGTCACTATATGAGGCTTTGTATGAGAATCCCTCTAGGTCACCACTATGTCAGACAATCCTAGGAGAGTTGACACTCATGGGCCTAGGGTTGGTGAATGAAAATATAGAGAAGGTGTAAATCATCGAGGATAGGATGAATACTACAAAAAACTATCAAAATCCTTATGATGACCTTGATGCAGGCCTTTGGAGTTTGGGGATGGATACCATGTGTTCCTACAAGTTTCAACTCTATGTGGATTAATGTTTTTTGGACAAGGTGGAATGGCAGCTCCATGATTAATTTTAACATTATAGATTCTTAATAGAGTAGTAGGGGTGGAGTACCACTTAGATCAACCTCCATAGATAGACTGGGAAAATGTAATTTTCCATGTGTCATATCTGAGGAGAATGACCCATCGTATGTTATCGACTCAGATGACCTAGACATCAATGATCGAGATACAATTTCTGAGTACCTGGTTGATATTTGGGATTGATATTAGAGAATCCATTGTGGGTGAGAGATTCAATTAGTTCATGTCTTGTGGAAGTGAAAGAATCTTTTGGAACACATATGGTGATAGGAGGCTTAGATTCGACCACTATACCCACATATTTTTGTGTATCCCTTGTTTGGGTGTTTTGGGATGTATATCACTAAGGTGGAGAAAATATAATGAGTTGCATTTTATATATATTATTTTTTAATATTTAATGGATTATTTTTGAGACTGGGCACTGATATGATCACTGATTCCAATTCCAATTGTTCTTATCCTAAATGAGTAACATATATAAAATAGGTTAAATAGAATGGATAGGTAGTTAAATAAGTGAAAAAATTCTAATTAGGGGCCCATATTAGAGATCTAAGGGCATCGTTGAGTGAAAAATGTGGGTGTTACCCTAGGCATGAAAAAAATGTTGATTGGTGTGGGGATTTTGAGGTAACCTAATCTCAGGCATTAAATGAATAATTTAATTAAATAAAATAATAATTTATTTTAATCATATTTCATTGACACAATGACTGATGATACACTAATTAATAAATTATAGTGGAATTATAGGGTTATCTTCATAACACTAGAGATGTTGGATATCCCCTAAAGATAGTGTTGTTAGATATATATCAGGTGAAATTAAAATGAATCAATGATTGGTGATCACTGTGAAATGAGATTCAAATATCTCAAAAAGGATAAACATGTTATCTCATTCTTCATAATTGATCAATAAATTTCAGGTTAGTACATTATTTTGATTTGTATTCTTCCCTATTTTTTTATATGATGAACACAAATCGATAAAACAATAGATTGATGTGAGGATATTATTTACTTCTAAATAAGGTTATTATGGGGACTTGTTATGGATAATTTATTTGTGACTAATTTTTATCCATTAATTAGTCATTCTAGAGGTGATGGATTTAGGCCAACACAAACATTGGATGAGGTTCATTCAACATGTTTTGGTTTATGTATTTATAATATTTTTCATTTTTCATCATTAGTGTTCTTCATTTGGAATGAATTTAGATCTATTATAGACAACATATCATTACTCATCAATTTATTCATTAAATGGTTAGAAAAATTTGTATTTGGATTGGTATGATGTGATGGAGGGGTAAATTTTCTCAGTAGAATGCATTCGAAATATTAAAAAACCCTTTATATGAATCATGTCATTCGTGCGGTGATGGGATAAACAAAATATGTTTTTTGAATGGATTTTATGCTTGTATATATTCATGATCTTCAGTGAGTTTGAGGTCAAATTTGGAAGCGGAGATGGCCTGAGCATTCATGGAAGGTGGAAATCGGGTTTTTAGAAATACCAAATACAAACAACGTGTATTTTAGGATTTCTTGGCATATGGGACACTCCTTGTAGTAGATAAGGTTTTGGGAGGAAGTTAAATATCACACATTGTGTGAACTTGTGACATTACATGTGACATTCCTCGAAGGTTTGGAATGTACGTTGGTTGGTACATATACATAGGATGTATTACATATGACTACACATGTCACGTACATCTACACAACACAACATTTATAGTTGAAAATTGGAATATGCATGTACTGGTACAATGCATGAAGTTCCCAGGTAACCACACACCAGGTTCTATTACACATAAACTAGCATTGGATCTTTACATGGGAATATCCCAAGTGTGAGGAGACATGATGTTTATCACTACTATAGGATTTATTCTCTAGTCAATTTTTTGGGAAGATCATTTCCACCATATCATGGACATGTTTCGTTAGGGTGAATTCCCCATATCCATTCCCTAATGGTTTGTATGGAACCCCCTTCTATACATAGGACAAAGATCCACTTTAGAAAGACTTGATGGATATAGTTGTTGGGATCTTTCCATGGGCCTTGAGTGAGATATACAATTCATCATGTTGCCCAAGGTAGAGTTCTTGGTATCATTGTGACCTAATATATAAGGGATCTAGTCCTCTACATAATGGTTTATTCCAGATTGAGTTGTTTTTACACCCCACAAACATGGGAGAGATCCTTATATGTGTATCAAATATCTTCATACTATTAGTTTTTACTTCAAATGTCTATACCCAATGATCATTTCCCCTCAAATGGACATCATCACTAATACATGATTAATGGAGTGTGTTCTCTCAGACGAGTTTTGTGTTGAAACTTAAAGTCGGAAACCTAGGTTATATTTATGGTTGTGAATTAACTATTAGATTTTATGTATTTTGTAGTATATATATATATTATTATTATATTTTATTGGTACATACACTTATATAGATCCGAGTTTAATCTTTTGTTATATTATTTGTGGTTTCGAGGAGTCCTAATATGTAATTTTATACTCACACCTACACAAGATTCTTCCCACATGTATCATGTGTTGTCCATAAGATCAAACTTTTTATAGAGTCCAAGATGGACTAGAACCAGATGATTCATAGTTATACCAGAAAATATGAGATGTTTTCTTGTAGTATCCTAATAACAGTCCCAATATTTATTTCTTATGTTGGAATTATTTTCAGAATATTTTGTGGTGGGATTTTATTTTTCCCTATTTACTTACCATTACTTCCTATCATACTCTATTTGGGATATAGATGAATTTATTCATAGTTATTCAGTTGGTTTTTCATTTTAGAAATTATGGGATTTAAGATGTGTGTGTGTGTTTGTGTGCTTTGTATAAGGTCTCCCATTTTGGTGATATTACTACTCAATGCCTGTCTCCATCCCCCATCCCATTGTAGGTGGGCATGGGGAGTTGAGGAAAATTACATATAGGGTGAAGTAATGATACCAAATCTACCAAAAAATGTTATTATATTTAATTCCTTAGTAATTTAGCTCATTTTCTTACCCAAATACCATATAGATAAGGATTAAGGTGTTAAAAAGGAGGTCTATCAAAGAAGAGGGAATCTTCTAACCATATCTATTCTAACATTATCTCTTCATATACATCCAAAAATATATTATATCCATAATAACTTGAAAATTAAATTATAATAAAGATTTTTAATTGTAATTATATTTATGGGACAATAATTTTCATCCTACTTTATTTAAAATGGTAATTGAAAGTATCACATGTCAATAAAAGTGGCCTTGTGCCTCTATATTGGGATATGATTCATTTCCCATCAATATTTTTCATGAATTGATATTATGATGGATTTAAGGTTTATATATTATATTTGTGATATAATTATTATTAGATATTTATAATATATTTAATAACTTATTACCTTTCCATCTATTGGTAAATTATAAGTTCACCCACGCATACGTTTGAACTACAAGCTCCACAAAGTTTTCTGAGTCTATTTTCATTTATGGTTTTCATGGAAGATAATATGGTTAGATATTATGAATGATATTATTTAAAGTATATAATAATGTTTCTTTAATGATTAATTATTATTTTTCCTTCTATTTTTCATCCATCAAAATGTGGAAGCATTACTCATTCAAACGTACGAACAACTGTCTCCACTAAGTTGTGTAATTGTTTTTCATCATCACCATACAAGAATGATAATAAAATTGATTATAATGAATAAATAGTATAATTTAACCATGAATAATTTTATACATATGACTAAACCATGTTATAGTTCATGTTATTGAATGATCAAGAAAAAACAATCCTAGAAAACAATTTAGTTTTCAAATGAATGTTTAATTTAATTTTATTATAATGATAATGGGAAATTAAAAAGGAATGATAAATAGAAATTTATTTATTAATATTGTAATGTAACATACTTAAAACAATTATAATACTATTATATATGAGATTTTACTTTATACCAAAAGATAAGAAACATTACGATAGGGGATTATGTTACATTATAATTTCTTTTCGAGATTCTTTATGATAAACTTATGCTGACATAAATTATATGGTTATTTTATTTCAGTTTCATTGTATTTTTTTCTCTAATTTATATTTATTTTATTTTTAAATTAGGCACATTTAATCGAAGGTGTGAAGGGTATCAGTCTTTTAACATATACCACACAAAAGAATTTTTCAATTATCCAGATTAATATTTCCATTGAATATTACATCACTTGATTCTGTTGTTATTTTCCATGATTTTTTTTCATATATTTTTTTTTATTTTTATAGGAATTTATATAAGTTATTTAAAAATTAGAAGACTATATTCTTCAAAAAATATTTCAGTGATCTTTTAAAGGCATATTTAATCTACGCTAATATCATTTGATGTTAATTATGATTCAATATGGATAAGATCCAATGACTCATTCCACATATTATATCAATATAGATTTTAATGGTTATGGTATTATGGGTGATTCAGTGGAACTATTTTCTTTTATATAGGTTAACTATGTTAGGAATAAATAATTCTATACTCAATTTATTTTCAATGAGTTTTACCATAATGAAATGTTAAATGTTTTTATGATATTTTGGTACATTTATGGTTCACTGTTATTTTATTTTTGGCTAAATTATAATCCTATAATTCATTAGGTAAATATTGATAGCTCATGAGAAAACAATGTTATGTGTGAGACTAATTTATTACTTAAAACAATATGTGCATACCATGTTTCATGTCCATAATTTTTTGTGTGAGCCCATGTTTCATATCCTTAAGTTTATGAAAATAAATGGTTTCATATCCTAGAAATAATGAGAGAACCTATTACTATTTATTCAATTTCACAATGTTATAATCTTATTGTTTATATCATTTTCTATTATTTATGATATTCCCACACGGTACATGATATATATTTGTTAAATTTTCACTCTTATAAATTGTATCGTTTTTTATAGAAAATAAATTTTATATAAATCATTATTTATGATCTCTATGTTTATTTGTTGTGGATAAATTATGTTATGATCTTGTTCACATTCCCTTATCCGATTATATTATTTTTTTATTGATATCTTATATTTTTACCCTTACTATGTATATCAGATAATCATTAATTATGTTTATATTTTCTCAACGATATGAATAATTGTTTTAAGCAGTGTATATATTAGAAGATTACTATTATAGGAAAACTTCTTTTTAAATGTAGAAGATCCATCATTGAATATGATATTTATATAAAAATTATGTGTATAATTTAAACCCATATGGTCATAGGTTGTGAATAAATGTGTTATGTATTGAATATTCAACTAAAATGATATTTTATTTAGATATATTTTTCTTGAGTCACCTCAAGATATAGAATTTTGGTTTTATATTAATTAATTCAGTTAAATATATAAACAATTTTTTACCCCTTCATTTGGATAATGAATATTTTAATATGTTCCATTCAAATTGTCACCTACAAAGATGTTCTTATATGTTGTTTCGGTTGTTATATTCAGGGTAGCTTACTTTTGGTATGTCATTTCCCTCATTTTGATGAATTTATTATTTTACCACATAATTATAATATTAACCTATTAATAGAATGATATTTCATCCCTTTTTTGTTTTCTTAACCCCACCCTTTTTTCTCTAAATCATCATGAACCATTAGATTCTTTTCTTTATCTAATGTCTCTTTGTATTTTTAATCCATCTTGCCTTCCTTCCATGGTCCTAGTGAAACGTGAAGATATATATTTCATTGTCCCCTACCCTATAAATGATAAATTAATGTTTAATCATGATGTTCTAGAAGCCCTTACCCATTAAAATTAATTTCCCACCACTCCTCACAATGACTCATCAATTCTAAATTCATCTAATGTATTACTTCTCTCCTGCAATGAAGTATTATTATATATTGGTACCCACTATTGTTTTTTGTGAGGAATTCAAAACTACCCCCCCAATTTAATAAAGTAAACTAACCCTTCATCTATTAATTTCACTCATATGTATTATAAAGGTGTCATTATGATGTCCTCTTCACATCCTTACACGGGTTTTTATCCAAAAAATTAGGAACCATCAAGGGATTAGTTTATCCCCAAGCTGCCTAGTTTACTTCATTAATTGTTATAAATTAGTTATTATTATTTATCCTAGACAGATTATCTCCTAGAATAATATTTCCTTTTTTTCATTGTTCCTTCATCACTAAAAAAATATGTTCAAATTTTACAATATTTCGTTGAATAAAAATTACAATATTTATGAGATTATAAATGATCATGTGTTTTCCTATCATTGTATAAAATTTCATTTTCATTAATTTATCAACAACTCTCCACCATTTATGTTAATTACACTAATGTGGATTGACTAGTTTTATTATAAAATAATTAATGTTTTAATACACCCTTTTAAGAATGACCATCCCCCATAATGAATCCCACATGGGTCTATAGTAAATATCTGTTTGAACCTAATGGATAACCTCCAATAAGACATGGGATTATGACTTGCATCAAGTGTGTATAAAAAATTGGGGGCATTGACCTCATAATCTCAAGAACGTATAATTAACCAACATCAAACTAAATAATATAAAATTAAAACTAGATAAAATAATACATTTAATTTCTTGAAAAATAATGGTATAAAAAATAAGAATATTAATAAAAACTCCTAAAGATTCATCTATTCCAATTTCTCTATAACTAGAGAGAATAATATATTCATCAACAAATAAAAATCTATTGAATACCAAAGTAATATTTATATACTAAGGTGATTATAAACATACATGTGATAGGTTCTTTTTTAATACCTCATATTAAAATGAGGAAGTTTCATAATAATTATCTGGTGAAAAAATAGTTAAACTAACACACACTTATTATTAACTATCACATATCCTCACCAAGGCACAATAAACATATATATCATTGAAGTATAATAACATAATATTGAAATAATATATAATGATACTTTCCCGATAATACTTCCCCACTAATTTGTTGCTCGTAAAGCCAAACCCAAAATTAATTGTGCTTATACCCTTTCCATAACCATTTCATCACACATAATATTCAATGTCACAACCATATCCTACATTCCAAATCGTATTTCTGATTACATCATATACATCCAACGTACCACATTTCACATCATACCATAATAAATTTCCTCATATCAACACACCATATCTTTATCTTATATCCTCATTATAGGTGGTTATTTTGAACTTGAATAAAATCAACCTTGTGTCCTCTTCTTACCATGGAAGACCCCCACAATGTATCATCATCACATTCAGACAACCAAGATTTCCATTATATTAAATAAAAATATCTTAATAATTTTTCCTATATTTTAATATACATACCATGATCCTTCATAAAGTCTGTATGAATCCTGGTAGGGGTGAAAATAAGAAGTAGTATTCATCCCTCTCTCCCATACCAACTTGAATTCAGGGGAAAATAACCAGAACGCAAAATATTTTAGTGTCTGTAAATTTTCCAACATGGGTTTGGTGTTTGTGAATTCAAAAGAAATATATAATTTATATCATAACATTAAAAGAATTTTCAACATAGGTATTAATGTAATAATAAAAATAACATATCCAATAATAACCACTACTACAACTAAAAACCATGACAACCACTATAACACAATACTCCCCACATTCTCATGTTGACAACCATGATAATATTTAATCATAATAAAGTTTAATATTACCATCTGACCTTTATGAATTTTACCATTTTATCTGAATCATTACATTCATTATGCCATTAAGTTTTATTATTTAATGTCAAACAACTATTATCCATCACCCACTTTAATCGAAATCATTTACCATTTGGTTCAAATATTCTCAATTTATTTATGGCCACCTCATATTAAATTCCAACCCATACCCATTACCAAATTAAATATTACCAACAATATTCCTATCCATTAGGATTCTATAATAAAACTCTCATAAAAACCAATAAATCACCCTAACTGTTTGTAATAATACACATATCATTGTTTTTGAGTTCTGTTTTTAATAATATATTTTAAATGACATAAAAATATACTAATAATGTTATTAAAAGAATATAACATGAAGGAAAATAAATATTGTTTATTATTTTTGAGGAATTATTTGTATTTTTTATTTATTTTCAAGTTGAAGAATATTGATGAATATGGAAGAAAAAAAATTCATAAGGTTAACTCAATATTTGTTAGAGTAACTCACTAAATCAAAAGTGTGCATCTACAAAATAGAAAACTTCAAAATGGTACAATAATACTTTAGAAGAGTAATATTATTATTTTATGTGGAAAAATATGGCTTTGAATAAATTTTTGGGGACATATTAATGTTAAATGGTACATTAGAAGGGTAATTTTACACTTTATAGAGTATTCTTGATGTTTTTTGGAGTCATTGGGTACATAAGATTAGTTTACTGGGGAATTTGGAAGAGTATTTAGCGAATTAATATGGTTAAATTCAAAATTCTAAAGATTTATTCTATAATAATTGAAAACATTAAATGAGAAGTTATAGAATTTATAAGAGTTAGTATGGAACATCATTAGTGTAGTTCCTTTAGATAATTATTTTATGAGTTGGGCCAGTTATTTTTTTCTTTATATTTTCTAAAATAATGAAATATGATTATTGGTTTGATTTCAATATGAGGAGAATGTCATTACTCAGTTAAAGGAGAGTTATTTCATGATTATATAATGACTTTGTATCAATATTGGAGTTAATTTCTGTGAATTTTTTTGATATGATTTTAATCCTAGATGAGTAAAATTGTAACAAGTATGGTGCAATAGTAGACTCAATTTTCATCTTTGAATATTGGGAATCAGCCTAATATAATTGGGGATACTATTCCTAAAATAATTGGTACTTTAAATATAATTATTGTTAATGAAAAAGAAACTATTGGGTAAAGATATCTTTTTGATCACATAACGAAATATTTGTCCTATGAAAAATATAAAATAAAATAAAAAATGTAAATAAAATAAGGAAAATAGATTTTGAATATTATTTGAACATATAGGACATACATTCCTTGTTTATATTTGATGGAAAAAAGGAGATAGAGGAATCTATAAATTTTCCTAGAATAGAAAAATGTAATGAATGGGATTTTTCAGTGTATTATAAAAAATATTATAGAGAATTATTTCCAGACCAGGCTCTGAGAAGGCATGTGATTCCGATGCCCGAAGATCTCAAAATAAATGTTTGAAAAAATTAAGCTTTAAATAGAATGCATGAGATGTTTTCTTAGAAAAGTGGACTAACATAAAAATGGATTCTTATATCAGAAATCCGAGGGTACCATTGCATTTTGAGTAGCGATTTTACCCTAGATGAGGCCTTACATCGGCCGACGCAGGTTGGTTGTGAATGATTATTTTTGTATTTTTGAAAGATTAAAGTAAATTAAGTGTAATTTTATTTGACTTTACAAGATGATTCAGTGATTTTTCATTTTTAATAATCTTTTTTTTAGATAATTCGGGGTTATCAACATAAACTACAAATTCCTTTGAATTATGGAGAATGAAAAATCTCTTGATGGATGATGACGTGATGGTTGATCAAGATCATTCTTGATAAATTTACATCGACTATGAATCATTGATAGGAAATGTTACTTCCCTTGGTATGGTGTTGTGATTTTAGTTATTTCATTCCATGTTCTTCGAATCAATGATGCGCACAGATCAACCCACTAACATGTTGACCCATGGTTCGATAATTATTTAATGATGGGTTTGACTGTGGGAATTATTTGGGGATAATTATTATTATACTATTTTGTTTTTCATGATCAATCTTATGGGATTGGATAATTACCAAAACAGACAACAGTTTAGGTTTTTCCCTCAAGTTTTTTCTAAATTATTTCTTCCCCATTTTCATGTGTGTTCTTCATTCATCACTGGATTGATCGAATGATCATTGCGCCTTCGATTCATGGCGCAAAGATCCAAAATTCAAGATACAAGCTCATGACGATGCAACAGAGGTGTGAAAGAAAAGGTGTGGTGCAATTTTTCCAGGACGGTGGTGCACTGTAGTGTAGGTAGTGGTGCATAGTGACAGCTAGGGCGGCGGTTCTGGTCGGTCGAGGAGAGCGGCGGTGTATGTCCCAGGGGACAGTCTACACCACATGAAATGTTGATGGAGGAGGCAGATCATGGCTTAACTGTAGAAAGGGATCCTATAAAGGTAGAGATACCATGGGAAGGAAGAGCATTTGAGGAACACATGGGCACGACGGGCCAGCTACATGGGATGTGGTGCAGCATCGCAAGGACCAGGGGGTGCACAGCTGGGGCGAGCCACGTGCATCAAACAATGTAGCCCCCGTATATGCAGGTAGGTGTAGGAGATCTAGTATATGCTTGGAAACTTATTGGGTAGTGGGCCCAGCAAGACAGACTATGTTAGGTGGGGTTGACCAGACCAGGTCGGGTTGGCCAAGAGGTTGAGTCAGATCAGGACTAGACCTAGGTTAGACAATTTCACCAAAACAACAATATCTGTTAAACAATAAATCTTGTTGACAATATTTCTATAGTGTTGGGACACTTACATTGATAAGTTCTAAATGGGTACAATGGTGTTTTTTATCTTGAACTTTTTTTAGTGGCATGGGCCATTTAAATGAGAAGTACTCGATGTTGAAGGACACGATGGGTGTGACCACTAGTCACTATGCATCCTCCTTTCCTATGTGGATTGATTATCTCATCCATTGTATCATAGAAAAGTTATGTTAGGGTTTGTTCCCATTATCTTTTCACCGATTGGTTGTTATTATTGTTTTCTCTTCTCATGAGTAAGATCCCATTAGATAGACTTCTAGGATAGAGTTGACGGAATCCCCCCAAGAGGCCCATATCGGATCCTTTATTCCTTCTTTGTTCCCTAGGTAGAGTCTTCAGTATTGAAATGACCAACATCACTAGACATTGATCCTCTACATAATAGGTTATCCATATGGGTTCTTGGTATCACCCCATGGCCTAGGTTGTGATCCACCTTTGATATATCAGATCTATATCTTTAGATCTATCACTGTATCTCTTTCATGGTGTTTTCTAACAAACCATACTTCTCAAACTTACAACCTAAGGGATATTATACTTAAGAGTGTGTTCTCTTATATGAGTTATTCGTGGAATATTCAAACTAAATCTCTATTGTGGTTATGATGTTGTCGTGGCATACCTTTAGATTTCATGTCTTGGTTTTAGTATATATTGATATTCAAATTATATGTTTTGTAGGCATATATTCGCGTTGATATTATTTTACCTTTTTATTATAAATTTATTTTTGGTTCCTGGGTGTTCTATATATTATTTTTATACTCACCCCTACATGGTCACTTCTGGCATGTTTTTTGTCTTGCGAAGATGAGAGAACTTTTGACAAAGTCTAGGGTGGACCCAGACTATATAATGATCTGTGAAATCAGACAAGAAGAGGTTTTAATACATCTTTTGATAACATTCCATGTACATTTGCATACATGTTGGACATTTTGGATTATAAATTCTTTTTTAGTGTTATTTTATTTTATCCATATTTACTTTCGATTACTTTCACTTTTTTACACAGGTTGTGGGATATAGTGTTTTTCATGAATTTTTTACATTGAGTTTTTACATTTCTACATTTTGAGGCATGGAGAAGTGTACATGCATACAGGTACATTGGCTAATGCCTCAAATTTGATTGATATTATTACTTGGTGCTAGTCAATATCCCATGACCTATTAGAGGTGGGATTAGGGTAGTCACACCATGGGGCCCTCTAGGACGGGCCAAGATAGAATGATATCAGAGGTGGTTGGTTCTATCATCGGACCGAGAGTCTCTAATATTGGTTTGGGCTATTGTATTATTTGTTTTGAGTTTGGATTTTAGTCTAATGACCCTAATATTAGTGTGGAGGACATATAATCCTTATCCCAAGATTCTGATAACCTTGTTTTTGACTTAGTACATGAGAACACTAGTTACAAGGAACATAACTTTACATGAGTCATATAAAAATGGGTTGTGTTTTACATTTCATTCTTGAGTTAGGTAACTAGATATACTCATAGAATGTGGTACATATTTGTTTTCTTACAAGATGCCTCTACGACACATACTAACTAGGAATCAGCAGCATGATCATGAGGATATACCCCTTAGTGATGAGGCATTGATACAAAGATCAGTTCCCCAAATGTTACCTTCAGGTGGCACACCAGCCTTACCACCACATGTACAATAGCACATGGTACCCGCAGTACCAATGGATGAGGAGTAATGTTTAAGAGTGCTTCATGAGTTTTAGAGACATATACCCCTCATGTTCTGAGGAGATCCGTACCCATAGGTGGCTGAGGACTATCTTGAGGTACTGAACTGAGTTATTCATCTAGTCTGGACACCAACAGATCAGATGAGAGTCCTAGTGGAAATCCTTTTTCATAGATGTGTAGGTAGATTTTAGGGTTGAGTTACCTGATCTTTTGATGAGGAAACATGTTCGTGGGTAGAGTTTTAGAACCTTTTTATAAAGCATTTCTAACCTTATAAGGTGAGGGCTATGTTTATCCCGAAGCATCTGCAGCTCCGAAAGGACTACATGTTGGTATCTGAGTACTCTTCAAGGTATATCATCCTCTCATGGAACACTATTGATATGGTAAATGACAATTTCTTTTGGAATATGACCTTTGAGTGAGACCTATCTAAAGACATTTGATCTAGTGTTACACCTCTGTGCATTCCAACAAATGATGTGGTGCTCGATCGAGATTTCACGGTTGAGAGTTCATTGGTAGAGGAGATAAAGCTAATGGTCATCAGTAATGGGAATGTAGGAGTAGAGAAATCAATAGTAGGGAGCCTAAATAAATATCTAGGACTTGGATGTGTGTAATTTTTAAGAGGTGGTCCCAGGATAGAGGATCTATAGTTCAACGGTCACAGGGTGGACCTAGTCAACCTAGAGAGAGATAGTTCTAATCATATGACGTAGGGGGAATCTTTCATGAGATTGTCCAACCTGTCATGGTACTGATAGAGAAACCAGAGAAAGGCCACCGAGTCAGGGACAAGAACATGATTTGGAAGATTTTTATGGTGGATGATATGGAAGGGGGGATGGGAGAGAAACTGAAGTAGGTTTACGTTTCTACTTACTACCAACACCACCCCTAGGTGGTCCATGCCTGGCTCAGGGAGCTGGAGGCTAGGGGAAGGGACATCTTTATGAAGTCACGAAATATGAACCAGGATCTCCAAAAATGATTCATGGTATATATGTGAATTTTTTTATCTTCTATTTTTATTTGTACATGGGATAATCATCGTTTTCTTCTCACGATGATTAATTGAGATTGGAGATTTTGGTTAAATCGTGGATTCGACCCTCATAGTTGGAGGCTCCTACTGGAGGAGACCTAATAATAACACACTTGTGCTAACAGTGTTCTAGAATCCTTAATGTGAGAGTTTCAGTTGGGATCTCTTGATAGCGGTGTTGAGGCCTTATGATGTAATGATTAGTATGGAATAGTTATCCACAATTCATGATCATATTGACTATTTTTGGTGAAAGATGTGGTGTGTCTGCATCGATGGAATTAGTTTTTCATTTTCAAGTGAAAATGAAACCTAGGTAGCATGGGAGAGAATCATACATAGGAGGGTTTAGCAGATCACTCATCATGTGGATAGGTTAACCCTTAGTGGATTAGATGTTATCAGTTTCAAGTTCCCACAAGTAGTTGCAGAGTGTGAGGAAGTATTGCTAGAAGATTTTCTTGGATTACCTCCCCGTAGGGGGGGTCAACATTGGCATCAACATACACCCCAGTACAATATTGATATCCTCACCATATTATCATATAGATCCCATAGAGCCTCGCAAGTTGAGGGTGTAGTTGGAGGATATGAAGTGGAAGTGATTTGTAATACCTTGTGTTTCACCCTAGTCGGCCCCAGTATTGCTTACAGAAAAGTCACATGAGAGCTTGAGGATGTGTGTGGATTACTGGTGCTTGAACTAGGTGAACATGAAGAACAAGTATCTACTACCAAGGATTGATGAACTCTTCGACCAGTTGGGAGGGGAAAGATGGTTATCAATGGTTGAATTTAAATCATGTTATCACCAACTACGAGTATGATATGAGGATATACTAAAGAAGGATTTCAAAATAAACTATATTAATTATGATTATATGCTTATTCCCTTTGGCATGGAGAATGAACATGAAATTTTCATTGGATTCATGATCTAGATTTTCTAGCCCACTTAGATCAGTACATGGTAGTCTTCATCGATGATATCCTTATGTACTTGGCATCCAGGGAGGAGAATGCATGAAACTTAAGGATGCTTCTATACATGCTCTGAGAGAACCAGATTTATCAAAAAATGTAGAATTTACAATTTAGGATTCAAGTGGTCTACCTTCTAGGGCATGTTATCTCAGTTAATGAAGTGGAATTACACCCATCCATGGTCAGATCAATGTTAGAATAGGAGATCCCTAGGAGGGTGACAGAGGTTCAAAGAATACTTGGGATGGATAGATGTTACTAGAAGATTATACCTTCTTTATATAGGATATCAGTACCTATGAAATCTTTTAATTGAAATGGGATGCCATTTTTGTGGATAGAGAACTGTCAGTAGGCTATCCAGCAGTTTTAGAAGATTTTGAGAGCACTCAGATCTAGTGATTTATAGAGGAGGATGTCATGTATGTAGTGTTCTATAATAAATCAATATCATGCTTGGTTTCATTATCATAGATATGAATGGGTTATTTCCTATTGTTCATGTAAGTTGGGACCACATGATAAGAATAATGAGATGCATGATCTTTAGTTGCAGTGATAGTTTTCATGTTGAAGAAGTGGCAACACTACCTGATGGGAAAGCGGTTTATCATCTAATATGATCACAAGACTGTAAAATATATATTCTCTTGGAAGGATATAAATATGAGATAGAGTTTGTGGATATATTTCCTACATGATTATATTTTTTGATCATCTATACACCTTAGAAAGGGATCATGGTGGTGGATGCTCTTTGCAGGAGGTCACATTTGTTATTGCTGAATGAGGCATTAGAGAAATTGACCTCATGGTAGTTATATAGCAACCCTATACATTATTACGCAACTAAACATGTATTATTACATTACATTTCACTTACAAAAACTTTGAGGATCTAGAGGTATAGTGTATTAAGAAATTTGTAACATGACATAACATGTAAAAACATAAAATAAAACATATTTATTGAAATCATTGTTTTCATGACCAACAAATTACATTTTACTTAAAACTTAATGGGATACACTGAGGCATAAGTAAGAAAGTGGAGAGTTATAATGCCCAATAAGGGACAAAATAAGGAATAACATAAATAATAAAGTACATGTTAGGAAATAGGCATATCAGTGGAGCACAAGAGAAACATGAACATAATGGCATGATATAGAATAATTATCATAACATAGAAATATGGAAATGACATACAACATTATATTATCATCATCCACAACTCATTTCACATGGATTTAGAAGATTAAACGCTCATTGTACATGAATTAGCATGAGTAAACCCTCGTTGCACATGGATGAGAATGAATAAACCATCATTACACATGAATTATCCTATGTAAGCCCACATTTCTCATGAATTAGAATGAGTAAAACCTCATTTCACATAGATTATCATGATACTAAACATTACCCAATGCATTAAAGAGCTATCAGGGAACACCCTTTATAAACCTTTCATTTCATGCAATAGTGAGCCACATGGATCATATAACACGGAATCATTCAAAATAATCATTTATTCCACAATAAGGTAATGTGGAATACACACATGATAATATATAATCAATAAGTGTATGTTCATAAAAATTAATACCTTTAATATAGAAATGGGCATGGTATTCACTACACGATGATTTTGGCATGAAAATTTGCGGTGCAATTTTGGCAGCCTAACAGCATGACATAAACATTCAAAAAAATTCAAGAGAGAGAAAGGGGTCCCTAACATATGTACATGAAATTGAAATAAATTTGTTAACATAGATAAATGTCCCCATACATGGAATTGGGAAATATAAGGAATTACATAATAATGAAACTTGAAGAAAGAGGAGAAATGAGCTAACTCTTATGAAATTTCAACATGGTAATGGGTGTACATGGGAGGTATTAATTATAGAGAAAGCTTTAACTCATCATTCAAACATAAGGAGGCATGGAGGATGTACAAAATTATACCCCATTATTTTTAATTGAAAAAT
The DNA here is from genome assembly GCA_963277665.1 of Viscum album. Classification (NCBI taxonomy): domain Eukaryota; kingdom Viridiplantae; phylum Streptophyta; class Magnoliopsida; order Santalales; family Viscaceae; genus Viscum; species Viscum album. The sequence continues at coordinate 192,169,278 of OY728165.1, read as the reverse complement.
AAAAGGGTAGATCAGAAAAAAGAAACTTGATCAAAAATGAGAAAGGAATAAATCCCTTACTTGAGTCTGCGACTTCAAGACCTTGAGTATGGGATTATTGAGATCTTGGGGTGACTTGGGAGGATTATAGATAAGGGAGGTCAGATTAGAGACATGATACATGGATTTTTAGTGATGATAAGTTGGAGTTTGGGTGGGTTTATATAGTAAATGAGAGGGGAATTCTTTAATATTTCACAAACCTTGGTTTTGGAATCAATATAATTAATTATTCAAAACCAAAAACCTCTCCATGGTTTTCGCTCATGGATAATATTATTGAGAAGAGATAAATAAATATTTTATACATACAATGACCAAACATATTAAAATATTAGGCTCAATTATGTGGAGGTGAGTTACACTCTCATGGAAATCATTTTAAAATAATAAAATATTTTATAAGTATTTGAGGGTCCACTAACGCATTCTAAAATTAATCAAAAAAATATAAAATCAAATTATTTAAAATTTAAAACATATATTGGACAAATATCCCTTTAATAGTATTTTATTATATCACTCTTGGGACTTTATGATGTCATAAACAAATTATATATTTATAAGGTATTTAATTTTTACCCAATAAATTGATTATCTCGGAAAACTATTATAAATTAACCATTGGATAATTATGACATCCTGATTCTAATAATAATACTAATTTAATCAAAATAATATTCTATATAAGTGAATTTTCACATTAAAAGAACTGAAATATATTGAAAATACAAGGGTTTTGTCAAAAATAGTTTTCAAACATTAATAAAAATTACAATTTAATTACTAAAAGTTATATAATAATTTATATTTAATAAAAATTTATTTGATAATAATAATTTATTGAATTTTGTTTAATTCAAAAATAAATTAATTCATCAAAATAGATTTATTAATAGAATTTAAATATTAACTAGAAATAAAAAATTTTCATTAAAACCCATTTACAATGTAACAATTAAAAAATAAATGTATATTATTTATTTGATACAGAAATAATGAATATAATAATAATGATAGGGTCTTGTTACATATCCCATTATTACACCATTATATTCCCTAAGAGTATGGTGTGTGATGGTGGGGCTTTCTTGGGACTGTTCAATGAACATGGTTTGGGCCATGATATCAATTATCTTGAACTTCTCCCATAAAGTGTTTCACTCATTCTTAAGTTGTTGGATCTCGGATTGGTCTTGGTGAAGGAAAAGTATACAAATGTTTTCTCTATCTAATGATCTGATAAATGGGATTCAAAGCGAATGATCCTACTAGTCGAGGCCATCACATCCTTGTTCTGTGTCAAAACGATTAGTTAAAAACATATATATATACAATTCATGGGATCAATGTTCAATGTATATATTATCAACATCAATCATAAATAATTGTTATTTAAACCAATTAACATAATATCATGTGTATTTTATACCCATAATACATTTACTTAAATAAAAGTAAGGTAATTTTATTCATGAATGATCAGGCCATTACATCCACCCCCTTAAGAAATTTCTCACTCTAAATTTACTTTTCCCACTATAAAATAGATGACTATAACTTTGCCTTGTCACTTCCTCCTATTCCCTCATTACTTCTTCAAACATTTGGTTTCTCCACAACTCATTGACGTGGGGCATTGTCTTATTTCATAGAGCATTTTCACTACAACCTAAGATCATGTCCAGCTTCTCCTACAAGGAGAGGATATTCTCCAATGGAAACACCTCTGGATTGAGTACTTGAAATATGTCACGTATGTACTTTCTTAATAGTGATACATGGGATACATTATGTACTTGGGAATGGTTCGGTGGGAGTGCTAGTCGATAGTTCACTGCTCCAATGTGATTAGGATCTCAAAAGGACCGATGTACTTTGGACATAGCTTTACCATCTTCCCAAATCTCACAACTCTCTTCCATGGTGACTTGCAGAGAAATACCATGTCTCCAACATCAATCTACAAGTATCATCGACAATTATCAACATATCTACTTTGACATCTCTGATCAGCTTTAATTTGATTATATATGGTTTTATCCTTCTCCAACATTTCTTCGACCATTTTTTGACCTAGTATTTTTCGCTCTCCAACTTCATGTCAACATGTCAGTGTTATTCTCCACTTCTTATAAAGACATTCCTAAGGAACCATCTGGATGCTTGAGTGGAAGCTATAATTGTAAGAGAACTCAACCAGTGGAAGATGTTGATATCATCCTTCTTCTAAGTCCATTTAGAAAGCTCTCAACATATCCCCAACTATTTGGATAGTACGCTCAGATTGAAAATCAGTTTGAGGATGATAAGTCATACTGAAGGTCAACTCAGTATTCAGAGCATGTTGGAGACTCTTCCAAAACATAGAGGTGAATCTTGGATCTCGATCGGATACAATCTATAGTGGTACTCCATGAAGCATTACTACTTATATGATGTATATCTATTCGAGTTGATCCAATCAAAAATCCTCTCGAATTTTTATAAACTTTATAGTATTTGTATTATGATCCACAACAACTTAGATAACATTATTTCCTTTGGATGTCATTTTATGTCTGGTGACAATTTCTATGGTGATGTTCTCCCATTTCAATGTTGGTATGGGTAATGGTGTCATAATCCCCTTAGACTTATACCTCTCAAACATCACTTGGTGACATACCTGGAACATCAATGTATACATGGTGATATCATTATTCATGTTATCCCACCAATAATTACCTTCGAGATCTCAATAAATATTTGTGTTTCATGGGTGAACAGAGAAATTTTTACTATGTGTATCATCCAAAAGTTATTTCTTTAACTTCATATTTGATGGAATACATAGTATTTACCCAAATCTCATAACTCCTTCTTCGTTAATTTTGAATTTTGAGGATCTCCCTTTTTTCATAATTTTCACTTTACTCTGAATTCCAATATCATCCTTTTGAGTGTCCATTATCCTTTCCAAAAGAGAGGATTAAGAAATCATTTTTGAAATTATTGATGATGTTCCATTTTTTATGATTCTCATGTCCTTCTAAATCAAATCTATGAAAATTGGATCCTTTTCAATTCTCATCAATGATAGAATCATTGGGTCGTTTTTACAAAGAGAATCCAATACCTAGTTCACTTTACCAGGGTGGTAATTGATTGAGTAATCATAGTATTTTATTAGAAATAAAAATCTTCATTGGTTCAGGTTTATCTCTTTCTTTGTGAATATATACTTAGGGATTTTGTTATCTGTATATATTTCACACATCTCCCAAAAGAGATAATGTTGCATGATTTTTAAGTCAAATATCTCTACCTCCAACTCCAAATCATGCATGAGACAATTTTTCTCAGGAATCTTCAATTACCTTGAAGCATAGGCAATGAATTTGTCTTTTTGCCTCAAATATTATCAAATGAATACTTTTAAAATTTTCAAGAATAAAAATTCTACAAATGAGAACATGTGATATAATAGTTATAGAAGTTTTTTCATGTTGATTTAATATTATTTCTACTAAGGACACCATGTTCTTAGAAAACATAAAATATATACTAATAGCACATGAATTGAAATAAATTACAACATACACTAATTAGAATTAGTGGCTTCATGTGATTCATTCATCCTTATCCATCTAAGTGTAGGACTTCTCGTGCTCCCTTGATCATGGAGATTGTTGATGCTCATAAGGATTCTCATCCCTTTTAATAGTGAATTGTCATGGGTAATACTTGAATTCATTGTATTTATATCATAGAACAGTGTAATATTCCTCATATCAGACTTTGATTCCATCCATCCCATTATCTATTCTTTCATGGAAATTGTATACTTTGTGTCATTCCCATCCACACATACACTTATCCTAGGCCCTTTGTGACATTTTCCATTGTTCCTCTTTCCACATTTGTTGTAAGAAGTAAATTGGAGATTCTTCTCCTTATCAACATTAGAAGATGGACTTTCATGAGATGTCATCTTCCTCTTCCTTGATTTCCTTGGGCATTCAATAATGTGCCAATTGTTAATCGTGATTTTTGATAGCTATTTTAACATAATCACAATATGCCCTACTTGAGCTCCCATTTGATTGGGAATCTCATTGAGAAATTCATCACATTTACCTTACCATCATTTTTTATTCATATTTCTTATATTACCATCCATTGGTTAGAATAAAAGGAAAACTAGGGATGAGTATCGTAAACATCTTAACACATAAAGATGAATCCAATGACATTGAAGAGATAACTTATAAATTAAATTTATCTATTTAACTTATAAATTTATAGGATTAAATATATTTTATACATGATCTAAATCATAGTAAATATTCTTTGGGGAATTTTTTTATTCACTGAATAATGGTTCATAATAAGTTATGAATTTACCAAAGCATATCTCTTGGGGGTGTAGAACCAACAATGTAGCAAGACCCGTAGTCGGGCATCAGTTCCCATTTGAGTCTATCTCAAAGAAGTATTGTTAGGTTTTACCCCTAGATACATCTATTCCATACCCACCACTAATTGTTTTTATCCAGAAAAGAATGTATTTTCTTGATAAACCACTAAATCTATACTCATGAAAATATCAAGATATTTTTCTTATACTTAGTCATATCCCTATGGCTTTCACTATGGGTTTTAAATACTAATACCAAAAACAACTAAACCTATCCTTCGGTACCTTCTATAACAACCCTGCACTTTTATACACACTTATACCCGATTTATTACATAAACATTAACTTAATACAACTCCGAGGATCGAGAGGTCTAGTGTCTTGGGAAATTAAGAACATTAAATAACTACTTAAAACATTAAAAAAAATATTTATTGAAAACATAATTGATATTACCAACTCATTACATTTTTCTTAACATGGAATTGGATAACTAGAATACATACATAAGAAAGGGGTGGGATATAAAGCACATTATGGGAGTAAACAAGGCATTAAATGAATAATATAGTACATATAATGCACTAGGCATATCAAAGGAGCATAAGAGAAACATGAAAATAATGGCATGATATAGCATGATTATCATAACATGGAATTGTTCCAACAATATAAAACATGATATTAGTAAAATCCACAGCTCATTAAACCTGGATTATCATGATTAAACACTCATTGCACATTAATTATCTTGAGTAAACCCTCAATTCACAAATATTAGATTGAGTAAAACCACATTACACCTGGATCTGATTGTGTAAACCCTTATTTCACATGAATTATCATGAGTAAACCCTCATTTCTCATGGAGTATCATGATACTAAACATTACCCAATGCATTGGAGTTCTATCAGGGCACACCCTTTATAAATATTTCATTTCATGCATAAGTGTGCCACCCAGATCTTATAACATGGGATCATTAACATCATCATTTATTCCCGATAACGAAATGTGGAATAAATACATGACATTATATAATCAATAAGGATATATGAATAAAGGTGAATACCTGTGATGGATTAATGGGTATGGTCTTCGCTACATGATGATTTTTGCATGAAAAATTACGGTGGAGTTTGAGCAGCTTAACAGTGTGACATAAAAATTCAAAAAAATGGTTGATGAGAGAGAAAAGGGTCTCTAATAATATGTACATGAAATGGAAATTAAAGGTTTCATATTGATACATTTCCCAACATATGTAATTTTTAAATAGAAGGTGTTACATAATAAAGAAACGTGATGAAAGCGGAGAAATGAAAGAACTCTTATGAAATTTTGGCATGGTAACGGGTGTAAATGGGATGGATTTATGAGATATTAAGAGGTATTTTATCATTGAAACATATTTATAGCACTATGGGGTAGGTTATAAATCATACCCAACAATTTTAATTGAATAATAAAAGCGTATATCAACCTAAAGAAACATGAACAAAAGTGAAAAAGGAAGAAATATCTTACTTGAGTGTGTGACTTCAAGGGATTGATTAGGGTATTAGTGAGAGCTTTGGGAACCTTGAGAGGATTCAGTAGATATTAGAGAAGAGTAGGGATGCGTGAAAATTATTTTTAGTGATGATAAGTGGGATCATGGGTGGGTTTATATAGTAAATGAGATGGACATTCTTTAATATTTCACAAACATAGGTTTTGGAATCTATATAATTAAATATTCAAAACCACAATCCATCCCATGGTTTTTTCCGTTGATTTTTTTCCAATGTGGAGTGTAAAATTTTATTCTATTTGTTCAATGGCCAATCATATTAAAATATTAGGCTTGCTTATGAAGAGGTGAGTCACACTCTTAAGGAAAACATTTTAAAATGGTAAAATATTTTATATGTCTTGGAGGGTCCACTATGGCATTTTAAAATTAATAAAAAACATAAAAAATAACATTATATTAAATTTAAAACATATATTTTCTGAATAAATATTTTATTCTATTTTATTACATCATTATTGGGTCATTATTATGTCATAAACACATTATATATTTATAAGGTATTTAATTTTTTTCCCAAGAATACGATTGTCTAATAAAATTATGAAAAATCACCATTGGATAATTTCAACATCCTGATTCCAAAAATAATACTAATTTTATTTAATAATCTTCTAAATATGTGATTTTTTACTATTAAACTAAAAACCAATATTTATATAAAATTCCTGGGTTTTCACAAAAAAAGAGTTTTCAAACCTTAATAAAAATTACAATTGAATTGTAAAAAAATATAAAATAAATTAATATTTAATAAATCTAAATTTAGTAATAATATGTTATTAAAATAATCTTTAATTAAAAAACCATTACTTCATCAAAATAGATTTCTTAATTGAATATAAACAAAAAAATATAAATACAATTTGCGCTTTAAAAACCATTTAAAATGTTTCAATAAAAAATGGTTGTTTTTTTGTTATTTTATACAAAAAATTGCACATAATAATAATGATATGGTACTTTTACATATCTCTTTATAACACCATCATATGCCCTATGTGTATGGTGTGCAATGGTGGGACTTTCTTAGGGTCGTTTGGTGAACATGGTTAGGGTCGTGATATTGATAAGCTTGAACTTCTCGCGTAAATAGTTTCACTCATGCTTATGTTATTGGATCTAGAATTGGGATTAGTCTAGGGAAATCCCATAAATGCAATCTCCCATGAATGAATTGATCAATGGCCTTCAATGGGAATGATCCTACTTGTTGATGTGATCACTAACTTTGTCTGTGTCCAAATGATTTGTTAAAACCTTATATATATACTAGTCATGTGATCACTATTCATTAGAAATATTATCAATAGTAATCGTACTTAATAGTTATTTAAACCCAATAAAAAAATTTCATGTGTTTTCTATATTCATAAGACATGTTGTTAAATAAAATAAATGGAATTATATTCACGAATGTTCGGGTCATTACAACCTTCCCCCCTTTAGAAATTTCTCCCTAGAAATTTTATTTTCCCACAATAAAATTGATGGGTGTAGCATTGCCTCATCACTTCTTCTAGTTCCCACATTTCTTCATTAAAATTTTGGGTTTTTTACAACACATTGACAAGGAGCATTGTCTTATTTTGTAGAACATTTTCCCTATGATCTATGATCATCACTGGCTTCTCCTCATAGGAGAGTTCATTCCCCAATGGTACCACATCAAGAATGCGAACATGTGGTGGTTCATGTGTGTACTTCCTCAAGAGTGATACATGGAATACATCATATACTTGAGACAATTTTGTTGGGAGTTCTAGTCGAAAGTCCACTGCTCCAATGTGATCAAGGATCTCAAAAGTACTGATGTACCTTATATTAAGATTTCCCTTATTACCAAATCTTATAGAACTATTCCATGGGTATATGTAGAGGAGTACCATGTATCGTACATCAAACACTGCATCTCGTCGAGGATTATCAGTGTAGATATTTTTTCAACTCTGAGTAGCTTTAATTTGTTGTTCAATGGTCTTAACCATCTCCACCATTTATTCAAAAAATTTAGGATGTTGGATTTTTCTTCTCCCAAACATCATCTCAACATGCTAGTGTTCTTCACATTTTCCTATAATGGGATTCATAAGGAGCCATTCAGATGATTGAGTGAAATTTGTTATTGTAATAGAACTCAACCATAAAAATATTTTGATCCTGTAATCCTTTGAATTCCATTGATAATTCTATCAACAAGTCCTCATGTGTTTCAATAATCTACTTATATTGGCCATTATCTTGAGGATGATAAGTTGTACTGGGGATTATATCAGAATTCAGAGCATGTTAGAGACTCATGTAGAACATGGATGTAAATCATGGATCTCGATCGGATACAATTGATAGTTTTAATCCATGAATCCTTACCACATATCTAATGTATATCAATGACAATTGATCCAATGAGAAATCCTCTCGAATTTTAATAACGTGTGCAATATTTGTATGATAATCCACATAACCCAAATAGCATTATTTCCTTTTTATGTATTCGGATGTTTGGTGATAGAGTCTATGGTTATGTTCTTATATTTCTATGATGGTATGGGAAATGGTTGCAACATCCCTTTATAATTATACCTCAAACCCTTCACTTACTGAAATACTAGTAACTTTGTTGTATATTCAGTGATCTCCTTCTTCATGTTATCCCCACAATAATTCTCTCAAAGATATCGATATGTCATGGTGTTTCCTAGGTGAATGGTGAAATTTCAACTACGTGCATCATCCAAAATTTCTTTCTCTAACTCCGTATTTGATGAAACACATAGTCTTGACACAAATCTCACAATCCCTTCTTCATTAAAATTTAACTCTGAGGATTTCCCATTTTTGATATTTTCCTCTATACTAAGAATTCCCACATCATCCATTTGAGCATCCTTTACCCCTTCCAAAAGAGACGGCTGAAGAAATAATTTGTGAAATGATTGATGATGTTCCCTTATTTATGATTACCTTGTCCATCTTCATCAAATTTATGAAGATTGAATCCTTTTCAATTATCATTATTGATAGAATCACTGAGTCCTTTCAACTTAGCATTTTCCCCCTAGTTCACTTTCCCAGGATCGTAATGGGTCGAGTAGTCATAGTCTTTCATAATCTATAACCATCCTCATTGGTGCATGTTTTTCTCTTTTTGTGTGAATATATACATAAATATTTTGTGATCTGTATATATTCCACACTTCTCCTCAAAGAGATAATTCCACTTGAATTTTAATGAAAATAACACTTTCCCCATTTCCAGATCATGTGTGGGATAGTTTTTCTCATGAAAATTGAACTTCCATGAGGCATAGGCAATGAGTTTGTCTTTTTTCCTCAAATTCTATTAAATGGAGACTTATAAATTTTTCATAAACAACATTCATACAAACATTAAAAAGTGATACAACACTTATAGAAGATTTTTCTTAATGATTAAATATCATTTATGATGGGGAATCAATGTTCTTATAAAATATAAAATATATACTAATAGGAGAAGAATTTAAATACATTTCGATATACAGTAAATTGAAGTAGTTTTTACACATGATTCATTGATTGTTATCCATATTAGCATAGAATATCACATGCTCCCTTGATCATGGAGATGGTTGATGCTCGTAATGCTTCTCATCCCTATCCACAAAGCCTCTTCTTGGGTAATGCTCGACTTCTCCACCTTTATAGAATATAATTGTGTAAGATACCTTGGATGGAACTTTGATTTTATCCAAAACATTATCCATTCTTTCATAGAAATTGTATACATTGTTCCATTCCTCTCCACACATAATACATCTTCTTGTCCCTTTGTGACATTTCCCTTGGTTCCTCTTTCCACACTTATTGCATGAAAGAAATTGGGTCTTCCTCCACTTACCAACATCAGATGATAGACTTTCATGAGATGTCAACATCATATTTTTCTATTTCCAAGGGCCTTCAACAAAGTGCCAATTGTTAATCAGGATTTTTGATAGCTAGTTTGGAATAATCAAAATATATCCTAATTGACATACCATTGGTTTGGGAATCTCACTGGGACATTCCTCACATTTCCCTTTACATTGGTTGTTAGCCATATTCCTCATATTAACATCCATTGGCTAGAGTAAAAGTAAAATTAGGGATGAGTATCTTAAAAATTTTAACACCTAAATGTGAATCCAATGACATTAATGGGTCAACTTATAAATTAAATGCATCTACTTAACATAAAATTTATAGGCTTCAATCTATTTTCCCTATGATCTAATTCTCAAATTATTATTATTAGGGGCATTTTTTATTACCATAAAAATGGTTCATATTATTCTTATGAATTTAGCAAAGCATATCCCTTTGGAGTGTCGAACCAAGCTTGAACCAAGGCCTATTTTCGGGCACCCGTTCTCACTAGAGTATAGATCCAAGTGGTGTTTTCGGGTTTTACCCCAAGATAAATCTATTTCTGATCCACCTCTACTTGTTCGTATCTAGAAAAAAGATGCATTTTCGTGATAACCACTTACCCTACACTCAAAAAAATTGAGGGATGTTTTTATTATAAATAATATTTTTCATAAGGCTTTCACTTGGGTTTTCATATTCTATTCCAAAAAATAACTAAACCTATCCGTTGATACCAACTATAACTACCCTAATATTTATTACATAGTAAAACATTATTTATTACATAATCTTTAACATAATAAAACGTCAAGGATCGAGAGGTCTGGTATCTTCGGAAATTTGGAACATTACATAACAACATAAAACAAATAACACAACATCTTTCTTGAATACTTTGTTTACATGACCGACTCATTCCTTCATAACTAACACTACATGGGATAACCTGAGGAAATACATAATAAAGGGGTGAGCTATAAATACCAATAAGGGAGTAAACAAGGCATAACATGAAGAATATAGTATATGATAAGAAATGGGCATATCAATGGAGCACATGACAAACATTAACATAAATCAATGATATAACATGATTTTCACAACATGAAAATGTGGAAACGACATACACAATTATATTAGCATGATAAAAAGCTCATTAAACATGATTAGCATGAGTACACCCTCATTTCACATGATTTAGAATTAGTAAACCCTTACTGAACGTGAATTAGCATGAGAAAACCCTCATTGCATATTGATTATCATGAGTAAACCATCAATAAATATGGATTAGAATGAGTAAACCCCCATTGAACATGGAATATCATGTCACACAACATTACCCAATGCATTGGAGTGCAATCAGGGCACACAATTTATAATCTTTTCATTTTAACATTAAGTGTGCCACATGGATCATATAACAAAGAATCATTAAACATCATCATTTATTTCATTATAAAAAATGTGGAATACATAAATGACATTATATAATCAATAATTATATGTTCTTAAAGGAGAATAACCTTTATATAGAAATGGGCATGCTATTCACTACACAATTATTTTTTAAAGAAAAATTGTCGTGCAATTTTGGTAGCCAAACGACAAGACATAAAAATTCCAAAAAATAGATGATGAGAGAGAATGTGGAATCTCATCATATGTACATGAAAATAAATTTAAGGGGTTCATATAGATACATGTCCTTACTCATGGAATTTGAAAATATAAGGCATAAAAAATGAATAAACTTAAAGAAAGAGGAGAAATTGAATAAATCTTATGAAATTTCTGCCTGGTAACTGGTGTACATGGGAAGGATTAGTGAGAGTGAAAGAGGTATCTAATCATTCTAAAATATTGAGGGCAGTATGGGGGAGGTTCTAAATCATGCCCCTATATTTTTAATTGAAAAATGAATGGGTACATCAATATAAAGAAACATGGAAAAAATTAAGAATGTAAGAAATATCTTACATGAGTGTGCGACTTAAAGAGTATGAGGAGGGGATTTTGGAGAGCTTGAGGTGCATTCTGTGGATCCTCAATACCAAAAACAAGGAAAGAAAGGAACTGCCATTTATTATCACTAAACATTATGTGTTGACAAATGGGTGTGCCTTTATCAGTGCTTGCTAAAAGCACTGATAAAGGTAGCCTTTATTAGCAATAAAACAAGTACTAATAAAATATTTTATTATTAATTTATATAAAATTATTATATTTATATTCACAAATGATTTTTTCTAGATACATTGAAAATTATATAGAAATATTTATATAAATATACTATTCATAGTTATAATTATTAATAAATAAATAAATATTTATCTTATATATCATTTCAAATAAATATATAAAAATATAAGTAAATTATTGAAATTAAACTTTTATAAAATAAGTACTTATCAGTGCTATAATTTTAGAACTGATAAATAGATGATTTATCATTGATTTTGTATCTCTAATAAAGATATACCTTTAGCAGTGCTAAAAAAGCACTAATAAAACACACATTTATCAGTGCTAAAATTATAGCGCTGATAAAGGTATGTTTTATTAGAGCTTTTATTTTAGCGCGGATAAAACATACCTTTATCGGAGCTTTTAACTATCACTAATAACAGTTCCATCAGTTTTTATAAAAGAACCCTAATAGACCCCTCTTCTCTCATACACATTCAAACCTTCATGAAAGCTGAACCTAACCCTCCTCTGTTGTGACCCCTCCTCCTCCTCCTCTGTAGTGACCGTCCTCATCCTCTCTCTCCGCTGCCTCCTCCACCACTACCTTTTCCACCGCTACCTCTGCCACCGCTACCTATGGGATAGGTAGGAGAGCTGATTAATTTGATATATGCATCAGGTTGTTAGTGTTTCAAGTATTATGGATGAGATGAAATGAGTTTTATGATGGTAAAATATGTTAGGGGTTATCCAGGTCTTGTGAATTCTTTAGAACCAAAAAGCAAAGGTATATGATTTCAGTTGTGATTAGCATAATTCAAGTCATAACAAATATAGGATATATGAATGGTGATGCATTATGCCTTAGGAATTTGGAAGGTATAGTTAATTTCCTTTACTTGAGATTGTATAGGCATTGAGATTCCATGGAATATTTTTGACTAGGGTGACCAGAGTGTCGATGTTCTTGGTATCAAGGATTGTTTTGAGGGTATGATTAGTGTGATTCCCACCCATATGTTATTTATTATTATCTTAGTGGAGAATCTATTAGATTATGGATGGAAACATTTTATTTTGAGATGGTACTGGTTGAAAGGTATTAGTGTGGTTTTTAGGAAAATTTGAAGAAGGTTAATCTTGTTGGAAAGTAGCATGGGTGTTCTTTGTTTTGATGTTTGACATTCCAGGGAGGATGGACATGGTTTTAGGCATGTGAGCCTAATATATATGAGATAGGACTCATGTTAGACCAATTTGGGTGATAATTCAAGGCATCATAGAGATTTACTCCTGTCTAGACATGCATTATTTAAATAACGGGTGTTGTTGATCACTGTTCTAGAGACTGGGTCATGCAGTTGCATGGGGTGTACATTGGTAAGTTTATAGATCATGTTAATTCGATTATCTCAGGTATGTGTTATTTTAATACACCAAAATTCTAATCAACATGTGGGATCATGAGTCAAGTAATTTGACCCGGTGGTACAATATTGTACATCCATTATATTAGATGAGGTGAGAATGGTACACACTGGTTATGTGTGGTATCCATTTAACTTTTAAGTTGGTGAGATGTAAAGTGTGAGTCGAGGACCAATGGAGTTGAATAAATTATTTTAGACTCAATTTTTTGGGGTTTTGGATTAAATGGAGAATTTTAATCTATGGTGGAGGATACGTCACAAATTGATAAAATATAGTGTCACGTTTGATCTGAGGGCTAATCCCATACATGTGTTTCTTTGGATAAATGATCATGGATTAGGATAAGAAACCAAATTGGGTGATAGAGAATGTTGAGGTGATTCTCGATAAGTGGTATAAGCTAAAATTGTAGTGGGGAGTGAACCAATGGTTGTTGAGGGTGAGACTTTCATTTAAGATGAATTTTGATGGGTGATGGGTATAATATTTTTGGGATCAAGAAATATGTGGCACTTTTTTTTCTTGTTAAATATTTGGTATGATAAATATGATCCAATATATTAAATATCTATGAAAATTGATAGATTAATCACTATGGAGTATGACTATCATGTTACAGGGGTCTTTAGTATAATGGGACTGATTATTGGATGGTTGAAATAGAATTTGTATGTCATTGAGTTGGTGAATATTATTTATTTGGATCCACATAAATACCATATTTAGATTTTAAATTATGTACTAGATAAATTTTATAAGATTATAGAATGATAAGGATAATCTTGATGGGATCCAAAGGTGATTCTTGAGGTAAATCACGATTCATCATGTGATTTTGGGGGTGAAACCCATTCATCGCATTATTTAGGGGGTGGACCTATTTCTTCACATGATTCAAGGATTGAATCGTGTGTAAAAATGTAGTGTTAGTGCTTTCCTTGAGATTTGATGTTGTATACAATAGAGGGAAATGGTTACATCATATTAGGTATGACAGGTTCATTTTGAGGTATGACAGGGACTTTTTGAGGGAAATCCCTCGTGTTAGGGCCTTGATCATAAGCAGTAGAGACTTGTTTGATTCTATTTGGAATAAAATATGACAATTAGTACTAGATTTTTGAGGGTTTTTTCATATCTATTTTGGTTTGGTTAGTTTTAAACCACAACAAGTGCGTTGTTGGACTACTGGATGATGTGTTACAATATAAATTTACGATGGTGGGGAGAAAATGAGATCAGGATCGTAGTGGGTATCAACAAGAAATAAATGATGTTTTTAGTGAAAAAATTGTTCCCTTGAATGGATGGGTTTCATGGATCATCATATATAAGTATCAATGATGTTTAACCAGACATCTCCCATTCCTATATCCCATTGGAATTATTTTGGATAGGAGTAACATATGAGTTCTCATTTTATGTTTTCTTTTCAGTTGGAAATCTCTTCTATCACGCGCCTCTCCTCAGCCGCAAGCGCACCTCTGTCGTGCACTGAACGACACCTTCGAAATGAGTTTTCTCCTTTTACTCATTGGTTTCCTCTTATTCGTATATAATTCCTATTTGATATTGACAGTTATAATGTGAAATGTACGGGGTGAACACCCTACTGAAAATCATGGTCGTTGGTGATCCTTGTTTGCACACTAATTTAATTTCATATTGGTTGGATCCTCTTGAACATTTGAATATAAAAATTGGTAATTAACATATTCTTGACTTATGAATGAAACCCCTAGGATGAAAAAACTTATGTGATAACCCCCAAATGAAAAAACAAAATTGAAAAAGGGATGCTTTGTAAAATCTAAAATTGTGATTTTTTGATTTGTATGGTGTTGGATTTTGAGCATGATTGTGTGTTTGTATGTTGTTGCGGTTGTTGGAATGATTGGAATTCCATTTTTTTCTTGTTGTAGTTCTTACACCGTTTAATATCAATCCAATATTTACCCATTTCAATGGAACCACCACCTTGTTACTAGTTCAATTCCACTAAATCCAAGAAAACGACTTCACTAGAAGACTCTATGAGACACTTTTTGGACACCCTAGTCAAAAAACCATAACAACACATATAATGAATTCTTACTCCCACATGAACTCTACTGAAAATCATTCCATCTATTGGTTTAGTACCATAGTTCTTGACTGGTGAAATTATTTTTCTATATAAACACTAAAAAACTGGTTTACAACAATGCATATAGATCACATGTGGGATACTAAAATATCATATTCAAAGAGATTCTCATAGATTATTGAGCATATTTTGTGTATTTATTTTGTTATACATTTATATTAAAGTATCAAATAGGATGAATATGAATAATGAATGGATGAATTCCAATCAGTTGAAAAAAGAGTTTGAAGATGGAGTGTAAGGGTTTATCAGGTTTCCAAAAGATCATGCATGTGAACTTTCTCAAACCCTTTTTCTGTGTTTACGCTGCTTTTATTCAAGAAAAATTATTCCAGAGGAGTAGGAAGAACACTTTATTTGACATGGAATATATCAATGTTAGACATGTTGGAATAAATAGAGGGAAAAACGAATTTATGTAGTGGCTTGGATGACACGATGTTTTATGGGTCATCTGATATGATTACAAGAATGAAAAATGAAGATGATCATACGGAGGATGTGATTATAGATGTGAATTTTGATGAATATTGTATTGAGGAAATGACAAGGACAGTTGAAGATGAACTTCGTGATTGCCCAAAATTGTTTGAGATGTTAAAGAGTTATGCAAAAATGTCATTGTATTCTTGTTGCACTAAATATATAGAATTTTCAGCCATACTGATGCTATATAATTTGAAAGTAGGCAATGGGTTGAGTGATTCTATTTTACGGAACTACTTGCTCTCCTGAATGACATGATCTTAGAAGATAATGAGCTCCCAAGCCGAACATAAGATTCCAAACTAATGCTACTCTAGATGTGTATGATCAATGAAATAATACACGCCTTCCTGAATGAATGTATATTGTTTCACAAGGACCCCAAATCACTTAATGAATGCCCAATGTGTGGTGCTTCTTTATACAAGAAAGATGATTTCAGTCCTACAAAAGTTGTATGGTACATCCCAATCATTCCATGGTTTAGGAGCCTCTATAGAAGTGAGGTGACTACCTGACAATTGACATGGCTTGCAGATACAAGAATTAAAGATGGGAAACTACATCACCTGGCAGACTCTCCACAGTGGAAGAGAATTGATCATGAGTATCCTGAATTTGGAAACAGGCTGAGAAAAACTCATCTTGTGTTATCTACAGAGGGGGTTAATCCTTTTGGTTTTCAAAGCAGCATTCATAGTAATGGCTGGTTATGTTGGAAATTATAACTTACCATCGTGGATATTCATGGAACAAAAATACATCAGGTTATCTATTCTTATATCAAGACCAAAACAACCAAGTAATGATATTGATGTTTATTTGGATCTATTAATCGAGGATTTTGAATTATTGTGGGGTTCAGGTGTTACATTATATGATGCCTACAAAAATAAATATTTCACATTGAAATCCATATTGTATACGACAATAAATGACTTTCCTACTTATGAAAATTTGTCAGGATATAGAATTAATGAAACTCAAGGGTGTCATATTTTCAAACCAGGTACACAGTCAAGTAGGTTGAAACATTCATCAAAAACCATGTTTTTAGGACATCGTAGATTTCTACCCCAACAACATAACTACCGATCAATGATGGCATCATTCGAAGAATTTTTAGAAGAATGTACAACACTGTCTCCACAAATAGGTGATCAATTGGTTGATAAAGTAAAATATTTGGACACTTCTTTTGTTAAATTGTTTTCAAAAAACATTACAAAAACCAGTTGGAAAAATAGATCAGTTTTTTTAATTACCATAATAGAATTGTCTGTATGTCAGACCCTTTCTTGATGTTATGAATGTGGAAAAAAATGTATATAATAGTGTCATCGGCACGTTTTTAAATGCACCCAGCAAAACAATAGATGGAATTTAGGCTATATTGGACATGGTTGAGATGGGAATATGTGAAGAGTTGGCACCCATGAAGGGTGAAAAACAAACATTTCTTCCTCCTGAATTTTACACTCTTTCCAGGCAGGGGAGATCTCAGTTTTGTAACTTCTTTAATGAAGAAAAGGTTCCTGAGGTGTAATCATCAAATTTCAAGAACATTGTGTTAATGAGGGATTTAAAATTAAAGGGCCTGGAATCACTTGACTTCCATGTTTTGAGGAAACATCTTATTCCTAGAGAATTACGTTTCATTTTACCCAAGAATTTATGTCATACATTAACAAAGATGTGTTTCTTCTTCAAAGCCATATTCAGAAAAGTTATAGACCCTAATAGATTTCCAACTATGGAAAGGTAAATTGTTATCATATTATGTGAATTGGAAACGTTCTTCATGTTGAAATTTTCCGATATGATGGTTCATTTGATGGTTCATTTTGTGAGAGAGATTTGAATATGTTGTCCAGTACATTATAGATGGATGTACCCCATTGAACTATATATAAATATTTTTAAAGTGTATGTCAAAAATCTATGTCCACTACCAAAAAAAGGGGCAAGGCCAGTGCCACCCTTTATCAGCGCTAACAAAAAAGTGATGATAAAGGGGGGTATGTTTATTAGAGCTAAAATAATCACTGATAAAGGGTACCTTTATTAGCACTAAAAAGTGATGATAAAAATACCCCTTTATCAGTGCTTTTTTTAGCACTGATAAAGGTATCCCTTTAACAACACCTTTTTTAGTGCTATTAAAGGGTACCCCTTTATCAATACTTTTTTTAGTAGCGCTGATAAAGGGGGGTCTTTAACAGTGCTTTTTTAAGAGCACTGATAAAAGGTCTACTTCCAAAAAAATTCAATAAAAAAAATATATTAATATTTAAATATATATAGATATAGATATATTGATATAAATATAATATATAATTTTTATATATAATTTTAAATATATTTTAGATATGTATAAATATACAGTTACACTTAATATATAAGATATTTAGTGAAAATGGCTTATAAAAAATTAAAAAAAATTAATTAATAATTTGATAATTATTATGGGGTAATAGTCATTTAATAACAATTTGAAGACTGAAAAAATACAAAAAAATATAAAACGATCCAAATTATGTTGAAAACGCTACTACAACATGAAACAACCATAACGTTTGATCCGGGTGTCCGTTTGAGCTCTACCACATATCAAATCGAAGCCTGCGACGAGCTCTACACCATTATGATAGGGGTTCCCTAGTCAAGGATTTTTCGTGGCCAAAAAAGGCCTAGAAGGCCTTTGTAACTAAGTTTTTAGTCGGGATACCCTGATTTTTTATCATTTTTTGGATTTTTAGCCTTGTTTAAGGGGGTATTATTGGCGTTTTTTGGTGGGGACTGAATTTATTCAAAGGTATTACATTCAGATTGATATTATGTCTTTGAAATTTTATAGTTTTGTATAATTAAATACTACTTATAATCAAATATATAACAATATATACATATTTTTTATATTTTCACACATAAAAATTTAATTATAAATATAAATAATAAAATATATTTACATATAAAATATATTATATTTATCTAAATAGTAACTGATATCCATTTTATTTAAAATCCCAATATATAATTATTTATATACCTATATATTAATCTAACTATATATATATATATTAATATAACTATATATATATATTGATATAACTATAAATATATATATTAAAATCGGTATAAATATATCTATTAATATAACTAAATATATATATTAATATAACAATATATTACTATATGAATAAACATAACTGTATATATATATATAAATAAATAGATATGTCATTAACTGGAGAACAAATCAATATGGAAGAGTGGTAAAAGCTTTAAGGGCACAAGGGGGGGGGGGGGTATCGAGATCAAATCTTGGTGGAGGCAAGGGAGCACGCAAGGGGGTGGATTTGGGGGGCTAGCGCTGATAAAGGGGGTGTGTGTAGCACTGATATTGGGTGAAGGGGGGTGAGTGCGGACGTTGTAGGGGCAGGGAAGCGCTGTTAAAATGGGGGTCAAGCGCTGTAAAAGCCCCCCCGATTGGAAGTTTTTTAAAGAAATTAATTTTTTTACTTTTATCAGTGCTAAAAATAAGCACTAATAATGTGGTCTTTTATCAGTGCTAAAAAAGTGCTGATAAAGGACCCTTTTATCAGCACTTCATTTTAGCGCTGATAAAAGTACCCTTTTATCAGCCCTTCTTTTAGCAATGGTAAAAGGGGTCTTTATCAGTGCTTTTTAGAGCGCTGACAAAGGGGATCCCCCCACTTTATCTTCACCAGCTTTAACAGTGCCTTTCTAGCACTATTAAAGGCCATTTTAGCACTAATAAAAGGGGTATTTGTAGTAGTGTCGGCCAGAGGGTTGTATTGCAAAGCAATATATAGTTGAGGAAGACATCGAATTCTCTACCGAATACCATTATAGTGTGGAAAACATTAGCCTACTGAATTCTGGTCACACTAGGCATCTTGAGGGTGAAGAAATTTCTGAAAGAGAGGTTGTCACAATAAATATAATAGGTCAGGAGCAAGCCCAACATTACATTTTTCTTAACAGTTTCGACATTGAACCATATGTTCAGACCCACAAAGAAATTATTAGGCATTTTAATCCATCTAGGTGTGAAAAATGGATATCATATACACATAATTGACAGTTTATTGGATGGTTTCCGGAACATATTTTGGAGAAGATAGATGAAAATCCAGACTCAATTTCAGAACGACATTGATGGCTAGCCTGAGGAGCAAGTGTGTATGTATTATCATATAATGCTTATGCAGTTAATGGTTATACATTCTATGCTAAAGAACATGATGAAGGCATTACCATGAAAAATAGTGGGGATACACTTTTGGCTGAAGAGATGAATGTTTCTGGTGCTAAAGAAATATATCCAATTTATGAGAATATGTCATACTTTGGCATCATCAAACAAATATGGGATTTGGATTATAAATAATTCCCCATGCCGATTTTTCAGTGCAAGAGTGGTGATAATAGGATTGCTATTAAAATAGATGAATTGGTATTTGTGAAAGTTGATTTCAGTAAAGAAGGGGGAAAAATGAACCATTTATAATGGAGTCAAACAAAGAACAAGTATTTTTTTTTCCAGTCCCCATAAACTAAAACGTGTCAACTATTCTGTTATCGACCAACACAACTGAAGGGTCAGATGAATGTTCAAAAGAGGATGACCCTTTCATAGGGAATTCACAATCTTTCTCAGTAGTCCCAATTTAAACGGCTTTTTTTTATGTCGTAGGAGACTACAATGAAGAGATTTACATAGTCAATACAGGAGTCAAATCACTTCATCCATTAAAAAAATAGAGTTCAATAATCAGGTTATTTGTTTAATGTAATATAAATTGTGTTATGTTATGTTATTATCTATTCGATGATGCTCTTATGTAATCAAAATTAAATGTTAAACCTCTTTTGCAGATAATGAATTATGTACCTATTGATGCTCCCAATCCCGAGGCACAATTGGTCTCTCAACCTGTAGCTATTGGTCACATTGTAGAGAAACAACAAGTTTCTCCCCCTGTTGTTACTGGTCCCAGTGCGGAGATACGACAGGTTTCTCATCCTGTTGTTGCTGGTCCCAGTGCCGATGCTAGCACTCTGGAGGAACAAAATCATGATGCTTCTAAGAAAATTGTACAAAATAAAACTCTAACAGCATAAAAAAACAAGAGTGACATAGTTTGAAAGTGTAATCCAAAATCCTTAAGTCAAAAGAAAAAGGAATAAAATTTGTGGTGGGATGGAATAAGTGAGGCCAACATGTTAACCCCAACCAATCCATCTTTAGTAGCTACATTTGAATCATTACTCAGCAACGCATTCCGATTGATGTACTGTCGTGTCACCATGTTTTCACTGGGATTAAGACACTAATGTGGGAAGATATTATAGTTACATTATGAATTTTTTTTAATTTATTAAAATTAAATAAAATAGTAATACATTTACTTACTCTACCTCATCCATTGCAGTGTACATTTATGTTATATGCCTTGCACAATGAATATGTATTAAGAGTTGCAGGAAGGATTCATAGAGGCTTCCTCACAATTTTAATGAAATATCATCTTAATGATGATGAATGTAAAATCAACCTGAACCCACCTCCTATTTATGCACTCCTAATATCCCAATGAGCATGCGATGCATTTAGCAACCGTCGTGAGGAGAAGACTTTTCAGGTACATAGTTTGTGGTAATATGTTGTTTGATGTTTCTTGTATTCATCACTTTGATTGACATTTTTAATTTATGAAATAGCAACTGAGTGCTGAAAAAAGAACGTGCAACAAAACCAGTGTACCCCTACTATAATGCAAGGATGGGGTATGCTTCACTTGAGAAAAAATTGGCACGTCTTTGAAATCTACCATACTACTTTTATGTGATATAAAACAATCCCATAACCACGTATCTATGTTTATATGCAGATTGATGAATCAATAATAAAATCCATATCCATCCCATGCCATGTGCTATGGAAGGAGGCTCGTGTAAATAAATAGGGGATAATGATAGATGAAAAAACACAAACTTTTTATGAAACATGTGAATGTATGAAATAATATAAATTTGATTTTCTTTAAATCACTATTACATAACAATGACTAATTACTTTCTTATATTTTATATCTAATATTGTGATAGGAATCAAAAAAACCCACACCAGATGCCTAAATACTTTCAACGGCCTTGAAGTAGTAAGAACAGTGTGACCACGTTTGCGGTGTGGGTTTTGGGGTGACACCGTGAACATATTTTCCAAAAAAATAAGCGGAGGATAAAACTGAGGAAATGAATAAGATGAAAGAAAAATTATCTATTTTTAACAAAGATTTACAATACCAATGACAGATGACATCTAGATTTATGGGGGATATGCAAAGAGAAGAAAAAACTCAACAACCCATGCATGAAGATCCCTCCCCACCCCCACTAGCTTTGAGCCGATCCATTACCCTAAAAAACCTAACTTAGCTACGGTAATAAATGTTATAATCAAAGTTTCTGTGAAATTTGAATCACATAGACACTAATATCATTACTGTACTAATATTATATAGGGTGAAAATGATTGTGATTTATATCTATCGACTCCCACCTATCGCCTTGTAGTGAGGGAAACAGTGTTCAATATCTAGAATGACATGATACACAACATAAAACTTCCAAAAGATAATTTGAAAGTGTCAATTGACATAGCTATTGAGCCAAGGTTTGAGATACCTATTACAAATGATGACGAAGACATTTATATGGTTGAACAAGCTTTGGAACATTCATCTCAAGGCCGTTAATTCTTTTAAAAAACATGTCGACAGGGAGGTATCCATTTCTGATTTATTATTCAATCCGGACCATTAACATTTAATGAAAAAATCTACAAAAAGATGAATTTTATTACAAAACGACAAAGAGAATGGGGTGAAATGAAATATCAACTCAAAACTATCTCAAGTATCAACCAACCGATTGAAATAGTATACTAAGAGCACCTTCACCCCACCCATTCTATATCCACAGTTAATATCATTATAGGCTCATGTGGATACAAAGTTGATAGACAGAAATACTCACATAGTTGATTTTGAAAAATGTATGTACAGAGCGGAAGAATTATATTTCTTTACTACTGAAAAAGTAAATGAGATTCTCATGTATGAATGGCTAGGTGCCTCAGTTGTAAATGTATACATGATGTATGTTTTCATGATTTGATTTCAAAAAAGATGACATACTCTGATAATTATGACTAAATACATTTCATATTTTTTATACGAGTATATATGAGAAACAATTGAAGGGATTTCCCCATGAAAAAAAATTTGGACTCATTAGTCCTCACATCACCTCTTCAAAAGAAGAAATAGATTTTGATAAAGAGGCTGCAATAATGTTATCCCTGCTCAAATTTTTTGAAAATAAAATTACGGGTGAAAGACACTTTTTAATACCAACGATGTAGTTGTAAAACTCTACAATTTAATCATATCAACTGTATTTTAATTTCATTCATTACTTATTCCTTTATAGGCAGCATTGGAAGCTAATTTTAATCAATTTGGATACCCCAAAAATTTATTTTCTGGATTCAATGCACGGAGCTATGACAGACCGACCACACATGATGGAATTTTTTAACATGTAATACATTATATCCAATATTTTAGAACTAAAAATCTTGTTATATAATTTATATTATCTTTTAATAAGGATTCAGTTATTATAGGGCAGTGTATCAATGTCGTCTACTTCATGGAATGAATCCAGGGCCTAATGACAAGAACGCCTACAAGATCTACAACTAGAAAAGTATCCTTGTATATATAAAAACATTGCACTATCCAAACACATATACAAACCAATTTTTTATTTTTCTTATTGTTTTTGCAGTGTTTAACACAAACAAATGGAAAGGACTGTGGTTATTATGTTTGTAGATTTATGAAAGAGATCACATTTCTACAACAATCTAGCTTCCCAGAAGATGTATTTTTTAAAAAAATTATGATTTAATTTAAAATATTTATTAATATTTTGTATATTAATATTTTTTCAGTACTACCAGGATTATTTTAAAAAAAATATTCACAAGATGATATAGATGTGTTTAGAAACGAATTGGAAGCATACATGATGGAAGACTGTACACAAATAGGATGATGGTGAATTCCTACTACTTATGTTAACCTTATATGATCATATATATCTACCTATTTTACAGTAATTGATCATATATGATCACCATTTATTATGTTTTATATCCTTATGTTATAATGAATAGTTTTATAAATGATTTGTATTTCTAGTAAAGCATAACTTAATGAGAGACTCTTGTGAACTAGTTCTTTATGTTTCTATGTATCCAAAATCATTTTACCTAAATTATTATTACATGGATCATTATATTTTGTATTTTGGTCAGTTTTAAGAATTTTCTACTGATGTAGTGTGTTGGAAGAATATTGGTAGTGCAGAACTCATAAATTTAATAACAAAACTAAGGATTCTTCACTACTGTTGGTTAACCGCCTCTTAGCATACCATTTAATCTGAACATCTGATCAAGAATCCTCGTGATGCTCTCATCCGACCTGATCTCTATGAGATCAGGATTCAGCATTCACTTTTCCTTCTCATCCTGCACCCATTTGGTAAATGGGTGCAAGATTACAAGGAAAAGGGAAATATGAATGGTAATTTCATAGAGATGGTGTCTGATGAGAGCATCACGAGTATGCCGGAACGGATCATCAGATCAGAAGCTATGGTAAGCTGAAGTTAACCAACAGTAGTAAAGTGCACAAAGAGTCATTAGTTTTGTTATTAGCTTATATCTAGACCAATGTAACCATTTGGAAATATGTAATGCTAATTTTACAATATATTATGTCTATTTTAACGTAAATCATACAATGAAACGTTGATTTGATTTTCATTATTCTTTTTGGGTTAATTAATTTTAGAATATTTTTTTTCATGTGACATGCCTTCGGAGGAAAAGAAATGACGTTGTGTCTGCTCAATCACAATGATAATATGAAATCTATTTTACTAATGACTCAATATTTCATAGCTCTATGAGAACTCTTGGGGTTTTCCTCTACTTAACATATTCCTCTTCACGTGATCATGTCACATATGCTCCTTTGTATAAATGGTTCTTGTTAACTAATCATGTGATATCACCACATGATCAAATCATATAAACAAATCACATAATAAATTAATGTAATTTACATGAACCATGATTCATATATTCTTTTCTTATTGACATGATCTCATAAAGCTTCAAGATCCATGTAATCTTATAAATCTCCCAGGTTCATTTGATCACGTGATCCTATTATGGTCATGTGATCACATTAAATTGAACAAGTAATGCACTTAATATGATAATTCTTATTAGTCATGTGCCCCTTTCTTACACAAGTCCATTTTTAACCCATAATCCTCCATTTTCAAAATAAATCGAAATTTTCTTTTTTCTTATGATAAAAATGAATTCAGGAATTGAAGCTGAGGAGGTTGTAGTTCATTTGACTACAATGGTCGATTGTGTGGAAGTCGACCAATGCATATTCATTCAGTCCACTCCCAAACATCTTAAAAGGTTGATGAGAACCAATATCTCGGATTTTCAATTTTCTAATTAGTTTACCTTATATGTGGGTGTGGGTTTCCAGGAGGGAGGGGGTGTCCAGAAGTGGGGGTTTCCAGGAGTGGGGTGTCTAGGAGTGGAGGGAGAGGGTGTGTTCAGAAGGGAGGGGGTGTTCATTAGGGTGGGGGTGTCCATGAGTGGGGTTTCCAGGAGGGGAGGGAGGGGTGTGTCCAGAAGGGAGGGGGTGTCTAAGAGGGAGGCGTGTCTAGGTGTGAGGGTTGGTGAGGGTGTCCAAGAGTAGGGAGGGGGTGTCCAGGAGGGGGGGAGGTGTCCAAGAGCGGGGGGGGGGGGGGTATCGAAGTGGGTGGTGTAGGGGGTGTGTAGGGGGTTTCTAGAAGTGGGGGGTTCCCACGGAGGTGTCCATGGGTGGGGTGTCTAGGAGGGGAGGGAGGGGGTGTGTCTAGAATGGAGGGGGTGTCCTGGAGGGAGGGGGTATCCAGGGGTGAGGGTGGGTGGGGGTGTCTATGAGTGGGGGGGGGCTGTAGGGGATGGGTGTCCATGTGGGTGGGGGTTTCCAAAAAGGAGGGGGTCTCTAGGTGGGAGGGGGTGCCCAGGTGGGTGGGGGTGTCCACGAAGGAGGGGGGGTGTCCAAGAGGGAGGGGTGTCCAGGGGGTGTCCAAGAGTTGAGATGTCCAAAAGGGAGGGGGTTTCAAGGGAGGTGTCCATGAGTGGGGAGTCTAGGAGGGGAGGGAGGGGGTGCGTCCAAAAGGGAGCGGGTGTCCCAGAGGGAGGGGTGTCTAAGTGTGAGGGTGGGTGGGTGTTTACATGAGTGGGGGTGTCCAGGAGGGGAGGGAGGTGTCCAAGAGGGTGGGTGTGTCCATAAGGGAAGGGGTATCCTGGTGGGAGTGGGTATCCATGTGGGTGGGGGTGTCCTGGATAGAGGGGGGTCCCAAAGGGAAGGGGTGTCAAGGGAGTGTCCAAGAGTGGGGGGTGTCCAAAAAGGATGGAGTGTCCTTGGGGAGTGTCCATGAGTGGGTGTCCAGGAGTGGAGGGATAGGGTGTTTCCAGAAGGGAGGGGTTTTCCAAGCATAGATCCATTCAATTCCATTCAATAATGATTATATACAATGGGTAGATCACATCTAGAGTAGCCTTAAGTGGGTCTGTATTGAGTCATCAATATTTCCAACAAACCAAACCAATTACAAGAACATTTAATGTCCCATGAGTTATATCCCAGTTCAATTTGAGGCCCAATATATCTTATTTAATTTCCTTAAGACCCAACATATGCATCATTTACCTTTATCACATTAGATTTCTAAGAAAAAAACTTTTTCTCTACCCCAATGTTGTAGTAGAATACATTTTATGGAAATTTTTTTGATGATATATGAGCTTGATAGAAGGAATAATTTATGATCTAGATTAGTTGTGAGGAAACTATCAACTAAATCAATTTGTACTGTCCATCCGGGAATGTTGATGAAATCTACAAAATGAGATGTTTTTTACAAGAAACTGAATTCTTATAGATGTATCCCCACTAAATATATATATATATACCCCCTTCCCCCACATTCCATAGGATTGGTGTCCACTGGTTGTTTTATACGATCTCGATGTTTCTACTTTATGAATTTTTAAATTATATTTTTGAAATGTTATGTCAAATTTCATACCTATTCCTCCCATATATTTTTGGTTTGGTGTGTTTCCTTGATTTTTTGAACTTTATCTCTTCAAAATATATATGAATTTACAATTAAAATTAGTAAATGATGGTGTATGAATAATATTTATTCCATTATCAAATAGATTATGAAAATATAGTGGGATAAAGAATGTTATTAATGGGTATACACTAAAGAACTAGGATGGAGGGGTGTCCATGAGAAAGGGGGTGTCCATGTGGGATGGTGGGTGGGGGTGTTAAGGAAGGGGGGGTGTCCTAGAGGAAGGAGGTGTTTAAGAGTAGAAGTTTCCTATGAGTGGGGGTGTCTAGGAGGTTAGGGGGATTTCCAGGGGTGGGAAGGTGGCTGTCCAGGGAAAGGGAGGGGTTGTAGGGGGGAGGGGGTTTTCTAGGAATGAGGGGGTGTCTAGGAGTGGAGGGGAGTGTCCAGGAGGGGATGGTGGGCTATCCAAGAGGGGAGGGGGTTGTGCAAGGGGTGGGAATGGGACTGTCTAGGGAATGGGATGGGGCTTCAGGGGGAGGGTTGGGGTTGTCCAGGATAAGGGAGGGGGCTTCAAGTGGAGTTGTGGGGGGGGGGGGGGGTGTCTAGGGGGCGTCTCGGGGAGGGGAGGGAGAGGGGGTTTAGCTAATCACAGAAAAGAACTAAGAGATCAAGAGAAAAGTGAATTGGTATGATCATATCCAATTTAGTTGTGTATGTTCACATCATAACATCTATAAAACTAAGAAATGCATCCCTTCAATACCTTCAACGGGACCTTAGATATTGTATTGGGTCCTTACAAGGGCATAAGTGGACAGGGTCCAAGCAGGGTTGCACTTAATGTCAGATGCATATGTGCTAGAACTTGTTCCCTTTGCCCTGGCTTGAGAGAGTACACTCTTAGAGGCTCCATGTATATGTAACTATTAGGTTTATAACCTATCAGGGATGATGGTATCACTAGGAAAATGTTATAATTTGTTATAAAATTGAATACTCCTATTAAATTGAATACACCATCATGTATGTGACATATCATATAACCTTTAGATATTACTCCCTTTTTAATGTCAATAAATTAATCCTTTTCGATTCCATGTTGTTGTTGACATTTCTTCCTATTATTTTCTCATCCATGTAATCTTAAGAAAAAAATATTTATAATTCAATGAATCATGTTAAGCCTATGCTAAAATATTAATTCAATCCATGGAAACATAGAAATGTAAAGGTTGTAATAGGTAACAATTAAAATTTTATTAATGTATTATTTCATATTAATGTTCAATTTATTTCATTAATGTATTACTAATATAATATTGGTTTTCTTATAAAGTTGAATTTTTTTCCTGAGTTTGAATGCTTTGTTCAGTATCTAATAACATGGACGACAATTTTTTAGAGCAGGTAATAGAAGAAAAAAGGATAAAACATTACTATTTTTAACTGTTTGTTGGATAGTTATAATTATAACCATATTAAACATTGTTTGAAATATATATAAGAGTCTGTTTATTTGTATTGATGATTTCATGTAAATGTATATAGCATTTTTTTCTTATGTGCCTTGTGTGTAGGTGTTGTTTGTGTTGTTTGTGCAGGTGCTATCTCAGGTGTGCAGGTGTTGTGAAGGTGCTGGGTTTTCTCAGGAAACTAGGCCTTTATCAGTTCTAATTAAGCCCAGATTAATGTATAATATATTAGTGCTCAAAATACAAATGATAAAGGTTTTCTTTATCAGTGCTATTTTGAGTACTGATATATTACACATTTATCAGCACTCAAAATAGCGCTGATAAAGGGGAAATTTATTAGTTCTTAAAATAGAACAGATAAGGTTGCCTCTTTATCAATGCTAAATAAGCACTGATAAATGGGGAAATTTTTCAGTTTTTTAGGGAGGATAAAGGTGACCCTTTATCAGTGATTTTTTGAGCACTGATAAAGGGGACCCCTATCTTCTCCGCAATTAACAACTTTTTTCTAGCACTATTAAAGGAAGTTTTTAGCACTATTAAAAGCCCTATTTTTAGTAGTGGAAAATAGATAAGATGGAAGAGTAGGGACATGATCCATGGATTTTGAGTGAAGAGACGTGGGAGCTTGGGTTGGTTTATATAGGAATTGAGAGGGAAATTCTTCAATATTTCTCTGACATAGTTTTTGAAATCTATATAATTAAATATTTGAAACCACAAACAATCACATGGTTTTTCCCCACGGTTGTTGCCAAAGTGCAGGGAAAGAAATTATTTTATATGGCCAATGGCCAAATATATTAAAATATTAGGCTTCCTTATGTGGATGTGAGTCACAATCTCAAGGAAATCATTTTAAATTGTTAAACTTTTTTATAATTCTTGGAAAGTTCACTATGTCATTGTAAAAACAATTAAACAAATGTAAAATAAAATTATTTTAAACGTAAAAAATATATTGGCAATTTTCCCATTTTATAGTATTTTATTACATCACTATTGGGTCATTATGATGTCATAAACATATTATATATTTATAAGGTGTATAATTTTTACCCAAACATTCGATTATCTCATAAAATTATGAAAAATTCACATTTGGAAAATTTTGATATCCTGATTCCAAAAATAATACTCATTTTATCTAAATAAAACTCTTAATATGTTAATTTTCACTTATAAAATAAAAACCAATATTTATTAAAAATTCATGGGTTTTGAAAAAAAAAAGTTTCCAATCCTTAATAAAAATTACAATTGTATTCATAAAAATTATATGATAATTTGTATTCAATAAAAATTAATTTAGTAATAATATTTTATTGTGAAATTATTTAATTCAAAAATCGATTAATTAATCAAAATAGTTTTCTTAATAGAATTTATATATAAACTAAAAAATACAATTTGGGCTTAAAAAACCATTTACAAAGTAACAAAAGAAATTAATGTATATTATTTATTCAATACAAAAATAATGCACATATTCATTATAATAGGGTGTTGTTACATATCAATTTATTACCCCATCATAATCCCTATGAGTATCGTGTGTGTTTGTGGGGACTTCTTGGGGTCGTTCGGTGAACATGGTTTGGGATGTAATCTCAATGAGTTTAAACCACTCTCATAAACGATTTCACTCATGATCAAGTTGTTGGATCATGGATTGGGATTGGTATAGGGAAAAGACCAGAAATGATATCTCCCTTGAAAGATCCAATAAATGGGCTTCAAAGGGCACTATCATACTGGTTGAGGCCATCACATCATTTGTCTCTGTTAAAATGATTTTTTAAAACCCTATATATATACACGTCATATGTTCATTGTTCAACTAATATATTATCAATAGTAATAATACATAATAGTTATTTAAACCCAATAAAAAATTGAATGTGTTTTCAATATCCATAATTCATTTAATTAAATTAATGAAACAGAGTTTTATTAACGAATGTCCAGGTTATTACATGTTATCCTTTATGCATGGAGATGGTGCAGATTTCCTCCAGTCAATGGTTTTCACCCACCACTAGTAAATTTATTCAGTGAGGCATGCCTTAAAGATACTGTATGTGTGGCCCAACATGATCTTTTATCCATAGGGAATGCTTCTAATGTATATTTTAATGGTGGGGAGCACTTCATTATTTTCATAGGGCACATAGTTTTACAAGTGGTGTTATGGGAGGAGGTTCAAATAGAGTTCAACACAACCCATTTATAGTAAATCATGTTGGGGAAATGATTTACCAAACCTATGAATTTAGTTTTGGTTTCCAAGGATGAAGAAGAGAGTTGACTTGTTCATATCTTAATGCCTCACTTGTCCACAAGTGAATGATGAGCACCATGTTTCAGCGAGTTTATCCCTACCCCTTGAGGTGATGGAGTGGATGTTTGATGGTATGTCTATGGTCTTCCTAACAAATTTACCACATACATATAGGTTATATGATTCCATCTAGGTGATTGTTGACCATCTATCATAGCCATACTACTTACAAGTTATCCAGTACCATAGTTTGTTAGAGAGCTAGGGATGCATCTAAATATAGGAGATAGTTTAGATTCAAGTAGTTTAATAGATGTTATTTTCAGATTGTGATGCTCACATTATATCCCATTGTGGAAGGTATTACATGATGTGTTTGGGACTCAGCTATGCTTGACCATAGTGTTCAACCCACAGATGGACGACCAGACTGAGCGTACCATTCTGGTTCTTGAATACATGTCGTGAGTAGGAATGTTGAATTTTTTTATAAATTAGGGAGGATCACCTACCATTGGTGGAGTATTCATACAAAAATATATGTAACTCCACCATTGGTATGGAACCATTTGAGTATATGTACATGAAACACTACAGTTCACCACTTTTCTAGACTGACCCAGGAGAGTCATCATTCATGGGCCCAAAGATATTGTCAACTACTATAGATAAGATGAAGATCATCTAAGAGTGGATGTAGACTACACATATCCATTATATTCCTTATGTTGACAAGAAATGGATTCACTTGTAGTTTGAGGATAGAGACAAAATTTTCCTTCGTCTCTCACCTCGATTCCCATTACATGGATGTGTATAGGGAGTAAATATATATATGATGTTCATTGGACATTTCATGATACTGTATAGATTTGGTGAGGTACCATACCTCCTGGCTCTACCACCATATCTAGACAGGGCAAACGACATCTTCCATGTGTCGCAAATGTGGAGGCACGTGCATGACTCATCACACAACATTGACTGGAATGAGTTATATATCAAATATGGAGAGACTTTTGTAGAGTACCCGGTGGAGATTGAGGATCGGCAGGAGTGGATATTACATGGTTGAGATATTCACTTAGAGTGCATCAAGTTGGATCATGGGAATATCTTATAGGGAACGTGGGAGCAAGAGGCTCATAATCATACATAGTACCAACATCATTTTGAGTATCCTTTTATTTTATGATTTTTGAGGACGTTAATCCCTAAGGTGGGGTGAATGTACTATGGATAATTTTTCTATGTATTATTTTAAATTTTATGTTGTATTATTTCTAAACCAGGCATATAGAAAACATAAAATTCATAGGCCCTGTGTGCCCAGAATAAATTTTTGAATAAAACTTATCATCAAATAACACACGGGAGAAATTTTCCAGAAAACGTGGAATAACTTCTAAACGGGTGCCCGAATCATAAATCTAATGGGAACTGTTCCAATTATAGTAGTGAGTTTATGCGAGGAGAGGCCTAACATCTGTCATCGTGGGTCAGCTCTGAAAAATAATTTTTTCAAATTTTAACGATTAAAATAAACATTGTTTTATTTTATATTACATTATATGATGACGAAACATCATTTAATTTTTAATATTCCTTGGTTATAAAATTCAGGGTTATCGTTGTAACCCTGGAATTCATCGGATGTGTGGAGAGAGAACCCTTTATTAATGGATGATGATGATATGGTGGATCAAGATAATTCTTGATAGATCAATATATACAACAAATCCTTAATAGTGAATGATCATTTACCGGGAAGGGTATTGTAGATTCATTTATTTATTTAGCCATTAATTGAATTAATAATGAACGATAATAAACCAACAAACAGGTTGAAAAATGGTTCAATCATTCTTGCATGATTGGTTTGATTTATAGAATTATTTGGGGATGATTATTATTATACTGTTTAGTTATTCTTCATCGTTCTTACTAGAATAGATCGATACCCGAATGAACAATGGTCAAGGTTCATTGCACGAGTTTTTTCCAAGTGATATCCTCGTTATTTTTTTTGCATGTTCTTCATTCATTGTGAGATATGAATGATCTGTCATTACACCTTCAATTCTTGGTGCAAAAATCCAAAATTGAGGATTTGAACTCATGAAATAGTGGTGGAGGTGTGACAGTGAAGGCGTCGTGCGATTTGGTAGGGATGGTGGCGCACGGTGGCGCTTGCCGTAGGGACATGTTGGCAGTTCGGGTGGAAGCTTCGGTCAGTCCAGGAAAGAAACATAGTGAGTCTAAGGGGCCAGTCCATGTCGATAGTGAGGCAGTTGGAGAGATACCAGTGAGGTGGCTCACATAGGTGAAATGTGGATCATCTACGAAAAGGGAGTTCACATCCGGGGAGAGGTTTCGAGCAGGTGAAACCTAACGGGTGTAGGAAGATGCAGTGGGCCACCCAAATGGAATGTGGTGTGACACCAAAGGGACCAGGGGGAACACAGCCATGACAGACTACGTGTGGAAGAAAAGCAATCCCACATGCATGTGAGCCAGACAAGGAGAGAGAGACTATGCCAAGAGGCCTAGATTGCTACACAACTAGTGGGTAGGGCCAAATTGGGTCCCGTAGGCCAGGACGTGTCAGGCCAGGTTGACCGGACCATGGAGGGTCGGCCAGCGAGTCGTCTTAGATCCAAACTAGACCCAGGTCAGACCTTTTTGCTAAATGAACCATATCTTTCGAACAATATGTCTGATTGACTATATGTTTGTAGTGTTGGGACCCTGACATTGAGAAGGTACATATGAAAAAAATGGTTTTTTTATGGAAATTATTTCTATTTATACTCGTCATTTACACAGGTAGTACCTGAGGTCAAGTTACACTATGGGTGTGACCACTACTGACTATGCACCCTCATTTCTTACGTGGAATGATTCTCTCATCCACCGTAACGTATATTACATTCATTAGGGTTGTTTCCTCTATCGTTTCCTTGATGGTTTGTCTATATCATTTCCTACTCTCAATAGTATTATTCCATCAACATGACTTACAAGATAGAGTTTTTAGAATCCCCGAGTGGCCCGGATTGAATACCCTATTCCTTCATTGCACCCAAGGAGGAGTCTTCAGTATTGACATAACCAAATTCACTGGGTGTTCATCCTCTACATAGAAGGTTAATCCAAAATTACTAGTTTTTATCACCCCATGGCCATGGCTATGATCCCCCTTTGATGTGTCATATCTCTCTCTTTAGATCCATACGCATATCTCTCTCATGGAATTTCCAGATGAATAATATTTCCTAGATTGACTTCATCAGGGATATTAGACTTAGGTGTGTCTCCTATTGGATGAACACCCCATGGAATATTCGAACTGAGTCCCTAGTGTGGGTATGCAGTAGTTCTGACTTACCTCTCGATAATGTCTCTTCGTTGGAGTGTATCTGGATATTATTATTATACTTTTTTGTAGACATATACTTTTTTGAGATGACAGAACGTTTCCTTTGTGTATTTTATTGTGGTTACATGTTTTCCTTCTAATTATTTTTATACTCACCCTTGCAGGGGGTTTTCCCACATGTGTTATTTCTTATAAAGATGAATGGCGTTTTGATAGATTCTGTGGGGGGGGGGGGACCAAGACTGGATGTAGGTTTTTGAGATCCGACTTATTGTTAACTATCTCCTATACTCACCTAGGCTAACTAAAATAATATACCATCTATGTATATTAACCAAACATACAACTAATATTTCACAAAGGTACCCCAATACCACTTCCACAACAATTTGTTGTTGGTATACCCCAGAAACAAATGAATTGGGCCTCTACCCCTTCCACAACCATTCCATCACACGTAATATCCAACGTAACAACCATATACATAATACCACATCATATTCATAATAAAATCCCTATAATCCCATGTACCACATTAAACATCATACCATAATCCATTTACACATATCACCACAACATATCTTCATATTATATCCCCATAATAGTAGGGTGTTATGAACATGAACGAAATCAACCTCGTGCCCTCTTATACCATGGAATACCCCCACAATGTATCATCATCACATTCACAAAACTAATTTTTCCATTTCATTAAATACTAATATATAAATCAATTTCTTCTACTTTTATTGAATTACCAGGATCCATAATAGTACATATGAAACCTGGAAGGGGGTGTAACGAACAAGGAGTATTTAACCATCTCTTCCATATCAACTTGGATGTTGGGGAAATTAACCAGAACCCAAATTATTTTGGTGTCTCTAATTTTTTCCAACATGGGTGAGGAGTCTATGAATTAAAAAGAAAAATATAATAAATATCATAATATAAACCAACATTAACCCATGTATTTATGTAAAAATATAAATACCATATCGAAAAATCAACACCACTATAACTAAAAACCAAAACCACCACTATACAACAATCATCCCTACATTATCATATGGAATACCAAAAACACATTACAACATAATAAAATTTAATATTATCATCTGACCAATTATAATTTTAACTTTTTAGTAGAATCATTACATTTATTATTCCATTTAACTTTCATATTTAATGTTTAAAAATTCTTATCAATCACCCACATTAATCCCAATCATTACCCATTTGTTTCAAAAATTCAAAGTTCATTTATTTCCACCGCTTATTAAATTACATACCATAACCATTACCAAATAAATTATTACCAACAATATTTCTTTCCACTAGGAATTAGTAATACCACACCTAAAAAACCAACCAATCAACCCAATGATCTATAAAAATCCACTTGGGATGGTTTTTAAGTAATGTTTTTTATAAGATATTTGAAAAAACATTTAAAAGATTAATAAAGTTATTAAAAGTATATAAAATTATGTATAGAGAGTAATTTTTATTGTTTATAATGATTTATAGATATTTTTATTTATTTTCATGTAGCAGAATCTTGAAGAATATGAACAAAAAAATGTTCATAAGGTTAACCACAATATTTTTTGGAGTAACTCACCAAATCAAAAGTGTATGTTTATAAAAAAGGAAAAATTAGAAATGGTATAATGATACTTTATAAGAGTAAAAATAGTGATTGAGGTAAAATAATAACAATTTGAATGAGTTTTTGGTGACTTATTAAAGATACTTGATACATTAGAATGGTAATTTGATACATTAGAAGAGTATTCATGATTTTTTTTAGTAACATGGTACTTACGAATAGTTTACAGGGGACTTTGGTAGTGTATATGGTGAATTCAGATGGGTAAATTCTAAATTCATAATAATTATTATATAATAATGTAAAACTTTTAACGGGTAGTTATAGAATTCAGAAGAGTCGTCATGGCATATAATTCTAGTTGTATCCATAAAAATGTTTTATGAGGTTGGTTTGTTATTTTATTTTATATATATTTCTAAAATAGTGAAATTTTACTATTGGTGTGATTTATATAAGAAGATAAGTTCATTACTAACTTAAAGTAGGGTTATTTCATCATTATCAAATTATTTTGATTCCAGAATTGTGTTAATATCTATGAATTGGTTTTGATAAGCTTATAATTTGAAAAGAGGTATGTTGCATCAATTATTGTGCAAGAGTAGATTCATTTTTCAAATTTAAATATTGTGATTTTTCCTAATATAAATGAATATATTATTTCAAAAATAATTGGTAGTTTTAATGGAATTTAATGTTAATGAAGAGAACACTATTGCGTAAGGATGTTTCCATGATAAAATATAGATACATTTATTACATGGAAACTCTCGAATTAAGTAATAAATACATTAATAAAATAAGGAAATGAGATTTTGAAAATTCTTTTAACATATATAGAATAAATTAATTATTCATAATTAATGGAAAAAAGAGAGAGAGGAATCCATAATTTTTCCTAGAATAAAAAATTTTCTCCTTGTTCATGATGGAATTGTAGACACGAGGAATGATATTTTCATAGTAATGATTTGAAAAGAATATTGTGGAGATTTTGGAGAGGTATATAACTTCAATGATGTGGTTTTACAAACTAATTTTCAACATACATTTTTCCCTTCCAATACGACTCAACCATCATATATTTATAACTCCAAAATCCATCATAACTACTATAAGTATCTCTAATACCAATTTTACAAAATTTCTCCCCCGCAAACTACTCATCAAAAGGAAATTAAGAAGAGTGTGAAACTCCATATTCCATCTCTAATAGACCTTGTTTGGTGATCACCACAAAGGGTATAAAAACAAAAAATTAGGGGAATTAACCTCTATATCCAAATATCATACAAGGAACCTACAATCAAATCCATAATATATGAAGAAACTAACATCCCATAATTTAGATAATGTTAAACAAAATCACGGTATCCCAAATAATGAATACAAATAGAAAATCGCATTGAAAAATATCTAGCAGTTATTGGAAGACCCAATCTAGTAATGTCTATCTTGATAAAAAAGACTCTAATGGAATCATGTCTCATTTATTTGTATATACGGGTGAGGATACATGTAAACAATGTTGTTTTCTCCTCTATACATATTTTTAAAATGTTGAATAACCTTATTAATTCCTCCACGTATGAATTAGAGTGCCAACATGCATCTATAGAAATTAACTTATCACCCATCCTTATCAATTCTCACACACCCAGTATTGTATCCATATATTAGAACATAGAATTAAAATAATATAGAAAGATGGTACCCTAAAAGAACTATCCCACTAATTTTTATCTCTTATACCATAATGTTAAATATATTGTTATTTCATCCCCTCTTCCACTATTCCATCATATATCATTTCCCATATCACAACCATATTCTAGATACTAAATCACATACAAATCACATAACTATATTCCCACACAGCACATTCCAGATCATGCCATATTCTTCATCCACATATCAATAAACCAAATCACAAAGTCATATAATTATCATAGTTAAGGATTTTGATTAGGATGTAAATCATCATTTTTCTGTCCTACTACTACGCATGACCCTGATTATATATAATCATTATCATAATCACATAAGTTGGTATATTACATGTTAAAACAATCAATCCATTATAGCCTATATGAATATACCTACCATGATTCATCACAACCTTTAATACACTTAGAGGTGAAAGATTTGAATTTGAAATCTTTTCCCCTCCACCAATATGGATGTTGGGGATGACACCTAGAATCCAAAACATTCGGGAATCAGTAAGACTATCTAAAATAGTTGGGGGGAATAAGATATCACATATAAAATATAATATATATCATAGTCACACACAAGACTAACCCATGGGATCATACTAAAACAACACTATATTTTTCTATAACCATCACCACTGGAGCACTGAAATAAATAACAAACATTACCCCCACTATTAAAAAATTATCCACAACATAATACACAGATAAAAACAAAAACAAAAAATCGTTTACATATTTAATCTTTAAAATTAACTATTTCAATGGTAATAATTTTTACGAGGAACATTAAATTCATTAGACAATTTGTATTCCTTATATAATGTAAAACCATTCATTATTCATCACCCGAATTGACAATAAATATTACTCATTTCTTTTATGAATTAATAGTTCATTCATAGCCTCTAATTATTAAATTTCTACCCATACACATTACCATATTTATTATTAGATTCCGTATTAAATACCATTAAGAATCTTCCACACAATCCCCATTAAAAAAACCAATCACCAAAATAACCACCATGATAACCAAGGTCAAAAAAACCATACAAACAAAATTATCCTCAAATAGAATCCCATACTTTTATTTCAACTTATAAAACCACATCACCTTTATTACAGGTGAGGATAACTAGTTTTAAGGATACAATATCACCTGGGGAACTTCCAACATCTTAGCTTCATCACATATAGACTGCAATTATATCCTAAAAAATATACTACCAAGACCTCATCAGTCAAAAAAATATATTCAAAGTATACCATATGTAAAAAATAATAATTTAAAAAACAAACAATTCAATATTTCCCCGGTTAAATATTCCATCATAATAATTCCATATATCTTGTATAAGATACATCAACTCAATTAGTATATCATAAATAACTTATTCATTGTGATTTAAAATGATTATCATTATATTAGTGAAGATTTGATTAATTTAATCCTTATAATATTATATATAACATAGTATTATACATTATCTATGAAAATGCTAAATAGTCATCAATCACAGTAAATAACATCTAATCATATAAAAAGTCCTTTAAATAACCCCTTCAATATGATTAAATTAATCTGTTCATTTATTTTCCTTATATTATTCCTTAATATGTGTCCTAAGAAGAAAATCACGTCTCTTATAAAATGTACAAAAAAATGAAGGATATATCATTAATTCCTTACCTCAGTCGATGATTCATCAATCAGAGTGAAAGAATATAGAGAAGAGAAGGCCATAAGAACAAGATCATTTATGAAAAACCATGAAAACAAATATCAAATTAATTTCCATAACATTAATTACTCATGTACAATAAAACAAATCCAATATTATTCCATAATATATCCAAACAATTAAAAATGGGATAGAAACTCAATTGAAAGGATGATAAAGTCTCGTTAACCAGAATGTTGTTGATCTAATGAATATGTGCTTCAATGCCAATACATTGACCCTAAAGGGTCTCCAAGGAGGGATCAATGACATCCTAGGGTTTTAGGATAAGATTTTAATTTTATGTATTCATATAGGCTTCTAAATTTACTAAAAAATGAAATTTTAGGAATAATATATTTAAATGTCATTATAATGCTATAATACGACTATATTTAGAAAATATCAATAAATAATGTTATAATCTCCTTTACCCTCCCATATTTCAAGCATAGTGAACCACCTAATTTGGAATGATTGGAATAGGATAACTATGCAACAAAAACCATGACCCAATGAGACTCGAAATTATGAAACTACAAAATCAACCATTAAGGGCCCTAGACCACCACATTAAAAGAACCACTCATAAAAAATCAAACAAACCCCAATGAAATTTTCACATAACTATATAATTACCCTATTTCATTACTAGAAAACATAAAAGAAAATACATAGTAGTAACAATATATTATTACTGGTTTCATCTGAACCCATTGATTCATTACATATAGAAATTCACATTAATTCCCTTCACCCCATGATATAACTCACTAATCCCCGACAATGTATCTCACTCAATATAATAAAGATCAAAACCCCCACTACCTATAGATCACACCACCAAAAAAACCCAAAAAATCTCCCATCACTTATGGAAATTACAAATTATACAATATAAATACCCTCTCATCTATCCAATCCTTCATGGTGAAAAACCAATGTCCATGTAACAACACAAATTTTCAACCTAAAATCTCCACAATAACTCCACCAACCTTCCTCCAACCTTCACCTGGAACCTAAAAAATACCAAAAATTATAATAATTTATATATTTTGATTTCACTATACATTCAAAAAAATTATTTCTTAAAGGGGAAATTATTACTTAATCTTCTATTGGGGAAACCTATGCTGACATATCCCATAACTATCATTATATATAGGATTAAAATTATCTTTTCCCTCAAAAAGGAAATTTTACCCAACAATTATTGGAATCCCTCACACATGGACATATAAACTATAATATACCTCCCCATAATATCATATAATTACCCACAATATTGTATCCCTTATTCCTAAAGAGAATTTATAATATCAATAAGATTATAGATGGTATATGGGAATAAACCATTATTATTTTAGAATTATTTAAATATAATAAAAAAAAACAAGATTTTGGATTTCTACTAGAATGGGGAATGAAAAGTAAAATAATTGGATGTTATATTTTAATATAAATAATAAAAATTAAGAAAAAATCTTCCAAAAGTAGAATAATTGAAATCAAAAGAAACTTATATTAAATTATAAAAAAATATAATATACCCAACAACTCACAAACCCTTAATCCATTACCGAATTTTATAAACTAGTAATTTAAGATGTTTAATTGGACCAAAATGAAATAATGAATAGTTGATACTTCCATTTATAATAACCACAAATGATACTAAATATAATCAAATCTGAAAATGAAACTCAATATCTATGTTATTTCTTTGTTAGATACCACATATCAACGTCACTTGGTGTTTTTACAAGTAACTATGGTCAAGATCCCAAATAAAGAGACATGATAACTTTACTAGTATTATGGAAAACCAAATGAATATTCACACCAAAGTGTGTATGTTGGTAATTATTACAAAACCACAATTATAACTCTAATGAATATTCAATTTTAATTTTATGAGACAAATTATTTAATGCATGTTTTGAAGTAAATATTGAAATGTCATCTGTTACGAATATGATTAGATAAAGAAACCAAAAAATCATTTATCTATTAATTTATAATAATAGTAAATTATAATAGAATAACAAAGAATATCATAAAATATGGAGTAAAATAAGAATAAATAAACATTATAGGTAATGAATCATCCTCTAGGGGACAACCACCATATGCCTATAGAGACAGTCTAGGATTTGATTTTAAAAAATAATAGTCTTTAAGATGTGATCTGATTAACACACACTTCACATAATCGAAATTAGACTCATCAGGATGGTATTCCATTATCTTGTGAATTTTTTTATCTCTGGGTAATAACATAATATAATTAGAGTAGTATAGGATTCTAACTAGAAATTAACACTTCATACATCATTCTATCCAATGAATCATTCCAATATTCGAACATCAAATTATAAATAAATACATATAATGGTTACCATTCTACTCCAACACATTCTACATAGAACCAAGACAATTAAAATTAATATAAAATCTGTTATTATTGGAAAATATAATAATATTGATTAAAATAACAAAGGATATCTATAAATTATTATAGTAAAGTTAACATATTTTCAATAAAAAATTAAACATTGATTTTTATATCAAAAAATAATTTGAATCCTTTGAAATCACATATAAAAATATATCAAAAGCGATATAGTAATTGCTAATATATAATTATGGTATTAAAAAAAATTATACTTTTTCAAAATCTTCATAATTCTGAGGATCTAATTATTATATAATGTGGACATTTTATGTAGAAAAGTTTTACAGAACCAAGATTTTACCAAAACCAAAAGACAATGTCTATCCAAAATCATAAAATATATTATGAAATTAAGATGAAATGACATTAAAATTTATGATAAAAAACTAAAGAATCCAATTATATTCGAAATAAATAGATATGTATATAATGAATTACATTAGAATGGTGTGAGTGGAAATATTCCTTTGAATAAGAGAAGACTAGGTTTAAATATGGATTCTACACACATTACACTTAAATACCTCAAAATTTTAAAAAATATTGAAAAATGAACTCAACCCCCATTGTTAGAATGGATATAAAGAAGAAATAATAATATATACATAAGAAAATGAGGAGAAGTGATACTGTAATATTTTATTTCTTCCATGAATCACAACAGAAGAAACCAAGAATAACAAATTGAGTTGGGTGTGATGAATAATTCATATGGTGAACCCTTTAGAATGATCCATGAAATAATTATTGTAAATATTATAAAAAAATAGGTAAAAAATGAATTTAAAATTATAAAATATTAGATTTATATAAAAATTCATAAATCTATTACATGATATTCATGTTTGGGTATATGCTCATGATTTTACTCTTAAATTTATTATTATACACTATTTGGTCCCTCAAATTATGAATATTGACTATGAAATATAAAAATAATTCAAACAATTTCCAAACAATTATCCCTATATTCATCAAAAACATGTAAACAAATTAAAAGTAAAATAAATATATTCCACTAAAATATTGGGTGTTATAATTATCTCTAAATTTATATTAATTTCCCTAGAAATTCATCAAAATTCCTCACAAAAATGGTGGGAAATAGATTTTGGGATAATTGGGGTTCTTATTAGAAAGGTATTATCTTTCTAAATAGTCATTGTATTCTCCTAGTGTTGGTGATTCAAGTGAATAAACTAAGAGATCTATTTTTATGTTATTTACCTATGGGAGACATTATCAACAATAATTTTAATGCCTAATTATTCTCTGTGGCTAGTGCCGTAGAAATGTTGAGTTCTAGTTTCAACCACAATAGATGTTTTTGTGAAGTAATTATGTGAAACTACATCAGTAATATTTCATAATTCTTGCAGAGATTGGGTTTGTAGAATAATTCCCCAGGACGATCACATTCAATTGGGAGACAAGGAATTGTGTGTCCATGAAAGTAAATTCTATGAGGACATGTGAATGATCTAGGTTTGTTCAGCTATATATCGTTGACAGTATAGCTCTATTAAGGCTATACATTATCTGGGGAACCATATATTAATGATATACACCACCTTTCACATTATTTTATTCTACATAATCAGATTATTATATTTCAACCACCTTGGTGTATGACTTATGAATCAAGGTGGAGAGGTTTCTAGAGAAATTTGGGTTGACTATTTGAGATAGTGGCCAGTTTAGTATTCTTGATAGGAATTAGAGTTGTGAGGTAATGATGGGGAAACATCAGTGATTGTGATATTTATTCTTTTTATAGATACAACCATTATATGGAATAAATAACATGTATTTGTTGTATTAATTTCTCATTGTCATTGATTTATTATATAGGAGTGATTTATTAATTTTATAGTACATAAAATTTATATAATTCATTGGTGAGAATGATTATCAGATCAAACAATGGAATTTAGAGCTTCTCTTTTATATATTGAAATTTTTATCAATGGGTTTACTAGGTGTCTCAGGAGTGGTGTTCGGTAGAATTTCCAGGAAATTTATAAATGTTTTACCTTAATAGAATTTCATACTTCCCTAGATATTTTATTTTCATTATAGGATAGAATTTTATACTGGTGACACTCCAATTTTCATGGATTCGTATCTGATGAAGCGTTCTGCAATATCATTGTTAACGATTTATTTCAATGATTTATTGTTGATGGGATTTATTTAGCCCAATATGTTCATATTGAGTTGTAAAGTTTTTTCCACTTATATGGTTAATTGTGGTATAATGTTTTTTATAGACCATTATTCTTTGAATTTGGTGATGATTAAGAACCATTATCTACTTCTATATATAGATGATTTATTTGAAAATTATAAGGGATCTGGCTATTTTACAATTACTGATATGTAGTAGGGGTTTCATCGAATGAGGTAAAGGGATGAAGATATATTAAATATGATGTTCTGGTGTCGTTAATGTTGTTTTCATTTTTTTTGGGTTTTCCATTCAGTTTCATGAACATTGTAGCTATTTTTATGTGACCCAAAAATTTCTGTTTCATGGGTTTTTTAATCAGTTCATTGTAGTGTTCATCATTAAAATTTTCATATAACTACAGTTAGAAGAAGATAATTTTGAGTATCCTAATTCTATTTTAGAATTCCTTTAGTAACAGCAGATCTATGATATTTCTACAAGTGAATGTTTTGGATTTTT
The DNA here is from genome assembly GCA_963277665.1 of Viscum album. Classification (NCBI taxonomy): domain Eukaryota; kingdom Viridiplantae; phylum Streptophyta; class Magnoliopsida; order Santalales; family Viscaceae; genus Viscum; species Viscum album. The sequence goes on along the minus strand of OY728165.1, from coordinate 192,124,520 downwards.
GAGTAGCATTCTCTTGGGAATTACATGTCTCTTTATGAATTAAAATTATATCCATCAAATATCAAGGTAGTTATTTATTAGTATACACCCAATATTGTGGAAGATGAGTATATATTCCTTACTCTCCTAGGATATTGTTATAGTATTATGTTTTATTTTTTAGAAAATATATCCAAATTCATATCCTTTAATATAACACATTAGGATTTAATACAAAAGAATAAGTTCCAAATGCCTTTTAAATACATAGAGGAGAATAAAATATGTGTTCCTATTAATAAATTTATATTATAATGGGTGATGCTCACGGTTTTCTAGGATGATTCCAATATAAATATAGGATATATACTTGTTAAGAACATACTAAAGATTTCACATGGGATTAGGAATTTATTCCCCTATGAGTGTAAATATTCAATCCATGATCTTGAGTTGGATAGAGTTGTTTTTTCGTTGATTTTTTTGAAAAATTACCTAATTGGTGAATTATTTTTGGTTTTTTATAGATAATAGGAGATTGAATTATAAATTTTTTTTGTGGGTTTTGAATTTTTTTAGTGTAGATGGATGGTGTTCTAACATGACTATGACCATTACGTCTCATGAACCCTAGTGAAAGATAATATAGCCATTTAGGTTCTACATAAGTAGTCAAGAGGGTATATTTTTCATGAGTCCAGAGATGTATGGAGAGTGATTAAGAACATACAATGATACATATTGATATTAAATAATCTGGTGGTAGTTTTATTTATAATAGATTATAGTGTAATAATTTTTTTAATGGAAGCTAAGTCTTAGTGAGGATACATTTAAGAAAATGAAATTAAAAATGGGGTCTTTCATGGTGATGATCTGGAGAGATGATTAGAGGATGATCGTATATTGGGTTTTTTAAAGAGGATTTATATCTTATCATTGATGTTAATTGAGTTTCATTATTAATTTCATGGTTCACCCTTTTAAATGAATCATGTTATATGAAAGATGTATAATTCATTAAGGGGTCAGTTCTATTTTCCAGTGATGAACCCAATTTGAGTTTTTATATTTTTTTGTAGATATGTTTCAATTGGTGGTTTAGAATAATATCCTAATTGATACATGGATTTTACAAACTAAATGAGGAGATAAAGGGGATTTATGAATTCTATGATCTTTTATCTATTGAGATGAAAAATGGATAAGTATTAGAGACACACCTTGATGTTTGGATGTGTTTAAGAACAAGTACATTATTTACTATCATTTTTTGTGGAAATGAATTTTTTAATAATATTATTTCCAATGAAATGGTACTTGGATATTATTTCATTTCCAAAATATATTTGGATAATATTTTCCAAACAACGTATGATGATTCTATTTCTTGTTGAAGGTTATAAAGGATCAAATATAGAGAAGCTAATTCGTGTCAAATTATTTTGTAAATCTATAAATGGAAACATTACCATGGTGATTTGATATTAAATATTTATAAATATGTTATGGTAGTAAAATATCATTTAAATATTCAATTTAATATTCATATGTGTAAATTTGATTTAAAATATATCTATTATTAATTTAATGAAAATGGAAACCAGGATGAGTGATATTGGGGGATGTGGTACTATATATAATAGTTTATAATAATCTTTTAAGGAAGTGGATTAAATGAGATTGATGATTTTTGATATTAAAGATGAAACTATTTCTAAAGATGAATAATCCATCCACTGATTCTTGAACATTCACATTATTATATCATGTAAAGGGGATTTTTCTGGGGATTTTTTGTGTGGATTTAAACTATTTTAAAAGTACATGTGATTTTTTGAAGTGGTTATAAGGAAAATTGATTGGATTCAATAAATTCAAATCCATGGTTAGAAAATTACAATGGAATTGGATCATACATGGTGAACATAAGATTAATCTAGGGATCATATATGAGTAGATCAACTTATGGATCATTATAAAAAGTTCTATGAAATTCATTAAGGAATGACCTCAGTAAGGATCAATCCCATCGTAATAAGGATAACTCTTGATAAATATAAGTATGATTTATAATTCTTGAAAGTAACATTTTTGAAAAATTAAAGATAATAAATCATTAAAAATTGGATATGATTAAAAAAATAACCAAGACATAGATAATATAATAGTCATGTAGGCATATAATGATGTGATAGTGGTCAAATATATTATAGTATAAACATTATAGTCCTATATTTAATGTAGGAGTCCAAGAATATATGTATGGGTAAGAAGTTTTCTATGATTATAAAAATTAAGGCATTTACTATGCCATATAGGATTCACAAACTTGTTAGTTGATCTATGGAAGTGTCATTGGTTTAAGAAAACTATATGATTTATCCATGTATGGATCACTATAACATCTCTGATGTATATTTTATGACTCTTTTATTATTTAGTGGTGTGCTTTCTAGTTTCAAGAGTGTTGGAGTTGGTTTGGGGAATTTCTTCAGAGGCAAGATTGTTCACTTTTTATTGTACACATTCATATCACGAACATGTTACAGATCATGAATATGTTCCCAGGAAGATGTCATGAGTCTATTTTAGAGTTATAAAATTTTATAGATAGTGTAACTTTTTCACATCACGAAAATGTTGATTTTTTTAAGTTGAGGTGATGACTTTTTAACATATCTATTTTTTTTGGGATTTCGCACCATGAATCTCAGAATCACGCCATGAAATTATCACAACACGTTGGTTTTTCAAAATGTAATGCATTAAAAAAACATTTCTTTACTATTCCTCTCTTACCTCAAAATCTAGGTTCTATTCCATGTGATTATTGGTATCTCTATACCTTCCATATCATATTTTTCAACTCTTAAGAACCATGATAGTCCTATGACATCTCTCTTGGTAAGATACATTTATAATTTTCCAGTTCCATTCAAAATGGGAGATCCTTTGCACTGAAATTTTAAATTCATTGATCTCATGGTGAGATTTTTACTTTTCCTTTTTAATATGTTGTGTGATCATCTTATGGGGGATGATCCTTTATCATATGAGGTGTGGTAGGTGTGTCATTATCTATGTATGTGTCACCTAACCTCTCTTAAAAAACATTATGTTTATGAAACAAAACCCTCATGGGTGACAGTCCTTGATAGGGATTTTATTTTTTTATACATTCCTCTTGTGGCTATAGATCATATTGTCGGTGTATACATCTAGTGTTTAAGGTATTAAGTCACATATCTTAAGTATGTTTAATAAAATGTGAATTATATAGTAATAATTTTTTTAAAATGAATTTTCACGATTTATTGATTTTTTTGTGGATTTGAGTTTTTGAGGAGAATTGGGATTCCCAATTTATGGAAAAAAATGTATTTTTAGTGAATTATGATTTTTGTTATAAAATTGTTTTCAAATCATTATTTTGATGAAATGATTTAAAAAAATTTCGCATTAATTTTGGTGGAAATTATAGTAATAGGAATCGTCAATTGGTTTTGTCATGGCTGGTAGGTGTGGGGGGTTTGGTCTTGTGGTGTTCATATACTCCCTTGGAAAAGTATCATTGAGAATTTTTAGAAATGGTTGTGGGGTTTCATAAATAGGGTTTTTCTCAACTATCTAGATTCAGTGCATATATTTATGAACTTTTTTAATGGGTTTTTCTATGTTTTGGTATGATTGTTCTATTTATCCTAACCTATAGTGATCCTTTGTGTGATTTTACATTTTCATGGGATTTTTTTAATTTATATTTGATTACCATCAATGATAAAAATGTTATAATTTGAAACATTTATACCTTAATTATTTAGAACTATTTAAAAGGGTAATTTTTTACATTTTGTTAGGTAAAACGTTTTAACTAGTTATAATGCCTTATTTTCAATAATGATTAGTGTGTTTGGACTATTACTCATAGATTGGTAATGGAACACTTGGGTGGGACCATAATGAGCCTATTTATCTCACTCACTCAACTCCAACTTATAATTTTATAAAAAAATTATAAGTTTTGATTTAGTGAATATAATGTAGCCACCATGAGGAAGTAAGTATTTATCTAGATCATATTGAGTATCTTGTGGTGAGATAACTAGATGTCTCCCTCTTATCATGTGGAGTTATAATTTTTTTCGGGGTTCATTACATTACTGTTGGAATCATACCTTGGATTTTATTTTGGTATTTTGGAGTTTTGTAACATTTTCTTTTGTATTTCAGTTATATAATATATATTTTTATGATTTTTTATTCATTCATTTCCTTTTTAAGTGTATATATTTGATTTCATCGATTATAGGTTTGGAAAATCACACTATCTCTATATTTTTGATGCCTATGTTCAGGTATACATATGGTGGGGGTTGATAATTTTAATTGGGTATAATGTAGACTAAGTTAGGATAATGTTAGGAAGTATTTACCAGGTTTGTTCATGAAAATTTTGTATTACAGGTTACACATTACTCAGGATTCCTCACCTTGGGATGTTTTTTTACTAGAGATAGGATTTTCAGCATTTGATATGTATGTAACAGTGCTTTCGTAACTAACTCTTTTAATGAACATAATCATGATACCATGGGATAATAGAATTTGTGTCACTTATATGAGGTTATTTATCTTAATATCTTTATCTTCTTGTGATTTTTTAGTTTGAAATTTGACTATTCTATTGACTAATCATTCCTTCTATTTTTTATGTAAAATAGTTGTATCCACAATGAACATCTACATGGATTCTATTAGGATATGTTCAAAACTCATTATAGTTAGTGATAATTATCTTTAAATTCCACTATATCATAGAAGGATGAAATAGAGTCAATAGGATATAGTTAAATGCCATGGGAGTAACACACATACATGTTGTGGATATGTCTCTTGCAGAGCATGATGTGGGTCAAACGATAGTGAGAGGTTCCATATTAATTTCATCTTCTATAGAGAGTTATTTATTTGATATTGGTACCTCCAATTAGTTTATTTTTACTCATTTTTTTTAATTTTTTATACTTTTGTTGGACCTCATGTCTTATTTTGAGGAGTTAGTGACACCTATTTAGAGGTTAAAAGATCAGGGGTTCTACTATCCTTCTTGTTCACTATTAACAAAGGATGTAGAGTTATTATGGGATTTCCCCATTATCGATATAGAACTATTTGACATCATAATTTTTTTGGATTATATAATCTATCACTATGTTGAGGCTGATTTTTATCAGCAATGTTTATTTTTATTTTCTACTAATTGGATCTCTCATGTGATTTTGATATAATTTGATTCGAGTCATGGTAATGTGAGAACATTCAACCAGGATCTCAAAAGTTATTTATCTACTATTTTAGATTATGTTAATGTTATTTTCCCTTTTTGGGATCCTCCCTTGGTTTTCATTGATTTTTAGGATGTCTTACCAGATGATTTATATATCCTTCTTCCATAGACAGTCGTATATTTTATGATTTATATGTTTATGAGTATGTAGTTTATTTTATATCCTTTTATCGTATGAATCCAATAGAGATAAAAGAGGCCATGATTCTATTGGACTACTAAATTGAGAAAAGTTTTGTCTGCCCCAGTGTTTCGACTCGAGTAGCCTTTGTGATCTTTTCCATGATGTCTAATGTTCACTTCAATTGTGTGTAGACAATCAAAAAATGAATCAAAATATATTTAAGATTTAGTTTCCTTTTACATTGTTGGATGATGTTTTTGTTATGTTAATGATGGAAATGTAGTTTTCAATGAAAAATAATTAGTGAGGTTATCATTAGTTTAGAGTTTGAGAGTTTGATATTCATAATATGAGTTTTGTGAGAAGGTATGACCATTTTTAATATCTTATGAAGCTTTTTTACTTGACTAATGTTTGTATATTTTTATGGATTTTAAGAACCTGATATATCATTATTATATCTATAATTTTCTAGTAGTGTTCATGGTTGATATTTGGTTTTATTCAAAATTTGAGAATGAGTATGAACACTCTCTGAGTTATTTTTGAATTAATTAGGAGATTCTATTTGTATAGAAATATTTAAAAATATAGTTTCCTCATACGTGATGTGATTTTAATGGGGAATGTGATGTCAATATTGTGTCTGTTAGATTATCCTTAAAATAATATGTCTTTTTTCCATGTGAGGATTTATAGAATACCATTGATATTTAGATATTCTAGTGAATTTAAAGATACTCTCCATTGTTCCTCAATGATTTCATAGAGTTGGTATATCCATTGTATTCTATTTCTAGGATAGGGGTGATGTTTACATTGGATGTGAAATTTCGTTCATCTTTAGTTGAATTGAAACAACCTGCAACATAAAATCATAATATAATCATAGTTTATCATGATAATGGGTATGTGGTATACTATGATTCTTCCAGAGTTGGAATGGATTGAATGATTATTAAGGATAATCATTTTGTGGCTTATAGATCTTGTGGACTTCGACTACATGAGAATAATTACCCCACTCGTGATTTGGATCTTGATGTAGTTATGAATGTTCTTAAAATAATGTTGTAAATATCTCAATGAGTAAAAGATCATAGTATTTTATAACTATAATATTCTGAGATATATATATATATTTTGATAGAAAAAAATGAATTTTAGATAGATTTGGTGGGTGTAATACTATCAGACATTTGACATCGATATGACCTACACCATGCGTCAAGGGAATGTCATTCAAGATGTTAATATTAGAAAATTTTAATTGTTGGTGTAATGATCCTGAACATTGTTTTTCAGAGATAGTGAATACTTTATTAAAGTGGGACTAGATACAAGGAAACACATCTGGGAGGACTGAGTCTGGGTTAAATTGATACATACTTTAAAATGAAATAAATATTTTATAATATAAAATACAAATTGTGTTTTAATTGAGAACAACATTATTCAAGATGTCATATCACTACTTATCAATCTAAAAACACATCCTTTTATACTAGGGAAAATGGAACATTTGAAATGGATGATCTCAGTTCTTCAGTAAGTGTATGTGTAAAATAAAATCAGTGATGAATAAATAAGCACAAAAAATATTCCATGGTGAACTCTTGAATCCCCTTTTAAATAAAAAATTACACGGGCATAATAGGGAATCAATAAGGGATTATCAAATAATCCATATAAACAACCACATACAATTTCAACTTATCCACATATATTATATGTGATAAAATAATGAAACGGGAATCAAACTATTATTTCCTAATGATTTATTGAAATATTCCAGACAATTGAAACATTCAATTGTGGCCTTAACTATGAAATTTGAAAATATTGTCAGGTCCTTGCACCATAAAATATAAACAGATGGGTAAGGACTCAAGAAAAACCTTATATTGATTGTCTCATGAGACCTAATGATGAATTAATGGGATATATATGGACACATACATCAAATACTAAGCCTAATTCATTCATTACATGAATAAGTAATACAAGTGAATCAAAATCCATTAATAATCAATAACTATTAATATTTGAAGAAGTATCATACTGAATGTGAATAAATTTCCCCAATTAAAATGACAAAAACATTTAAGGAAATATGGTGGATGATATCATTAGATTATATCATTAATATAATATTCAATAAGGGATGTTTCGATACCTGAAAATATATAAAAGTTTTCACTGGAAAATTTCATTCACGAAATACCCTTCCACATAGAAAACTAATTCGTAAAATCTAAATACATCACACATAACAATGAAATAATTTTTCTTAAAAAGAACCATGTAAATAGGAAAAGTAGACATGAAATAATTGAGTCATCATGATGGTGGGAAATCCCATTCATTCCTTATTTTTTAAGAAACATTTCTTTAACAATTTTTCAAAAAAGGAAAAAAGCACATCGTTGGGAAAATTAATGAATTATTACATTTAAAAGACTTTAAAAAAATAATACATAGGTAAAAGTTATATAAAAAAAATAGAATTTTAAAATTATTTTTTAAAAATTTTATTGAAAACATTTTCATGATTCAGAAATATTCCTTAGTTGAGATATAAAAATAAAAAACCAGAATTATGACGAGATTGTAAAAATTAATCCCTCACCCTATGGTAGTGTTATAATAATAAGTATAACGACTGTAATAAAATTTAACAAAGTTATAAATTCCATGAATAAAAATATATACATGATATAATATATAAAAAGAGAATTATTTACCCCACACAAAGGAATAATTATTGAATATGACATATATATCTGAAAAGTTAAAGTGAGACCAGAACCCCATACCTCATGTATGGATTCCTTAATATGTATTCAAACATCCTATATAATAAATATAGATTTATTATAAATATATTTATTACCATATTCAAATATATATCATTTCATTTATTATTTACTTATAACCATTTCTAACACATCTTATAATAATTATTCATTCATGGATTATTCTTGGTAAAAAGTACTTCAATTTTCTGGTATGTTATGATTTGGTAGTTCCAGTGTTTATAATTTTATTGCTGTAATACAATATCCATAATATTATTCATTTTATAAATATCATATATATTGAATATAAATATATTTATAGAGATCCAAAATTGGTGGGATAGGAAGATGAGTTACACCATTCATGGAGACAATAGGTCGAATGTACGCATGAATGATATTTTCAATTTTCAATGGATGCAACAAAAAAAGTAACCAATAATTATACATTAAAGTATTTTTTATGTAATTTGTAGATATATATATCTTATATATATCATATGTATTCACTATTTTCATATTTATAACCATCCTAGTAAATTAGTGATGAAAAACAAATTACACTACTATGAGAAGATGGTAAGGTATACGTATGCACAAGTGATGTTTTGGAATTACAAAGGATGGAAAAGAGATAGAATATGGTTATAACATAATAATAATAATAACATATAAGAATATTTATTATACAAAATTTATTATTTTAGGTTGGTTAGAAAATATTAATATAAAATAGATTAATAAATAAACTTGAAAGAGTGGGTAAAGATGATTACTTATTTTTTAGTAGAATTCCTTTAGATCTCATTTTAAAGGACCTAGGGTTTGTATTTCAGATTTTAAATGACCTCATAAACATTTATAATAATTTTGAGAAGAGGAATTGGTAGTTATTTTTTAGAACATATGACTCAATTAATTGTATAAAATGTGGGAGGAGATTCCCTTTTATAATTAAGGTGCATAGTACTTTTGAAATTTATTAAAAAATTAAAATAAATATGTCTATTATAGATAAAAATGATTTCAAATGGTCATGAATAATAACCTTGGGTATGATATGGTTTAAATACCTTCACAAAAAACAATTTAAAGGTCAATGTGCTTTTATAAACATTTTAATTCTGTCGGGCCCCTTAATTCACCCATTTTTATGTTAAATGTGGTAACATTGTTTTCCCTATTAGAGAGTTATAAGATTTCATATAAGGAATATATTGACTAATAAATTGTTAATGGATGAAATTTTATACAATATATTATTCTTAATTTTTACTTTTATTATTATTATATTTTATAAATTATTTAATATGTTATTCTATTTTAAAATAACATTATTATCAATTTTTATACTCTTAATTTAATTTGACAAGAAATACATCAAATGAATTTTATTTCTAATATTACCCATTTAAATAATAATATTTTTCTAATATATCTAAAAAATTATAAGGAAAATTTATCTCATTTTAATTATTTCTTATTTAATAAATTTAAAATCAATAATTTTATTTTTATAGTAATTATATAAATATTATATTAGATCATCACAAACATTTAAGAAAATTATATAATATATAATAATTGAAAATAAATTTATATCACAAAAATAATTTTATTAAGATTTAAATATACATTCATGTTTTCCCATATCTTTATTTTCCCCAGTGGGGACACATAATTGATATTAAAAACAATGAAAGTGACATTTTTGTAACATTATTTGATTTAAATAACAAATATGTCATTTTTATAGACATGTGTCCATTAAAACACTATATTAAGAGACTAAGGTGTAATTAGAATAATTGAATTCAACCAACTATAATTATGATGAAATATTATTGTATTAGCACTTATTTTTATACTGTATTAACCAGATTTAATCTTTACTGGGTCTATTAATTTTAGTGCAGTTACTATTTATAATGACTAAAAATGGAAGGGAACTATTTACTAAAGTTAAAAATCCTTGTTACAAATATTAAAACAATTTTATATAAATAAATCTCTATAAATTTAAGATATTAATTAAAAATAATTTCATAAAACAAAATGAAAATCGTTTTTAGAAAAAATTTTCTTTTCTTTAAAAATCAATTTTTTAAATAATTTTTTATACCAAAATAAATTATAAAATTATTTAAATTGAACACAATTGTAATATTAATAATATAATATAAAATTTTTTACTTTTAAACAATTTAGGAATAAAAATTAACATTTTTTTTAAATATATAGTTTTCTGTAAAAATCAGTATTTTCACTAGTCATTGGAAAATAAATATTTTCAGAAAAAACATGAAAATTTCGCCCTTAAATAATTCTTATATGTTTATTTGAAAAATGATATTATTTTTATAAAATATAATTCATATATGTTCGATAAATCAATTATAATATTTGATCAGAAAAATAAATGAAAATCATATTTTAAGAAAACATATTTTTGAATCCTAAAATAGCTTTAGTCAAAATTGATTACTTATTTAATAAGAATTCATGAATGAATTTTTATTAATTTTATACAACATATATATACCATAATTACATTAGTACAATTTATATCCTCAAATTTAATGGCTAGGTTATGACAATCATATTTATATAATAATATTTTTGGATATAGTTAAGATCAATGTCATGTGTTGTAAATGATATTGAACATAGTGTTATTTTAAAATATTAGGGTTTTGAATTCTCTTCTAATTGAATAACATGAATCCTTGAAATATGATCTTATGATCAGAAATCATTGGATTGAAATTTTAAAATTGATTTTTGGAAAACCGAAATTTTAAAAAAGGGTTAAAAACATCATCCTAAAAGGAGAGAAATGGAATTGAGAAGGTCATCAAAAAATTAGTGTTCCAAATAGGTGAACATTAGTGAGAAGTGAAATTTTGTACATGTAAGAGAAAACTAACATCTGAGGAACAATGGATAGTGATTGAAAATGTGGTCATGATAATTTTAACCATTACAAAATTGTAAATATGTGATGAGTAAAAATACCATTGATTTCCGCATAAGAAATGTATATAGATATATTTTTTTACATCAAGTTATTTTTTACTATGGTTGAGATATTATTTTACTAACTAGATAAAGAATTTATGGAAATAAAATTTCATTATTTCTTTCCCTTTCATAAGAATAATCTAATCCTTTATTTGGGATTTAATCTATTTCCACATCATATCATATGCTTGGATATATATATTTGAGAAGATTGTTTTATGACTTAAGAACATTTAATGAATAAAATGATCTATAAGTGATTCCTTCATCCAATAAATCATTAGAAATTTTTTTAACACATGTTATCTAATATAATGAATCATACCTTAACCTCAATTAATAATATTTTCATTTCAAATAAATGTATTCTATAAATATTAAGCCTTGAAAATTATCATAAATATTACTATCAAAATTAAAAATCCAAACATTTATTCAAACATTTATTATAAGACAAAAAATTTCATTTCATAATTCCAAATTCCAAATATATTAATACCTTGATCACATAGACTAATATCCAAAATCACTGTTAACGTTATCCATATTCCATATATCTTATAAAATATAAATCTATATAATTTAAAATAATTTTTTATCCTCCAATGTTATATCCTTCCCTTAATCATTAAATTAAAATATTGTAATAGAATTATTCGAAAAAAAAATCATTAATCAAAATATTATATATACTTTTACCCAATGAAGTGTCTCTATAAATTTAATGAATCACATCTAAATACCAATGAGTTTAAAAAATATTTGATCTTATAATATTTTTTCTCAGAATTAACTTATTATTTATTTATCTAATAGTTTTTGTTAGAATAAAATGTCACAATAATGGGTACATCATGTTGTCCAGTGTTATGCACTACACCCTTCCCACCATTCAATTGTGGGTTCATGCCCTGCAACCTTTCCGGATGTCATATATTGTAACTTAACATGTGAGATGTCATCCAAAAATTACAACATTCCAAAAAAAATGATGAACACCTGAAAAAAAATATCATTTATCATGAAATAATTTTTTTAACCTTGTGAATTTTTTATATTAAATTTTCCTAAAACATTATAAATCTTTTATCCCAAGAATCCAAAAATGAACTATCCTAAAAATCATATTAACCATAATGTTCAATAATAAATTTTATGTTATGTACACAAAATATAAAATATTTATTCCCCAGAGAACATTTTTTATAAATATTTATATATACAAATCTTTTATTCCCCTAAATGTTTCCCAAAATATCATTAATATTGTTAAACTCCAATCATATAATAATTAAAAAGGGATATATATTAATTTAAAATTATTATCATCTATATACTTACCATCATAATACAATTTCTATTTATCCCAATATCAAAAAATATATTAAGGGTTATTATTACCTCATTAATGTGCTTCCATAAAATATTATCTTAACGCTAAATTATTTCTTTTGGTTACCACCACCATTTAATATATACATTAAAATCCATAAGGAATAAATTATAATGTTACCCCTTATACGTTTCATGACTCCATTGACCATTGTACCATTGATAAAAATAATTCTAAAACACAAAAACATCAATAATTCCACATAAACAATTCATATGACATATTTTCTTATTTTCTCTCGGTATTAACCCATATAGTAGATCATTAAATCTTATAATTCCCATGTTTACCCTATACAAGACATTGAATTCCATGTAATGTTTTTTTCAATATGAACTTCCTTCCAACATAAAAAAATTTTTTCCCCGCATTTGTGAATTTTTCTTAGTGCTTCATCCCATGTTCTTGATAAAAAATGGATATTTCTTACATATATGATGATCCCAACCAGAAAATAAATAAAATTAAATTTTCCACTTATTTTATGAATAAAAATATCACAGTTTTTTATTTTTTTAATCATATATCACGATATCTGATTAGGAATAATCCCATTATCATTATCTCCAGAAATTTTATATTTTTTTGCTCATAATCAGTGAATTTCATCATCATGTTAATTGTTAACATGATTATTCTAGGTTAAATCCATTTACTAAAACCCAAAATCAGTTTTCAAGTATCAAAAAACAATAATAAAATTGGGCTATCAAATAAAGATTTAATATGGTTCAAAGGATGTCAAAAACAAGGATTCTTCTTCAAAATATATAATTCCTTAGGGTTATCCTAGCTTATCCATGTTCATTGATTAATATATAGTATTTTATCGAATAATTATACTTTTCCAAAAAAACCCATTTATACATTTATATTACCAAATTAATGTTTTCATAGATCATGTTCCCATGTATTCTACTAAAATACCTCAAATACCAACATTGAAGACCCCGATCATAGTTTCATAGACCTGGTGGTTACATTATTACATTTTCATAGGATATATGAAATTACATCACAAAGGATTATATAGGATAATAGTATTTTTAAACTAGATACATACATGAAATTGACATTACATTTTAAAAACATGAAACAGAAAAGTGTTTTCTTTATGAATTCCATTATTCCTTTTATAATATGCATTCATATCAATCAAAAAACACTCCTTGGTATCCTATAAAAAATAAATAATAAAAATTGGTGATCATAGATTCTCAATAAGGGTATGCATATTGAGGAATATATCCATAATTAATGAACAAAAGAAATAAATAAATATAAAAATCAAAACAAATTCCATTTGAAAAATAATTTGAACATAATATGAAACGATTATAAGATGATCATATAAATAATATAAATAATAACATGAGCTCAAAACTTTTCCAAGGATATTTTAACTAATAAAACAATGACATTATCATAAATAATTGAGTCCATAATGATGGAATTCATACAAATTGACATAAAAACATACCATTAAGGACTTCAGTAGGATATCTAAAAATAATATCAGTGCCTTGTGCCGTAAAATCTACATATATGGGTATCTTCTCAACCTAAACCCTTAGAAAAATGTCTCATGAGACATATTGATAAATCAAGGGGCTATATAGGGCCACAACTTTCCCATACCATGTCCAATTAATTTCTAATATGAATAAATAATACAATTGAATAAATATGTCTTACCAATAGATAACTATCCATATTGAAGGAACTATCATATGGAATGTCAATATTTTATCCCAATCAAAATGGACAAAAAACAAAATAGGAAATATGGGGGATTTTATCATGATGGAAAATACTCCGAATAAAATTCAACAAATTATTTTGACATTTAATAAAATACTTTAAAATTATTACATGAATATTTCATGGGGAAAATACCCTTTCTTATTGGAAAATAAATTTTTAATGTCTAAAAAATCTACAAGTAAAATATAATTAATTTTCATTCTGAAAAACCTTGTTAAATTTATCATAATCATAAAATAATTTCATTTTTATAATGAGGGAAATTTTTCTCATGTTTTATAAGTTAAAAAAAATTATTATCAATCTTTTGTAAGAACATTCAAAAAGTACCTCATTCAAAAATTCATAGGAATATTCCTCTTAAAAAACTATGTATAAATTCAAACATGAGTTAAAATTGCATTAAAAACCCATTGGATAATATTAAATATAGTTTTGAAAACATTTTTAGAAAACATGGACACGTGATTGTAATATTACTTAGCCAATACATTAAAATTAACAATCTCAAATATTGATGAAATTATGAAATAAACCCTCACCACTTTGGTAATGTTTGAATCATAATCCAAATAAAATAAATAATATAAAATTAAGCATGCGAAACCATGAATAGTAATAGATTTATGATATTGAATATCAAAAGGGGAAATGTATACCACAAATAAAATAATCAGTAGTAAATATGGCCTATGTCCCATAGAAGTAAACGTGACATGAGAAAAAACTACCTCAGGTATGACATACTTCAAAGCTATTCAATCTTAAACTATATTATATTTTTATATATTATACATCACTTATATATAAATAATAATATATATATTTCCATTTATTAATTACAAAAAATATTTTATCACTCATTAATAAATAATTAATTATTAAAACATTTTTTCGAGTGATAACTACTTCGTTTTTCTAGTATGTTTTTATTTGGTAGTTATAGTATCTATCCATTTATTATTCTTACATAAACTACCAAATTTTATTCATGTTATTAATATAATATTTATTTATTATATAGATATTTATATTGATTCGTAATGTAAGGGGTTGAAAATGACTTACATTGTTCATGGAGATGGTATGATATATGTACACATGATGGATGTAACGAAAGAAAGGTAATGAATAATTAACATTTTAAGAATAATAATTAAATAATATATATATATCATATATACTTGTTTCTAAAATGCTTATAAACAAACTAGTAATGTATTTATGGAAAATAAATTACACCACTACTTGGAGACGGTAAGCTGTACATTTTCATGAGAGATGTTTTATTACATTAGATAGAAAAGAGATTGAATATGGTTGTAAAATAATAAAAAAAATATCAATATATATATGTTACTATAGTTATTTTATTAGGATTATTAAAACAAATTAAGAGGAAATATAAGAAGAAATGAACTGGATAGATTCAGTAAAGATTATTACCTCTTCTCCAGTATATTTCCTTTAGATCTTTTCTTAAGGGTAATAGTGCAGATCACTTATATAGTAATGAAACTAATGTATATGGAAAAGGATTTTTAAAAAAGTAATGGGTTATATTCGGTCAAGATAAATGGATCAAAGTGGTGTATATAGTTGATGGAGGAAGTACATGATTAAAATTGAGGAAAGGCAACTTTTGAAATTTTTAAAAAAAATTAAACTATGATAATACTATTATAGAGCCAAGTTCATCAAAATGGTCATGAATTTTGTACTAGGGTTGTATATGGTTGTATATGGTTTTATATCCTCATATGATAAAATGAGGACAGGCTTATGTCATGTTTTAAACCTAATCCTTTCATTTAACTCCTTAAATAATGTATTTTAACATTAACTTGGGTAATATATTTTACACCTTATAATGGTAATGATTTTACATATTATTTATAAATTTATCCATAAATGGAAAATTGATGAAATTTTAAGTCAATATTTTCCAAATTTTAGAATTTAACTTTATTTTTTTAATAATTTAAAAAAATTATATATTATTCTAATAGAAAATCATCATTTACATTTATGTCACTATTCAATTAATTGGAAATAAAATACATCACGAAAAATTTAAATTTCAAAAAATATTAAATTAAACAACTCTATTATATCAAAAATATCTATAAAATTCATGGTAAACACTACAATTTATAAATTATGTCACTTTTAATATTTTAAAAACAATATATTATATTTTTCTAATTGCTAAATTTATTCTGAAATAGTGTTGCACATGATTTTAACATAATTCTATAATTTATAAATATTATATTTTGTTTCATGAAAATAATTTCATCAATATCTACATAGATGTTTTTGTTTATTATTTTATTGATTATTTTTCCTATGTATACACATAAGAAAAATTAAAAAGTAATGGAATGGCATTTTGTTGAATTCTTTGATTAAAATAATATTTAAGATATTTTAATGGAATGGTGTCCATAAAAAATTAAATTTCAAGAATAACATGTAATCATTAAATTTTCTACATCCAAATAAAATTTTTCTTATAAATTATGGTATCATCACTTAATTTTAACATAGATTAACTAGATTTACCCTTTACTGAAGTGATATATTTTACTGCGGTTGCTACTAATATTGCCAAAAAATGAAAGAAAAATATTTCCTAAATTTCGGCCTCATGATTGAAAAATTGGAATCCATTTTATCAAATTTATTCTTTAATAATTGTAGAAATAAATTGTAAAATAATTGGGATGAAACATATGAATGAACCTTTTAGAAGGATATTGTTTAAAAAAATGTATTTTTGAATAAAAAATGGTTTTCTACCAAAATAAATTATAAAATTGTTTTAAACGAACTCAAATGGATTATTAAGAATAAGATATATTTAATTTTAATTTGAAACAATTTAAAAATTAAATAAAACTTTTCAAATGGTTGAAATGAAAATACAGTTTAAAAAAATCATTATTTTCCACTATACATAGGAAAATTTCTATTTTCAGAAAAAATGTTTTTTTTCAAAATAATATAATATTTCTATTTCTATTTCAATGATGATATTATTTATATAAAATATAATTTATATAATGTCAAATATTAAATAAAATTGTTGATAATAAAAGATAATAGAAATGGTTTTTTAAGAAAACAAATTACTAAAGTATAAAAAACATAACTGACAATTGAGTACTTATTACTTAAGAATTAATCAAAGAATATGTATTGATTAGGCTATATTAATATATTATATAATTTGGTTAATAATACTTTTATTCTCAAATTTAATGTCCACGATATAACTGTTATATTAATATTATTATATTTTAGGGTTTGTTTAAGCTTAGTGTTGCATAATATATATGATATCAAACATAGTTATCATTTAAAAGGGTAGAGGTGTTACAACATGATATATTGGATTGTAAGGAATAGTTTAAAATTTTGGTGCTCTTCACTCACTTGGATATATACTATCAAGTGTAATTTTCAATCAAGGTTCTGACCATTGATCAATTATCATTATCTCTTATTGAGATTATTCTTCAAGGTCATCTATAAGATGATGTGTTTTGATGAATTCGATAAACACAATATAATGGGGATACAATTTATGGTTTTTTTCTCTATTAGGAGTGTATTTTTGTTTTTGGGATCGATATTTCATCACAATATATATGTGAAGATCAGTTTTATTTTATATTCATTATCTGTGGAGGTTTATTTTTCTTAGCACTACGATGATGTATTATGAAACGAGACAATGATTCTGGTGTTTTGGTATAAAGCATGTCATTTCAGATTTTGTATCCCTATATTAAAAATTTCATCATATAACGGAATAGAAAAAGAAACCTTTTAGTTTAATCTATCCACTTTTGGATATAGTTTGGAAAGTGGATAAAGTGTCTATGGAATTCATTATTAGATTTCCCTAGAATCTATAAAGGAATAATGCAATTTTGGAGGCGGTTGATTGATTGTTAAAATAGGATAATTGTATTACAATTTGGGATTCCATTAAATTTAATGATCTCAGTATGTTATACGTGTTGGATTTCATGGTGTTATATAGTGTTCTGTCTTCCATTGTTTTTTACAGGGATCCCAGATTTACATCAAAATTATGGAAGAGTCTCGAGAAGGTGATGTAGACTCATTTCGGGTTAAATAAAACTTACCATCGACATCAATATGTTTAGAAAGAATAATATATTTTGATCATATAGGATATGATATGTTCAAGCATCATTTATTTCAGTATATTATGGGATATCCATCCTGAACATGTCATGTTTTCATATATATGAGAAAATTCCATCCATCTATTAGAATGGTGACCTTTTTGGGTTTTTATAGACACCTCTGTAGATCAAAAAAAATTTGGGTAGTGGTGGTAGAGTAATATCTTTTTGGAAAGAGTTAGATTAAGGATACACTGGTTAGGTTTAAAATAATATTACTGAATCTAGTTATAATGGTGAGTTGGAAACATTCGTATGTGGATTGTCCGCATCGCCCTTTATATTTTCCTATTGTTGGAATTTTTTTTAATTCTTCTCCATGGTAGGTCCACGATCTCCTGGGGAAATAAGTAATTTTTCCTCTATGTTATGTTAGATCATTCTAGATTACTGGGAGTCTTGGGAAAATTTCATATCAGTGGAATGATCAGCTTAGTTGATGGGTATTGGGGATTTTTTTCACATTTCTAAACTCTTGACATACCATCATGATTCCTTTTTTATACAAAGATATGAATACATTGAGTTATAAACATATGTTTCAATTGTATAGAAACCATTGGATGTCATTTATTCTTAGTTAAATTTCTTGAATGGAAAATCTTGATCATTAGTTAGACTGTTATTATGACATCGATTAGATTCTCATGATACTTAAGAGTAAGATACCCCAGTTACGGACCAATGGCCTCACCAATTTATCAAACGCCATTCATCAGAATAAAATCTTATGGATTGAAAGCCATATTTTTTGTATAATGTAACATCCCATTATAAAAAGTTGAACCTATTTTAATGTTTAAGATTGTGTTTTTTGGGTTATGAAGGCACTAGAGTCATTTCAACGATTTTGTGTATATTCTATATGGTTCTTTTCCATATAAACACATTCATTTCATGAACTAGTTACATGATTTTAATATGTTATTTGGAATATATTTTGAGTCTTGTTCAGAAAGTGAAAAGTTTACTAGCCCTGAAATATGTTAACATCATCAAATAGGTTGTTCATGGTTTATTATTCTATAGAGACTAATTTTTTGTAAAATATTGATTTTATGCATATCAAATCATGAATTATGGATTCATGATAAGAATTCATCACAACCTATATTTTTTAATGTGAGGCATTATTGAAAAAATATTTCATTTAGTTTTCTTCTCATTCCTTGATCCATAGGTTTTCTCCTATGTAGTTTTGTTTATCTATTCACTTTCTTAATCACATCATTAGAAACATGATCTATATGGTGTTTTCACTATGTCACTCGAGTTATGAAAACCTTCAATTTCAATATTTCCATTGGTTTCAGTAGTGTCGTTGTGATACATTTTTAATTCATTGACCATGTGGTGATTTTCATCTTGATCCTATCTAGATCAATTGTGTGATCTTATTCCAGGGGTTAGTGCTTTTTTGGTTGTGGTGTGATGGGTGTATGGTTCTAGATGTATGTGTGACCTAACCTCTCATTTTACCTTTTTTGTTATGGAGTAAAATTATAAAGTGTTATAAGCATTATTAGGGCCATAATTTATTCTTCTTTGTTCCCTATTATGGCTTCATATCATATTTTATACATTATTCACCCAAGACTCAGGT
Source organism: Viscum album (assembly GCA_963277665.1). Classification (NCBI taxonomy): domain Eukaryota; kingdom Viridiplantae; phylum Streptophyta; class Magnoliopsida; order Santalales; family Viscaceae; genus Viscum; species Viscum album. The sequence continues at coordinate 192,104,268 of OY728165.1, read as the reverse complement.
TAGGGGTTCTGTCTCTAGACAATTTAAGATGATCATTGAATTCTATTATTTCAGAGAATCATTTTAATATTTATTGGCATGATTTATTGACTTTTTGAGGAAATTGGGTTTTTTTTTAAATTTGGTTTTCACTATTTTATGTAAAGTGAAAATCGTATTTTAGAAGTTTAATGAAATGAATTTATGAAATGGTTTTAAAAGAATGCGATTGATGAAATAATTTGAAAAATGTAGCACATTGGAATCATTGGGTAAATAGGAAGAATATGTAGTAACTAACCCTGTCGGTTGATAATCCCATGGATTTAACCCATGGGGTGTTCCTTTTCACCCTTGTTTATTTGTTTGTTGGAATTATTAGAAATAGATAGGTGTTAAATTTATAGGGGTTTCCTATCCCTTATATATTTTATTCATATGCTAAGGGACATGATTCATGAGATTGTCTTTTTTCAAGTATGAGAATTCTATATAGATTAATCTATATTGATCTTTTCCATGATTTTACATGTTATTTTTATTTTTTACTTCATGGGTATGATAACCCACATTTATTTCATTATATTGTATTCGGTATATGGTGGTGAGACTGTTAGATTTTTTCCAATCATCGCATTTATTTGATGTTTCTCTTTTTAGGTTTGGATCTTTATTATTGAAATTTTCCATAGATTTTTTTATTGTTTTTTAGATTTATTAGTTTTTCTATTTTCTATTAGTTATGAAAAAAATATTTCTAGGTTTTTTCCCAAATATTTAAATCTTCTTTGTAAATATATTCAATGGAATTAGTTTTTAGTTGGAAAAAATCATTCCCTTTGGGTTTCCTTTATTATTAGGTGCTATTTAATAGCTTGTGGGGATCAGGTATACACTTCTAGAATGTCACACACTAGGTTGGTTGTTGGTTTAGAAGGGTATCCAAGTTTAGTTCATGGACATCTCCAATTTAACAGTAGCATCGAACTTTGAATTATCTATAGAAGAGAAATTTTACAATGTCAAAGAAGTATATTTCATGACATAATAGTCATTTTCCTCTTATGTTATAGCATATACTAGGATCTATATTAGATTTATTTTTTTTAAAATTAGAGATTTATTTTTCCTAATTAATATAGGATTATTAGATTAAATTTTATAAAGAAGAAATTAATAATAGATGATGACTGAAATGTGAATCAATAATTCACATCGTATGCTTTATAAATGGGACGAGATTCTGATAATTTTCATTTGAGATTTAAAAACCAACTGATGTTGATGATCCAAATTTTAATCATATATTTTATTAAGGGGTTTTCCACATCACAATTACAACGATCCAATACTTGAGGACCTTTATTTTTAATTAAAAAAATTCATGATTTTTTAATTCAAAATACACTTAATAAAAACCCATATGTTCGTGAGGCCTAGTGTCTTTGGGTAATTATGTACATAGAATAACAACATTCAAAAGGAGTATATCAACATTATTTGAAAACATTACAACAATATTTATATTCCATGGATCATATATAATTTCATTGGATAAAACAGGGATGTAAATATGAAATGGGTGAGATAGAAAAAATAATAGGGATATAAATAAATAATATCATAATGTAATGTAGTAAATGTATGACAAAAGGTATATAATGGTAATATAAAAGAGGTGAGAATCATAATCATTAACAACTAAGGTTGATAAAACATGATAACATAAAGGAAACAAGGTAATGTGTCAACAACATAAAAAAAGACATAAGAATAAGTCAAGGATAACTGTCACGACCATATCATAGGGTGGAAAATGTCCTATAATATATTATGTTTACATTGTAATCCCATCCATGATTTTAAATGAGACTAAAAAATTAACCAAATCATGGGAGTGCCATATTATTGTCATCCTTCCTGTCGCATTCATATCATGTACATGCATAAGTGTGCCCCATAGATTATACAACATAAAGATGTATTTAATCACAATTAATCCCATTATGAAGAAATGTGAGATAAATATGTTGATGCATCAAATCAATTAAGGATAGGTACATCTTGTTGAATACTTTTGAGAGGAAATAATGATGGGTTACCAGAGTAAATATGTTTGGAATGAAACAATAATATAATAGTTCAGACAACCTGATAGGGTTACATAATGGTTAAAGGGAGGGAATAATGATAAAAAAATTGGTATTTCATCACTTTGATATCATAATGTCACTAATAAGATTTTTTGAAATCATAATTAAAAAAAATTGAAAGCAAAGGGAATAAACTAATGGAGGTGATTTAATAAAGAGGTGGATGTGATCCCTTACCTTGAGAGGGTGATTCTTAAATCTTGAGTTTGGATCCTTAAGTGAATGTGGGAACCATTGGGGGATATGTAGTGTTAAGGTCATAGTAATTCCATTCTATATGAGTTTTTTAGTGAATTGGATTGGTAGGTTGTGTTGGTTTATATATTAAAATTCATGGAGAGTCTTTAATGATTTATAAACGTTGTTTCTGGACTATATACGTTAAAGTAATCAAAATCCAAAAGGAAATTTGGGATTTAAATTGGTTTCCACCAATTTGGTTTGTATTTCATTACTTTCCATGTTTAAACACCTATATAATTAATATAACACCCTTAGTGATGTGGAAGATAGTCATATTTAGAAATAATTGTTTTTAAAATTTAAAAATATAATATAGGCTTCAGAGGATTCACCAAGGGTTTATGTAATTAAAATTTTCAATTCAAAAGAATATTATATTATGTTTGAAATGTATATATATTTGGTCATTTATACATTTCATGGAATATATTTCTTCAATTTTTAGTGATTATGTTTCCCTAACACACACTGTATATTTATACATTATTTAAATTTTAAACAAAAATTAGACTGTCTCCCAAATTTTGAAAAAAATAACTATATGGTAATATTGGAATAATCATTTCAAAAATAATATTAATTTTATCCAAATATATTTGTATTTATGAGATTTTAATCATATATATAAAAAACTAAATTTATTGAAAAATACTTATTTTTTCAGAATAACAGTTTTTTGACCGTCATAAAACTTTTTAGGACTTCATAAAATAATGTTATGATTTATATTTAGTAGAAATTTTATAATAATAATATCATAATAAAAAATAAATTATTTTAAACGCTCTTGAATTCATCCCAGTGTCTTTCTATATAGAGACTATATATTTTAAAATATATAATTTTAAATTCATTATATTAGAATGTAATTTTTATCAAACTCATTATATAATCATTTAAAAAGTAACATTAAAAAAGGGTTAAATATAATAATTTTCTATGAAAATGAAGTATAAATATTTATAATCATAGGTTCTAGAAACATATAACTTTGTTAAACCCGTGAATACCATAGGGGTAAAGAAAGCGAGTGTGGGGTTGTCTTTGGATGGTTTCACATATGTGGCTTGGCCCATGATCTCAATGATCTGTAACATCTCCAATAAATAGATTTGATCCTTATTTATCTGTTGAGTCCAATATTTTTATTGTTCATGGAATATCATAGAGATAATATCACCTTCAAATGCCCTCATTAATGAGTTTCATCAGGTAAGATCTAAATAGCTATGACCATCTCTTCTTTCATCCATGTCAACTGTACTTTATCAGAACCCTAAAAATTCTAAACATATATGTAATTTTATAAGAACTATATTATTAGTTAATAATAGGAATAAAGGTTCTTTAATTCCAAAATACTATAACTATAAATAATAACCATTATAGTGAATTTTTTTTCTATAACTATTTTACTAAATGAAGCATTTATTCATTTAAAAATTGAAATTCAATTTTATAATTCCATGATGTTACATCATTACTCTACAAAACATTCACCATAAAAAATTTTCATTTTACTCACTAAAATAGATTATGGTACTTATATTTCATCACCACTTCTAGTTCCCATGTAACTTCCTCAAACTTTTGATTCCCCTATGAAACATTGAGCATGAGAGGTGTCTTGTTTCGCAGAACATTGTCTCCATAATATAAGTTCTTCACTAGCTTCTCCTCATATGAATGATCATTCCCTAATTGTACCACATATATATTTAGTACATGTGAGGGTTCTGGTACGTACTTACTCAATATAGATACATGCAACCCAACATGTACTTAACATAGGTTAGCTTGTAGTTCTAGTTGATAACCATAGATCTGATGCAATCCATGATCTCAAAGGGGACAATGTATTTGGGAATAAGATTTATCTTTTTCCCAAACCTGATGACTATATTCAATGGTGATATAAAAAGGATCAAATTATTTCATACCTTAAAATCTAGATCCCTTCAATGATTGATGACATAAATTTTTTGAAAACATTAATCATTATTCTTATGCAATTTAATTGATCAAACATTATTCATCATCTCATGGTGAAGATCATGTCCCAGAATCTTACACCCTCTCACTTTATCCAAGTATGTCAGATTCTAAAACCTCTTCTCACACAAAGCATCATAATGAGTTATTTTAATTCCTTAAAGGAAACTATTTTTATATGATAACTCCACTAATTGATGTTTCTAATCCAATAAACCATGGAAATATATTGAACAAAACCCTCAAATTTACTATATAGTTTTAATGGTCATTTTATACTGGCCATCTATTTGAGAGTGATAAGTAGTGCTAAAGACACATTTTTCATCTAACACTTGTTGATGGATTCTCTAGAACCACAAGATAATCCTCAAATCACGATTAGATAAAATAGATATTGTAACTCCATGTTTCCTTACCACTTCCCTTATTTATATCATTTTAAGTAGTTTTATGGTAAAATATTCAACGATTTCTATTAAATGCACTGACATGGTTAGGTGATCTACTACCACCAAGATTATGTTATTTCCTTTGGGTGTCTTGGGGTGTATTATGATGAAATATAAGATTATGTTTTCCTATTTCCATTCTATAATGGGTAATGATTTCTTCAAACCCTTGTACTTCTTTCAGTTGGTTGTAAATTGTTGACATACCAATCATCGAGATAAAAACTCTTCAAACTCAATATTCAAGTTCTCCCAAGAAAATATTTTCATCAAATATATATACATATTAGTGATTCCTATATAAATAACATATGATAAGCTATGTGCATCCTATAGAAGTTCCCTAATTATCTCTAGGTATGATGATACACACATCTAGGTTACCAACCTTATAATTGTATCTTCAATAATGTTGAACATTGAAATATTTTCTATATTATTATGTAGAAACCAATCATCCATCATAATATTATTAATCTGATCAATAATTGATGGGTCTGAATTTTTTTTATTAAGGTAGGAGGAATATCCTTTTATTATTCCAATGTCCTTCCTATTTAGGTTTAAGAAGATTGGAACCCTTGGAATCCTCATCATAGATAGGGTTATATGATCCTTTTTACATCGAGCATCTAAAACCTTGGTCACCATTTTTTTCAAATAATGTGTTGATTCCCTAGTTTTGGATACTAAGTTATTGAACTTATAAATATTCATTCCTTCTTTCTTTACGTGACTCTATATTGGGTTTACAATAATGGTTTTCCTTTCTTGTTTTAATGTAGGGGGCTAGTTAAGATTTCACAATTATTGACTCCCACTTCATGACTTTTATTTTATATAAAAATTCAAAGGCTACCATATCCACATCAAGGTATAAACTTTTTATACAATGAAAGGTGTTCAATTGCATTTGAAATCGCAATAACACATTAGAACACTAACTGGTTTAGATGATGGGAGGTTGGGTTCATCACACCCTTCTAGGAGGAATTACTTCCTACTATTAGACCCACTCTTATATTCAGGATATGTTTTAGAATCAATTCCTAATCCTTATAAAAAATGATCATGTTGTTTATAATTACACAGCTAATGGGGATTATATGAATGAGACCATGATTGTATATCTATGTTTATTCTGTTTCTCCCTTTCATTTCTTTTCAATGGGTAGATGATTATCATTTGATGAATTATAACATGGAATTATAGATTTTACTACAATCCAGGGAGGTGATTGGAGTTTTTGGGGTATGATAGAACCTTAATGAGGAATCCAACACATCCTATTTTTAATAGGAATAAAAAATTATATTGTTTTTTTGGTGGTTCTGTTAAACATCATGTGAAAATGATATTTATGAGGGAACTTTGGTGATGGGAATTTTGCACAAGCCATAGGAAGGAATCATACATAACCATTTTGGATTGGAATATGAGTATTAATTGTTTTATTTCATCCATATAACATTCCCAAAGGTGGAAACCCTTATATGGGTGAAATCATATCATTCAACTAAGTGGGTTTTACACAATGAGGTTACACTAGTATGGGATTATTTATAATGTGAATGACATGATCATTGAAAATCCCTAATCCCCCAACCTATGATCATTGTGAGAAAAAAGAGATAAACAGTTACCAGTCTCATTGCATATGGTTTCAATACTTGTGCACTAGGGTGTACATAATGGAGTGTTTGATATAGAGATCGATCAATAAAAATTATTCATATGTATCCTGGATATATTATAAATTAGATTCATCATAGATCAGTCACCTTCTTATTCCAATGATTTAAAAGGAAGGGATATTCTCCCAAAAGAGAGTTTGGGTCACATGGGTTTGAGAGTGTGAGATATATTGGGAATGAAAACTAGGTGGATTAAAATTGGGTCTAATACCACAAGAATGTATCCTATATATATTATTATGATAGGAGTCACAATTCTTGTATTTCAGCTCTGTGGGAATGATCAAATATTTCCAACTAAAAATATTATGATGTCCCAGTTTGTCTTAAAATAAGGTCCACATTATCTGGATAACATTATTGGGGAGTCTGTATGACATATAATTAGATGTATAGAAATTAACTTATTTACTAGAGGACACGTAAATATTTAATCTAGTAATCCAATCTACATTTCTAGAGGTTTCACATGACCTGTATGAAATGTCCAGAGGATGTCGAACGACCTAGGTAACATTTATGTAAGACATTTCATGACCAGGATGACATGTCTAATAGACATTTCAAAAACTTCATGGCATGTATGGAGTATGTTTCACTACCTATATTCCATATATGGAGGATGTCACCTGACATGGATAACATTTTCTGAGGGAATTTCATGACATGGATGACATGTCTAAAGGCATTCACAAAATTTGGTTGACATCTCTGGATGACATCACAAGACCTGGGTGACTTGTCAAAAATACTCCACAAGACTTGGGTAACATGACCTAATAATGCCACACGACATTAGGGACATGTCTGGAGTACATTTAAGTACATTTTCTACATTATTGGATGTTTCTTCATGACTTGGTTGACATGTCCAAAGGACATCACATGATCCAGGTGGTAGTTTCAGAGCACATCAAATAATCTGGATGGCTATTCTGGAGTGTGATGCATGTCGTGGGTAAAATTTCTTAGTGATCTCACATGATATGGATATTTAACTCAAATTGAATGAAGATAAGTTCATCCATCTTCACATAATTTTTTCATCATATTTGGTATTTTTGTTTTATTTATTTCATTTGTTCTTCCACGATTTTTATTAATTATCTTATTTTGGATTCAATTGACAAGATAATATGTGGAAACTATTTTATATGATCTAGCTAGATCATAGGAAATTATATTTTTGATATATATGATGATCACATGAAGCACATTTTTATGATGTGTGATACCTTAGGTTTTTTCCAAGATTTTACTTGTGGAATAACCCTTGCGATCATATAAATTTTCACTCTGATAAATCCACTCATGTGCTCTGTGTAAGAGTTATCATTATGTGTGGGCGGAGTGGTTGGGGGAGAATTTATTATCTTATACTCCTCTATTATACTCCTCCTTTCATGGAAGATATCTCAAAAATATTATATGGATTTGGTGTAGGGATTTTTTCATCATGTGTTTCGCTTGATTATTCCATGAGGCGTCTTAGGTGTTGTATAATAACAACGACCATGGGAACATTCCACCATCACCATGTTTATTGGGATTCAATTCATAAAATGGAATTTAGATAACCCTAGTGAAATATAAAATGGTCATTTAACCATTCCTTTGACATTTCTAATAGCCTTCACGAGATCAAGATGCCTATGGAAAGGATTCAACATGATCCAAGAAGACTTTTCATGAGTCACTCGTGAGACTAAGATGACCTATCAAGGTTCATTGAGTGATCGAGATAGCTTTTCAAAGGTGATTCATGTGGAAAATATATATTTTCAAAGAACTTAATGTATCTATTAGAGATCACATGTGGTTAACAAATCTATCATATGAATATCAATGTATTTTTCCTTCATGAGAAGCTTCCATATTTTCCTGTTTTATTTCTGTCCAGATTTTACCTAGTAACAGGATCTTACGATCTCATGAAAAATAGTTCATGGAAAATCACATAGTATATCCATGATGCATTTTATGATCAATGATATATCTCATGGAGACACCTAATCAACTCTATAAGAACCCACTGTTCTTGTATGTGGATCCCTAGTGTTATCACATAAATTAATAGACATTTCCAAGGTGGTTTCCATGATGAAGGTGACATGCCAACATGATCTTGTGTGAAAAGTTGTACATGATTCCAGGGGTTACATGGAGTCTTTAAAAACACATAATCAAATATAAATAATATCAATATAAACCTACATTACATGAGTCTTCCACCATTATTGGGATTTAACTAATAAGGTGGTTTGGATGACTTTCAGGTGTCTCTCAATTGACAAGTACCATGATAAGAGGAACTCATCAATAAGCCTTGGAATGACTATCATAGCCTCATAGGACACCTTTATAAGAATATTAGGGATTATCAAAGGGTATTTTTAAGATCTTAATAAGATTATACAAAATGCATGGTCTACTATCCTGACCTTACAGCGGTCACGGGATCACATGTCATTCTAAAGGATACACGACACACTAGATTTTGACACCTCTCCTTCTTTATTGTAGAAAATAAAATACCCATGCATCTGGTATTTATTACATTATAAATCAATTAAATATCATTTAGTGCTAATCACCAAATAACCCCTTGTTTTGTGATGTTTTTAGGTAAAAGGGCTTGGTTATAAGGAATGTAACTTCCCACTAGAGTCCTTGGGGCTTCAAATGATGTATGTATTGGGTGATGTTTGTTCATGCAGATGAATTTTGATATTTTGTGCAATATCATGTAAATAGGGGAGAGAGTGATGGATCATTTAAACAATGAATTAAAATTCCAAATCTCTCAAAATTTATACCATCACATGATTTCATTCACAAATTCAATATCATTATCCATTTCAAAAGACCTCTCCCCAAGAACCAATTGCAATATTTCTTCATGGGGTTGTTTCTTGAGAAGTCATTCATGAAATCTCACCATGTTCTCAAACCACAAGACATATTTATCTCAAAAATATTTCAAATAAATCACTAATAAAATATTATTTACTTTCTTGATCATGGGACAAGTTCATTGGTTGTATGGATATCTTATAGGATATATATGATCCCTTGGTTTGGTCACATGATCACTTGATCATCATTCAGTTACCTTGAATCTAATAAGGACACACGATCACAAGTATTATGACCAATCATGTGGTAATTAGATACCCCATGTGTCTTCAATTTTTTGTGTCTACATGAATAATATATTTTATGAGAACTACATCCGTTCATGAAATAAAAAATCCCATCATGGATCATGTGATTCAAATTATGCTACCAGATTCTTGCATCCCTTTTGACATGATTTTTTTCTTAAGTGATATATGCTTCATGTTATCATGAAAATGGAATGGATTTCAAATAACCCTTCAAAGAAGGAGGTCTCTATAGTGGTGGATCATTAAAATTAGATTGTGGAAAGGTTGAATCCTAACTAGAGTTACATTATCAACTCATATTAAAAAAACCTTATAAATCTAATGTGGATGAATATTTTGAAATAAACTCTCTCAGACTTTCTACATCCTTATAGGTGTGTCATTAAAAATGATGTTCTTATTATTAATTTGTATAGTCTTTGAGGAGACTAATGTTTGTGGATATTTACCATTATTAATGCTATTAATGAATAAATCTTAAATGATTTTCTTATTTTATTCAATGATTCATTTATTCGTGATGTTTATGATATTTTATTGATATGATAGTACATAAATCATCAATGATTCACATAAATTGTATAATTTCATGTGAAACTAATTTTTTTGTTTTGAATGTTTAAAGAAATATATTTTTATTAATAAATACTCATGAATTCCCATTAACATGAGATTCCATAAGGATGTATCTAAACCAATTTTCTTGAGATAACCAAATTTACAATGATTAATTTGGGTAAAATATATGTCCAGATTAATGGAATGGCTCAACCTTTTCTTATGAGGTTTGATTTTAGGTATTATGAATCGTGTTGGTTTCTCACTTTTTTCTTAAAAGTGTTTTTGAAATAAAAAAAATTATTTGGAGGAGGTCATTGGAATTAGTGAGCATAAATAGTTTTTTTATAGGGAAAAAAGTTGATCTATACAAGATTTATATATTATTTTATATCCAAATTTTATTCCAGAGATTCATAGAGGGGATGAATTAGCAGGTGTGGAGTTATATTTTTAGTAGGCCACCATCTTATGTGTTTTCAACCTAAACTTTTTTGTGCCTTTACAAATTTATTATTGTTCAATAATACATGTAGCATGAAAAGTTCATATACAGAGTGGAGAGCATCAAGTATTTATTGGGATATCGATTTTTTTCTCAACTTGGTGAGCATAATGTCTTATTTAGTTGGTTGTTTTATGGTCTTTTGTAACACACCTTGATTTTATGAAATATATATTTTTTATATGAATGTAATCACTTCTATATTTAGTTTTATAGAAAAAGTTGATTTAGGATATCCTTAAAAGTACACTATTATTATCTTATGTTACATGATAAATTATGTTTGATTTCTGTTACACAATACCTAGGTTAGATTTCATTTATCATAACACTACGTTTAAATGAAATGTGACATATTATTAAAATATTATTACATGATATTTATCACCATGCCATTGGAATAGTGACTATTTATAGTATTAACTAAATTACCAAAATATGATTTTCACATGTTTTTGTAATGAATTTATTGATTGATAAATAATTACAAATGAAAATAAAACCCCTTGAAAATAAATGGAAAGATTTTCTCAACTACTATTTTTATGCGCAAAAGTGTGTATTATACAATTAAATTTAAAAAATCACTATAATGTAATTATATTAATAAAACTTATATAATATATATTCAATATTATATTAAAAATTAATATTAGGTATTTTCTAGACAAGAGAAAAAAAATACAATTTCAGATTTAAAACAATATTCTTATAAAATTTAGTGTTGTTGCCTTTTTATGAAACACACATTTCAAAAATAAATTTCTTCACTTTATTAAAATTATTTAATTAATATAATAAAATTACTAAAACCATAAAAATATTACATCATCTTGAATTTTTGGGTATTTTTGAAAATTTCATTTTTTGATGAATATTGATAAAATACAAAATTTTAATTGAAAACTATATTTTCAACTAAATTATATAAAAAATAAAAAACCTTTAAAATTTATTTTAATGTATAATTAGTTCACATATACATCTATTAAACCATTTTCGACCATTTTAATCATTTTAAAATTCAAATTTAATATAAAATCTTGGTAAATTGTTTATCATTTTTTCTTTAAATACGTGCTCCCTCATCACGTCTTCTGGATTAATTTTAAATTAATTTTTTCCACTTATGTGATTGGAATTTTAAAAAATAGATAAACTATTTTCGATAGTAAAAATTTATAATTCATTCTAATTAAAAATTTATTTTTTATAATATTTATTTGTGATTAAAACTAACATTAATTTGATCGATGAAGTTAAAAACAAGTTTACATTGTGGTTAAACTGAGAATATAAGGTGTAAAAATAAGCACAAAAGTTTCCAACCCCCATTCTATTACTATATTTAGAACTCATAATTTTTAGGTTAGATAATGGACCATTAATGGAGATTGGTGGAATGAAAAAACATTGTTGGAATTCCGTTTTTTGAAAAATTACAAGTGTTTCACTCATCTACCTCATAAAAGGCCACCACACCACCCCATCTCATTACAATTTCAAAAAAAAAATTAGTTATGAAAAAAAACTTCCCAAATTAATTCCCAAATTAAATAATATAATATTATAAGTCATATTTTGGACATAAATCCTACCAAGGAACTAATTTTTGTTCAAACCTAAGGAGGATACCACAAGAAGAGGTAACGTTCATCCCCAAACGTTTTTATTTTATTTTTTTCCCCAAACCCATCCAATTATTTTAATACCATGGTTATATAATAACATTAGTATCATAAATATATATATACATATTGGGTATGACCATCCACCATAAACAATTCTGTCATATGGGTTATAAAATCATCATTAATGTGTACGAATTACTATAGTCTTGTGAACCGATGTCACTATTTTCACCAATGCTACATTTAAAGTTTCGGTATAATGATTTAATTATAGTTAATTTATTATATATATATATATATATATATATTTGTTATGTTAATATGATACATTAATTTGTTTATCACACATAACATCATTCTTTCCATTTTGGGGGAATACGATAATGTTATTTGTGTGTAGGACGAACTACCACATTGTGAAAAGATGTCATTATTTCAATCATTACATGGAATGTATTATGGATGGGTTCAAAAAAAGTATGTGATAAATATGAAATAAATATTATTTTGGAATGATAATATTATTCATATAATTATATTTCCTTCAACTCAACATGAAAATATAAAACAACATTCACATGAATGTACGACCTACTATTTTAATAAATGATGCATTTATTTTCCTGCCACTAAATTTTATGAATTAATATAAATTAAAATATAATAAATATATATTATATTTATATAAATGTTATAATTATAGATATTATGAAACCATGATAAATTTAAGAGGCCCAAAAATTTTACAAATCAAAACAAATATAAAAAAATCCGTTATTACCCGAACCATAACATTAACATGGAATTGTATACAAACTGGTCATAAAAAGAACCAATAATGCAATATATGGTATGATATATATGATCATATTCTTCTATAATATATCTATAATAAACCTATGTGTTTATATTTGAGTTTTTAGTATGAATCGAAGATGTCAATATTTATAGTAAGGGACTTATGTCATGCCATTTACTTTTGTGAGGCACGTGATACATTCACCACTTATTTCTTTTAGTTGGTGTATATAATTACCATTATTGTATTTTATGATAATTATCTTCAATATTATTGGTATTTTAGTATCCATTTTACGTTTCATCTTTCATGGGGTTTATGCTACAAAAGTTAACAATTCATTTTGGGATTTTCAACTCAATTTTCATTCTTTGAGATGTATGTTATATTATCCACCTATATCCTTTCAAAAAGTTTATATATACCTATATTGACATGTAATATGATGCTTTTATTCATCTTAATGATATTTTATGTTTAAGTTTGTGTTATTATTTCATGCTGATTATGATTCAATGTTACCAAGTAGCTAATGATTTTATGTTCCAATCTCATAATTTATTTGGATTTTTTATTATAAAGTCCGCAATGATGAAATATCATTAACTACCTATCTATAATTATCATAAATATTTTTCCATATTGTTATTAATGAAATATTTAAGTACATATACCATTTCTACATTTTTTTATCAACATAATTAATAAAATATTTTAAATAAATTATAAATTTATTTATCTCTTCGGTCAGAAATATTATTTCATCCAAAGTAATGTTTTCAAAAAATATCACACATGTTTTATTGAAATATTATTATTTTTATATTAAATTTTAATTCATTTAATAATATTAATTTTTAATGAATCTTCATGTATTTTTTTAAACAATAGCCATTGGACATTTAAGAAAATTCTGAATGATTTAGTCATTTAATCATGGATGACATGAATAAAATTATTTGAGGTAATGAACACCAATTGCAAAATATCATACTTTTTCATCAACGTTATTTTGAAAGAAATTTTTTTATAATTTTTGACTTTGTGAAAACAATTAAAGGAAGATAAACTATTTTCGCAATCAAATGTTTTAAATTAAGTTTGAAAATTATTTTCCATCTATGATTTCATCTATTGATGTATCCTATTCATTACTAGGGATATGATCTAAGGATAAAATTCTTAGTATTTAAATTAGTGGTTTATGTTTATGTTGAAATGTTTTTTATGAAATCCTTTTCTATTCCTTATGCTATAACATGTTAAAATGATTATGAAACATTATAATTCTCATATTATAAAATATGAGGAAATGATTATGAAATTCGTATATTTTCCATAGGTAATGAAATGAAGAAAAGTTTGTGAAACACATATCATTTAAATTTTTATTATATTATAAATATTTATTACCATCTAGAAATTGTATGTATTTTCATAACGTGATGGTTGGGACCTATATCTACATCTAATAAACTAGGTAATTACTTATATCTTATGATATGAAAATGAGAATCATGTCGATGGGAATGATCCAAAATGGTAAACATGTCTATCTTAATCCACTATGGGAAATTGTTGCATCCTAATCAACTATATTGATAGTCCTGGATGTTGAACTATACACATGAACGGTTATATATATTTTTTATGGTTACACACTTTTTATGACATGATCTTATTATTCTTGAATGATTTATGATGGTTTCTCAATCTTATAGACCATATATTGTCAAATGATGATGACGTATTCAATGACTCTTATTTAGGATCCATGAAAGGTTGGGTAAGTAATTTTTAGGTTATTTTCATGATCACATAAAATTATAAATATATTATTCTTTCATATAGTCATATATTGATATATCTTATGTTTACACTTACTAAGAACCTGATCTCTTCTTTTTTTATGTTTCCTTCCCTAGGATTTGAAGAATGGTTTAGGTAGGGTACACCTAAGAGGAGTACAATGTGAGAATATTTTTATGGGAGTTGTTGATGATCATTCAAAAAATTAAAAGATAATACTCCATGATTCAATAGACACTAAACTATTATGGTCCTCTAGTTTTTGTTTTTGTGGTGTAATTATTATTCATCTAAAAATTTGTAACATCTATATATGAGACACATGGTTTGTTATTGTTGGTACCGAACAAAAGGTTTATTTAAACTTTTGGTAACTTGGATGACGAAGCTATAATGAGATAGCTAGGAATATTTATATGTATATATCTTTGGATTTCTCAAAGGAAAAATTTCAGCATTAATTAATGTATTGGATATTGTCCAGGATTTTTGGAAAAGGATAGTGTGAGTGGTATTCATGATATTACATCCCTATCTAGATAATATAAGTGGGTGTGGCTCTAGCACAGATATACCTAATGGTAATAACCTTCATAATGATGTATAGAATTAGACAATATAGTGAACTTTTTCTGGGAAAAGTGTCATGGAACACACCTAGTTTTGACACCACTGAGGGATATGATTTTGAAAATCACAAACTATTTACAAACCATAATAAGATATTTAAATTGAATACATTTATGAATTACCTAGTGTAAACCTATGGGTTCATATATTAAATATTATATTCCATGGTTTATACACCCTATATGTTATTTTCATTATTAATTGATTTCCCCTTATGATTATTTTTTCTCACACTATGATTTTTAGTTTTATCCTATGGATATAACCGAAATGAATCATGTTGACATATAACATGATTGAAAATTCATTGATTACTGAAAATATTTTTTGTTAATGACAAGATATAATGATATCATAATGATTCCTAATCATACTTCATGATATATGATTAACAACACGAACATCAGTGAGATTCCTGACATATAGATTTATAAATAGGTGAAATTTTATGAATGTTCGTTTGGAAATGAACATAGGGTAAATAAGACCCACCTTAATACATGTGAAGATGGTCGGATGGAATTCGTGAAGGAATGTTTCCAATGGATGGTAATATTATATCCCTACAAAAAAGGGGACATAGAGTGAAATACTTTCATGGAAATACATATATTATCTATGGGGAACATGGGAATTACCCAAATCAATGTCCTGGAAAAAGGATTTACTTCTAGAACAAGTAAGGACATATTACAATAAAGTCATTTAAGTGGAGGGATTGATGTATTAATGTATTTGGATTCAACAATTATGAATTTTTAAATATGTATGGATTGTTTATTATATGTTTTTTGATAAGTATTTGAATTAATATTTTGGATATTGATGATGTAGTTGAATGTTGATTTAATGGAAAGGTGATATTTTGATGTTAACCCTAAATATGTTTGAGATATTATGATAATGATGACATGATAAAGAGATGTTAGATATTACTATGTAAATTGAATTTTATTTATTAGATTAGAACTGATTAATTATTCCTTAAAAATTTTGTTTACGCTATCATGGGTGAGTTTACATGTAACGCCTCGACCCTAGAATCGAGAAGCCAATGAATTATTTTAATACATTGGAATGATTACATGAAATCTTGTCCTAAAGGACCGATTAGTTTACTAGTCTTGGAAACAATATACATACAAAACCTCTACATTACAACTTGAAAATAAAAAGAACACTAATTTATTCTATTGGAAACATCCAAGCTTCCAAGATTATTCCTACAAGTAACATATAACGAACATCTTCATATCATGGGAAAATAAAACCTAAGAATGTCATGAGATCAAATTATCTTTAATAGTAAACAATAAAACGAAATATAACATAAACATTTGGCATGGTGAATAATTGAAAACACATGCCTTTAAAAATAGTAAACATGAACAATTTATGGCAGGAATATGAGATGAGTAAATAATGCCATAATAAAACATAGTCATGGGTATTATACTAGTTGAATAACCACGTGAAATATCAGCAGCTAATCTCATAATGATGGAATACATAATACCAGACATCATAACCACATAGTCAAGGCCTCATGCCAAGACTATAAATAAGATTTTGTCAAGGACTTGTGCCAAGACACTAGCTTGTCTCATGAGACCTACCGATGCATCGAAGAGCTATAGAGGGCTCCAGCTGTCAATTACTAAGTCTAATGCATTACTCATATGAATATGGTGGAACATAATCTAAGCATTCATATTAATACTAGCATACAAAATTTCAATACTTTAACCAAAATCCATGGATGTCCTAGAAATAGAACATCCACATTCAAACATTTTTCATTAAATAAAATATGGATTATTGTATTATGATAAATCAACATCAACCAAGATAAAAATACACTAAAGGATATTGACAAAGATGAAAATTGTCATTAAAACTATTTGAGAGAAATATCCCCTTTTTCTTGAAAACAATTAAAAGTCTCACTATTTATCAAAAAGCGGTTTAAAATATGTTTTTGAATCAACGTGTCCCATAAAACATTGAAAAATTTATAAGGAATTTAAATTTTAAAACATTAATGTCGATATAAATAAAACCTTAAATCCATTTTTAAAACATGGACATTAATGAGAATGATTTAGAAGAATAAATTTTTAAAACATTTAAAAATGGTATTTTAGTTAGAGTTCCTAAAAAAATGAGAGAAGCTTGAATAAAAATAATTGAGGTAATAAAAACATTATAATATCATTATAATGAAGGGATTAATGATATTATATGTCAAATTATAGTATATATACCAAATAAAAGTGAATTGGCACATAACAACAAATAAGTCTCAATGGAATGTTAGTTGAGATGAATTCCTTTATATAGACTATATCCTTAGTTTAAGGATAAATCAATGACATAATTATGTGAAAAAAATATAAATACACTCAATATGATTTGGTATTCAGTGTAAACTAATCAGGGGAAAATTCACACATATTCCTGTAAAACCAACACCAATGACTTGGATGTTTAACTCAATGAATGTAAATTGAGTAAAAATTACTCTTGTGAAGTTTATATCGATGAAGTGAGAATTTATAAATGGTGTGATTATTTTTATCAAATTTAAATCCACACAAATTGGAGTATAAATTACTACACAATTAAATTATTAGTTATTTCACACATAATCTTGTAGTAATGTAATCAATGATGTTTGTGTAGAACCGAATGAGTGGGAATTGAAATTGGAAATTCCCTTACCACATTGTAATCAATCGATTCGTATGACCAAAAGTTAATAACCACAAAATAAATCATAGAATACTATGAATATAAATATATTCATGATAATATATACCAAATGGTAGTACACAATACACCACATATGATAAATAAGCGGCAAACAATGGAAATATCATGAAATTAAGAGTGAGATAAGAAACACCTTACCTCAAGTATGACTTGTATTGTATGTTCCTTGTTCATCCTGAATAATAAACTTATGTTAATTTATACAAGATTAAGAAAATTTTTAATTTTTTTTATTCCTTTTATATCACTTATTACCTTTCTATAACAATTAGTTAATTATTTGTGTTCATATTTGATATTTTATCGATCTTGGGAACTTGAGTCAAAATGAACTTGTTATAATTACAATTTTTCCATGTGGTTAAAAGTACATTATCACCAGAATGATATAAATGATTTAGATATTATATATATATAAATTATATACCCAGTATATATATGTATTTATAACAGTACATAACATTTGGAGATAAGAAATGAATTGCACTGTTCATGGAGACTATAAGTCGTACGTACGCATGAACGCTACATTCATTTCTATTTTTTATTATAATGGAATTAAAACATAATTATACATTGGTATATTATAATTCCAGTATAATATCATATATAATATCATTAACTCTATCCTTTATATGTCATACAAATGGCATTAACGAGTCAAATCACTTTGAGGGGGCGGTAGTCTGCACTTCCTTAAATGAAATTATCACATTCTATCCATAATGGATACCATAAAAGAATGATATAAATGGAAAATACAAAAGTATAAATAAAACAAAAACATAATATATATCATATATAATTATTGTTCCATGTTAATGTCCACCATGAGAGGTGGTAGGATATAATTTAATAATCATTACCTCGTGAGGCGTTAGTTTACCATCCATAGAAACAATATGTTTTTTACCCATTAGATGAAGGTGTGTGAATGTGTAGTTCTAATAATACTAATTAAAACATCCTACTATATTTAGGATACTGGTTTTGTTATAAAATAAAGGAATGAAATGAGTTTAGGGTTTGGATAAGTAAAATAAAAGAAAATAATTCCAGAGAAACAGTTACCTTCAATACGGGTAACTCCCTTTGGTTTGAACCAAAAGCACCTCTTGAAGTGCTTTATGCCTAAGGTATGGTTTATAGGAGGAAGAGTGAGATATTGAGATCTTATTTGGGAAGGGTTTGGATGAGCCAAGGGGCTTTAGAGGTGTGAGGAATGGGATAGAAGCAAGTAATTTTAATAAGGGGGAGGAGGAGCTCTTTAGAAAAGTGTGAAAATATTATTTTATTAAATAATTATATTTTGTTTCTATAGGTCCAAAACAAATTAATGACAAAAATAAGATGACTAAGGGTCGAAATAAAATCATTTAATAAAAATTTGACAGGTTCTAGATGTTATTTTAAAATTTATAATCTTATTTATTTAAATTATTTATTAATGAGGTAAATACAACATCATTTTTTGTCACAAATAATTTTATTTATTTGATGATTAAATTTATAAAAAAACTAAAATGATATATAAAATATATTTATCTTTGAAATGAATATTTATAGTAAAACATATAACTTATATAACCCCATTTAAAATTAATTTACTAAAAGATATTTGTTTGTGTCATTTTGGTATTTACTTTTAATTAATAAATCTAAAGAGTCATTATCACTCCCAAGTGGCTTCATGGGGTCCCAAAATATACCCAAAGATTCCCATGGTCGTAAATGACTCATCCAATAAAGTTAGGAAAAATTTTAAGGTAATTATAATATTCTTTTTTCCTTGAATTACCCTATTTACCTTTAACAGCGGTAAATAAAAGTCAAAATGAACTATTTACAAAAAATTGTTTTCATCTAATTAAACCACATTTTACATAATAATAACAATAATGTATGTCGGATTTTTAAAATCCAATTCATTAAAGTAATAAAATTTTACTTAAATTAAAATGTTAGTTTTTTAACTAATACTTAGTGGTTTCACTATTCATCAAAAATTGATTTTTTTTTACAAAACTACCAAATATTAAACCTAAGCTATATTTGATATTCTCAATTCAAAAATGATGTCTGTTTTACCAAATTTAAAAACATTGAAGTTTCATTAATTAATTTAAAATTAATCCCCGTTATCAAAACAAATACCGTGTTTTTAAGAAAAAATAACTATCAAAATATTGATACTTGTTTATGTCAAATTTCAAAGTGAAATTAATTCCAATGACCAACATTGGATTAAATGGTAAAAACATAATATTATTACTATAACACCTTGAGATTTTATGAGATATATTAATTTTAATTTATTTAATTTCTTCTATTGTGCACTACACCATGATTATCTTGTACTAAATGCAACACCGTATTAGCTAGAAGTATACACATCACTCTTCTTGGCTCGTGTTACACACAATTTCAAGTTCATTTTGTGCAAATTATTCTATGCAACATTATATATTGATTTTTATTAGTGTATAAATGAAATAAGTTTTTATTATGTTATATGAAACACCAAATGGAGCTTTCACTACACACAGCCCTGACTTGGCTTGCATTACACACAATCACAACCTTCTTCGATAGCGTGTGTAGTACGCAATACTGGGTTTCACTAAACAATGATATGTTATCAAAATGTTATATAAACTAGCCACTATGAATAGTAATACCCACTTTTTGAAAATTTATAAATTTTATCATTAAAAATGGACATCATTTTTGGATTCGGAATATCAAAAATAGCCTAGAGTGAATTTTTGGTGGTTTTCTAAAAACATTTAATTTTTGATGAATAGTGAAAACAATGAGTTATTGGTTAAAACTGACTTTTTATAATCATTTAAATTTATTTTAGGTAAAAATAGATACATAATACCTATATAAGTTCAATTTAATTTATTGGAGTCATTTTATAATAATTTTAGATATATAAAAATTTTATTGAACTTTTTACCGTCTTTTACCCACCTCCTAGGAGCATTTGAAAATTTACATAAAACATAATTTTACCACTTTTTATGTTGGATTTCAACAATATGAGAGATAAATTTGATATCAGTAAGTAAAATGTGGTTCAATGAGATGAAAATAAATTTTTTGGTGAATAGTAACTTTTAACTTTTATTTACTTTGTTAAAAGTAAATTGGGTAATTAAGGGTAAAACTGATCTTATTATTACCCAAACACATGTCCTAATCCTATTGGATAAGTTTAATTCGACCAAAAACATCCTTATGAATAAAAAATTACCCTTTAGGTTCACTTGGATTTGATTATGACATTTATTATTACTTTATTTAAAGAAGAGTTAAAATAGTTAAAATAAATGTTTAATAACTAAAACATTTTTAATATAGAGTTATACATAAGATAAATTCGACTATAAATATTCATAGGAAAGATAAAACTATTTAATACATAATTGTATTTTATTTATATATTTTAGAAATTAAATAATGTAATTAATTTATGACACAATGATGGTGAAGTAATTTTCTTATTAATTAAATATTAACATAATTGATCTTATAAATTCCCAAATAAATGTAATTTGAGACTTTTAATGAATTAAAATATTTTTCTAAGTTAATATAACATATTAGGTTTGGTTAGATTAATTTCATTCAAAGTAATAATACTATTATGAATTTATAAAAAAACAAAATACCAATTAGTGTCAAAATTGATATAAAAGTGTTTTTAAAACAAATATTATATTATTAATTAATATAATGGTCCTAAAAATACATTGTTCAGGAAAAAGACTTATATAATAATATACATGACATTAATGAACTAATTGGGGTTCGATTGACAGTTATAGTACGTCACAACCTATTTTAAGTTCCTTTCTTTATCTACTTCCTCCTTATTTGTTGTTTCCATTAAAAAATAATAACTCCAGTGTCTTCTATATACTGTGATGTTATTATAAAAATTGTACAACCATATTAATTATTTTACCCATCCCATGAATGAAAAAGTCACCAAACGTGCATACGTATAGCTTATCGTCTCCACGTCATGGTGTAGTTCGTTATTCAAACATTTCATCATTTGGATGGGTATAATAATGAGTATAAATGATATAAATAAAAAATATAACATTATGATGATTCTGTATATATTATATACCATCCAATTATTTACTATTTTAATATCAAAAGAATGATATTGTCTCTCGTGCGTACGTAAGGACTACCGTCTCCACGAACACGATGAGATTCATTTTCCATGATTAACCATTCATGTATGATTATAAAGTATATATAATAAATAATCATGAAATATATTACATAATAATGATACTGGATTTATGTAAATATATATGTTTCATTTACTTAATTCAATTCAATTCAATAAGGAAACAAAAACATTGTTCATGCGTACGTACGGCCTACCGTCTCCATGAACGGTGTATTTCCTTTCATTTATCGATCTATCATATATATTTATATGCTGAATATATAATATATATAAATCATTTTTTACATTATATAATTATGTAAACCAGGATATAATTAATAATATCAAGAACAAAAAGTCGAAACGCGTACGATAAATGAACTTTTTTTACCCAAAATGCTGGTATAACATGGAATTTACAAAAGAACGGGTAATATAAAGTCCTAAGTGAATCATATATGATATCATAAATATTATTATGGTTTTGTTACAAGTTAATAATATGTTTAAACCCACTATAAAAGAGTTTCATACATGTATGGAAGAAATTGGACCTACGTTAAGGGATAACTATTCCAATCTCGTTCTTATCCGAGATTGTTTATTCGTAAGTATTTACTGGGGTTATGTTTATCATCCATGTCTATGTTTTCTCAAAATTCATTCATAAAATATCTATTATTATTCCATGTATGATTAAAGTGATGTTTACCCTTTTATGACATTTACCACATGGTATGGAATGAATCTTTTTTTTACCATACGAGGTACTTTTGACTTTTCCGATAAAAGTATGAGGAGAATGTTTTTTTAACTTATACGGCTTGAATGGATTTTTAAGAATTACTAACGCCTTATTTTCATGTAGCTGAATCTACATTATTTTATTATTATTTTCAACAAAAATCCTTTTCTTTTAAATTTTATGGCATTTTTTGAAAATAAAATGATTTTGAAGAAGAAAGGATAGTTTATTCAAGAACTCATTTCAAGTGTTTTATCAAAACTATTTTCCATATAAGAAGAAATTATTTAGTATTTTTATGTTTCAAGTATAATTTATCTATTATTTACATGGTTTGATTCTATTATGATGAAATCATATACATTTTTTTATATGGATTACGTTATGATAGGATGATGTTTATGGGATCCATTTTATTCTTTGGGTTATGATGAATGATTTATGTTTATTTAGTGGCACAAGTAAGAATTATTTCATTATGAGATGGGTGATACCTATATCTCCCACCAAAAAATTTGGTAAAGATTTATATCTCATGAGATAGACATGGCTGTAATGAAACGTTAATCAGGTTCAGTGATATAGGACAGGAACGAGGAGTGAACTCGATTCACTAAAGTACTTTGTCCACTAGGATGGTATTGGCAGCAATTCATTGGATACTATGGAAAACATATCATGTGCTTAATGTTTTTCCACAATTACTTTTTTTATTCCCATGCTATTTTATCATGGTTAATG
The DNA here is from genome assembly GCA_963277665.1 of Viscum album. Classification (NCBI taxonomy): domain Eukaryota; kingdom Viridiplantae; phylum Streptophyta; class Magnoliopsida; order Santalales; family Viscaceae; genus Viscum; species Viscum album. The sequence goes on along the minus strand of OY728165.1, from coordinate 192,080,202 downwards.
TTCCATTATGATCTATGCCTTATGCACTCCCTAGATTTATGTCATTACTCATGATTTTGATGTTTTATATTCATGTTCTTACATTCAAATGTTTATGTATCGTTTTTAAGTTCTCCATGTTTACCCTTACTGAGAATTTGATCTCACCATTTTTATGTTTTCTTTTCCCCAGGATATAAATAATGGTTTTAGGTAAGAAAAAAGGGGGAGATTTTTATGGTAGATGTTGAAGATCTTTCACCATGATTAGAAGATTATGTTCTGAGTTTTCAAAGACACGAAACTAATATGGTCTTTGGGCGTCTATTTTTGTAATGTATTAAGTATTCTGCAAAAGTAATGTAATGCTTATGTACGTCATGTATGGTTCTCTAAAGTTGGTATCATAGAGAATGTTTAGTTAACCTTTGGAAACTAGGATCTGAAACCATTAGTGAGATCCCAAGAGATATTTCTAAGGTATGTCTAGGAATGTCCCTACGGTTTAGTATAACTATAGGTTATAGTACTAGAATTATGTTGATGATAATGAATAACCTAGGGTTAACCTAATGTTTCATGAATTAAAAAATATGTGATAAGTTAAGAAACCCCATAAGTGACATTTTATGATTATGTGGTTCGTTGTTATTTTAACTGTTTCTTACACTATGGTTTCTGGTTTTAGTCAATGGAGGGAATGAGAAGGAATTCGGTTAACATCGATTCCAATGGACAAATTGGTGACTATGATCAACAAAATTGTGTAATTACTGGAAAAAAATATATTTTGATTCTGCCGAATCAGTCATCGTGATAAATGATCAACAAGTTGAATTTTAGTTGTATTCCTAAGTCATCAAATAAGAGGAAGATGGACTGTTATACATGTTCTCATAGTGAGGAGCATAGAGAAATGAATATTGAGATTTCTAAAAAAGGGAAGAAGAACCTTGATGAATACATAAAATGGAGGGGGATATGATATATATGTGGAGAGAAGGGTCATATATTGAAAAACTGTTATGGAGTTCAATGTTTTATCTATGGAGAACATGGGAATTACCCAACTCAACGTCCTGACCTAAGAGGCTACTTCTAAATCAAGGAAGGACTTATTCCATGACAATCATTAAAAAGGATGGATTGAAGTGTTTATGTATTGTTATTCAAGAATAATGTTGTTGAGGTACTTTTATGGTATATTGGAATATCTATGTATTGGTCCATTATGGTTTTCTATATGAATATGGTACCAGTAACCATGAAAAGTGATTGAAATATTTTTGGAAAGAAGATGATATGCACATAATGAAGTTATAAGAATAAAATAATATGTTTGATAGTATTCATGAGCTCATGATTGAGATATGGACAAAGTGATATCATGGTTTGAGTATATAGAATTTTTTAGATTTTGGTATGTGGAAAGTGTTAACATTTTATAGAATTTATGTTTTCACTAAGGTTCTATGGTAATACATGATTCAAAAAAAATACATGATTAAGGTAATCACATGTTTGGAATGTGACCAATAAGATATATCTTGTGATATATGAGGGATAAATGATGGTATTCACATGCTTGTTATATGACATTTTTAGTATTCATTATATTTATAATATGAGTTTGGAAAGATGTATTTTGGATAAGTCTTAAGGTTTGAATGGATTAAGTTGAACATCAGATAGTATTGTTTAAGGATAGTACGTTTTTTCAATTTTATTTCTGGAATGTTATAAAAGTATAGTTTAAGAAAAGGGACAACCTGCAGAACGGGTGACAACCCATCGCGTCGGAGAAGGATGTGGGAATAAAACCCACAACCAAAGTGCAACATGACTTTATTCTCTACCACTGGCCTACAGAAAGTCCCTGGTTAGTATAAATTAGATTTATTTTATTAAGTGGTATGATAGTTGAAGTATAAGTCCATTTTTGAAATCATATACGGTTAATCTCACCATATATGGACTTATGTATATTTAATAACTTTTGATAACTTTTTGAGACAGATAGAATAACCTATCACAGGATCTACTAACACTTCAAGAATTACAAATTCAACTTCATTTCTTTAATAAGGGATGAAATGGAAATTGTTCATGGAATGTCCAACAACGATATTACACTGAAATCAAATAATTATTTATCCTTATGCAAAAAATTCTCAACATGAGTGAAATGATCTTGAAAACCAAAAATGTTGTCCTAATACCCTCATATATAATGAGTCAGATGGTTCCATAGATAAGTAATTATTTATGGCTTTGTGATTTTTGTCTTTTTATAGCCATGTCCTCTACCACTCTCCATCAGAACATGACGGTTAGATTTCTCTTCCATATCCATATTTTTACCTATGTTCTCCTATTTGGAAACCCAGTGATGAACTAATTTGGGTAACTATTACGTTTCATACTTTATTTTTTCAAATTAGGTTTTGGTATTCCATTTTACGATCTGGGTTTCTATGAAAGAAACTTCCAAGTAGTAAACAATTTATAACCCCGACGAATTTCGAGGGGGAAATTCTGTTTAAGGGGGGTAGAATGTAACACCCTGAGATTTTATGAGATATATTCTTTTTAATTTCATTGATGTCTTCTATTTTACACTACATCAATATTAGCTTGTACTATACGCAACACCATAATAGCATGCAGTATACGCAACGCTATTCTTGGCTTGTGTTACACACAATTTCAAGTTCATTTTGTGGATATTATTCTATGCAACATTATGTATATATTTTGTTTAATGTATAAATGAAATAATTTATGATTATGTTATATGAAACACCAAAAGTATCTTGCACTACAAGAATCCCTGACTTGTCTTGCATTACACGCAATCACAACCTTCCTCGATAACATGTGTAATACGCAATACCGGGTTTCACTAAACAAAGATATTTTATTAAAATATTATATAAACTAGCTATTATGAATATTAATATCCACTTATTGAAATTTTATAAATTTTATCTTTAAAAATGGACTTCCTTTTGGTATTCAGAATAACGAAAATAGCCTATGGTGAATTTTTCGTGTTTTTCTGAAAACATTCAATTTTTGATGAATAATGAAAACCCTGAGTAATTGGTTAAAACCAAATTTTTATAATCATTTAAATTTATTTTAGGTAAAAATAGATACATAATATCTATATAAGATCAATGTAATTCATTGGAGTTATTTTATAATAATTTTAGATATATAAAATTTTTATTGAACTTATTACCATCTTTTACCCACCTCCTAGGAGCATTTGCTAATTTACATAAAACTTAATTTTATGAATTCTGTGAGTTGAATTTCAAAAATCCGAGAGACACAATTGATATTAGTGTGTAAAATGTGGTTCAATGAGATGAAAATGATTTTTTGGTGAATAGTATATTTTTACTTTTATTTACCACGGTTAAAAGTAAATAGGATAATTAAGGGTAAAAATGATATTATTATTACCCTAACACATGTCCTAATTCAATTGGATATGTTTAATTCGACCAAAAACAACCTTAGGAATAAAATATTACATTTCGGGTCCACTTGGATGAGATTACGGAATTTATTATTATTTTAGTTAAAGAAGAGTAAAAATAGTTAAAGTTAAAGTTTAATAAATAAAACATTTTTAATATAGGGTTATGCATAAGATAAATTTGACTATAAATATTCATTAGAAATATGAAACGATTTCCAAAATAATGGTATATTATTTATATTTTTTTGTCATTAAATAATTTAATTTATTTATGACACAATGATGATGTAGTAATTACCTTATTAATGAAATATTAACATAACTGATATTATAAATACCCAAATAAATGTAATTTGAGACTTTTTATGACTTAAAATAATTCTCAAGGTTAATATAACAAATTAGGGTTGGTTAGATAAATTTTATTTGATGTAATAATGCTATTATGAATTTAGAAAAAACAAAATAACAAATAGTTTCAAAATTGACATAAAAGAGTTTTTAAAATAAATATTATATTATTAATTGATATAATGGTCCTAAAAATATAAGGTTCGTCCAAAAAACATATATAATAATATATATGACATTAATGAACCAATTGGGGTTTGATTGGCAGTTTATTGTAAGTTTATTAACCATATAGTGTAAGAATAAAAGGAGACCCGATAAAAGTTGTATTTATTTAACTTAGAGTTAAATCTAAATGATAAAGTTAAAATGGTAACCTAAACTTGTCTAAAACCTATTGGTTGAGAGGATTGAGACCCATCCCCACCCTATCCACGAAATAAGTCACTTTGGAGCCATTATAAACTGAATTTTATTTTATTATAAAATAATATTTTATGTTTTTCCTAAGTTTCTCCTCACCCCTCTTATAAAAGGTCACCCCCTTCTCTCTAATTCACACCTCAAAAGTCATTTTGATTGGCCAAAACCTACCCAAATACACTCTCAACTTTCATCCTGTCATCCTTAACGCCCTCCTTTAGTCAGAAAGCCCACATAAGGAGCTGTTTTGATTAAATCAAAATGAAGAACCCGAAGAAGAGTTTAATATCTCACAAACTTTTTCAAGTTCCTTTCTTCTTCCACTTTTACCTTATTTTGTTATTTCCATTCTAAAATATATAATCCAGTATATTCTATATACTGTGATGTTATTATAAAAATTGTACAACCATATTAGTTATTTTATCATTCCTATGAATGAAAAAGTCACCACACATGCGTATGTACGACTTACCGTCTCCACGTCGTGTTGTAGTTTGTTATTCAAAAATTACATCATTTGGATGGGTATAATAATGATTATAAATGATATAAATAATAAATAAAACATTATTATGATTTCTTATATATGATATACAGTCCAATTGTTTACAATTTTAATATCAAATGAATGATATTGTCGCTCGTGCGTACGTACGGACTACCGTCTCCACGAATGCGATGAGATTTATTTTCCATGATTAACCATTTAAGTATGATTATAAATTATATATAATAAATAATCATGAAAGAAATTAAATAATAATGATACTGGATTTATGTACATATATGCTTTATTTAATTAATTCAATTCAATTCAATAAGGAAATGAAAACGGCGTCCATGCGTACGTACGACCTACCATCTCCATGAATAGTGTATTTCCTTCCATTTACCGATCTATAAAATATATTTATATGCTGAATATATATTATATATAAATCATGTTTTACATTCTAGAATTACGTAAATTAGGATATAAGTAATAATATCATGAACAACAAGTCAAAACATGTACTATAAATGAAACGATTTTACCCAAAACGCTACTTTAACATTGAATTTACAATAGAAAGGGTAATATAAAGTCATAAGTGAATCATATATGATATCATTAATATTATTATGGTTATGTTTCAAGTTAATAATATTTTTAAACCAACTATACTGGAGTTTCGGACACTTGTGAATGAAATTGGACCTAATGTAAGGGATGATTATTCTAATCTCGTTCTTATCCAAGATTGTTTATTCGTAAGTATTGACTGGGGTTATGATTATCATCCATGCCCATGTTTTCTCAAAATGTTTTAATAAAATGTTTACTATTATTCCATGTAGGTTTAAAGTCATTTTTACCCTTTTATGACTTTTACAACAAGGTGTGGAATGAATCTTTCTTTTGATTACTATATGAGGTACTTTTTGACTTTTCCGAAAAATGTATGAGGAGAATGTTTTTTTAACTTATACGGCATGAGTCGATTTTTACGGATTACTAACAGCTTATTATCATGAATCTTCCTCTACATGATTTCATGATTATTTTCAAAAAATATATTTTGCTTTTAAAATTTCATGGCATTTTGTAAAAAAATAATTTTGAAGAAGAAAGGATTTTTTCCTCAAGAATTCATTTCCAGGGATTTATCAAAACTATTTTCCATCTAAGATGACATTATTTGGTATGTTTATGTTTCAAGAATAATGTCTCTATTATTTACATTGTTTGGTTATTATTATGATGAAATGATATCCATTTGTTTTATATGGATTACGTTATGATTGGATGATGTTTATGAGACCCATTTTATTCTATGGGTTATGATGAGTGATTTATGTTTATTTTGTGGCACAATTAAGAATGATTTAATTATGAGATGGGTAGACCCTATATCTCCCTACAATTCCTTGGGTAATGATTTATATCTCATGAGATAGACATGGCTGGAATGCCAATTTAATCAGGTTTAGTGATATAGGACTGGAACGAGGTGTGAACTCGATTCAGTAAGGGAATTTCTCTACTGTGATGGTCTTGGAAGCAATGCCTTGGCTACTATGGTAATCATATCATGTGATTAATGGTTTTCCACAATTACATGTTTTATTCCCATGCTATTTTATCATGATTAATGTTCCTTTATGATCTATGCCTTATGCACTTCCTCGATTTATGTCATTACTCATGATTTTTATTTTTTATGTTCATGTTCTTACATTCAAATGTTTATGGATTGTTTTTAAGTTCTCTATGTCTACCCTTACTGAGCATTTATGTTCTCTCATTTTATGTTTTCTTTTCCCCAAGATATAAAGAGTGGTTTTAGGTATGAAAACACAAGTGGGATATCATGATGTAAGATGTTGAAGATCTTTCACCATGATTAGAAGAGTATGTTTCGAGTTTCCAAATACACTAAACTGATATGGTCTTTGGGTGTCTATTTATGTAATGTATTAAGTATTATAAAAATATAATGTAATGTCTATGTATGTCAAGTATGGGTATCTACATTTACACTTTTAAAAACAATTAAAAAGATAATCTAACTATATTAAAAAATTAGATTAAAAGGAACTTTTGAATTTCAGTATAGTATTTTCACTATTCATAATAAATGAATTTTATCAGAAAAATATCAAAAATTAAACCAAAGGAAATTTTTATGTCCTGATTCTAAAGAAGAATTTTATTTTTTTCAAATGGAACATATAAAAGTGGCCAAAACTAGATTTAAAGAGGGTTCTCCATTAAAAGGTAGTAAATCCACCTTTTAAAGTAAATTATGTTTAAAATTAGATTCATTCACATTTTAAGTCTCTAACATTTATTGGATAAATGTAAAAACATTTAACAAACATATATAATCAATTTGTAGTTAGTTCTGGTCATTCCTGCCATTACAACGACTAGGAGTTAACTACCATTTAAAATAATAATATTATATTATTAGGGTGCAACATAAGATTTAAAAGAAACCCATTGTTGCGTATAGGGTACGCTATTGAACATAGAGTCCACATTAAAGTATAATTTAGTTCACAAATATTAATAAATTTGAAAAAATTCATGTTCATTATTTACCTGTGATTTTACATCCTTCCCCACTTTTTGGGAATTGCATCCTCACAATTTTAGAACTGGGCTTGGAAACTTCATTGAATATCCCACATCAGAAAAAGAGTCAATAAAACTATTACTTTAAAAGAAAGAATGAGAATTAAAAAGGTCACCCATGATAACCCATACTAGGATTCCATGTAAGAAAACATGGACATTGAAGATAAACTAAGTGTCACGTTCTGATGGAGATAGATAGAAAACATGATTAGGAGAAAGTCAACAACAATAAATACAAAACTTATGATGGGATAAACGGTCATTATTTTCCTAGTAGGAAAAGTAAACGGACAACATTTTTTTCTTTTAAGTTTAATTTCATAATGCTGAGAAATTTATTTATAAGATTGACTAGGAACATATAGAGATATACTTAATTTTTACGTAGAGATTCATTATTTATTATATTTCTACCACTAACTCATTTTTTTCTAACGATGAGTATTCAAGATGACTTGGTCACACCGGAAGAGCTAGAATTAACTTCTAGAGAATCACATGATCCACAAAGGATAAACAATATATTTTCATTTCTTTAGAGATTAACCAAAACCAGAATGGTTGGTACATGATCAGATGATCCCCAAAAAGGATAATCCTATAGAGAAATAAATACTAATATTAATTTATAAAATTAAACCAACAATACCCCAATGTTAAATAAATACCATTAAATAAATAATTGTCCTTAAAATCCTCCAATATAATCCAATCTAATATTGAAACCCAAAACTTAGAATAATTTGGTTATGTAGTCTTCAATGTTAAATTGTCTCTGTAACACCCCAGGTAAATAAAGAATATAATATTTCTGTATATATCTATATTTTTGAGTAAAATGTTAATATTAATTTAAACATAATTCTATACTTGAGGGTGTAGCCAATACGCAACAACGAGTTTCTTTGAAATCTTACGTTGCACACTAATAATATAATAATATTATTTTATATAGTTAATGCATATCCATTGTAATGAAGGGATTGAATAGAAATAACTAAAGACTGATTACATATGTTTGTTAAATATTTTTACATTTATCCAATAAATTTTAGTGGCTTAAAATGCAAATGAATCCAATTTTATGAATAAATAGTCTAATATTTTTAAAAGATTGTTTTACCACCTTTTGATGATGAACCTTTTTTAAATCCACCTTTTGACAATTTTTTAAGCTATATTTGTCAAAATAAACTTATTCTTAATAATTGGGATATTAAAATTTACATTGGATAAAATATTTGGTATACTTCTGACAAATGTTCATTTTTTAATGAATAGTGAAAAATACTGCATTTTACTTCAAAACTACTTTTTCATCTAATTTAATTATATGGATATATTATATTTTTTTAATTGTTTTAAAGTTTAATTAGAAAATATTTTTACCATTTAATTCAATGTTCGTCATTATAATTAATTTCACTTTGAAAATGGACATAAACAAGTGTCAATCTTTTGATAGATATTGTTTCTTAAAAACACCCTCTTTGTTTTGACTACGGGAATTAACTACATGATTTATTAATGAAACTTCTATGTTTTTAATTTGGTAAAATGTACATCATTTCTGAATTTGGAATATAAAATATATCTTAGGGTTAATATTTCGTATTTTTCTGATAATGTATTTTTTTAATGAATATTAAAAAATACAGCTTTTTAATTCAAAACTGCATTTTCATCCAATTTATTTATATATTTATATTGCCATTTTAATTGTTTTTAAATAATAATTGAATTATTTTTTTTATCACTGAATACAATTTTTTTCATTGGAAGTAATTTCACTTTTCAATTGGATGTAAAAACATGTCAATCTTTTGATAAATTTTACTTCTTAAAAATCCATCTTTTGTTTTGACAATGGGATTTATTTTTAAATTAATTACTACAATTTTCGTGTTTTGAATTTGATAAAATGGATTCCATATTTGGAATCATAGGATCCAAATTATGTAATTAAGAATCTTTTGTTTTTTGACATTATGAATAGTAACGACGGTAATTATCATTAATTATTGTGATTAATTAGTAATTGGGTAGTTAAGGGTAATAAAATAATATCATAATAATAGAAAATGACCCCAACATGTGTCCTAATGATACTGGTTGTGTCATGTCCGACCATGGTATTCTTTGTGCCAAACGTTGGGACCACATGGAATCACTTTTGGGGTGATAGTGGCACTTTTTAATTTTATGTTTTTAAAAGGAAAGTATAACCAAAGTATGTATCACCAAAGTAAAACAATTTCAGTTCTGTTTGTGTAAATGATATCTTTGAATATAAATATTCATTTTAAATATAAAATTATTTCCCACATCATAGTATTGTTTTATAATTTTTAGACATTAAATAAATGAATTGATTTATGACACCATGATGATGCAGTGATTACCTCATTAATGAACGATTTAAATAAAATGAAAAGATAATGTAAAATCTAATATATAAACTTGTAAAAACAGATTGGATGGGTGTATTTCAAACCCTATCACCTTATCCTAGAAATATATAATTGTGGTACCTTTGATATACGAAAATAATTTTATAATAAAGTAAATATTCAAGACTTTCCACGAGTGCCCCTCCTCCCACTTATAAAATGCCCCCACCTATACCTCCTTACACACACCTCTCAAGCCTTTTGCTCGACCAAAATCTTCTCATTTTATCTCCCCACATCCCTCTCCTCATCTTATAAGGCTTAACTTAGGAAGAAAGCTCTTTAAGAAACCATTTTGGTTCAAACCAAAGGGAGTTACCCGATATAATGGTAATGTTTTCTCTAATGTTCTTTTGTTTTATTTTGCTTTTCCAACCCCCTAAAATCTTTTTATTCCTATATTTTGTAAAACCACCAGTATCTTCAATATACTAGTATTTTTTTATAGTAATTATTCAAGCTACACTTACACACACCTCCGTCTAAGGGTTAAAAAACATACTGTTTTTGTGGATGGAAAATTACTGCCTCACGAAACGATGATTGTTCAATATTATTTTAACACCTTTAAAGGTTTCCATTAAGAAATCACTATGTTTATATATGATATATAATATGTTTATGATTTCCTTATGCTTGTGTATTTTTCATTTATGGCATACCATTATGGTTTCCATTATGGGTAAACGCGATATCTTCATTTTAGAAAGTGTGGACTACCGTCCCCTCAATGTGATTTGATTCGTTAATGCCATATGTGGGATGTGTAAAGGATGGAGATAATTATATTATATATACTATATTAAAATGTAATTATAATATAACTTTATATCATAATGATTTCATTCCATTTAATACGAAATAGAAATGAAAGTAGCGTTCATGCATGCGTACGGCTTACCGTCTCCATGAATTGTGCATTTCATTTCTTAACACTAAATGTTATGTAATATTATAAATGAATTTATATACTGAATATTTATGATATATATGATATCTACATCCTGAATATATTTTGGGATATAATGGATATCTTACCACATGAACAACTTGTAATTATAAGAAGTTTATTTTTGACTCAAGTACCAATGCTCGAAAAACAAACCGTTATTAACTTAAATAATTACATAACGTTCATAATATGGTAATAAGTGATATAAAAGTAATAATGAACATAAAAAAAGTTATTAATAAATTATAAATTAACTCTAGTTTATTATTCAGGAGATTAAAGAATTATCGAGTCAAGTCGGACACGAGGTAAGGGATCCTACCTCTCTCTTTCTTTTTAAGTACTCTCCTTAATGTAATTTCTTTTAATCTCATCTTTCTTATGTTTAGGGATGTTCTTTTATATTCCTCATTCTTTAATTTTTATGTTCATATTATGAGGAACCCTATTTGATCTCAGAAATCCATTTTTGGATGTTTTAAGTGGCGTCGTTAGGCTGGCGAGTTTTCGTAAGTGATTTTTCATCTCAATTTTATTCCCAAGGGATTTATGCTACATATGACACCATTTCCTTTGATTGGTGTATGTACTACCCATTATTCTAATCTTTGTGTAATATAATTTCATTTATGAGTATTTACATCAATGTTGTATAGTCCTTCTTTCATGGGGTGTACGTTTCAAAAGTTACCCAAGTCGGTAAGGGAACCTTTCACCCTACTCTATTTAAAAGATTTATTTTGTTAGGTCTTTTAATTTACATATAATTATTTTTGGATATGTTATTCTATATCCTTATTGATGTAAGATTTATTTCCAAGTGATGAGATACCCTTTTGTCTCATCAACTCATTTTCTAAATTTTAATGTGACGCTGCTAGGATGTCGAATTTTCACAAGGGAACATCATAACCCAATTTATATTTCTTTGGGTTCAACTTGTATTTATTGATTATGTCAGCCTATAAATATGTGTGAATTTCCTCTGGTTGCTTTACAATTAATATCCTCTTATTTTTTGTGTATTATTATTTTTCACACATAATTATGATATTGATTTATCCTTAATTTAAGGATACCTTCTTTATAAGGGATTTAATCTCATTTTACATTTCTATTGAGACTTCATTATTGTTATGCACCAACTCACTCTTATATGGTGTATATAATGTCCTTTGACATATTATATCCTGAATCACTTTATTCTCATGATATTATAAAGTCTTGATTAAATTTTATTCCACAATTATTTGTATTCAAGTGTCTCTCATTTTGTTAAAAACTCTTTAACTAAAATATCATTTTAAATGTTTTAATGATTTATTATTATAAATATTTCTCATTAATATCCATGTTTTAAAAATTGTTTTTAAGGATTAATTTATATGGATATTAATTGTTTAAAATGTTAAAAGCTTCAAAGTGGTATAGGACTTCGTCTATATCTCCTTTCATTGAGGCATATTTTGTTTTATGCATAACTTTCTTTTATACGGTGTATAAAACCCTTTGAATTTTACTTTTATTCAAAAGAAATATTTTTATACAAAGTGTTTTACTAAACGACAAAAGGGAATGCTTTTACGTATGCGGTGACAATGACTTATCCGCCGCCGTGACCATTATTTGAGTTTCGGCTTCCTCTACAATCCATAACTTTTTTAAATGAAAAATAAATACCATGTTTTACTTTTCTTTTAATTTGGTATTGAAAATAATTTTGATAATGTTTTTATTATATCAATGTGTTATTGATATCTATGATTAAAATGTGGAAATGTTATGTTTCCTTTATGCATGCTTTATGTAATATGATTATGTTATGGTTCTTGGGCAATGTTTATGAAGACGGATGGTTTCATGATAAACTAAGGGCAGGTGAGCCCGATATAGCTCTCCAATGCATTGGGTAACACGAAGGGGTTAAAATCTAAGGTTTCTCCGAAGAGATTTGTGGAATATACTATGATCGGTATTCCATACGTAACCATGAGGGTTACTCCCTATGTAAGAATGTTATAAATGCCTCAGGTTACCTTTATGTCTTATGATTTCAATTGAGTTATGCATAAATATTATGATTTCATGAGGTATGTTAAATTTCATATGTTTTAAGAGTAAAGTGTGATTGCATTGATTCTTATGTATACATGGACTAATGTTTTCTTTCCGTATTGTTATAACCCTTACTGAGCTTTTTGTGCTCATCCTACGTTTTTTGAAATGTTTTTCACAGGACACAAAGTGGAATAGGGTCAAGGATGGGATCAAGGAAATTCCAGGTTGTCTAAAACAAGGAACTAGACATGACTCTTTTGTTCAATAGTTTTTATTTTGTGAAAATAATGGAAACTGAGTAGATGTGTCTACTTTTTAATCTTTGAGATGTAATAGTTATGTCCTAATTCTCTAAAACTCTAAAACTGAAAAGATCCTCTATGTGAATTATTCATTTAATTCATGATTATGTAATCTTCTAAGGTCGGGTCCTTACAGTTGGTATCAGAGGTCGGTTTAGATAACTGTAGAGGTTAGGTTATCCTTTAAGCACAAGTGACATTACCATATTGGTTAGGATTTTAGAAAGGGTCATAGTTTTAGATAAAGTGAGTGAGTTTAATATAACATGAATAATTATATCTTAGTATTATATGATGATTCTAATGATATACTCACACTGACCTTTTTGGTTTAGTAAATGGATGGATCTAGCAGGCACCAAAGTGACAACGGTTTTAAAGGAAACTGTGGTTGTTTTCTTATTAATAGACTAGATGAAATGGGGGATTCAATGAGAAATCATGTGGTTATTCTAAACCAACTATCAAGAGGCATGATTAACCACTTAAACCTTGTGTGAGTTTTCTAATGCATCATATACGAGATGACCAACTCGATGTGGATGTTCAGGTAATAATTATAAAGGTAACCATTAGGGTTTATATGATCCTTACTTTTGTGGTAATTATGGGTTACTATATATTATGTTGTAACATTAAAGGCATGAGATAAAATTGGGTTTAAATTATGTTATAGTTATTTTTTTGGATTTTATCTGTTTTTGGGGGGAATGTTTTGCGAATTATATAGTGTTGGAAAAAGGAAAACCCACAGACCATGTGACAACCCGTCGCATCATACATAGCTATGGGAATCGAACCCACAACCAAAGTGCGACTGGTATTTATCGCCTACGACTGGACTACGTGAAGTCCCTAGTTAGTATAAAAAAATATTTTTAGTTATATAATTTTATGAATCAAAAATATGTTTATATTGGGTTATCTAGGAAAATATTGACCTATCATGGAGGATATATGATTAGGTTAATTACTTTTCAATATGAGACTTTAAGAGCAACTGATGTTACTTGGAGATAAATGTTAATTTTTACCTTGGATGACTATGTGATTAAATCCTTCAAAGATTTGGGTTTCGATCTTAGTTTGGTTTACTTTAAAGAATTTTATGGACAAATTGTTTATCGAATGGTCTTCTTTGAACTTTGGGTTTTATTGGAAAAATTTTGGAGATTAAGAATAGATTTTCTTTTTATAAAGGATTATCCATTTGTGGATTATCTGATCTCATACTAAAAATTTTCGTTTTTGTTATGGTCTAAATACATTGGAAGTATATAGTTCTATTTTGTGGATTATGTGATTCTCTAGAAGTATATTATAGTACTCTTAATGCGAACGATTCATCCTAAATACTCGTCTGTTGAAGGAAATATGAGTTTGTGTAAGAAATCTAGTAAGAGATCAAAGTCTACATGACAAGTAAGTATATTTACTTAGGATTTAGTTAAGCTCATAAATAAATTCCTAAAAGAAAAGTAACGCAAAACATAAATTTTTTCTGTTAACTTTTCCTACTGGGGAATCAAATATCGTTTAACCCATCACAACTTTGTGATTTTCTTGTGGTTAACTTACTCCTAATCATGTTTTCTCTCACTCTCCATCAGAACATGACCCTTTGTTTTCTCCTCCATGTCCATGTTTTCCTACATGGAATCCTAGTATGGGTTAACTCGGGTGACCTTTGTACTTCCCTTTATTTATTTTAAAGTGACAGTTGAATTGACTCATTTTTTGATGTGGGTCTTTCAATAATGTTTCCAAGACCAATTTTAAAATTGTGAGGACGCAATTCCCAAAAGGGGGGAAGGATGTAACACCCCAGGTAAATAAAGAATATGAAATTTTTATATGTATCCATATTTGTGAATAAAATGTTAATAATAATTTAAAGAGAATGCTATGCTCGATGGCATACCCAATACGCAACAACGAGTTTCTTTGAAATCTTACGTTGCACACTAATAATATAATAATATTATTTTAAATATTTAATGCATAGTCATTGTAATAGCAAGAATGAACAGAACTAACTAAAAAATGATTACATATGTTTGTTAAATATTTTGACATTTATCCAATAAATGCTAGAGTCTTAAAATGAAAATGAATCCAATTTTAAGAATAAATACTCTAATATTTTTAAAAGATTGTTTTACCGCCTTTTAATGATGAACCTTTTTTAAATCCAAATTTTTACAATTTAATAAGCTCTATTTGTCAAAATAAACTTATTAATTTGAATTGGGATATTTAAATTTACATTGTATAAATTTTTGGTAAATTTCTGACAAATGTTCAATTTTTAATGAATAGTGAAAAATACTGCATTTTACTTCAAAACTGATTTTTCATCTAATTTAATTATATGGATAGATTATATTTTTTAATTGTTTTAAAGTGTATTTAGAATATATTTATACCATTTAATTCAATGTTGGTCATTAGAATTAATTTCACTTTGAAAATGGACATAAACAAGTGTCAATCTTTTGATAGATATTGTTTCTTAAAAACACGCTATTTGTTTTGACAGCGGGAATTAACTATATGATTTATTAATGAAACTTCTATGTTTTGAATTTCTTAAAATGGATATAATTTGTGAATTTTTAATATCAAATATATATTAGGGTTAATTTTTGGTATTTTTCTGATAATGTCTTTTTTTTAATGAATAGTGAAGAATACAGATTTTTAATTCAGAAATGCCTTTTCATCCAGTTTATTTATTTATTTATATTGTAATTTTAATTGTTTTTAAAGTATAATTGACTTTTGTTTTTATCACTTAATTCAATGTTTTTCATTTTAAGTAATTTCACTTTTCAATAGAATGTAAAAACAAGTCAATCTTTTGATAAAATTTACTTCTTAAAACTTGTCTTTTGTTTTGAAAACGAGATTTACTTTTAAATTAATTACTACAATTTCTGTGTTTTTAATTTGATAAAATGGATTCCATATTTGGAATCATAATGTCCAAATTATGTAATTAAGACTATTGTTTTCGACATTATGAATAGTAATGATGGTAATTATCATTAATTATCGTGATTTATTAGTAATCGGGTAGTTAAGGGTAATAAAATAATATCATAAAAATAACAACTGACCCCCAACATGTGTCCTAATTCTACTTTTTATGTCATGGCCGACCATGGGATTCCTTATGCCAAACTTTGGGACCACATGGAATCACTTTTGGAGTGATAGTGACACTTTTTAATTTTATGTTTTAAAAGGAAAGTATAACCAATGTATGTATCACCCAAGTAAAACAATTTTAGTTTTTCCTATGTAAATTATCTCTTGGAATATAAATATTAATTGGAAATCTAAAAATATTTCCTACATCATAGTATTTTTTTATAATTTTTAGACATTAAATAAAACAATTTACTTATGACACCATGATGATGGAGCAATTACCTCATGAATAAACGAATTAAATAAAATGAAAAGATAATGTAAAATATAAGACATAAAATTGTCAAGAACCTATTGTATGGGTGGATTTTGAACCCTTATCAACTTATCCTAGAAATATATAATTGTGGGACCTTTTTTTGAAAATCATTTTATAATAAAGTAACTTTTTAAGACTTTCCAAGAGTGCCCCTCCTCTCTCTTATAAAAGGCCCCCACCTCTACCACCTTACACACACCTCTCAAGCCTTTGGCTCTACCAAAATCTACTCATTTTATCTCTCTTCATCCAAATCCTTATCCTAGAAGCCTTACCATAGGCAGAATGCTCTTCAAGAAACCCTTTTGGTTCAAACCAAAGGGAGTTACCCGATTTAAAGGTAAAGTCTTCTCGAATGTTCTTTTGTTTTATTTTACTTCTCCAACCCCCAAAACTATTTTTATTCCTCTCTTTTGTAACGACACCAGTATCTTCAATATACTAGGATGTTGTTATAATATGGATTTGATCTACACTAACACACACCTCCATCTAATGGTTAAGGAACATACTGTTTCTATGGATGGCGAATTACTGCCTCATGAAACGATGATTGTTTAATATTCTTTTAACACCTTTAAAGGTGGCCATTAAGATGTCACTATATTTATATATGATATATAATATGTTTATGTTTTCCTTATGCTTCTGTATTTTTCATTTATGGCATAACTTTATGGTTTCCATTATGGGTAAGTGTGATGTCTTCATTTTAGGAAGTGCGGACTACCGCCCCCTCAAAGTTTTTTGATTCGTTAATTCCATATGTGGGATGTGTAAAGGATGTATTTAATGATATTATATATATTATATTATACTGGAATTATAATATACCTTTATATAATTATGATTTCATTCCATTTAATACAAAATAGAAATGAAAGTAGCGTTCATGCGTACGTACGGCTTACCGTTTTCATGAACGGTGCATTTCATTTCTTACCTCTAAATGTTTTGTAATATTTTAAATGCATTTATATAATGGATATTTATGATATATATGATATCTAAATCATGAATATAATTCTGTATATAATGGATATCTTAACACATGAACAACTTGTAATTATAAGAAGTTTATTTTTAACTCAAGTACCAATGATCGACAAAACGACCGTTATTAACTTAAATAATTACATAATGTTCATAAACTAGTAATAAGTGATATAAAGGAATAATTAACTTAAAAAAAAGTTCATAATCAAGTATAAATTAACTGTAGTTGATTATTCAAGATATTAAAGAATGATCGAGTCATGTCGGACACAAGGTAAGGGATCCTACCTCTCTCTTTCTTTTTAAGTACTATCCTTTTTGTCATTTCTTTTGTTATCATATTTCTTATGTTTGGGGATGTTCTTTTATATTCCTTATTCTTTAATTTTTATGTTCATATTATGAGAGACCCTATTTGATCTCATAAATCCATTTTTGGAAGTTTTAAGTGGCGTCGTTAGTCTGGCGAGTTTTCATAAAGGATTTTTCATCTCACTTTTATTCTCGTGGCATTTATGTTACATTTGACACCATTTCCATTGAGTGGTGTTTTTACTGCCCATTATCCTACTATTTGTGTAATATACTTTTGTTTTTGAGTATTTACATCAATGTTGTATAGTCCTTTTTTAATGGGGTGTACGTTTCAAAAGTTACCCAAGTCGGTAAGTGAACCTTTCACCCTCCTCTTTTTAAAGGGCTTCTTTTGTTAGGACTTTTAATTTACATATTATTTTGTTGGGATATGTTCTTCTAAATCCTTATTGATGTAAAATTTATATCCAAGTGATGAGATACCCTTTTTGTCTCAGCAACTCGTTTTCTAAATTTTTGTGTGATGTCGTTAGGCTGTTGAATTTTTACAAGGGAACTTCTTAACCCAATTTCGATTTCTTTGGGTTCAACTTGTAGTTATTGAATATGTAATCCTATGAATATGTGTGAATGACCTCTGGTTGATTTACAATTAATATCCACTTATATGGGGTGTATTTATATTTTTCACACATAATTATGAGATTTATTTTTCCTTAATTTAAGGACACCTTCTTTATGAGGGATTTCATCTCATTTTACATTTCTATTGAAACTTCATTATTTTTATGCACCAATTCACTCTAATGTGGTGTATATACAGTCCTTTGGCATATTATATCATGAATCCATTTATTTTCATGATATTATAAAGTCTTGATTAAATGTTATTCCTCAATTATTTGTATTCAAGTGTCTCTCATTTTGTTAAAAACTCTTTAACTAAAATACCCTTTTAAATGTTTTAATGATTTATTCTTATAAATATTGCTCAGTAATTTCCATGTTTTCAAAATTGTTTTTAAGGATTTATTTATTTGGATATTAATGGTTTATAATGTTAAAATCTTCAAAGTGGTATAGGAATTCGTCTCAATCTCCTTTCATTGAAGCATATTTTGTTTTATACACAACATTATTTTATACGGTGTATAAAACCCATTGACTTTTACTTTTATTCAAAAGTAATCTTTTTATATAAAGTGTTTTACTAAACTGAAAAAGGGAATGTTTTTACGTATGTGGAGACAACAACTTCTCCACCACCATGACCATTATTAGAGTTTCAGCTTCCTCTACAAGCCATAAATTTTTTAAATTAAAAATAAATACCATGTTTTAATTTTTTTTTGGTATTGAAAATTGTTTTGATAATGTTTTTATTATCTCAATGTGTTATTGATATATTATGATTGAAATGTGGAAATGTTATCTTTCCTGTATGTATGTTTTATGTGATACGATTAAGTTATGGTTCTTGGGAATTGTTTATGATGATGGGTGTTTCTATGATAAACTAAGGGTGGGTGATCCCGAAATAGCTCTTCAATGCATTGGGTAACACGAAGGGGTTAAACGCAAAGGTTTCTCCGAAGAGATTTAGGGAATATATTGTGATGGGTATTCCAAACGTTATTGTGAGGGTTACTCCCTACGTAAGAATGTTATGAATGCCTCAATTTACCTATATGTCTTGTGATTTCTCTTAAGTTAGGCATAAATCTTATGATTTCAGGAGGTATGTCAAATTGCTTATGTTTTATGAGTAAAGTATGATTTCATTGATTTTTATGTATACATAGACTAATGTTTTCTTTCCATATTGTTATAACCCTTACTGATATTTTTATGCTCATCCCATGTTTTTTTGAAATGTTTTTCGCATGACATAAAGTGGAATGGGGTCAAGGATGGGATCAAGGAAATGTCAGGCTGTCTAAAACAAGGAACTAGACATGAATCTTTTGTTCAAGAGTTTTTATTTTGTGAAAAAATTGAAACTGAGTAGATGTGTCTACTTTTTAATCTTTGAGATGTAATATTTATGTCCTAATTCTCTTAAATTCTAAACATTAAAAGATCATCTATGTGAATTATTCATTTAATTCATGATTATGTAATGTTTTAAGGCTGGGTCCTTACAGTCTCTTCAAATTACATCGACTACTCTTAAAGTCACATACTTAAAAGTAAATAACATAATAACATATTCTCTATGATTGGTTAATCATTTTCACAAATAACCCAAAACACTATAAATCCACAATAAAAACATTGATAAAAATACACCATTACTCCTCAAATGAAATCCCATTGGATTCTATTTTTCTTAGGCATATAGTGTACCCAACATAAAAGACGTCTTCCAAAATAACATTTATCACTTAATCACAAAATCATTTTCTTATACTAATGATATTAATTTTATAATACATAAGGTCTCAAATCAACTTAATAAGGTCATTTATCAAAAAAAATATGACACACTAACTAGGGACTTCACGTAGTCCAGTGGTAGGCAATAAATCTCAATCGCACTCTGGTTGTGGGTTCAATTCCCACATCTTTGTCCGATGCGACGGGTTGTCACACGGTCTGCATGTTTTCCTTTTTCAAAAACTATATTTTATAAAATTACCAAAATAGAATAAATTCCTCAAAATAACGATATCATATTTTAACAACAAATTTTATCTCATACCTCGCATTTTCGTCACAAAATTTAATAACTTTTAATTGCCTCAAACTCAATGATCATTTAGAACCAAATGGTTATTTATAACTATATGCACAAGAGAAAATACAATTCTTCCTCAAATATCATTTTAAAATGAAAAACTGTAGGGTTAAAAATATAAGAGAAAATTCCTCCAATGTAATCCCATCATCAAAGATCACTAATGAATTTAAACATTTTTCCATCCATTTATTTCCACATAGCTTCTTCTTCGACCAAGAGGATATAATATAGAATAGGAAATTCACTTAGGTAATGGCTAGGTCCCCACCATTTATGGAAAATAACTATAAATTAATTCTTGGGACCATTTTTATTTTCTTCCATAGTACTCTTCATTTTTCCTCAAAAATCCTTTACTTTATGTCCTTCTTTCCCACACATAAAGAATTTCATTATTCTATTTAGAAACTTCTTGGGTGTCTCCTTCCACATTTCTTGCACTATGGAAATTGAGGTTTCTTTTCTCCATGGTCTCTACTACTGGAGGACTTATCATTCATCTCCTTTCACTTCTTTGTTGTGTCAGGGAGTAGGTGAATATATATGTTGTTGATCATATTTTTGGAAAACAAATTCTGTATGAACACAATATATTTTATTCCTATTAATATTCCATTTTGTTTCTCATTTCCACCACTGTTCTCACCATGTACATCATGCTCATAGTTACTATGACATCTTTGGAATACAGTCATTGACTAAAACCAGAAAGCATTGTGTAAGTAACAATAGTCATAAAATCATTTAGAGAATATCATGTCACCTTATTTTCAATTTAAAACACCTTAGTATTAACCAAGGTCATTTATTCCCATCGTATGTTATAATCCTTCAAATCGGATTGTAAAGATAATGTAAATTATCCTAAGAATATCAGCTGGGAGTGTCGCAACCAAGAGTGAAGCAAGGTCTGTTGTCATGTACCAGGATACCAATGCTCAAGACTGAAATCCTTGTCAGAATTTTCACTCCTATGTACATATGTGCAAGAGCCTCCTCTACTTGCTCGTATCAAGAGAGGGATGTATTGCAGGAAAATAAACAACATCTCAACATTGCCAAAATTCTAGGAAGCTCTTCTATACTAATCCACAAAGTGAATCTAAGGGTAATGTGCTCTAATCAGAGTTTATCTAGATCTAGTTTCCAAGGTTTGTAAAAAAAACTTCCTCTGAAACCGACTACAATGATCCGACCCCAGAATCCAAGAGCTGGTGCATTATTTTTATACATTGGCATGATTACAAGGAATCAATCCCTGAAGGACCGATCCGTTTAGTATTCTTGGAAACCAGACACATACATAAGTTAAACATTATAACTTGAAAAATAAAAACAACACTAATTTATTCAATTAGAAACATCCATGAATCCAAGATTATTACTACAAGTCACTATTAACATTCTTCTTTATATCTAGTGAAAATGAAACATAAAAAAGGGGTGAGCTCAAACGCTCATTAAGAGTAAGCAATACAGTAGAATATAACATAAAAATTCAGAATGGTGAATAATTGAAAACACATACCTTTACAAATAGTAAACATAAACACATTATGTTAGGAATATGAGATGAGTAAATAATGCCATAATAATACATAGTCATGGTTATTCTACGAGTAGAATGACCACATGAAAAATCAATAGATTATCTCATAATTATGGAATTTATCATGCCGGACATCATAACCACATATTCAAGGCCTCATGCCAAGACTACAAATAAGATTTTGTCAAGGCCTTGTGCCAAGACACTAGTTTTTCTACTGAGACCTACCGATGCATCTAGGAGCTATAGTAGGCTCCACCTGTCACATACTAAGTCCAATGAATTTCTCAATGAAAGGGTGAAACATAATTTAAACATTTGTATTAAAATTAGCATACGAAATGTCAATACTTTAACCACAAACCATGAATGGCATAAAAATAGAACATCCACTGTCAAACATAACTCATTCATTAAAATATGGATTATTGTATTATGATAAATAAACCTTAATCAAGAATAAAATACATTGAAAGATATTTACATAGATGAAAATGGTAATTAATTATATTTGGTTGAAATATCCCCTTTTTCTCTAAATCAATTAGAAGTCTCTATATTTATCAAGAAGCTGTCTAAAATAGATTTTTGAATCAAAGTGTCACATACCACTTTGAAAATATTAAAAGAAATTTCAATTTTAAAATATTTATGTCCATATATATGAAACCTTAAACCATTTTTAAAACATGGACATTAATGAGAAAGATTTAGAGGAGTAAATTTTTAAATCATTCAAAAATGATATTTTAGTTAGAGTTCCAAACCAAATGAGAGACACTTGAATACAAATAATTGAGGTAATCAATACATTATAATATCATGGGAATAAAGGCATTAATGATATACTATTTCAAAGTATAGTATATACACCAAATAAAAGTGAATGGGCGTATAACAACAAATATGTCTTAATGGAATGTATGTTGAGATGAATTCATTTTTAAAGACTGTATCCTTAGGTTAAATATAAATCAGTGACATAATTATGTGTGAAATATATAAATACACTCAATATGATTTTATATTTAGTTTAAACCAATCAGGGGACATTCACACATATCCTTGTAAAAAAACACCAATGGCTTGGTTGTTTAACTCAATGAATGTAAATTGAATTAAAATTACTCTTCTCATGTTTATATCGATGACCTGAGAATTTATATATGGAGTGATTGTGTGTATAAAAAGTACATCCACACAAATGGTAGTCGAAATTACTACATAATTAAATAATTAGTGGTTTTACAGATAATCTTGGAGTAAAGTAATCAATGATGTTTGCGTAGAACAGAATGAAGGGGAATTGAAATGGGAAATTCCCTTACCACGTTGTAATCAATCGATTCGTATGACCAAAAGTTAATAACCACCAAATAAATCAAATAATATCATGAATATAAAGGGAATCATGATAATATATATCAAATGGCACTACACAATACACCACATGCGATAAATAAGTAGAAAACAATGGAAATCTCACGAAATTAAGAGTGAGATAAGAAACCTCTTACCTCAAGTCTGACTTGTCTTGTATGTTCCTTGTTCTTCATGAATAATAAAGTTAAGTTTATTTATAAAATATTAAGAAAAAATTTCAAGTTTTTTATTCCTTTTATATCACTTATTACCTTTCTATAACAATTATTTAATTATTTGAGTTCATATTTGATATTTTATCAATGTTCCGAACTTGAGTCAAAATGAACTTGTTATAATTACAATTTTTCCATGCGGTCAAAAGTAAATTATCTCCAAAATGATATAAATGATTTAGATATTATATATATATATATATATTATATACCCAGTATATATATGCATTTATTACAGTACATGACATTTGGAGATAAGAAATGAATTGCACTGTTCATGGAGACTGTAAGCCATACGTACGCATGAACTCTACATTCATTTATATTTTGTATGATAATGGAATTAAAACATAATGATACATATGAATATTATAATTCCAGTATAATATCATATATAATATCATTAACTCCATCCTTTATATGTCCCACATATGGTATTAACGTGTCAAATCACTTTGAGGGTGCACTAGTCCGCAGTTCCTTAAATGAAATTATCACGTTCTATCAATAGTGGATAAAATAAAGGAATAATATAAATGGAAGATACCGAAACATAAATAAAACAAAAACATAATATATATCATATATAATTATAGTTCCATGTTAATGTCCACCATGAGAGGCGGTAAGATATAATTTAATAATCATTGTTTCTTGAGGCGTTAGTTTACCATCCACAGAAACAATATGTTTTTTACCCATTAGAAGAAGGT
Organism: Viscum album; assembly: GCA_963277665.1. NCBI lineage: Eukaryota > Viridiplantae > Streptophyta > Magnoliopsida > Santalales > Viscaceae > Viscum > Viscum album. The sequence continues at coordinate 192,055,690 of OY728165.1, read as the reverse complement.
GTGTGAATGTGTAGTTATAATACTTCAAATATAAACATCCTAGTATATTTAGGATACTGGTGTTTTTATAAAATAAAGGAATGAAATGATTTTAGGGTTTGGAGAAGTAAAATAAATGAAAATAATTCAAGAGAAACGGTTACCTTTAAGTTGGGTAACTCCCTTTGGATTGAACCAAAATGACCTCTTGAAGTGATTTATGCCTAAGGTAAGGTTTATAAGAGGAAGAGAGGGATATTTAGATCTTATTTGGGAAGGTTTTGGATGAGCCAAGGTGCTTGATAGGTGTGAGGAATGGGATAGGAGCGAGGCCTTTTAATAATGGGGAGGAGGAGCTATTTAGAAAAGTGTGAAAATATTATTTTATTATATAATCATATTCAGTTTCTAAAGGTCCAAAACAAATTAAAGTCTAAGATAAGATGACTAAGGGTAGAAATAAAATCACTCAATAAAAATTGTATAGGTTCTGGATGTTATTTTAAAATTTATAATCTTATTTATTTAAATCATTTATTAATGAGGTAAATACTGCATCATTTTTGTGTCACAAATAATTAAATTTATTTGATGTCTTAAATTTATAAAAAAATTTATATAAAATATATTTAGCTTTCCAATGAATATTTATAGTTTAATAGATAACTTATAAAACCCCATGTAAATATTAATTTACTAAAAGATATTTGTTTGTGTCATTTTTGTATTTACTTTAAATTAATTAATCTAAAGAGTCATTATCACTCCCAAGTGGCTCCATGGGGACCCAAAATAATCCCAAAGATTCCCATGTTCGTAAATGACTCATCCAATAAAGTTAGGAAAAGTGTTAAGGTAATTATAATATTCTTTTTACCTTGAATTACCCTATTTACCTTTAATTGTGGTAAATAAAAGTCAAAATCTACTATTCAGAAAAAAATTGTTTTCATCCTATTGAACCGAATTTTACATACTAATAACAACCATGTATGTCAAATTTTCTAAATCCAATTCACTAAACTGATGAAATTTTATTTAAATTAAAATTTTAGTTTTTTAACTACTATATAGTGGTTTCACTATTCATCAAAAATTGAATTTTTTCAGAAAACAACCAAAAATTCATCCTAAGCTATATTTGATATTCTGAATTCAAAAATGTTGTCTATTTTACCAAATTTAAAAACATATATGTTGCATTAATTAATTTAAAATTAATTCCCGTTATCAAAAAAAAAATAGTGTTTTTTATGAAACAATAACTATCAAAATATTGATACTTGTTTATGTCCAATTTCAAAGTGAAATTAATTCCAATAACCAACATTGGATTAAATGGTAAAAACATAATATAATTACTATAACACCCTGAGATTTTATGATATATATTCTTTTGAATTTCTTTGATGTCTTTTATTGTGCAGTAGACCAATATTAGCTTATCCTATATGCATTGCCGTATTAGTTTGCAGTATACGCAGCACAATTCTTGGCTCGTGTTACACACAATTTCAAGTTCATTTTGCAGAAATTATTTTACGCAACATTATGTATAGATTTTGCTTAATGTATAAATGAAAGAAGTTTTTATTATGTTATAGGAAACACCAAATGGAGCTTTCACTACACACAACACTGACTTGGCTTGCATTACACGCAATCATGACCTTCCTCGATAGTACGTGTAGTACGCAATACCAGGTTTCACTAAACAATGATATGTTGTTAAAATATTATATAAACTAGCCATTATGAATAGTAATACCCACTTTTTGAAAATTTATAAATTTTATATTTCAAAATGGACTTCATTTTTGGATTCGGATTATCAAAATTAGTCAACAGTGAATTTTTGGTGTTTTTTTGAAAACATTCAATTTTTGATGAATAGTGAAAACAATGAGTTATTGTATAAAACAGAATTTTTATAATCATTTATATTTATTTTAGGTAAAAATAGATACATAATACCTATATAAGTTCAATTTAATTTATTGTAGTCATTTTATAATAATTTTAGATATATAAAAATTTTATTGAAATTTTTACCGTCTTTTACCCACCTCATAGGAGCATTTGAAAATTTACATAAAACATAATTTTACCACATTGTAAGTTGGATTTCAAAAATCCGAGAGACACAATTGATATCAGTAAGTAAAATTTGGTTTAATGAGATGAAAATAATTTTTTTGGTGAATGGTAACTTTTAACTTTTATTTACCACGGTTAAAAGTAAATAGGGTAATTAAGGGTAAAAATGATATTATTATTACCCTAACACATTTCCTAATCCTATTGTATAAGTTTAATTCAACCAAAAACACCATTAGGAGTAAAATATTACCCTTTAGGTCCACTTGTATTAGATTAGGACATTTATTATTACTTTAATTAAATAAGAGTTAAAATAGTTAAAATCAATGTTTAATAACTAAAACATTTTTAATATAGAGTTATACATAAGTTAAATTAGACTATAAATATTCATTAGAAATATAAAAAGATTTAATACATAATGTTATTTTATTTATATATTTTAGACATTAAATAATTTAATTAATTTGTGACACAATGATGATGTAGTAATTTTCTTACTAATTAAATATTAACTTAATTGATCTTGAAATACCCAAATAAATGTAATTTGAGACTTTTAATGAATTAAAATAATGTTATAGGTTAATATAACATGTTAGGGTTTGTTAGATTAATTTATCTCGAAGTAATAATACTTTTATGAATTTATAAAAAAACAAAATACCAATTAGTGTCAAAATTGACATAAATGTGTTTTTAAAACAAATATTATATTATTAATTAATATAATGCTCCTAAAAATATATGGATCTGACAAAAGACTTATATAATAATATAAATGAAATTAATGAACCAATTGAGGTTCTATTGGTAGTTATAGTTCGTTTATTAACCATATAGTGTAAGAATACAAGAAGAAACAGTAAAAGTTAAATTATTTAACTTGGAGTTAAATCTAAATGATAAGGATAAAATGGTAACCAAAACATGTATAAAACATATTTGATGATAGTATTTTGACCCATCCACACCCTAACCTCTAAATAAGTAACTTTAGATCCATTATAAACCGAATATGAATTAATTATAAAATAATATTTTAAGGTTTTCCTAAGGTTTCCTTCACCCCTCTTATAAAAGGGCACCCCCTTCCCCCTAATTCACACCTCCAAAGACATTTGGCTCGGCCAAAACCTGAAAAAATACCATATCAATTGTCCTCACTTCGTACTAGAGGCTTCCTTTAGTCAGAAAGCTAGTCTAAGGATCCCTTTTGATTAAATCAAAAGGAAGAACCCGAAGAAGAGGTAAATATCCCACAACCTATTTCAAGTTCCTTTCTTCATCCACTTCCTACTTATTTGTTGTTTCCATTATAAAATAATAACTATAGAATCTTCTATATACTGTGATGTTATTATAAAAATTTTACAACCATATTAGTTATTTTATCCATCCTATGAATGAAAAAGTCACCACACGTGTGTATGTATGGCTTATCGTCTCCACATCATGGTGTAGTTTGTTATTCAAACATTTCATCATTTGGATGGGTATAATAATGAGTATAAATGATATAAATAAAAAATATAACGTTATGATGATTCTTTATAGATTATATACCATCCAATTATTTACTATTTTAATATCAAAAGAATGATATTGTCGCACGTGCGTATGTAAGGACTACCATCTCTACAAACACGATGAGATTCGTTTTCCATAATTAACCATTGAAGTATGATTATAGATTATATATAATAAATAATCATGAAAGATATTATATAATATTTATATTGTATTTATGTAAATATATGTTTCATTTACTTAATTATATTCAATTCAATAAGGAAACAAAAATAGCGTTCATGCGTACGTGCGGCCTACCGTCTCCATGAATGGTGTATTTCCTTCCATTTATCAATCTATCATATATATTTATATGCTGAATATATATTATATATAAATCATGTTTACATTATGGAATTAATTAAATTAGGATATAAGTAATAATATCAAGAACAACAAGTCGAAACACGTATGATAAATGAAACGATTTACCTAAAATGTTGCTTTAACATGGAATTTACAAAAGAACAGGTAATACAAAGTTATAAGTGAATCATATATGATATCATAAATATTATTATGGTTATGTTACAAGTTAATAATACGTTTAAACCCACTGTAAAAGAGTTTCAGACATGTATAAAAGAAATTGGACCTAAGGTAAGGAATAATTATTCCAATATCGTTCTTATCCGAGATTGTTTATTCGTAAGTATTTACTGGGGTTATGTTTATCATCCATGTCCATGTTCTCTCAAAATGCTTTCAGAAAATGTTTACTATTATTCCATGTTTGTTTAAAGTCATTTTTACCCTTTTATGACTTTTACCACAAGGTATGGAATGAATCGTTCTTTTGTTTACCATACGAGGTACTTTTTTACTTTTCCGACAAAAGTATGAGGAGAATGTTTTTTAACTTATACGGAATGAATGGATTTTATAGATTACTAACGCCTTATTTTCATGAAGCATTATCTACATGATTTCATGATTATTTCCAACAAAAATCCTTTTCTTTTAAAATTTCATGGAATTTTGTGAAAATAAAATGATTTTGAAGAAGAAAGGATATTTTATTCAAGAACTCATTTCAAGTGTTTTATCAAAAATATTTTCCATCTAAGATGAAATTATTTAGTATGTTTAGGTTTCAAGTGTAATTTCTCTATTATTTACATGGTTTTATTCTTCTTATGATGAAATGATATCCATTTGTTTTATATGAATTACATTATGATGGGATGATGTTTATGAGAACCATTTTATTCTTTGGGTTATGATGAATGATTTATGTTTATTTAGTGGCACAAGTAAGAATTATTTCATTATGAGAGGGGTGAGACCTATATCTCCCACTAATAAATTTGGTAAAGATTTATATCTCAGGAGATAGACATGGCTGGAATGACAATTTAATCAGGTTCAGTGATATAGGACTGGAACGAGGAGTGAACTCGATTCACTAAGGGACTTTGTCCACTATGATGGTCTTTCCAGCAATGCATTAGATTTTTTGGAAATCATATCATGTGCTTAACGTTTTTCCAAAATTACTTTTTTTAATCCCATGAGATTTTATCATGGTTAATGTTCCTTTATGATCTATTCCTTATGCTCTCCCTAGATTTATGTCATTACTCATGATTTTGATGTTTTATGTTCATGTTATTACGTTCAAATGTTTATGTGTTGTTTTTAAGTTCTCCATGTTTACCCTTACTGGGAATTTGAGCTCACCAGTTTTATGTTATCTTTTCCCGAGGATATAAAAAATGGTTTTAGGTATGAAAGCAAAGGGTGAGATCTTTATGGGAGATGTTGAAGATCTTTCACCATGATTAGAAGATTATGTTCTGAGTTTCCAAAGACACTAAACTAATATGGTCTTTGGGTGTCTTTTTTTGTAATGTATTAAGTATTCTACAAAAAGTAATATAATGCTTATGTACATCAAGTATGGTTCCCTAAATATGGTATCAGAGAAAAGGTTTAGTTAACCTTTGTAAACTAGGATCCGAAAACAATAGTGAGATCCCTAGAGATATTTCTAAGGTATGTCTAGGAATGTCCCTATGGTTTAGTATAACTATAGGTTATAGTACTATAATTATTTTGATGATCATGAACAACCTAGGGTGAACCTAAGGTGTCATGAATCAAAGAATGTGTGATAAGTTAGAAATCCCATAACATACATTTTATGATTATGTGCTACCTTGTTATTTTAACTCTTTCTTACACTATGGTTTCTGGTTTTAGTCAATGGAGGAAACGAGAAGGAATTCGGTTAACATTGATTCCAATGGACAAATTGGTGACTATGATCAACAAAATTGTGTAATTACTGGAAAGAAAGATATTTTGATTTTTCCGAATCAGTCATCATGGTATATGATTAACAAGGTAAATTTTAGTTGTATTCCTAAGTCATCAAATAAGAGGAAGATGGACTTTTATACATGTTCGCATAGTGAGGAGCATAGAGAAAGGAATATTAAGATTTCTGAAGAAGGGAAGAATAACCTTGATGAATACATCAAATGGATGGGGAGATGATATCTATGTGGAGAGAAGCATCATAGAGTGACAAACTATTATGGAGTTTAATGTTTTATCTATTGAGAACATGGTCATTACCCAACTCAATGCCCTGACCTAAGAGGTTAGTTATAAATTAAGGAAGGAATTATTCCATGACAATAATTAAAGAAGATGTATTGAAGTGTTTATGTATTTTTATTCATGAATAATGTTGTTGAGGTACTTTTATGGTATATTGGATTATCTATGTATTGGTCCATTGTGGTTTTCTATAAGAATATGGTACCTGTAACCATAAAAAGTGATTGAAATATTTTTGGAAAGTAGATGATATGCGAATAATGAAGGGATAAGAATAAAATAATATGTTTGATAGTATTCACGAGCTCATGATTGAGATATGGAAAAAGTGATATCATGGTTTTAGTATATTGAATTTTTGAGATTTTGGTATGTGGAAAGTGTTATATTTTGATAGCATTCATGTTTTCACTAAGGTTCTATGATAATACATGATTCAAAAGAATACATTATTAAGGTAATCACATGTTGGGAATGTGACCAACATGATATATCTTGTGATATATTAGGGATAAATGATTGTATTCACGTGGTTGTGATATGACCTTTTTAGTAATCATTCTCTTTATACTATGAGTTTGGAAAGAAGTATTTTGGATAAGTCATAAGGTTGGAATGGATTAAGTTTAACATTAGATAATATTGTTTAAGGCTAGTACTTTTTTCTATTTTATTTCGGGAATGTTATAAAAGTATATTTTAAGAAAAGGGACAACCTACAGAATGGGCGACGACCCATCACGTCAGACAAGGATACGGGAATCGAACCCACAACCAAAGTGCGACAGGACTTTGATGTCTACCACTGGCCTACAGGAAGTCCCTGGTTAGTAGAAATTAGATTTATTTTATTAAGTGGTATTATAGTTGATGTATAAGTCCTTTATTGAAATCATATACGGTTAATCTCACCATATACGGACTTATGTATATTTAATAACTTTTGATAACTTTTTGAGACAAATAGAATAACCTATCGCATGATCTACTAACACTTCAAGAATGACAAATTCAACTTCATTTTTTTAATAAGGGATGAAGTGTAAATTGTTCATGGAATGACCAACAATGATATTACACTAATATCAAGTAAGTATTTGTCCTCATGAAAAAAAAAATTTACATTAGGGAAATGATCTTGAAAACCAAAAATGTTGTCCTAATACCCTCATATCTAATGATTCAGATGGTTCTTTATATCATAATAAATGTATGGCTTTGTGATTGTTGGATTTTTCATAGCCATGTCCTCTACCACTCTCCATCAGAACTTAGCGGTTACATTTCTCTTCCATATCCATATTTTCACCTAAGTTCTCCTATGTGGGAACCTAGTGATGAATTAATTTAGGTAACTGTTACGTTTCATACTTTATTTTTTCAAATTACATTTTGGTATTCCCTTTTATGATGTTGGTTTCTATGAATGAAACTTTCAAGTAGTAAACAATTTATATCCCCGATGAATTTCGAGGGTGAAATTCATTTTAATGGGGGTAGAATGTAACACCCCGGGATTTTAGGAGATATATTCTTTTTAATTTGATTGATGTCTTCTATTGTACACTACATCAAGATTATCTTGTACTATATGCAACACCATAATAGCTTGCAGTATACACAACACTATTCTTGGCTCGTGTTACACACAATTTCAAGTTCATTTTGTGGAAATTATTCTACGCAACATTATGTATAGATTTTGTTTAATGTATAAATGAAATAAGTTTTAATAATGTTATATGCAACACCAAAGGGATATTTCACTACAGGCAGCCTTGACTTGTCTTGCATTACACGTAATCACGACCTTCCTCGATAGCGTGTGTAGTACACAATACTGGGTTTCACTAAACAAAGATATGTTATTAAAATATTATATAAACTAGCTATTATGAATATTAATACCCACTTTTTGAAATTTTATAAATTTTATCTTTCAAAATGGACTTCTTTTTGGTATTCGGAATAATGAAATTAGCCTAGGGTGAATTTTTGGTGTTTTTCTGAAAACATTCAATTTCTTATGAATAGTGAAAACACTGAGAAATTGGTTAAAACTGCCTTTTTATAACCATTTAAATTTCTTTTAGGTAAAAATGGATACATAATACCTATATAAGCTCAATGTAATTAATTGGAGTTATTTTATAATAATTATATATATATATAAATTTTATTGAAATTATTACCGTCTTTTACCCACCTCCTAGGAGCATTTACTGATTTACATAAGACATAATTTTACCACTTTTGTGAGTTGAATATTAAAAATATGAGAGACACAGTTGATATTAGTAAGTAAAATTTTGTTCAATGAGACGAAAATATTTTTAGGTGAATAGTAACTTTTATCTTTTATTTACCACGGTTAAAAGTAAATAGGATAATTAAGGGTAAAAATGATATTATTATTACCCTAAAACATGTCTTGATTCTCTTGGGTAAGTGTAATTCGACCAAAAACAACCTTAGGAATAAAATATTACCCTTTGGGTCCACTTGGATGATATTAGGACATTTATGATTATTTTATTTAAAGAAGAGTTAAAATAGTTAAAATTAAAGTTTAATAACTAAAACATTTTTAATATAGGGTTATGAATAAGATAAATTCGACTATAAATATTCATTAGAAAGATAAAACAATTTCTTAAATAATGTTAGTTTATTTATATTTTTTAGAAATTAAATAATTTAATTTATTTATGACACAATGATGATGTAGTAATTACCTTATTAATGAAATATTAACATAATCGATATTATAAATACACAAATAAATGTAATTTGAGACTTTTTATGAATTAAAATAATTTTCAAGGTTAATATAATATATTAGGGTTGGTTAGATTAATTTTATTTTATGTTAATTATATTATAAATTTAGAAAATACAAAATATCCAATAGTGTCAAAACAGACATAAAAGAGTTTCTAAAACAAATATTATATTATTAATGGATATATTGGTCCTAAAAATCTATGTTCCGTCAAAAAAACTTATATAATGATATATATGACATTAATGAACCAATTGGGGTTTTATTGGAAGTTTATAGTAAGTTTATTAACCATATAGTGTAAGAAAACAAGAAGACCCAGTAAAATTCATATTTATTTAACTTAGAGTTAAATCTAAATGATAAGATTAAAATAGTAACCTAAACTTTTCTAAAACCTATTGGTTGAGAGGATTGCGACCCATACTCACCCTATCCTATAAATAAGTTACTTTGGAGCCATTATAAACCTAATATGAATTTATTATAAAATAATATTTTAGGTATTTCCCATGTTTCCCCTCACCCCACATATAAAAGGTCACCCCCATATCTTCAATTCACACCTCCAAAGTCATTTGGATCGGCCAAACCCTGCCCAAATACTCTCTCAACTATCCTCCCTTCATTTTGGAGGCCTTCCTTTAGTCAGAAAGTCAATCTATGGAGCCCTTTTGATCAAATAAAAATGAAGAACCTAAAGAAGAGTTTAATATCTCACAACATTTTTCAAGGTCCTTTCTTCTTCCACTTCCTACTTATTTGTTTTTCCATTATAAAAATAATAAATCCAATATCTTATATATATTGTGATGTTATTATAATAATTTTACTTCCTTATTAGTTATTTTGTCCACCCTATGAATGAAAAAGTCATCACACATGCGTACGTACGACTTACCGTCTCCACGTTGTGGTGTCGTTAGTTATTCAAACATTCCATCATTTTGATGTGTATAATAATGAGTATTAATGATATAAATAATAAATATAACATTATTATGATTCTGTATATATGATATAAAATCCAATTATTTAAAATTTTAATATCAGAAGATTGATATTGTCGCTCGTGCGTACGTACGGACTACCGTCTCCACGAATGCGATGAGATTCATTTTCCATGACTAGCCATTCAAGTATGATTATAAATTATATATAATAAATAATCATGAAAGAAATTAAATAATAATGATACTGGATATATGTACATATAATTTTCATTTACTTAATTCCATTCAATTAAATAAGTAAATGAAAACCACATTCATGCGTACGTACGACCTACCGTCTCCATGAACGGTGTATTTACTTCCATTTATCGATCTATCATATATATTTATATGCTGAATATATATTATATATAAATCATACTTTAAATTCTAGAATTCAGTAAATCATGATATAAGTAATAATATCATGAAGAAAAAGTAAAAACACTTATGATAAATGAAACGATTTTACCCAAAACGCTGCTTTAACATGGAATTTACAAAAGAACGGGTAATATAAAGTCATAAGTGAATAATATATGATATCATAAATATTATTATGGTTATGTTAAAAGTTAATAATATCTTTAAACCCACTATACAAGAGTTTCAGAAACATAAAGAATAAATTGGACCTAATGTAAGGGATAATTATTCCAATCTCTTTCTTATCCGAGATTGTTTATTCGTAAGTATTTACTGGGGTTATGTTTATCATCCATGTCCATGTTTTATCAAACTGTTTTCATAAAATGTTTACTATTATTCCATGAACATTTAAAGTCATTTTTACCCTTTTATGACTTTTACCACAAGGTATGGAATGAATCTTTCTTTTGTTTACCATACGAGGTACTTTTTGAATTTTCCAAAAAAAGTACGAGGATAATGTTTTTTTAACTTATACGACATGAATGGATTTTTACGGATTACTAATGCCTTATTTTCATTAATTTTACACTACATGATTTCATTATTATTTTTAACAAAAATAGTTTTCTTTTAAAATTTCAGGGCATTTTGTAAAAATAAAATGATTTTGAAGAAGAAAGGATATTTTCCTCAAGAATTCATTTCAAGTGTTTTATCAAAACTATTTTCCATCTAAGATGAAATTATTTAGTATGTTTATGTTTCAAGAATATTGTCTCGAATATTTACATGTTTTTATTCTTCTTGTGATGAAATACTATCCATTTTCTTTATAAGGATTACGTTAGGATGGTATGATGTTTATGAGACCCATTTTATTCTAAGGGTTATGATGAATGGTCTATGTTTATTTTGTGGCACATGTAAGAATGATTTAATTATGAGATGGGTAAGACCTATATATCCATATAATTAATTGGGTAAAGATTTATATCTCATGATATATACATGGCTAGAATGACAATTTAATCAGGTTCAGTGATATTGGACTGGAACGAGGAGTGAACTCAATTCAGTAAGGGACTTTCTCTACTATGATAGTCTTCGCAGCAATGCCTTGGCGACTATGGTAATCAAATCATGTGATTAATTGTTTGCTACAATTACATGTTGTATTCCCATTCTATTTTATCATGATTAATGTTCCTTTATGATCTATGCCTTATGAACTGCCAAGATTTATGTCATTACTCGTGATTTTTATGTTTTATGTTCAGGTTCTTACATTCAAATGTTTATGGATTGTTTTTAAGTTCTCCATGTTTACCCTTACTGAGCATTTAAGCTCTCCCTTTATATGTTTTCTTTTCCCCAGGATATAAAGAATGGTTTTAGTAATGAAAACAAAAGAGGGAGATCTTGATGGGAGATGTTGAAGATCTTTCACCATGATTATAAGATTATGTTCTGAGTTTCCAAATACAGTAAACTGATACGGTCTTTGGGTGTCTGTTTTTGTAATGTATTAAGTATTCTACAAAAGTAATGTAATGTCTATGTATGTCAAGTATGGGTCTCTACAATTACACTTTTAAAAACAATTATAAAGATAATACAACCATATTAATAAATTAGATTAAAAGGAACTCTTGAATTTAAATATAGTATTTTTCACTATTCATAATAAATGAATTTTATCAGAAAAATATCAAAAATTAAACCAAAGGAAATTTTGATGTCCTGATTCTAAAAAAGAATTTTATTTTTTCAAATGGAACTTATAAAAGTGACCAAAACTAGATTTAAATAGGGTTCTCCATTAAAAGGTAGTAAATCAACATTTTAATGTAAATTATGTTTAAAATTAGATTCATTCACATTTTAAGTCTCTAACATTTATTTGATTAATGAAAAAACATTTAACAAACTTATATAATCATTTTGTAGTTAGTTCTATTCATTCCCACTGTTACGACGACTATGAGTTAACTACCATTTAAAATAATAATATTATATTATTAGGGTGTAATGTAAGATTTAAAAGAAACCCATTGTTGCGTATCGGGTATGCCATCGAACATAGAGTCCCCATTAAAGTAGAATTTAGTTCAAAAATATTAATAAATTTGAAAAATGTCATGTTATTTATTTACCTGGGATTTTACATCCTTCCCCACGTTTTGGTAATTGCATCCTCACAATTTTGAAACTGGTCTTGGAAACTTCATTGAATGTCCCACATTTGAAAAAGAGTCAATACAACAATTACTTTAAAAGAAATAAAGAGAATTAAAAAGGTCACCCAAGATAACCCATACTAGGACTTCGTGTAAGAAAACATGGATATGGAAGATAAACTAAGTGTCACGTTCTGATGAAGATGGATAGAAAACATGATTAGGAGAAAGTTAACAACAAGAAAACTATAAACTTATGATGGGATAAACAGTTATTAGATTCCCATTAAGAAAAGTAAACGGAAAATGTTTTTTTCTTTTAAGTTGCATTTCATATTGATGAGGAATTTATTTATGATATTGACTAAGAACATAAAGAGATATACTTAATTTTTATGTAGAGTTTCATTATTTATTATATTTCTACCACTAACTCATTTTTTCAAACGATTAGTATTCAAGATGACCTGGTCACACCGGAATAGCTAGAATCAACTTCTAGAGAATCACATGACACACAAAGGATAAAAAATATATTTTCCTTGTCTTTAGAGATTAACAAAAACCAAAAAGGTTGGTACAAGATCAGATGATCCCCAAAAAGGATAATCTTATAGAGAAAGAAATACTAATCTTAATTTCTAAAATTAAACCAACAATACCCCAAAGTTAAATAAATACGATTAAATAAACAATTGTCTATAAAATTGTCCAATATAATCGAAAATAATATTGAAACCCCAAAACTTAGAATAATTTGGTTATGTAGTCTTCCACGTTAAATTGTCTCTTAAAATGACATCGACTACTCTTAAAGTCAAATACTTAAAAGTAAATAACCTAATCACAAATTATCTATGATAGGTTAATAATTTTCACAAATAACCCAAAACACTATAAATCCACAATAAAATCATAGATAAAAATCCACCATTACTCCTCAAATGAAATCCCATTGGATTCTATTTTTCTTAGGCATATAGTGTTCCCAACAGAGCAGACATCTTCCAAAACAAAATTTATCACTTAATCACCAAATCATTTTCCTATACTAATTATATCAATTTGATAATACATAAGGTCCCAAATAAACTTAATAAAATCATTTACCTAGCAAAAATATTTCACACTAACTAAGGACTTCACATAGTCTAGTGGTAGGTGATAAATCTCAATCACACTCCGGTTGTGGGTCTGATTCCCACATCTTTTTCCGATACGACGGGTTTTCACACGGTCTGCATGGTTTCCTTTTTCAAAAACTATATTTTATAAAATTTCCAAAATAGGATAAATTCCTCAAAATAACGATAACATAATTTAACCACAAATTTTATCTCATACCTCACATTTTCATCCCAAATTTTAATAACTTTTAATTGCCTCAAAATCAATGATCATTTAAAACCAAATGGTTATTTATAACTATATCCACAAGAGAATAGAGAATTCTTCCTCAAATATTATTTTAATATGAAAAACTATAGGGTAAAAAATACAAGAAAAATTCCTCCAAAGTAATCCCATAAACAAAGATCAGTAATACTTTTAAACATTTTTTCATCCATTTATTTCCACATAGCTTCTTCTATGACCAAGAAGATATCATATAGAACAGGAAATACACTTAGGTAATGGATAGGTCCCCTAAATTTATGGAAAATTACTATAAATTAATTCTTGGGACAATTTTTACTTTCTTCCATAGTACTCTTCATTTTTCCTCGACAATTATTTACTTTATGTACTTCTTTCCCATGCATAAAGCATTTCATTATTCAATTGAGAAACCTTCTTGGGTGTCTCCTTCCACATTTCTTATGTGATGGAAATTGAGGATTCTTTTCTCCATGGTCTCCACTAATGGATCTCTTATCATTCATCGCCTTTTTCTTCTTCGTTGAGTCCGGGAGTTGGTTAATATATATATTGTTGATCATATTTTTGGAAAACTAATTTGGCATGAACAAAATATCTTTTATGCCTATTAACATTCCATTTTTCTGCTCATTTACACCACTATTCTCACAATGTACATCATCCTCATAGTTATTATGACATCCTTGGAATACAGCCATTGACTAAAACCCGAAAGCATTGTGTGGGTTACAATAGTCATAAAATTATTTAGAGAATATCATGTCACCTTATTTTCAATTTAAAACACCTTATGATTAATGAAGGTCATTTATTCCCATCTTATATTAAAATCATTCAAATCGGTTTTAAATGAAAATGTAAATTATCCTAAGCATATCCCCTGGGAGTGTCGTAACCGAGAGTGCAGCAAGGTCCGTAGTCGTGTACCAGGATACCCCGAGTCAAGACTAAAACTCTTTTTCGGGGTTTTCACTCCTAGGTACATCTGTTCCAGAGTCTCCGCAACCTGCTAGTATCCAGATAGGGATGAATTGCTTAAAAATACACAAAATATTAACATTACCAAAATTCTAGGAAGCTCTTCTATACTAATCCACAAAGTCTATCTAAGGTTAATGTGCTATAATAAAATTTTATCTAAATCTAGTTTCCAAGGATTGTACAAAACATCCTCTGATACAAACTATAATGACCCGACCCCAGAATCTAGGACCTAGTGCATTATTTTTATACATTGGCATGATTGTACGGAATCAAGTCCTGAAGGACCGACCAGTTTAGTAGTCTTGGAAACAGGACACATACATAAGATTAACATTATAACTTGAAAAATAAAAACAACACTAATTTATTCAATTAGAAACATCAATGCATCCAAGATTATTCCTAAATTTCACAAATAACATTCTTCTTTATATCCTGTGAAAATGAAACATAAGAAAGGGGTGAGCTCAAATGCTCATTAAGAGTATCAAATACAGCGGAATATAACATAAACATTAGCCATGGTGAATAATTGAAAACACATGCCTTTACAAATAGTAAACATAAACACTTTATTGTAGGAATATGAGATGAGTAAAAAACTCCATAATAAAACATAGTCATGGGTATTCTACTATTCGAATGACCATGTGAAATATAAACAGCTTATCTCATAATAATGGAATGCATAATTCCAGACATCATAACCACATATTCAAGGCCTTGTGCCAAGACTACAAATAAGATTTTGTCAAGGCCTTGTGCCAAGACACTAGTTTGTCTCCTGAGACCTACTGATGCATCGTGGAGCTATAGCGGGATCCACTCATCACATACTAATTCAATGCATTCCTCAATGAAAGGGTGAAACATAATCTAAACATTTTTATTAAAATTAGCATACTAAATGTCAATACTTTAACCATAAACCATGAATGGAATAAAAATAGCACATCCACTATCAAACATAACTCATTCAATGCAATATGGATTATTGTATTATGATAAATCAACCTCAATCAAGAATAAAATACACTGAATGATATTGATATAGATGAAAATAGTAATTAATACTATTTGATAGAAATATCCCCTTTTTGTCTAAAACAAATAAAAGTATCAATATTTATCAAGAAGCTATTTAAAATAGATTTTTAAATAAAAGTGTCCCATACCAATTTGAATATTTTAAAAGAAATTTCAATTTTAAAACATTAATGTATATATAAATGAATCCTTAAAACCATTTTTAATTCATGGAAAATAATGAGAAAGATTTAGAGGAATAAATTTTTAAATCATTCAAAAATGATATTTTAGTTTGAGTTCCAAACAAAATGGGAGACACTTGAATAAAAATAATTTAGGTAATCAAAACATTATAATATCATGAGAATAAAGGCATTAATGATATACTATGTCAAATTATATTATATACACCAAATAAAAGTGAATTGGCATATAACAACAAACAAGTCTCAATGGAATGTATGTTCATATGAATTCATTTATAAAAACTGCATCCTTAGGTTAGAGATAAATCAATGACATAATTATGTGTGAAAAATATAAATACACTCAATATGATTTGATATTCAGTGTAAACCAATAATGGGATATTCACACATATTCTTATAAAAACAACACCAATTACTTGGATGTTTAACTCAATGAATGTAAAGTGAATTAAAATTACTCTTATCAAGTTTATATCGCTGACCTACGAATTTATAAATGGAGTTATTATGTGTATAAAAAGTACATCCACAGAAAGAGTAGTTAAAATTACTACATAAGTAAATAATTAGTGATTTCAAACATAATCTTGGAGTAAAGTAATCAATCAAGTTTGCATAGAACCAAATGAATGGAAATTGAAATTTGAAATTCCCTTACCACGATATAATCAATCAAGTCGTATGACCAAAAGATACTAACCATAAAATTAATCACAAAATACCATGAATATAAACATAATAATGATAATATATATCAAATGGAAGTACAAAATACAACACATGAGATAAATAAGTGGCGAACAATGGAAATCTTACGAAATTCAGAGTGAGATAAGAAACCCCTTACCTCAAGTCCAACTCGTCGTGTATGTTCATTTTTATTCCTGAGTAATAAACTTAAGTTAATTTATACTCAATTAAGAAAATTTTTCAAGTTTATTATTCGTTTTACATAACTTATTACATTTCTATAACAATTAGTTCATTATTTGAGTTCATATTGGATATTTTATTGATGTTCGGAACTTGAGGAAAAATGAATTTATTATAATTACAATTTTTCCATGTGGTACAATGTACATTATCTGAGAATGATATACATGATTTAGATATTATATATATATATATTATATATACAGTATATATATATGTATTTATAACATTACATAACATTTGGCGATAAGAAATGAAATGCACCGTTCATGGAGACGATATACCATACGTACGCATAAATGCTACTTTCATTTCTATTTATTATTTTAATTAAAATTAAAACGTAATGATACATAGGTACATTATAATTCCCATATTATATCATATATAATATCATTAACTCCATCCTTTATACATCCCACATAAGGCAGTAATGAGTTAAATCACTTTGAGGGGGTGGTAGTCCGCACTTTCTTAAATGATATTATCACGTTTTATCCATAATAGAAATCCTAAAGGAATGATATAAATGGAAAATAATGAAACATAAAAAAACATAAACATAATATATAAAATATATAAATATATATCCATCTTAATGGCCACCATGATAGGAGGTATGATATATTTGAACAATCATCATTTCGTGAGGCGTTAGTTTGTCATCCATAGAAACAATGTGTTCTTTACCCATTAGATGGAGGTGTGTGTAAATTTAGTTCGAATACTTTTTATAAGAACATAATAGTATAATTAGGATCCTGTTTTTGTTACAAAAGAAATTAATGAAAAGGTTTTAGGGGTTGGAAAAGTAAAATAAAATAAAATAATTTAAGAGAAACAGTTACCTTTAATTCTGGTAACCCCCTTTAGTTTGAACCAAGAGGACCTCTTGAAGTGCTTTCTGCTAAAGGTAAGGCTTCAAGGAGGAATGGGGTATCTTGGGAGATTATTTGGGTAGTGTTTGGACGAGCCAATGTTCTTGAGAGGCGTGAGGAATGGGTTAGAAGTGAGGGATTTTTATAAGGGGGGAGGGCTCATTAGGAAAGTGTGAAATTATTAATTTATTATATAATTATATTCGGTTTCTAAAGGTCAAAAACTAATTAAAGTTAGATCTACGATGAATAATGGTCTAAAAAATTATCTAATAAAAATTGGATAGGTTTTGGATGTTATTTTAATATTTATAATATTATTTATTTAAATCATTTATTAATGAGGTAAATAATGCATCATTTTTGTGTCATAAATAATTTTATTTATTTGATGTCTAAAAATTATAAAAAAAACCATGACATAGAAAGTATTTTTATCTTTCCAATTAATATTTATAGTAAAAAAGATAACTTCTATAACCTCATGTAAAAATTAATTTACTATATGATATTTTTTTGTGTCATTTTGGTCTTTAAATTATATTAATTAGTCTAAGGAGTCAGTATCACTCCCATGTGGCTCCATGGGGTACCAAAATAGACCCAAAGATTCCCATGGTCGTAAATGACTCAACCAATAATGTTAGGACAAGTGTTAAGGTAATTATAATCTTCTTATTACCTTGAAATACCATATTTACCTTTAACCGCGGTAAATAAAAGTCAAAAGTTACTATTCACCAAAAAAGGTTTTCATCTTATTGAACCACATTTTACTTAATAATAAAAACCATGAATGTTGTATTTTCGAAATCCAATTCACAGAAGTAATAAAATTTCATTTAAATGAAAAACTAAGTTTTTTAACTACTACTTTGTGGTTTCACTATTCATCAAAAATTGATGTTTTTCAGAAAACTACCAAAAATTCAGCCTATGCTATATTTGATATTCTGAATTCAAAAATGATGTCTATTTTACCAAATTTAAAAACATCAAAGTTTCATTAATTAATTTAAAACAAATAGCACATTTTTAGGAAACAACAACTATCAAAAGATTGATACTTGTTTATGTCCAATTTCAATGTCAAATAAATTCTAATGACCAACATTGGATCAAATGGTAAAAACATAATATAATTAAAATTTAAAACCAATTAAGAAGATAATCTAACCATATAATTAAATTATATTAAAATGCACTTTTGAATTAAAATATAGTATTTTTTACTATTCCTAAAAAATGTATTTTATCAAAAAAATACTAAAAATTTACCAAAAGTAAATTTTGATGTCCTGATTCTAAAGAAAAATTTTATTTTGTCAAATGGAACATATAAAAGTGACCAAAACTAGATTTAATGAGGATTCACCATTAAAAGGTGGTAAATCAACCTTTTAAAGTAAATTATGTTTAAAATTATATTTATTCACATTTTAGGCCTATAAATTTTATTGGAAAAATGTAAAAACATTTAACAAAAATATATAATCATTTTTTAGTTAGTTTTTTTCATTCCCTCCATTACAACGGCTAGGTGTTAACTACCATTTGAAATAATAATATTATATTATTAGTTTGAAACGTACGATTTCAAAGAAACTCATTGTTGCATATCGGGTACACCATCAAACATAGTGTCCCCTTTAAAGTAGAATTTAGTTCACAAATATTAATAAATTTAAAAATTTTCATGTTCTTTATTTACCTGGGATGTTACTTTATAGATTTTTTGTATTTAAGGAATATTTTTAATAATCTATGTTCTACATATGGAATGAAGAATCATGTTTTCTTTTCTGAATATAGTTTTATAGTAATTCATCTTATTACTGTGTTTCAATAGAAAGCATGATGAAGGTATTAACATTTATTATATGACAATAAATAACTAGTTGATGATATATGTAAAAGGAATATTAAGCTAATTTTGAGAAATTAATGTCCTAGTTTCTATTGTTCTTAATTTTCAACATTCATAATAGTCAATTGGTTAACCATTTATGAAAAGTATTATATTTAATTTTTAATGATGTTTTTTATTTTAATATATTATTTCGCCATAAAATTATTTATTCATCGAATAACATATGATAAAAAATTTATTGTGAAGATATCTAAAGATAGATGAAATGCCTTATCATTTTATCGATGGATCTTATGATCCATTAGGGATTCAGGAATAATAAAATCACCTTCACGTCATGGAGTATAAGATGATGTTTAAATTTATCAATGCACAACCAAAGTGTGACACTGTTCTTCTGAAATGGAATGAAATCAAGTATGTGTGCCTCTCAAGAAAAATCTTCAGCATTAAGAAAATTATTGAGGAAAAAATTCCTATTCTTATAATTTTTTGTTGATATCAATGAATGTTTTCATACATATTTGGGTTATGGTTTTGTGGTTGTTAGATTTCTCTACATTATGCACATTCTTATGATCTGTAATCTCTATCACTCCCCATAATTAGATATGATTTCCTTCCATGTACAAATCATCATTTACCACCTATGTTCTCCAATGTGAAAACCTAGTTATGAGTTATTTTATGTAACCATTATGTTTCAAAAATCCCATTTTTAAATTAAGTATTATTTTTAATTTTTATGACATTACTTTATATGAATGAAATTTTTCATAGGATAAACCATTGATGACTGTGATGAATTTCTTTGGTGAAATTCATTTTAAGGCAGTGGAATATAACACCGCGAGATTTGGGGAAATATTTTTTTAAACTAGATTTAATCATTTCAATATTTTTTGTTTCATGGACAACTAAATTTTTATAAGAATAAATGTTTTGATGAGTTTATCTGTTTTTTCGGGTAATACTAGTTTTCTCTTGTGTTACAGAATTCTATATTTAGATTTCTTTACATGAAACACATAATTTAATAAAAATATGACATATTATTAAAATATTATTATTTGATAGTTATCACCTAGCCATTATCAATTAAGTTACAAATTAGATAAAATATATTTTGAAAATATGATTTACAAAGAATTATTTGGGTAAAATTTTATTATTAATGAATATAAAACCCATTTCAAAATAAATAGACTTTATTACAAAACTATTATTATGGGAAAAAGTTTTTTTATACCAATAAATTAGACAAATACCCTTTACTGATTTAAATTAATGAAATTTATATATTATATTTTCTATCAATTATTTCTAAATCAACTTATGTGTTTTATATACATGATATATAAAATAAATCTAATTTTTCCTTTAAAACTCTATTTATCAAGAAGTTATTTCGTAACCTTTTTTTGGCGGAATTGTTTTAAAATTTTATTTTTCCAATTTTAAAAAATTAATACCATAAAAAATTTTAATTCTAAAAATATAATTTCATAACTATGTTAGGGTGAATTTTTGAGTTTTTCCTAACAAGTTTCATTTTTTAATGAATTGTGAAAAAAATATTGAATTATAATTGAAAAAATTAATTTCAACTAAACTGAGAAAAATGTTAAATTACATTATACATAATTTTATAATATAATTTCTTTAATTATACATCAATTAATACAATCTATGTCATTCTAATCAATCTCATATTGAAATTTTATATAAAACATGGTAAACATTTGGTAATTTTTTTAAAATATCTCTTTCTCTTGATGGTTACAAGATTAGTTTAAAGTTTATTTTTTCAACTTATGTAATTGGAATTCCGTAAATTTAATTACATATTTATAATCCAAATAATATCTAATTTCTAAAAATATTAACTTAATTTTTGACCATTGTGAATAATAAAATCAATTAAAAATACATTCAGTGATTAAGGTGAAAAAATATTACTTATTAGTGAAAGATATAATATATGTTGTAAAATTGACCAAAAACATGTCCAAAAACAATTTTATAGGCATATTTCTACCTTATACATTATATTATATATAATGAAAAATATTAGGCAATGTTGACATTAAAAAAATGTGGGTGGAATTCAGGATTTCTAAAAATTATAGGTGTCTCATTCACCTCGATTATAATAGGGCACCCCTCCCTGCCTATATACACACATTCTAAACCAATTGGTTTAGAAAATGACTTCCCAAATCACTTTAAAACATCCTGTGTCTCATCCTATAAGAATTATTTTAGAAAACAACTGTCCAAGAAAGTATTTTAATGTAAAGCAAACGATGATACCTGAAGAAGTGGAAACATTAATCAAAAAATGTTTTTGTTTTATTTATTACTGAAACACATTAAATTAATTATAAATCTGGTATAATAAATAACCTTATTTTCTTATATATACTGCTATGTTGTTAGGTTATGGGTACAACATACAACAATACACACTTCCATCAAATGGTTTACAAAATCAACATTTGTGGGTATCACATGCTATAGCTCAAAGAAATAATTTCATTCATATAGATTCCCAGACCTACCATACATAGATATTACACAATTTAAGATGAACATTCATTATATTATAAAAATATATTCCTGGAGACCATAATAGTTTTGAGTCTAAGGAAACATGGAAAAAAAATATTTTATCCTTGTGAATGATCTTCAACATCTCCCTTAAATATCACCACCTTTTTAAATTCTAAAAAATAATAATTCATAAAACGGGGAGAATAAATATAAGAAGGGGTGAACTCAGATGTTTAGTAAGGGTTAATAAATGCAATTTTTAAGCATAACATGAGCAACATGCGTAGAACATGAGCATAACATTTAAAGATCATACCCATAAGATTAGAGATCATAATAAAGATTTGAAATTAATAAGACACGAATCATAATAGATTTAAGATAATAATTCATAAAAGAACAACATAAGAATAAAAAATGGAATTTGGGCCACACATATATGAGTAGAATTGTTTTTTCAGGGCTACCAACCAAGACCATTATAACATGTTAGGATTGGGATATGATTGATGTACCAACATTAGGCTTGTTCTAACCACCCATGTACACTATAACGTTTATGAATGGGATTTAATCCATGTAACTTCTTCTTTTTTGGCATGGGATACAACCCATGTACCCTCATACATTTAGGCCTTGTCTACAGGCCATGCACCTTCTTGTTTTTTTTGGTTATGGGCTACAACTCGTGTACTCTCTAACATTAAGGTATGGGCTACAACCTATGAATATTTTTTTGAGATTAAGATATATACCATCTACCCATTAAGCTCATATACAACTTAGCATTACCCAATGCATTGAAGGGAGATATAGGTCCCAACCATCTCATTATAAAATCATTTATACATGTGCCACATCATAATAATAATTTCATCATATCATGAATCATAAAAAGATATTGGTTTTATAAACATCAAATCATAACCCAAGAAATGAAATGGGTATCATTAACATTTCATCACTTCATAACCTATGAAAGGGGATATGTTTCATAATAACCTTATAAATGCATAAACATTAAAAATAAACAGTTTTCAATAACATAAAACCCCTAGAAGTGAAATGGGTGTCTTAAGAATCATTACATCCAAAAAAACTATTCAAGGGATAATATGAATGTAACATTTTGGATATTTTCCAAGAAGGTCTTTAGTAACTACAATTGACTTTATCTTAAATGAAAAATAATTTGGTAATAACATTAAAAATAGTTCTTGAAAAAAATATCATTTCATCGTTGAAAATTCCTTTTAATACAAAAAACCATATGAAAAGCATTTTCTTAAGAAATATAACTTGAAGACATATAATGAAGACATGAAATCATTTTAAAAATAATTTCCCTTGAAAAAATTATAAAAAAAGATTGAAAACATTTTAAAAAACATTTACTTCGAATAGACTTTTAAAACATATAAAGATATCTTGAATATTATTTGAATACCTTTTTAAATGAAAAAATTTGAAAGTATCTTCAAATTTTTTTTAAAAAAATCAGTGAAAATACGTTGAGTACTTATAAATTAGTATTTTTAACATTTAAATAAAATATAACTTAAATATATAGAAAAGAAGGTTGAAAAAATTTTCAAAAAAATATTCCTAGAAAATAACAATTAAAAAAAATTTCTTAAAAATCATCCTTCTAAAAATGAAATGGAAGCATCAATGAAATGATTGTGGGTAAATCGATACATGTCATATGATGTATAAAAACATTAATTTTTCATGGTAAAAAGGATAAAAAATTTCCTTGTTTGGAATTTGAAAAGAAGATTCCATTCATGGTATTGTTAAAATAAAAAAAGGGTAAAAATGACTTCTAATTATTAAAGGAGAATGGTACAATATTCTTAGAAACATTTTTTGTAAAACCCATTTTTAAAGGAACATAGATTTCCGAATGAAGAGAGGGTACAATCGATATTTTATAAATAAACATTCTTAAGGATAATATGTACCAAGGAGTGGAATAAATTGTACCTATATATTATTAAATCATTCATAACCATAGGAGAAGGAAATTAATCAATTTTCTTGAGAGAGGGATCATGATATTTCATCAAAGAAAGAATTAACATAAACAATCTTGAAAAGTGGTGATATTGTCACAATAAACTCTTATAACTTGGTAAAACATTATCATACTCTCTATGTAATAAAACTAAATTACAAGATATTGAAAATATCATGAAAATAAGGAAACTCAAGAAATGACAAGTATATTAAATGATTATATATCTTGAAAGATAATTTAGGTTCATAACAAATATTTCATATTTACACCAAATGGAATGTAAAAAAGACATTTGTTGTAAAAGGAATATTTTCACGACCTGAACTGTAATGGGGCTTGAGTCAGAACTACCCCAAGCCCGCCTCCCTATACCAAATGCTGGAGATTAGCGTTGAAGGCACAAAAAGACATGGGGAGGCCTTTTCCTATAAACAATACACACACACATGCAGCCAACTCAATTTCAAATTATGGAGGAAAAGAAAAAAGATACTACATTTATATATAAAGAAAAAAAACATATATGCATCCACCTCTAAACAAATCAAGTACAACAAAAGTAAAGCTGAAAGGGAAAGGGAATAAATAAACACCCATGTAGAAAAGTTCCATAATCCAGAAACATGTGAAAAAGTAAAACAGCTAGGAGAGTCACATTCCTAAATCCCTAGTTACAACCATCACGTGTGGTCCAAGTACCTAATATCCCTAAGCACCTTTGATATCACGATCTACCTATCTGTTATCTTCATGGGCACACCAAATGCGGGAAAGGTCCAAGTAGGGGTGAGTTTGTGAGTACATAGAAGGATGCCCTAAAGGTTCGAGGGAGTAGAAAGAGAGGAACTAAATAGGGGAGAAGTAAGATATATAACAGAGGAAGACTAGTAGGGGAACAAGGTAGAGTAAAAGTGGACTTGAGTACATCTCAACCCAATAAGAGAGTGAAAGTAGACTCATCCAAACACAGAGATCTCGAAACAGCGAGGAGATGAAATCCTTGTCAAATCTTTGCAACATATAGTAATAGGGTGGTCTCATCCAACCACAAAAAACTAGACACTGAAACAACGTGGCATACCCAGCGCGTCATCACCTCTCTTGGATGGTGAGTAGACAAAGCCCAAGAAGTTGCCACTGGAAAAGGGATATATATATATATATATATATATATGTCCTCAGTCAAATAAACCAAAATGAGGGAGTAAGGGGATCTCCATATCATAGCTCATGCAATGAAATTGAGTAGTCAACAGTTCCATGTAAAGCCATCTGTAATGCCCAACACCTCATCACATCTACCAAAGAACCCCCACTCCAAGGCTCCCAAATCACATCACCTCAATACTATCTACTTTGGAAGACTTTGACTCACCCACATGGTTTTAGGTCTCATCCCAAGGGAACATCTCAGTGGGGGAATGGGATCATATTCTTTGTGGGTCCTTAGGTAAGTTGAAACATGCCTCACCACTGTGTCGCACGGTCGATTGTCTTCTCTGAACCATCAGGGACTATGCTACCCAGCCTGCCTGGAGGGTCAACCCAATATCTTCTTTGGGACTACACTCTGGGTCTTCCTAGTATCTCGTCAGGGACTATGCTCTGGGTCAGCCTGGTATCTCCTCAGGGACTACTCTCTAGGCCATCCTAGTATCTCATCAGGAACTACACTCTAGGTCAGCCAATATCTCATTGGGGACAGTGCTATGGGTCATCCTGGTATCTCCTTAGGAACTAAACAAAAGGTATGCCTGATATCTCCTTGGGGACTATGCTACCTAGATGCCCGTGAGGGTTATCCTAGAACTTCACTAGTCATCACTACAGGATGGTACCTCTTAGAAATCACTAAGGATCACTGGCCATCCCTGTTGGATGGTACCTCTAAGAAAAGCACTGAGGAACACTGATCATCCCTATTATATGAAACCTCTTAGAAAATGAATTTAGGAACTCTGATCATCCCCACTAGATTGTACATATCATAAAACCATCAAAGAACTCTGATCATCCCCACTTGATGGTACCCCTCGGAAAAGCATCGAGGAACTCTGATCATTCTCGTTGGATGGTACGTCTTGGAAAAGCATAGAAGAACTATGATCATCCCTATTGGATGGTAACCCACATAAATCACTATGGAACACTGGACATCCCTACTGGATGATACATCTTAGAAATCACTAAGAAACACTATCCATCCCCTCTGGATGGTACCTCTCAAAAAACATGCTGATGCAGTCATCAGGTGTCGCCATGAATCGGCGTCACAAACTGGACATCTCCCATCGTATCTCAAAAACCACTACGCAGTACACTATCACATTATATGTGAAAAAACACTAAGGATAGACGACTCATAAGCCAAAGTCCGAGTCTAAAAGGATGAGATACAAGAGATATAAGATTTGTAATGTGGTACACTATGTGTTTGGGGCCCACATAGTGTGTGGCCTCACCTCTTCGCCTGGTTGTGTACCTTTCCATAATCAGGTACTAAATTGAAAATCAAATACCCCATAGGTGTGCATGTGTACTCCTAGAGTACGTGAAATCTGTTTTCAAAAGGTTGATTAGCATACAATTCTCATTGTTAATGTGAATGGAAAAAAACATACTTTTACTCGCAAGCGTCCACAAATGGCACTAGATAACCAAACAGATCACACTATTGCGATCCTTGGAGTAAAATGCACAAGATCGACAATCCATTCACCCAGAAGGGGAATCTGATAGAAATGTCATATATCACCACATTGAACGTGAATGGCATTACATGGGGTCCACACTGTTGGCCTCGATACAAATTATATGGTTCATGCCGTTGTGATCCTCTCAAAAAAAACACACGGGATCGACTACTCCTTCACCCAGAATAGATATCTAGCAAAAAAATCACATTCCACAGTAAAGCATACATGAAATCTTCATGGGGTCCTTAACTTAAATCTTGTTTAAACACCAACAATTAGCCTTGAAAAATCCTGCCTCAAACATAGCGTCATGACGCCAGGGATGGCTCGCCAATCTGATGTCGTATAGGAGAGTTATGACCGATGAAATATTTCTCAACAATAATAATATTATTTTTATTTGGGTGTTTCAAAGGCCTGATCCATGAATCAGAATTTAATATTCAACATTGTACTTGAATCGACCGTCTTAATGACTGGATCACATCCACGATGACGACAAGTCAATCGGGCTTCACACGCAGGAGTTATGACAGGTCGAATATTTAATAATAATATTAAATCTATTATTTCATGAGAGTTTCGGGTACCCTATCTGAAAACACAAAAAAAGACATCCAATATTGTATTTGGAATGTCCGTCTCAAAGTTAGAGCCACACTGATGCTGACAGTTCGTGAATCCAAGGTCCCATGATGAAGTTATGGTCAAAACATGGTTTTCCCATTGAAATTAATAATAACAGTACAATATTATTATTATGTCTATTTAATCTGACTTTATTTTCCAAGGGAATCTATTTCTCAACCTATTTCCTTTCACATGTACAATGCACACACCCCACTATTTCTTCCTCTTTTATCATATATTTTAATTTTTTATAACCATTAGTGTCTTTTGATTTCATTCTCCAATCCTCTCTTCAAAATTTCCACGATACAACCTCAAATATTTTTGAAACCCCTATTTCACACAACATATTAAACCCTATTCAGAACCACCTTAATCACGCAGCACTACCAAACAAACGACACACGACCTCCTAAAAACCAGTACGCAGTTCTTTATATTATGTTGCTACAACTAGATCTCCCTCTCTTCACGATAAGCCACTACGCCCAGCTTCTCGCCGCCCTCTACTTCGACGAATTTGAACTGTTGTTCATGCTGCTGCCTTGTAGCGTCGGATGCCCCTATCTACATTTCCTCCTAGAGCCTCTAAATTTTCCTCGGCCTTCCCTGCCTACCTAGTGCACCACCGCATCGAGAACCCAGTCTGCCACTGACCGCCTCACCGCCTCCGAACTGCATGTATGGCCACCTTCCACAAGAGAGAGACGCCCTGAAGCCACACCTGACTACCGCCCTGGTAATCAACCTCTCTCACACCATCGGAACCCCTTAGAATCACGGTTTCCCAGTTAGACACTGATGGTTGGGTCCCAACCATTAAATCTACTCGAGCAATACCATCTAATCATCACACCTTGATTGATCCAGAATCCTTGTCTGCATACATGACCTGATGCCTCTATGATAAGTTTCACATCGACACATAGTTGGTTATTGGTCGAACCGCCGACCGAAATAAAATATGGAGATGAACGGAGGGAGAACAAAGAGAAAATTATGATAAAAAATTCAAAAAAACCTCAGATATTGTTTAGATTAACAATGATTCATCACCGTTAAAATGATGAATGAAAAACAGCAACAATAATTTATAAACTAATGAATGTAGATTATTTCAATTTTTGGGGTCGTGCAAGAAGGTTCAGATTGAATATTCGATTATCAACATGATCAATGATTAATCAGAGGTGTAAAGACATGAAAGACAAGTCATACCTGGACTAGATCTGTTCTCTCTTGATAAAGAACGTTTTCAACAATGAAGGAGGAGGATTTGCTGCATTCGCTGCTTCTCGATCCATCTAGAATCAAAGGATCAACGTCGTTCGTTGTTTTTTTTCCAACGGAGAGGAGAGGAGAGGAATTTCCATCATTATCCAAACTAAATTATGAGGCCAAACCCCTCTAAAAAAGAATTTATGACCTCTTTTTAGGTTAAAAGAGTTTTAAATAAAACAATTAAATAAATAATCATTTAATTATTTAATTATTTTCCCACGATGGCGCATAAGCTGAACACCCGACACCGACAATGGATAAACCATACTTAGGGTAAATATTACATTCTGATCTCAATTTTTGTCTCAGATTTCTCAACTAATCCCTCGTCCATGAGTTATTCAGTTTTGGGCTATTAAAATAATACATTAATAATTTAATTTATCCATTTTACATACCGCCAACAAGCGAGGGGTCCAAACATCCGGCGCCAACTTATTTTATGTTGAACCTAGGGGAAAAACTGCATTTCGGACCCAGCTGTGGTCTCAAATTTTTTATCTGATAATCCATTTAAAATATGTACCGTTTTATTTAGTAAACTATGCATGAGTAATATAAAAAAACTTATCATTTTTATAAAATAAATTTCTGGCACACCAGGCATCAGAATTGCACACCCTCTCAGTGCCCAACTTTGGAAATATT
Source organism: Viscum album (assembly GCA_963277665.1). Taxonomy (NCBI): domain Eukaryota; kingdom Viridiplantae; phylum Streptophyta; class Magnoliopsida; order Santalales; family Viscaceae; genus Viscum; species Viscum album. The sequence continues at coordinate 192,026,040 of OY728165.1, read as the reverse complement.
CATATAAATATTTAAAATCCTTATTAGGAAAAATAAAGATATCTGCTTTATTTTTTCCTTCAGTCTTTTCGTCCACATAAAGAAAACTAGGGAATTAACTTGGGATACCAGTCCCGCACTCAAGTCTCCCTCTCCCATGGAAACCTGTACGTTTGTGTGCTGACAAAGAATATGCACCAAAGTGATGGTACACCCTCATAAGGTTTTATCTAGTTGATGATATGTGTAGGAACACATATTCATCTCTTCAGTTCCGACATGTGTAAGATGTCATATACCCGCTGCAACTATTTAGGGTAAGTAATGGTAGTATGCAAGATCACCATCTCCTTGCACAGTGTCGAATGAATTGATAAAACTCAGGGGATAAATTGCCACCCTGTCCAAACCTCTACATCCAATGTCACAACTAGAATCACTATTTGTCATTAGAATATGGTCTCATGATTCACTCTATCATAATATCCATATAGTGAAATGCTGAGGGATATTTGGTCACACATGATTTCATAGTTAGTGCATCGCTATCGAGAATTTTTTATGAGCTTGAGAATATAATGAGTCAACACTGTTGAATGAAGAAAAATTATACCCTACATCTCCATAGGGGTCATCCATAAGGAAGTTAAATATGCTAAGACTTCCCACACTAGGTGAGCATTGAACTTCTCGAACATCTCACTAAGGGAATCTAATACAGAACTGCTTATTGAGGACACAAGTCAGAGGGATTATTCCTCTATGATTTAACTATACTATATGAGATTTATATGACCACATGTCTATGACCGATCATGAAAATTTCTCCTACCTCGAGATCTCGTCAGCTGGCATCTACTAGCTATAGTAGATGTCTCATCTCTATTGTTCTCACTACCACAACCAGTTTTATGGATTTCCTCTAATAAAAATATCTATGTTACCAACACATGTTCTAACACCCAGGAATAGGTGGGGATGCATAAGGGCACAATGATTTCAAAAATCCCTCTATAGAGTCACAGATCAATCTTTTGTGCTTAGAAGTAGCCATTATAGATCATGTCCAGAGAGTAGTGTGAATGGTTTGTGAACCTAGTCGCATACTCAGTATTTTTCATCCCTCCATACCAACACTAGAGGGTCTCTTGATGTCTAACAGAGAGCAAGAAAGAGGGGTAAAACTTCACATGAAACCGTTTTTCGATGTCGTCCCCCGATAGTACCAACTCATCATGTATCTGAGTAAAAAAACTCCACCAATTCCCAACTCCTCCAGGGAAAACATTCAATGTAACAGCCCGAGATTTTATGAAAAATATTCTTTTTAATTTCACTAATGTCTTGTGTTGTACGCTACACCAAAAGGAGCTTTCACAACACACATCCTTGACTTGCCTTGCATTACACGCAATCGCAACCTTCCTCGATAGCGTGTGTAGTACGCAATACTGAGTTTCACTAAACAACGATATTCTATTAAAATATTATTAAAACTAGCCGTTATGAATAGTAATAACCACTTTTTAAATTTTAGAAATTTTAGCTCTCAAAATGGACTTCATTTTTGGATTCGGAATACCGAAATTAGCCTAGGGTTAAATTTTTGTATTTTTCTGAAAACATTCAATTTTTGATGAATAGTGAAACCACTAAGTGGTAGGTTAAAAATTGAATTTTGCATAAAACTTAATTTTACCGCTTCTGTGAATGGAATTTCGAAAATCCGACAGACATGATTGATATCAGTAAGTAAAATTTGGTTCAATAAGATAAAAATAATTTTTTGGTGAATAGTAACTTTTTACTTTTTTACCGCGGTTAATAGTAAATAGGGTAACTAAGGGTAAAAATGATATTACTATTACCCTAACACATGTCCTAATTCTATTGGATAAGTTTAATTCGACCAAAAACAAACTTAGGAATAAAATATGACCATTTAGGCCCACTTGGGTTAGATTAGGACATTTATTATTAATTTATTTAAAGAAGTGTTAAAATAGTTAAAATCAAAGTTCAATAAGTAAATCATTTTTAATATGGGGTTATACATAAGATAAATTCGACTATAAATATTCATTAGAAATCTAAAAAGATTTCCTACATAATGGTATTTTATTTATAATTTTTAGACTTTAAATAAATTAATTTATTTATGACACAACGACGATGCAGTAATTACCCTTTTAAGGAAATATTAACATAATTGATGTTATAAATGCTCAAATGAATGTAATTTGAGACTTTGTATGAATTAAACTAATTTTATAGGTTACTATGATATATTAGTGTTTATTTAATCAACTTGGTTCGAACATATAATTCTGTTATGACATTCACAAAAATCATATATCAAATAGTGTCAAAATTGACACAAAATAGTTTTTAAATCAAATATTATATTATTAATTGTTATTTTATTCCTAAAAATATAAGGTTCGGCCAAATGACTTAGATAAGGATATATATATTAATAATAAACAATTTTGGGTTCGTTTGGCATGTTATAGTAAGTGTATTAACCATATAGTGAAAGAATACAAAAAGACACGGTAAAAGTTAAATTATTTAACATAGAGTTAAATCTAATTGATAAGGTTAAAATAATACCCTAAACTTGTCTAAATCCTATTGGATGATAGGATTTCGACCCATCCCCACTTTAGCTTCGAAATAAGACCCTTTGGAACCATTATAAACCGATTTTGACTTTAATATAAAATACTATTTTGAGATATTCCTAAGGTGCCCCTCTCCTCCCTTATAAAAGGATACCTCCTCCCCCTCCACCTCACACAAATTTGAGCACTCAAGCTCGGCCAACCCCTGCCATTTTCCCTTCTACACTTCCCTAGAATAATCCTAGAGGTCCTGGTCTTCTTCAAAGACCAATCTTAGTTCCCTATGTGAAGGATTCAAAGAGGCGTTTCAAAGAAGAGGTAATAACCATTACCGATCTTTTCAATTTCTTTCTTCTTCAACTTCTTCTTATTTAGTTGTTTCATGATAAAGTAATAACATCAGTATTAATTACATAGTGATATGTTATTATAAATATGAAACAACTCTAATTAACCTTCTATCCATCCTGCGGAAAAAGGAAATCACCGCGCGTGCGTACGTACGGAATACCGTCTCCACGCCGTGGTGTAATCTATTTTCCACCACCACCATAATTGGATGGGTATAATGGTTTAATTAGTAAATATATATGATTATAATAAAGTGATATTGATACTGAAATAGTATAAATACACTTCAACGCAATTCCACGACCATGGGAACGATATCATCGCTCGTGCGTACGTACGGACTACCGTCTCCACGACGCGATGAGATTCATTCTCCATGTTAACCATTTAAGAATGATTATAAAGTATATATAAGAAATAATAATGAAATATATGAAATTATAAAGCTACTGGATTTATATATATATATATATATATATATGTATGTCATCTACTTACTTCCATTCAAGACAATAAGGAAAGGAAAACAGCGTTCATGCGTACGTACGGACTACCGTCTCCATGAACGGTGTTTTTCATTTCATTTATCTATCTATTATATATATATATATATACTGAATATATATGATATATAAATCATATTTTATATTCTGGAAGTAAGTAAATCATGATATAAGTAATAATAATGTCAAGAACAACAAGTCAAAACACCTACGATAAATGAAATGATTTTACCCAAAACGCTTCTTTAACATGGAATTTACAAAAGAACGGGTAATATAATGTCATAAGTGAACCATATATGATATCATAACAATGAATATGATTCTATAATAAGTCAATGACATTATTTAAACCATTATACAGGAGCTTCGGACACGTACAAAGCAAATCAGACCTAAGGTAAGGGAAATATCACAATCTCATTTTTATCCGAGATTGTTTATTCGTAAGTATTTATTGGGGTGTATTTTATCATCCACATCCATGTTACCTCAATATGTAAAATTGTTTCCATCCACTTACACTAGTTTAAATCCAATTTTACCCTTCGGTGAGTTTTTAGTAAAAGATATGAAAGGAATCTTTTGTCGTTTTTCGTACGAGGTACTTTTTGACTTTTCTGAAAAAAGTACGAAGAATGTTTTTTTTAACTTATACGGCATGAATGCATTTTTAAAACATTACTTCAAAGAAGCTTCCTTTACAAGTTTTCAAGTTTATTTTTAATCAAATTCTTTTATTTTAAAGTTTTATGACATGTTATGAAAGGAAAAATGTTTTTGAAGAAGAAAGGATATTTTCCTCAAGAATGGAGTTCAAGTGTTTTATCAAAATTATTTTCCATCTAAGATAATAAAGGGTTATATTTTTATCCCTATTATTACATTGATTTTATCATGTTGTGATGGAATTATTTTTATGAATTCCTTTATCTTATATGAATTGATTTATGATGTCATGATGTTTCAAGAATCCCATTTTTATTACATGGGTTATGCGATGATGTATGATTTATGATTATGTGGCACACATAAGAAATGATTCATTATAAGATGGTTGGGACCTATATCTCCCTCCAATGCATTGGGTAAAGATTTTATATCTCATGAGATAGACAGGGCTGGAACGGTAGGTTATACCGGTTCAGTGAAACAGGACTGAAACGAGGGTTACTCGATTCAGAAAGGGACTTTGTCCACTAAGATAGTCTTGGCAATGAGTCTTGACTAACAAGAAATGATTCTCTATGATTATGTGTGAATACCACAAAGTTTCATGTTTTATGTTATGATTATTGTGATTACATTTCACTTCCATGATTTACCCCATGTTATGAAATTATGATCTCTTTTGCAGGTTAAGATTTCCAAAAGTTATGTGCTTATGTATATGATGTGATTGATATTTCTTTTGTTTACCCTTACTGAGCATTTGAGATCACCCTTTTATGTTTTCTTTTCCCCAGGATATAAAGAAAGGTTTTAGGTAAAAAAAAAGGGGAAGATCTTTATGGTAGATATTGAAGATATTTCACCACGATTAGAAGATTACGTTCCGAGTTTCCAAAGACACTAAACTATTACGATCCTTGTGTGTGTGTGTTTTTGTTATGTACTAAGTATTCCTCAAAAGTAATGTAAAGTCTATGTACGTCAGGCTTCGGGTCTCTACATTAAACTGAAAAAGAAACTGTTTAATCTGACAGTGTTCATACATGCCTGAAGAGGCTGACCACCAGCTCTAGCCAAACCTTTGATGTCTGAGGGTCTAGATCTCGGTAGAACCTCATCGGTCTTTGGCACTAAAACTTGCAATGTGCACTCAGCATGTGCATGTCCTCATCCATCTCTACTAGGGATGTCTGCTTCCCAACAGTTAAGGGTGATTCTACCTACCCACATGGAGAACATGGCTCGCTTGATGGGTCCTAAACTGATCCCTCATTGCTCATGGGATCGTTGTCACGAATCGTTGCTAATATCCGGTCTGTATGGCATCACAGAGACATCCTGAATGTTATCAAGGAATATCATGGTCAGATGAGCCTATATATGTACATCAAAGGGAGTGGGGATATGAATGAAAAAGAACAATTAAAGACTCAATACACTATGATACATTTATCTTTGTTCCCTACAACAAGTGTCTCAGGGTGCCGAGTCAACAAGCAAGTAATCAAGGTCGTCATGAATGGATGTGTCGGCTGCCCATACCATCACTAGACTCCTTGGCATGAGAGTCACTCTTGATACACTTTGAAACTTTTTCCCCAAACACATCCAGGACATTTTTTAGGGAAACGACCAAACAACGTTGCAAGGGTCGGACTTCCTTTGTTACCACTTTTCCATAACATGATATGTATCAGGGCTCAAGCTACCACTACCCCAAGCCTGCCACCATAGGCTTGTAGAAGGCGACTAGTCCCGAAGAAATAAAATGGCTAGGGGAGGCCTTTTCCTATGAAATTGTACACACACACGTAGCCAACTCAATGCAAAAGTAGAGTGGAAAAGAAAATAAAAATACAAAATTGTTATATAAAGGAAACCAAACATATACGCATCAACCTCTAAACAATACAAGTACATGAAAAGTAATGTTGAATGGGAAAGGAGCCAAATACCAATCTAACTAGAAAATTTCCACAACCCGGCGATAGATGAAAATGAAAAACAACTCGGAGAGTCCCACTTGTGAATATGAAGTATGACCGCTTCACGAGGTCCAAGTACCCTGTTTCCCTAAGATCCTATGATATCATGATCAACCAGTATTTCATTTGTAAGGGAAAACAAATTGTGGGAAAAGCCCAAGTAGGGTTGATGATGAGAGTACTCAGTAGGATGCCCCGATGGCTGGGGGGAGTAGAAAGAGAGGTACTAAATAGTGGAGCAGTAAGAGATATAATAGAAGAAGACCATTATGGGAACACGTTATAGTAAAAGCGAACAAAAGTACAACTCAACCCCACAAGTGGGTGAAATGAGATTCATCCAAACACATGGAGCTCGAAACGGCGATGAGATGAACTCCCTGTCAAATATTCACTACCTATAGTTGGAGAGTGGTCTCATCCAACCCCAAGAAGCTAGAAACGGAAAGCACATGGCATAACCCATGCATCATCACCTCTCATAGAAGGGGAGTAGCCAAAGCCCAAGTAGTGGGAACTGGAAACGTGATATATGTGTGTTTGTGTGTGTGTGTGCTCAGTCAAATAAACCCAAACGAGGGAGTACGGGGATCTCCATATCACATCTCAGCCCAAGAATGTGTGTAACACATAGTTCGATGTAAATCCATCTACAATGCCCAACACCTCGTCACATCTGCCCAATATGCTCAAGTCTAAGGGTCCCAAATCACCCCAACTCGATACTATATACTTTGGGCATAATTGACTCGCCCACACGGTTTTATGTGACGTCACAAGGACGCGTCTCAGTTGGTAAAGTTCCCCTCTTCCTTGTGGGTCTTTAGGTTGGTCGAACCATGCCTTACCACTGTGTCACACGGTCAAGGGTCATCTTTGAACCATCGGGGACTAGGATACCTGGCTCGCTGGGATGGTCAACCTGATATCACCTCGGGGACTACACTCTAGGTTAGCCAGGTATCTCGTCAGGTACAACGCTTTGGGTCATCCTGGTATCTCCTCTGAGAAAACTCTCTAGGTCAGCCCGATATCTCGTCAGGGACTATGCTCTGGGTCATCCTGGTTTCTCGTCTCAAACTATGCTCTGAGTCAGCCTGATATCTCTTCACGGACTATGCTCTGGGTCATCCTAGCATTTCCTTGGGGACTACTCTACCTAGCCTTGTGCGACGGTCAGCCCAGAACTGCATTGGTAATCCCTGGTGGATGGTACCTCTCAGAAAATAATGATGATCACTGGCCATCCTAACTAGATGGTACCTCTCCGAAAAGCACTGACGAACATTGATCATCCCTGGTAGATGATGCCTCTCGGAAAAAGAATATTGGAACTCTGATCATCCCCGCTAGATGATATGTCTCAAAAAAGCATCGAGGGACTCTGATCATCCCTTCTAGAGAGTACCCCTGGGAAAACCATCGAGGAACTCTGATCATTCCCACTAAATGGTACATCTCGGAAATGCATCAAGGAACTAAGATCATCCATGTTAGATTGTACCTATACGAAATCACTGAGGAGCAATGGCCATCCCTGCTAGATGATACTCCTCCGAAATAACCGAGGAACACATGCCATCCCTACTAGATGGTACCTCTCAAAAAACACCCTGCTGTAGTCATCGGGTGTCGACCTGAATAGGTGTCGCACACTAAATATCACCCATCATATCTCAAAATCCACTACATAGTTCACCATCACATTCTACAGAGAAAAAAATTCAGGATAGGATACTCAAATTCCAAAGTCTGATTCCCAAAGAAGGAGATATGAGAGAAAGAAGAATTGTAAAGTGGTACACGGTGTCTTTTGGGCCCCCAAGTAGTGTGGCATCACCTCTTCTCCTAGTTATGTACCTTTCCATACTCAAGCACTAAAATGAAAAACAAGTACGCCTTAGGCATGCAAGTGTACTCCCAGAGTACATGAAATATCTAGCCAAAAGGCTGATGAGAATGAAATTCTCATTGTTAAAGTGAAGGGAGAAAATGTACTTTTACTCGCATGCCTCCTCAAATGGCACTGCATAACCAAACAGATCACACTGTTGTGATACTTAGAATAAAACACATAAGATTGACTACTCATTCATCCTGAACAGACATCTATGTACAAAGTCCTATATCACTACATTTCTCTTGAATTAATTTATGTGGGGCCCACACCTTGGTCCTGAATCAAATTATGTGGATCACATCATTGAGATCCTCTCATAAAGACACACGATATCAAATACTCATTCACCTAGAATGGATACCCATTGAAAATGTTTCATTCCACCATAATGAATGCGTACTGGCTTTAAGGGGTCCTCACCTCAACCCTGGTTTATACACCTACAATTAGTCAGGAAATGTCTGCCTTAATGTTAGGGTCATGACACCGGTGACGGCCTGCCAATCCGATGCCATATGGTGGAGTTACGACCGATGAATTATTCTGCAACAATATTACTATTATTATTATTGGGGTGTTTCGAGGGGCCGAGCCACGAATCTGAATTTAGTATTCCACATTGGACATGAATCAACCATCTTAATTACTAGATCAAATCAACACTGATGACAAGTCAATCAGACGTCTCACGCAAGAGTTATGGCGGGATGAAGATTTAATAATAATATTAAATATATAATTTCATGATCGTTTTGGGTACCCGATCTAAAAACCCAAAAAACATCCAATATCAGACTCAGAATGTCTGTCTCGATGTCAGAGCCACACTACCAGACGGTTCATGAAAATGAGGTCACATGAAGAAGTTACATTCGAAACATAGTTTTCCCAACAAAAATAAAAATAACAATATTTTTTATTTTTATTTTTATTTAATCCCACTTTATTTTCCAAGGGAATCTCTTTCTCAATCTATTTCCTTGCACATGTTCAGTGCACAAGTCCCCCAATTTCATCCTCTTTTATCATTTATTTCTCTTTTTTATCATTAATATATTTTGATTTATACCTCTAATATTCTCTTCCAAATTTCAACGCTAAAAAATCATATATTTTTGAAACCCCTATTTCACACAGCATCTACAACCCTATTTGGAACCAACTCAATCCCAAAACATTACCAAACATGAGGCACACGACCTCATAATAACTAGCATGCGATGCCGGATATCACTCTAAAACCAGCAAATCTCCCTCTCTTTTTTATCGACCACTACGCCCAACCACCCACCACCCTCTCATCCGATGAATGACTACCGCTGCTCATGATGCAGCCTTGTACCATCGTACTCCACTAGTCGTATAACTACATATAGGCTATAGCCTCCCTCTTCCACCTCGACCTGACCTACCTATATAGTGCACCACCGCAACGAGAACCCTCTCTGCCGCTGAACGCCTTTCCACCTATGCACGACGTGTCTGGCTGCCTGCCTCACCAGAGCCACACCTTGAAGCCACACTGGACTACCGCCACAGCTAAAAACCTCTCTCACACTAGCCCTACCCCTAGTCCTTGTGGCTCCCTGTTTAGTCATCGATGGTTGGTTCCCAACCATTCAATCTTCTCACACAATGTCATCTATGTGTCACGCCATGATTGATCATGAATCTTTGTCTACATACATGACTAGATGCGTCTATGATCGGTTTCACAAGAACCAATAGTTGGTTGTTGGTCGAACCACAGACCATAATAATATTTGAAGATGAACAGAGGTAAAATTAAGTGAAAATTATTATTAAAAAATTCAACAATTAAGCATGGCTATTTTTCAGATTAGCATTGAATTATCTTGGTTATAAGGATTAATTTAGAACAATAACTGTAATTAATAAACTGATGAAAGTATATTAATTCAATTTTTGGGGTCGTGCAAGAAGGTACAGATTGAAGATTGAAGTATCAACACGCTCAAAGTTTAATTAGAGGACTAAAGACATCAAAGTTGAGTCTTACCTGGATTGGATGTGTTAGTTGTTGATGAAGAACACATTTGTTGATGAAGGAGGAGGATCCGCTTTTTTCGACGCTCCTTGATTTGTCTAGAATCAGAGGTCCTTCGTCGTTTGTTCTTCATTCGTCAATGGAGAGGAGAAGAGAGGAGTTTGCATCGTTATCCAAACTGAATTATGAGGTCAACCCCCTCTAAAAAATAATTCATCACCTTTTATTAGGTTAAAAGTGTTTTTAATAAAATAATTATATAAATAATCATTTAATTATTTAATTATTTTCCCACAATGGCGCATAAGATGAACACCCGATGCCGAAAAAAGTAATATCTTTCTTAGGCTATAGAAAATTTTCCAAGATCATTGGTGGTATTAAATTTCTCATCAGAGCCCTCGTCCGTGAGTTATTCATTTTTCAGAAATTAAATGAATAATTTAATAATTTAGTTTATTTATTCAACACACTGCCAACGAGCGATGGGTCCAAATGTCCCGTGCCGACTTATTTTATGTCATGCCAAGGGGAAAAACTATGTTCTGGACCCAAATATTGTCTCTGATTTCATCTCTGATATACCGTTTAAGAGATATACTATTTTATTTAGTAAACCTCATGTTCATAATAAAAAAACACTTAACATTTTTATAAAATGTATTATGGGCACACTGGGCCTTAGAATTGCACGCCGTCTCAACGCTGATCTTTGGAGATATTATTAGAAATATTTCAATGTATTATAAGGAAAAAACCAGGTCTCTAAAAATACATAAGCTTAAAAAAATTGTAAATATTATATATCGTATATATTAAAAGTGTGTCCACCATAATTTCATCCCTGAGAGGTGGTAAGGAAAATAGAACATTCATCGTTTTGTGAGGCAGAAGATCATCGTACACATTAACAAATATATTCCTTACCCATTTGATGGAGGTGTGTGTAAATGTAGTTCAAACCCTTATAATAACAAAATAATAGTACATTTTAGATATTTTTGTTATCATAAAATTTCTGAATTACGATAGAGTAAGTGGTGGAAAATAAAATAAATGAATGGATCTTGAGAGAAGACGTTACCTCTTAATCGGGCAACCCCATTTGGTTTGTACCAACTAGATTTCTTGGATTTTATTTCACCCAAATTAAGGACTAAAAAAGGAAAGAAGGGATGCGGGTAAGGGTATTGGGTAGATATTTTCTGAAACAAAGTGTATTTATAGTTTTGAAGTAGAGGGATAGGTGGTGGCCTTTTATAGGGAAGGGAAAGGACTCATTTCGTATTTTTGTAAAAAATGTATCTGTACCCTCATTTTCACATAAAAAAGTCATAACACTCCAACCAATCCCAAAAATAGAAATTTAGTGAACAAATAATGTCTAGAAGATGGGTGTTTTACTAGTTTGAATTTTTTTCTGGTACTAAATTTTACAGTTTGGTCCTTAGTCAAGCTCAATTTTATCCTAATTGAGGTAATCAGTTTTAATTACTTGCAATTATATTTTTAACCAAAAACTAATTTTTTATTATTAGAAACTATAAATTAGGTTTCATAAAAATATGGAATCTATTTTTCCAAATTCTAATTTTATAAGTGGATGAAATTAATCTAAAATTAATCCGGTAGTCAAGTCAACGATACACATTTTTAAAGTTATAACATTAAAAAATTTACTTTGTTTGAATACCCAATTTAAATATGAAATTGGTCTCGATGAACTAAATTGTATTAACTTATAAAAATATTATCCAATTATACATTGATACAAATTTAAAATATAATTTAACCTTATAAATAAATTATATTAAATATTATCTTTGAACTAAAGATCAGTATTTTAAAATAATCATTAAAAAATTTAACGTTATAGAAAAATAACAAAAAATATACTAACATAATTTTTTGTTTCAAATTAAATGATTAAGATTATTTTTATATATAAGTCTATTGAACTTAAAAATTTGTAATTAAAATGGGTTCCCCATTAAAAGGAGGTAAAACAACCGTTATAAATAAATATTTATTTGTCTGTATAAAATTGGATTTGTTCTTATCTTATGTCTATAGAATATATTAGATATATATCAAAAATAATTTATCGAATATATACAATATATATGAAATTACAATCACACAATATTTTTAATTAATTTTATTTATTTTGTTAAAACAAATTTGTGAATATAAAAATATTAATATTTTTCTTTATATTCCATCGATTTTCATATTCATTAATAAACAATTGGTTGCCTATAAATTCATATAATGTTGGCGTAAACCATATATTTTAATAAATTAGTTAATAATATTCAAAAACACTAATTTAACATTTATTTTATCTCTTACTATATGAAATACTAACATTTTGATGATATACTGTTGTTCGATAAAATAGGAGATACATGTTATGAAAGACATCGAGGAAAATAATAGTTCTATATAACACAAGATACCCTCAATTTTCAATGTAGATAATGATAAAATTTATGATATGTATTGTTCATGATTAACATGGTGTTGTGCAAGACAAACATATTACTTAAATATAATGTAAACTATTTTCAGTATTACGTGAAATGAAAAATATAAAAAATATTAAATTAATTCAAAAAATCAATGGTCATTACATGATAAAACCCTTAAAATGAATTTCTATTTAGAAATTATTTTGGTATATAAATTTTTTAATATATAAATGTTTCATTCAAAGAAAACCACAACTTAAAAATGAATATTAATGATTCTAGAAAAATGGGAATATTGAAACCATAACAATTACCAAAAGTATCAGTTAACTACGTTTTATTATAGGGTAACATAGGTGGGATGTAAAAACATAGAAATGGAAGAAAATTATAAATATCATGTTTTGATGTAGAGTAATAGAGAAAAGCATCAGGATAATGTTAACAAATAGAAGCAAAAAATCTAAGGTAAACTAAGGGACCATCTGATTCATTAGAAATGGAGTTACTTTGATAATTTTTTTGGTTTCGATATCCTTTTTCTAAAAGTTAATGATTTTTATAGAAAATTTATTCTTGTTTGATATTAGGAAAACTACTCCCTTTATTGTTCCTTGATCAACTTCACCGTGTTTTCCAATAAGAAAGGTGAGTTTTTCATTCCTAAAACAGTAATAGATCCGAAGATTCATGATATTCCATCCCATTTTCATTAGTTATCATCAATAAATATTATTTATATTTTTTTAACCAATATGCATAAATCAAATTATGTAATTATAATACTTTATTCTCATAAAATTCATACAAAATTTAGCTAAATATTTCCATAAATTGTTAACCCCGTAACCCTTCTGAAATTTGAAACTTTTATTCTTTAGAAATAAAGACATTAAATCATATTAACATTGATCTAAAATTTGTCTTCTCATGCCAAACTTGTGAATAACTTCATTATCATTTCTCTTGAAAACAAGTTCCAAATATGAATTTCCCTAAATTAGTATTGAAAACAAACTTTCTTCCAATAGATAAATCACACTTTATTCCATAAATAGGATATTATTGTTAAAATAATATTTCCATCGGATGATTGGATTCATCCTTTTAAATATTTAAAATTAATATGATTTTATTAAGGAAAAACTCATGTTGAAATATAATCAATGATTAGAGTCATAACATGTTCCACTAAAGGTTCGACAAGAGTTTCATTAATTTTATTTTTAGAAAATCCCACAGGTAATTTTCCATAATATAGATTCCTATTTTACATGGCTCAATTCATCCTTTATGATTACATATGCTTTAAAATTTTCCATTTGTCCTATGAGGTTTTTGGCCCAGGTCCCCATTATTAAAACATGGATTTGGGAATTTTTTGGTGAAATTCCCAAACACCATGAAATTGAATCACTGATGTGTGGGAGGTTTATCTTGATGAGTTTTCCCATTTTTCACATAATTATAAATCATTTCTAAATAAATTAGGCATTAATATGCCCTATGTCCTTCATTTCTACAATTGGAAAATTTACTAGTCCCATTTAGAAAATTCCCACCATGCTTCTTACCTCACATAAAGAAAAAATAAAGGATCCTCTTCTTATCTCCAGGGTTTGTTTATTGTACGTTGAACTCCATATTCCTCTTCAGTTTAAAACAATGTGATTTATTCATAACTACAACATCCATTTCAACTTTTAGTGCACGACACACAATTTCTTTATATCTACCCAAGTATCTTATGGACATCACCCTTATGAGACTTGGATTTAATCCACTAAAGAACCTATCAACCATACCTTCTATATGGATGATAATTCTAGAAGAATACCTAATAAGCCTTCTGAAATTAACCTCATAGGCATCAAGAAATTCATCATCCTTTTTCTTCAACTTAGTGTACTCATTTTCTATATTCTTATAAAGAACAAAAGGAGAGTACTTATTGGATAATAATTTCATGAACTCATCCCAATCCATGGATTAAATAATATATTTATCCCTCATATTCTTGATTTGATTCCACCACTAGTCTACTTCACCTTCTAAAATATAAATAGAAAGAATGGATTTCTTATGATCCAAACACTACAAAATAGAGAATATCCTTTCATAGGAACAGATCTAGTGTTCAACATCAAGTGGATCAGAAGACCCATTATAGGAAGATTGATTTTTCCTCATGAAGGACTCAACAAGAAGTTGTTCCCTCATTTGATCATTAAGAATTTCATCATGAATCATATATTAAGATATCTCTCTATGCACAGTAAGGTGTTATTCATTAAAAATACTAATGAATTTAGATTCTTAGGAGAAACAAATTGCATTGTCACTCACAATCACCACTAATATGGTTCCTTCATGTTACAACCATTGACTAAATCAAAAAATAATATTGTAAGAAACAATTATCATATATATGAACCATGTAATCATGAAATGTATCTTATAGGATGTCTAAATTTTGACACCTTCTCAACTCTATGAAACCATTAGTTTTTCCTAGGTTATTCATATCCATTATCAATTCAAATCAATAATGATGGGTCATGAAGTGTGTTTTAATTCCCAAAGAATACCCCTCAGGGGTGTCTAACCTTGTGTGCATTAATTACCATTGTCAAGTACTAGATTACCCCAATAAAGGGCCATAACATCTTGTCAAAGTTGTTACTCCTAGGTACATCTATTCCACTTCCACATCATATTTTTTTTTATCAAAACAGGGACATATTTCATGGAAACCACTCACCCTATCCGATTCAAAAATCCAATGAAATTTTCCATAGAGTCAACTCATCGTTATACTTATCATTATAGACAGCCCGAGACATATCCTTATAAATCTACCAAGGTATCTCACTTGTGTTTTCAAATATTAGATTCTGAAGGATTAATAAAACTTTCCTTAGATACCAACTATATAAACCCAGGATTATCATGTACGGATATTTCGCTATTTTAGATGGATATTCATTAAATTACAATAATACACGCATGATGACCATAATATTATAGTGCCTATGGAAAAATTGAAAGAAAATATTCTATCCTGCTGAAATATATTCAATTTATCCCATTAATACAACCACCATTTAAAAATTACTTAAAACCATTCAACATAACTTAGGGAAATTAAACATAAGAACGGGTAAGCTCGTATTCTCAATAAGGGCAAAAAAAGTTAATGTATAAGAATAACATTAACAAATGGTATGGAACTTCAGAATAACATTGAAAGATCATACCATGCATATTACAGATCATAATAAAGGTTGTAAATTAATAATTCATGAATCATAATATAATTAAGAGGATAAGTTGTCAAAAAATATCATAGGAATAAAACATGGAATTTATTAAATACAAATAAGAATACAAAAGTTTCTGTCAATGCTACCTACCAAGACCATTATATAATGTTATAATTTTTCTAAAACCTATATACCTACTTTGGGATTGGGAAAACAACTCATGTACCCTATTACATTTATTATTGGGCTAAAATACATGTACCTTACTATTTTTTTCTTGGGCTACAACCCATATACCCTCTTAGTTTTAGGATTGGGCTATGACCCATGTACCTTCTTGTTTTTGGGCTTGGGATAGAACTCATGTACATTTATACTTTTAGTCTTGGTATACAACCCATGTATCTTCTAATTTTTTAGCCTTGGTATACATCCCATGTACCATATGAGCTCATATACAACTAATAACTTCCCAATTAATTGGAGGGATATATTGGTCCCATATATATTATTATAGAATCATTCATACATGGGACAGAAGATAATAAAACTTTCATTATATCATGAATCATAAAAAAAATATTTTTTTAAAAACATAAAATCATAACCCAAGAAATTAAATTGCAATCATTAAACATTCATCATATCATAACCTATGAAAATTGATATGTTTTAAAATCAAATCAGGAATGTATAACCTGTGAAGAAAAGAGGTTTTCAAAAGTAAAAAACTCAGGGAAGTGAATCGATGGTCTTAAGAATCATTCCATCAAAACATAAACCATCCAAGGAAGAATATTAATAGATTCTTAGGATCATTTCCAATAAGGGAACGAGTAATATCAATAAATGTTATCTTAGATGGAAAATTTTTCTTATATCTATCAAAATCATTTACTAAATAAAACATATATATTCTTTAAAAAAAGTATTTTTAATACGTAAAAACATAGGAAAATCATTTTAATAAAAAATACCTTGAAAATTCATGAAGAATACATGAAATCATTTTTAAAAACAATTTTCTTGGAAACATTTATAATATGATTAATAAATATTAAAAACCATTTTCTTAGAAAACACTTTGGAATAATATAATGAAATCTTGAAAATGATTTAAATTTTTATTAATTGAGAACATGTGATAGGAGATTGAAATTTTCTTGAAAAAAAGTACTTTTAAAATAGTTTAAAACATATAAATAATTCTTGAATCATTTTGAAAACATTTTTTCTTAAAAACTTATAATAGATGGAAGAAATCATTTTGAAATCAATTTTCCTTGAAAATAAAGTTTTTAAAAAACTCATAGAAAATAGACAGTTAAAATTGAAAATTAATCTTCAATGAAATTATTGTTGTTAAATACGTACATGTTGTATGAGGTAAAAAGAATATTCATTTTTCATGGTAAAATGGTTAGAAAAATTATTTGTTTATAATTGGAAAATTATATTACCATGAAATAATTGGTAAAATAAAAAGGGGAAAATGGTATTTTAATGGTTAAGGGATAATGGTAAAATATTTCTGAAACCCCTTTTAAAAAAGGGGTTTTCAAGGAATAAGGTTTTTCGACCGGAGAGAGGGTAATGTTGAGATTTATTAAAAACAATTTCTTAACAATCTTATGTACCAAAGGGTTGAATAAATGGTATAAATATAGGAATAAATTATTAATAAAAATTGAGGAATAAAATAAATGGATTATCTAAAGAGATGGATCATAATATTTCATCAAAGGTATTATTAATATAAAAAATCCTAAAAAGCAATTAGATTGTCTCAATTAACACTCATAACATGGTAACATGGAATCATAATCTCCATGTAAGAATGGGATATTAAATTAATCTTAAATTATCATTAAAATATTTGAATTTGTGATATATAATAAAAAATGGAATTATATACACCTCAAAAGAGAAATTAGTTTCATAACAAATTATGAGTATCAAAGAAGGAAAATTGAGAGAAAACTATTTCACTAATTTGGTATACTATGAATCTTAATCCTCATTAATGAAACATCATAAAATGGATATTTTAATACCAATAAATTCATTTATATGACACATTTAATACAATAATGGTTAGTATATACACCACATAAAAGGAAAGAGTGGTAACTATAGCATGTATCTCATATAAATAAAAAGTGAGAAGAAAGACCATTACCTTGTGTCTTAAGTCTCATCATACTCATTCAAACATAAAATATAGTTAATATAAATTTATTTAAAATATATTAAATAACCATATTATTAATTCTAATACCATACAGGGTTTCACTATGAGTTTATATTACCATCTTGTTAACAATTCTTTCTTAAGGATTCAAATAGGGTAATATTGGCTTTGTTTTTCACATGTGTCTTAATTTGTTATATCATAAGTCCTTATATTTATATGATGATTTCTATAAAATGAACCATAATTTAAATAAAATTTATATTCATTATATGTGTATTATTATAACATATAGAATATAGAAGTATGTAATGGAATACAATGTTCTCGGAGACGGTAAGTTGTACGTATGCCGAAATGTTATTTCCATATAATGGTCATGTTGAAAAAATGAAATAAACTGGAATATATATATATATGTATATAATATAAATTTATTAAAATTATAATGTTGTATATATCATATATTTTCACTAAAAATATCTTTAATGCATTTCACATAGTGTTTGAAAAAATCACGTCTGTTAGAGGGGGGGGGGGGGTAGTCCACACTTCCTCAAACAAAATTATTGTATTTTTAGAAAATGGAAAGAATATAAGAAATGAGTTATAAAAGGAATATTGAATATTGAATACATAATAATAATAATATAAAATATATAAAAACATATTTTCTACAATAATTTCCATGATCAGAGACAGTAATGAAAATTGAACAATCCTCGTTTTATGAGGCGGATGTTCACCATACACATAAAGAGTATGTTCGTTACCCATTAGATGGAGTTGTGTGTAAGTGTAGTTCAAACCCATAACATAAATAAATCATAGTATATTTATGATACTGTTTTTTCTATAAATGTTGGAATAATGAGATTTCCTGCGGTGGAGAATGAAAATTAAAGGAAAAATATTGAGAGAAGATGTTACCTCTTAATCAGGTGACACTTTTTGGTTTGTGTGAAAAGGCTTACATGGAATTGTTTCTGACACAAGGAAGGATTCAATGAGTAATTTAGTGATTTTGGGAAGTGTATTTGGTATATTTTTTTGATCCTATATGGTATTAGAGGTGTGATGATGAGGGAGAGTTAGTTGCCTTTTATAGGGAACAGAAATGACTCAATTGGTATTTTTGAAAAAAAGTTAGGTGTACCAATTTTATAAATTAGATGTCATAAAAAACCAACCAAACTCAATAATTTAAGGTTAATGGTCGAATAATGCAAATCCTATTGGTGTTAGAAATGTTTTTATGTTGTATTGGGTCTTAAATTTAAGGTTTCTTCCTTAATGGAGCTTAATTTTACCGTAATCGATGTAATTAATTTTTATTACATTCACAAATATTTTTCATTAAAAGCTAAGTTAACCTTATTATAAATTATAAATTATTTTGATTCCAAATATGAAACCCATTTTTTTAAAATTATAATCATATATCTTGAAAATATTAATTTAAAATTACTCTCATAGTCAGGTCGATAATGTGGGTTTGTCATGAAAAAACATATAAACGTTTTCTATGTTTTTGTAGCCAATTTCAAAGAGAAATGGATCTCAATGACTTAAATTATATTAATTTATAAAAAAATTATAATTTAATAATTTAATAGAAATTATAATATAGTTTATCCTTATAAATAAATTAGATGAAAATGTAGTTATGAACTAAAATTCAGTATTTGTAACTTTTCATTAAAAAATGAATTCTTATAGAAAAATAATACTAACCTAAATTTTCAAATTTGCTTTAAAATATGAAGTTTTTAAACATATTTTTTCAATAATAGTTCTAATTTTTTTACTTAAAGTGGGTTCTCTATTAAACGGCGATAAAACTACCAATGTAAAAAATATAGGCTATTATGCAAAAAAATGGGGTTGTTATTATCTCATGACTATTAAATCTACTTGATTAATATGAAAAATATTTTATTGAATATATACCATATATTTTGAATTTTTATCAATCATAAGTTTTAATTAATTTTATTTATTATGTTAAAATAACATTGTGACTAAAATAATAATAATATTTTCATTTATATTAAATCAGTTTTAATATTCATTTCTAATTAATTAGTAACCTATGAATCCATATTATATTTATGTAATCCATAAATTTTAATAAATAATTTAATAATATTTATAACCACTAATTTAACAACTAGGTTATATATTATTATCATAAATAATATCATTTTAATGATATACTATTGTTCAGTAAAAATTAGTCATACATGTTAAACAAGCCATCAAGAAAATTAATTGTTCAATGAAATGAAAGCTGACTTCGGTATTCCATGTAGAGAAAGGTAAAATTTATACCTCATATAGTGAAAAATTTACATGATTTTTTAAAATCTATAAATAGTGCTTTAATATAAAATAAACTATTTCAGTGTTGTATCAAATGAAAAATATCAAAAATATTAAACTAATTCAGAAAAAAATATTTCACAAAATCTAACCCTATTACAGATCATTTCTCCATTAATTCAATTCATTGTTGAGAATAATTATGGATTTATATTTTAAATATTTTATATGTGCTATTAATTATTTTATTATTATTATATAATTGTAATATCACACTTACTATAATGATTTCAATTTTGTGGGAATATGATAGTGTCATTCGTGTGTATGGAAGTCTTTTGCCTCATGAAGTGAGGTGATATGTTCAGGATTTACATGAAATTTATAAAGGAATAGGTTAATAAAATTATGTGATATATATTACATATATATGATTCTAGAATAGTTATATATATCATTTACTTTTATTTAATTCAATTCAATAGGGAAATAAAAAATAGCATTAATGTGTACATTTGACATACCGTCTTAACGAATGATGTATTTCATTTCTTATCACTAAATTTTTTGGATTAATATAAATATATATATAATAAATATATATGAAATTTAAATCATGCTATATCATTCTTAATATTATGGAACCATGATCAATCTAAGAGGACAAAAAATATAATAAATAAAAATATAAATGAAATATTATATTATTATCTGAAACATAACATTAATATGAAATTTAAAATAAACGAGTAATAAAATTTAATAAGGACGCCATATATGGTAAGATATATATTAATATGATTATTTAATATATTTATAATATTATTATACTTATTTTACATGATGTTTGAACTCGAACGAAGGAACTCAAGACTTATGGTAAGGTATTTCCATCTCACTTTTTACATTTCTGAGACATATGCTTCATTCCACACCTCTTTCATATATGTGGTGTATATAATTCCGATAAATATAATTTATGATCCTTATCCCGAATATTATGGTGATTTTATTACCCATTTTAGTATCCCCTTTTCGAGGTGTTAATTTTTTTAAAGTTAACAAATCAATAATCGATTAAGTCTCAATTTTCCTTCTATGAGACATATGTTATGCGGTGTATCTATATTCTTTAAAATGGTGTATATACAGCCTGTTTGACATGTAATATCTGGAATATAATCATACTCCACATATTTAATGTTCTATTTTATGTTATTTCTTCTTGGGTATTATTAATTGATTTTATCAAAGTGGTAGTGATTTAATGTTACAATCCCATCATTATTCGAGAATGCTTTTGATTAAGTTTAAAAAGATGAAATTTCTCAGTCTATCACTCAATAATTATCATGAATTTTATTATCTTATGGTTATTCATTAAATCATCATTTAATGGTACCGTTTTTAAACACATTTTTACTTTTTAAAATTAGGAATTTTTGTAAAGAATATATAACATCATTTTTCTCTTCAGCCAACAATTCTTTTTCAACCCAAACTATGTTATTGAAAAATGTTTTCAATAAATTATTATTAGTATATTATGATTTTTAAAATAATTGTTTACCAATGTTTTAATTTTTAATATTTTTTTCAAATGAATCATCCTTTAATTTTATACACAATGTGTGATTGTATTTTTTCAGAAATTTAAATAGAATATTCATTTTATCATGTAGGACATGAAAATAATTTATCAATTTTCTAAAAATCATTTATTCAATGAATCCATTATAATGATTTGTTGGTATTTTCGTTGAATTTTTTTCAAAATGTGTTTCATTATAAAAGGTATTTTTTCAAATATGAAAAATTATTTCCCATATGAAATATTTTGAATGACATTTACAAATTATTTTCTATCTATGATTTAAACTATTGATGTTACCAATTCCTTATCATGGATATGATTAAAGAATAAAATTCATATTATTTATCTTAATAGTTTATGATTATGATGCAAAGTCATTTTTCAAACCAATATCTAATCTATGGTGTATTCTATGAATTATTCTTAATGAAACCTGCTTATTTTCATATGTTGTTCTATGATGAAATAATTATGAAACCTACTATTATTTCACATGTTATGATATAATTAAATTACTATGAATTCCATTTCATTTAATAGGTTATTCTAGTATAAATTTTTATGATATTATGGGATACATATGTATGATATAATTATGTTAAAGGTGTGACCTATATATCCATCCAATTCATTGGGAAATGATTTCTATCTTATGAGACGAAAATGGGAAACAATTTGACAAACATGATAGAAAATTAGAAATAGGTTTACTCTTATCCACTTTGGGAAGTAGTTGGATTTTGATTCACTCTGTTGATGGTCCTAGAAGTTAAAATTTTCACATGAAATGGTTTTATATACTTATTATTAGGCCTCACTTCTATGACATGAACATATGGTTCAGGATTGATTTATGATAATTCTTCTATCTTATAGACCATGTCTTATAACATAATAATATTTTAGTCCATGAATAATGTTTATGATCCATGAAATTTTGTGTAATAAATTTATGAGTGACGCTAATGATCATATACCCTTACTCATATCTTGTAATTTCAATATGATTGGAGATTGATATATCTTATGTTTATCCTTACTGACCATCTATGCTCAACCAATCATATGTTTCCTTCCACGAGTTATGGATTAATGTTTAGGTAGGGAATTCATAAGATGAGAACTATTTTTGAATATTATTATGGGACATGTAAAAGATCTCTATCAAAAATAGATGATTATATTCCATGATTCCAAATGAACTAAAATGTTATGGTCATCTAGGATGTGTCTATTTAATGTATTTAATATTCATCCAAAAAAATGTAATATCCATGTTTGAGAATCATGGGTCATTATATTTGGAAACTAAACTAGTATTCTGTTGTAGTTTAGGGTCTTCTAGTTTTTCCTTTCTAATGGTTTAGTTTAAGGATTTCTAGCTCGATCCATTTATTGTAGTGGTTTCAGGTCTCCTAGCTCAAACCACCTATTGTTCTATTTTAGGACCTTTTATCAAAGACCTTATTTTTTTATTATTTTAGGCAATTTTATATAAGACCTTATATTTCTATAGTTTATGGTCTTTTATATCATAACGTATATTATTGTAGTTTCAGATCATTTAGATCGTACCTTCCTTTACTATAGTTTATGGTATTTTATATCAGAACATCAATTGATGTAGTCTAGGGTCATTTATCTAAGGAATTATTATTTTAGTTTAGATACTTTTACCTAGGAGATTTTTTTGATATCAATTTAGGGTCTTTTAGCTCGAAACATTTACTATTATATGGAAGGATTGGTATTCATGC
This sequence comes from Viscum album, assembly GCA_963277665.1. Lineage (NCBI taxonomy): Eukaryota > Viridiplantae > Streptophyta > Magnoliopsida > Santalales > Viscaceae > Viscum > Viscum album. The sequence continues at coordinate 192,002,420 of OY728165.1, read as the reverse complement.
ATGGTTCAAGAAACCTGCATACTGGATGTGACTATAAAGAACATCATTTCATGACGGGTTCTGGAACCCCATATTCTTAAATGATATTCTGAATAATTCATGTTCATTGAGGGATATGGGTACCTATTATCTTGTATAAATAATGGGGGATGAATATTCAATGGGATATTTAATGTATGGGTTGTGTAATTCATAACCTAATTGTTAGAATTGATAAATATGAGATGGTTCATACCTACCATGGATAGGACAAAACACCCTATGGTGTTATGCTCTTCCATAGTGTTATTGGGGCTCCTGAGGAGCAGATTCCCTTACGTGGTAGGAGGAGATTACTCTATTTGGTAGGTCAGGAGACCTTATGCGTGATCCCATGTGTCTTACATCCAAGGATAAGAAAATGGGATCTCCAAACTTTTCCAAGGGCCAAGGTAGATTGTTTAAGACAAAATGGTCTAGATGATGAAGTTGGAAGTAGAGATAAAGCTATCCAAGGAATGGTTCTAGTGTCCTAAGGAAATTTAAATCATAGTTAGGAAGCTCAAGACCTATTCCAGATGGTTTAAGTCCTGTGGTGTGGGATATAAAAATGTTCAATAAGTGAATTTCATCATATAGTGAACATTTTATCATGACGAGGAGATGTGAAAAACCATTAATCATACAGTTTCATGGGACAAGTTGTATGGAAAGCATACATTGGATTTTATTAGGGCCATAATGTGGTCCCTATGAGCTCTATGAATTTTGTATCTTAGCTATATCTTTTTCGTAAAATTTGGAGATTATAACTTTAGAAAGTAGATAATTTTTGTTTATTCAACAATAGCAATGTTTATTTTCATCCTGACAAGATTTATGTCTCTTACACTAATAATTATGGGACTTTCTATATTGGCCATCAAATTCTATAGTTTATGCTAGTTTAGTTTTTGCCAAATTTCAAGCAATTTATTTTCCTGACATGTATGGGCCTAGATTTTGGGGAATATCATACAACAACCTCATTAGGATACCTAGGGTCATGTGTACACCAACAAAATTTTGAGCAGGGGATGAAAATGTTTTAAATCCAAAAACATGGTACTCATGTCATAAGTAATGACATGAGATAACCATTTTAGGGATGAATCAGAATAGCCTAAGGTGATGAGTTCTGTCACATTGATGTATGGACCACAAGGATTAGATACACCTTCTATGAGGGCTACGATATATCTGTTTGGTAGTTCAAATCCCTAATTAATTTATTTCATGGTCAAATATATAGGTCTCTTATCCATTCAATGGGACATGGATTATTTTAGGAAATATAAGGTTCTTAATATATCTTATGTTATTTAGTGAATGAGCAGATTAAAATATTTTGGAATCACCACATTATCAGGTTGATTGAGGCCAGGTCCTTGTGCTCATTTGATAAGGAGTGACAATGAGTGATGGCATGAAAATTTTAATGTTATGTAGTTGGGATGTATCTATCAAGAAGTTAAATTCCATGTGATAAGTACATTTTCCAGTTAGTTTGATTTCATGTTGTAAGGATATTTTCTATTCCTTTTTAATTACCCACATATAGGAAGGAAGTGGGAGATTTCGTGAATATTAAGGAAGTTATCCTTAGGGAAACATTGCACTGACTGAGAAATTTGGATATATGAAGAATATTATATCCATTAATTGGATTCATGGTAAATACACATACCAAATCCCTTCTTTCATAGATTTATCATATCTTCATGTGAGACATACATACGCCAGGATTGTATATAGATAAAAAAGGATTATATGAATATAACCTACATAAATTGAGGTATATTACAATGTTCAATTTGGAGAACTTTTATTTTGTAGTTTTATGTCACAAGACTATGAAATTTATCTTAATCTGACGTGTGACTCAATTGTGTCACCTAGATTGAATTTCCAGGCTCCTAAATCTCACATGATACAGTATTGGGATGCAATAAAAGGTACAACTAGGATGTTGGATAAGCCTCCAATTACTAGGTCTTAGATAGGTCAATGCATAGGTCCATCCCATTATAAGATAGGGGTTCATATTTTATCATCCAATACATTTTTTGAACCTAGGATTGGAGATCCTTATGTTTTTACATTTCCGTTGATGACAAAAATTTATTCACACTAAGTTAATACCCTAATATTCCCTACATAGGTCTTACTCATAGATATGGAGGATGACATTTTTATATTTAGGATGGACCAGGGATCATAGATTATGGAATCAATAAGTATAAGATGATGATATGAATCAATCCATAAGTTGTTCTTGAATGTGAAACTCTCCACAAAAGTGCTTACCCATATGCAGATGGTGAAATTATTCTGATCTATTTTTTTTCACCGAACACAAGATTGGAGATCCTAGTGTCACAAACTATGATTTGATAATAGAAATAAATCCACCGATGGTTCATTAATGGGAAAATATCCACATATGAATAAACCATTTATAGAGTGGAATACTATTCCCATTAATTGTTGTAACATTAACAATGAATTTAGATTATGATGTATCAATATATCCTATGTAGATAGAAATAATGGAACATGTTTTTATTGAATGGTAAAATATCCATAGAGTTATTATCCATACATAGATGGATGATTTTTTTCCCATTTATTTTTTTCATCTCAACCCAATATTGGAGATTCAAGATTGAATAGGTATCGATTGATTACATGAGTCAAGATAACAGTTGTAATTAAAAAGTGTTGTGGTGGGGGTGAACAACAAGGATTGTGGTCCACTTTGGTGGGGTCCAAAGAAATGAGAAGTTTTTTTGTCATGTAAGAGTCTTCAACCATGCATGGTGACATCATACAAAAAGGACACTAGGTGTTCCTTTAAAGGTTCTGCATCTAGTAAAATACTAAACCTATCATTAAATGACATGTCTCAATCATGCATGAATCACTTACCAGAATTCGCAACTACGTATTATATATGATTTATGTGAAAAAAAGTAATGGAAATTGTTTCATTAACCACAAATAATGTGAATAAAAAAAGGAAACTGGAATTTTGAATCATGTCATGTATGGTAATTGAATCGGCATTGTAACACCCGAGACTTTTATGTTATATAAATCATCAAAGGAATCTTTTTCTACACAACACTTGCTTGGCTTGCTTTACACGCAATCGCGACCTTCCTCGATAGCTTGCGTCGTACGCAATACCGAGTTTCACTAAACAACAATATGCTATTAAAACTAGCCGTTATGAATAGTAATAACCACTTTTTGAAAATTTATAAATTTTATTTTTCAAAATGGACTTCATTTTTGGACTCAGAATATCAAAATTAGCCTAGGGTGAAATTTTGGTATTTTTCTGAAAACTTTCAATTTTTGATGAATAGTGAAACCACTAAGTGGTAGGTTAAAAACTGAATTTTGCATAAAACTTAATTTTACCGCTTCTGTGAAAGGAATTTCGAAAATCCGAGAGACACGGTTAATATCAAGGACTAAAATGTGGTTCAATGAGATGAAAATAATTTTTTGGTGAATAGTAACTTTTTACTTTTTTTACCGCGGTTAATAGTAAATAGGGTAACTAAGGGTAAATATGATATCAATATTACCATAACACATGTCCTAATTCTATTGGACAAGTGTAATTCGACTAAAAACAAACTTAGGAATAAAATATGACCATTTAGGCCCACTTGGATTAGATTAGGACATTTATTATTAATTTATTTAAAGAAAGGTTAAAATAGTTAAAATCAAAGTTTAATAAGTAAATCATTTTTAATATGGGGTTATACATAAGATAAATTCGATTGTAAATATTCATTAGAAAGCTAAAAAGATTTCCTACATGATGGTATTTTATTTTTATTTTTTAGACATCAAATAATTTAATTTATTTATGACACAACGATGATGCAGTAATTATCTTATTAATGAAATATTGACATAATTGATGTTATAAACACCAAAATAAATGTAATTTAAGACTTTTTATGAATTCCACTAATTTTCTAGGTTAATATGATATATTAGTGTTAATTTAATCAACTTAGTTCGAACATATAATTCTGTTATGACTTTCACAAAAATAATATATCAAATAGTGTCAAAATTGACACAAAATAGTTTTTAAATCAAATATTATATTATTAATTGTTATTGTATTCCTAAAAATCTAAGGTTCGGCCAAATGACTTAGATAAGGATATATATATTAATAATAAACAATTTGGGGTTCTTTTGGCATGTTATAGTAAGTGTATTAACCATATAGTGAAAGAAAACAAAAAGACATGGTAAAAGTTAAATTATTTAACTTAGAGTTAAATCTAATTGATAAGGTTAAAATAATATCCTAAACTTGTCTAAATTCTATTGGTTGATAGGATTTCGACCCATACCCACTTTAGCTTCGAAATAAGACCCTTTGGAACCATTATAAACCGATTTTGACTTTAATATAAAATAATATTTTGAGATATTCCTAAGGTGCCCCTCTCCTCCCTTATAAAAGGGCACCTCCTCCCCCTCCTCCTCACACCAATTTGAGCACTCAATCTCGGCCAACCCCTGCCATTTTCTCTTCTCCACTTCCCTAGAATAATCCTAGAGGTCCTGGTCTTCTTCAAAGACCAATCTTAGTTCCCTAAGTGAAGGATTCAAAGAGGCGTTTCAAAGAAGAGGTAATAACCATTACCGATCTTTTCAATTTCTTTCTTCTTCAACTTCTTCTTCTTTAGTTGTTTCATGATAAAGTAATAACATCAGTATTACTTACATACTGATATGTTATTATAAATATGAAACAACCCTAATTAACCTTCTATCCATCCTACGGAAAAATGAAATCACCGCGCGTGCGTACGTACGGAATACCGTCTCCACGCCGTGGTGTAATCTATTTTCCACCATAACCTTACAAGGATGGGTATAATGGTGTAATGAGTAACTATATATGATTATTATGAAGTAATATTGATACTGAAATAATATATATATATACTCCAATACAATTCCACGATCATAGGAACGATATCATCACTCGTGCGTACGTACGGAATACCGTCTCCACGATGTGATGCGACTCGTTCTACATGATCTTCATTTAATAATGATTATATAAACGAATTGAATGAATGAATATGGTATATACTACACTAATACCATTCTGGAAATGAATTATCTATAACCTAAAGATAATAATAAGAATTTACTCGACAAAACACGCATAAGAACAAAAAGTTATAAAGACCCGAGTAACAAGTAAAAATGAAATATTACTAACAAGAAGCTAATAATATGACCATATATGATATCATATAAATATGTATGATTCTGGAATAAGTCAATAACATTATTTAAACCATTATACAGTAGCTTCGGACACGTACAATTCTAATCGGACCTAAGGTAAGGGAAAATATCACAATCTCACTTTTATCCGAGATTGTTTTTACTTTGGTAATTAGTGGGGTGTATTTTATCATCCACATCCATGTTCCCTCGATATGTAATATTATTTCCTTCCTTCTACAATAGTTTATATCCAATTTTACCCTTCGGTAAGTTTTTTGTAAAAGATATGAAAGGAATCTTTTTTCGTTTTTCGTACGAGGTACTTTTTGACTTTTCCGACAAAAGTTAGAAGAATGTTTTTTTTAACTTATACGGCATGAATAGATTTTTAAAACATTATTTCCAAGAAGCTTCCTTTACAAGTTCTCAAGTTTATTTTTAATCAACTTCTTTTATTTTAAAGTTATATGACATGTTATGAAAGGAAAAATGTTTTTGAAGAAGAAAGGATATTTTCCTCAAGAATGGAGTTCAAGTGTTTTATCAAAATTATTTTCCATCTAAGATAATAAAGGGTTCTGTTTTTATCCCTATTATTACATTGATTTGATCATGTTGTGATGGAATTATTTTTATGAATTCCTTTATCTTATATGAATTGATTTATGATGTCATGATGTTTCAAGAATCCCATTTTTGTTACATGTGTTATGCGATGATGTATGTTTTATGATTATGTGGCACACATAAGAAAGGATTCATTATAAGATGGGTGGGACCTATATCTCCCTCCAATGCATTGGGTAAAGATGTTATATCTCATGAGATAGACATGGCTGGAACGGAAGGTTATTTCGGTTCAGTGGTACAGGACTGAAACGAGGAGTGAACTCGGTTCAGAAAGGGACTTTGTCCACTAAGATAGTCTTGGCAATGAGTCATGACTAACAAGAAATGATTTTCCATGATTATGTGTGCATGCCACAAAGTTTCAAGTTTTATGATTATGGGGATCTCATTTTCACTTCTATGATTTATTCCATGTTAAGATATTATGATCTCTTTTGCAGGTTTTGATTTTCAAAAAGATATGATATGATTTTTATTTCCTTTATTTGCCCTTGCTGAGCATTTGAGCTCACCCTTTTATGTTTTCTTTTCCCCAGGTCAGGAAGATGGATATTAAGTAGAATATGCTAAAAGGGACCCTAGATATGATGAAATAAATGGGAGACACTGTAGAAGATTTATGAACCAGTTGTTTATGTTTCCCAGTTTCTAAAGACACTATACCTATACGGTCCTTTGTGGTTTTGTCATATGTTGTAATAAGTGTGCTTCAATTTTGAAGTATTAACAATGTATGTAAAGTATGGGTCGTTATAGTTGGTATCAGAGGAAAGGTATAGTCAACCTTTGGAAACTAGGATGTGAAAGCCTTAGTAAGAACCCTAAGGATAAGTCTAATCATAGAACACAATCTTAGTGTTTTAGAAATGGCCTTGAATAACCTAGGATTAGACCTTAAGCATGAAAATTTTATTCTTGAATTATGTGGTTTCCTATTATAATTAGTGTTGCTCACACTATTCTTCTTGGTTTTTGTCAATGGCTGGAACCCGAAGGAACCGTGTTAATGCGGAATGCGATGGGCAATGCAATGATTGTCCCCCTAAGCAACCAAACGATATGGGAGCTGGAATGCAAAATTTTGTAGCCATGCTCACACAACTTTCTCAAGCTATGAATCATGTAGGATTTCCAAACGAACAAAAGAGGGAGCAACATTCTGTTGAATCCTTCATGAGGCAGCGTCCACCTTCTTTCAGCGGGTCTACTGATCCATTAGTTGCTGAACAATGGATTAGTACTACTGAAAAGATATTTTCAATTCTTCAATGTTCTGAGCATGATAAAGTCATCCTAGCAGAGTATCGTTTGGAAGGAGATGCTGATCAATGGTGGAATCTTGTTAAGAATACAAGGCAAAGAGATGAAATTGAGTCCATGGAATGGGACGAGTTCAAGAACTTGTTTTTCAATAAGTACTTCCCTCGTATTCTCCGAACAAAGATGGAGAAAGAGTTCCTTGAACTGAAGCAAAGGGATGATGAATCTGTTAGTACCTATGAAGCAAATTTTACAAGACTTTCAAGGTACGCTTCTGGTATTATTATCCAACCTGAGAGTAAGATCGATCGATTCTTTAGTGGCTTAAAACCAAGTCTTCGAAGGGCGTTAGCCATAAGGGACTTCAATAGCTACGAGGAAATCGTTCGATGTGCTCTCAAAGTCGAGATGGAGATTGGAGTAACCCATCAGTCACATGGGTTTGATAAGAAGAGGAAGATGGAATTCAATGAAAAATCTAAAGAGAACACGGAAAAGAAGATGAGCTTTTCCTTATGCTCAAAGTGTGGAAAGAAACATGGAGGGAGTTGTCTTAAAGGGACAAGTAAATGTTTTAAATGTGGAAAGGAAGGCCATCGGGCATTTGAATGCCGTGATAATGGGAAGAAGATGTCTAATGATGCAAACAAAGGAAGGGATACACAAAATGAACCTACTACACTTCAATGTTTCAAGTGCAAGGAGATGGGGCATTATGCCAATCAATGCCCAAATCCAAGGGTTGATGATGATGGTCGACGTCAACAAAATCTTAAGGCTAAAGACAAAGGAAAGTCACATGCAATTTCTATCAGCGATGTGGAGTACGATAACGATGTGGTGAAAGGTACACTTACCATCCACTCTAAAGTAGCAAATGTTTTATTTGATTCTGGATCCACCCACTCTTTTATTTCTGAAGACTTTTCTAAGGGTATAACCGTATTACCTCAACAATTAGATGTTGAGTTAGCTGTGACAACACCTAATGGCACATCAATCGCATCAAAAGTTTATAATTCTTCTCCGATCGAAGTTTGTGGGAAAGTGATTCCTGTAAATCTTGTGATCCTTCCTTTAGTGGAATTTGATGTGATTCTTGGCATGGATTGGCTTTCTCTACATGGAGCTCATATCGATTGCCAAAGAAGGGAAGTCACATTTCATATTCCAGATCAATTTACGATCGTATACCAATGCAAGGATGAACATAACCTTCCAGTGGAAGTTTCTTCCATATTATGGGTATTGATTCCACTAAATGAAGGTTATTTATCTCAAATGGTTGGTGAGAAACTCATGATTAAGAATATTCCCATTGTACGGGAGTTTGATGATGTCTTTCCGGAGGAATTGTCGGGTCTTCCACCAAATCGTGAAGTTGAGTTTTCAATAGAACTCGTACCGGGTGCTTTGCCTATTTCAAAGACACCTTATAGAATGGCCCCAATTGAGTTGCAGGAATTGAAGAAGCAACTCCAAGAGAATCTTGATAAGGGATTCATACGACCTAGTGCGTCACCATGGGGAGCACCTGTTCTATTTGTTAAGAAGAAAGATGGATCAATGAGACTCTGCATTGATTATCGAGAACTTAACAAGATCACTATCAAGAACAAATATCCTCTCCCACGCATTGATGACTTATTTGACCAACTACGCGGAGCTCAATACTTTTCCAAGATTGATCTTCGTTCAGGGTATCATCAATTAAGGGTCAAAAGGGAGGATATACCAAAGACGGCTTTCCGTACAAGGTATGGACACTATGAATTTATAGTGATGCCATTTGGTCTTACTAATGCCCCTGCTATCTTCATGGATCTAATGAATAGAGTCTTTAGAGACTATCTTGATCAATTTGTGGTAGTCTTTATAGACGATATTCTTGTCTATTCAAATAGCAAGGAAGAGCATGAAGATCACTTGAGAATTATATTGAAGACCCTGAGAAAAGAGAAGCTTTATGCCAAATTTACCAAGTGTGAATTTTGGCTTCAAAAAGTTGCATTTTTGGGTCATATAATCTCAAAAGAGGGGATATCTGTGGATCCAGCAAAAATAGAGGTTATCGAAAGATGGTCAAGACCAACAACATTAACTGAGATCCGAAGTTTTCTTGGTTTGGCTGGTTATTATCGACGTTTTGTAAAAGATTTTTCACGATTATCTAATCCACTCACCAAGTTCACTCGGAAAGGAGTTAAGTTTGTCTGGACAGTGGAATGTGAAGAGAATTTCAAGGAGTTGAAAAGAAGGTTATCCAGTGCACCTGTGCTCACACTGCCTTGTAGTGGAGAAAGGTTTGTGATCTACAGTGATGCATCCAAGAAGGGATTGGGGTGTGTTCTTATGCAAAATGATATGGTGATAGCTTATTCCTCACGACAGTTGAAAATCCATGAGAAAAATTACCCAACACATGATTTGGAGTTGGCTGCGGTAATCTTTGCATTAAAGATTTGGAGGCATTACCTTTATGGTGAAAGGTGTGATATTTATACTGATCATAAAAGTTTAAAGTATATTTTCACACAAAAGGAGCTGAATATGCGCCAAAGAAGATGGTTGGAGCTGATTAAGGATTATGACTGCTCAATCCATTACCACCCTGGGAAAGCAAACAAGGTGGCAGATGCATTAAGTCGACAAGACCATGCTAGTTTATCCATGATGAGGATCACAAAAGATCCAATATTTATGGATTTACAAAGGATGGATCTTGGAATTATAATGGAAGGGGAAAAATCTTATCTTTCTCAAATGAATGTTCAACCATCTATACATGTGAAGATTAAAGAGGCACAGAAAGAAGATGTCAAGTTACAAAAGAAGGTGAGAAATGTTCCTGAATTCAACCTTGATTGTGATGGGATAATAAAGTTCAGGAATCAGGTTTGTGTTCCTTCCATCCGCGAATTAAAGAAGGAGCTGCTGGATGAGGCTCATAGTTCTTCATTCTCTATTCATCCTGGAAGCACGAAGATGTATAGGGACCTGAAAGAGTACTTCTGGTGGGATGACATGAAAAGAGATGTTGCTGAATATGTCTCTCGATGCTTGGTTTGTCAACAAGTTAAAGCTGAGAGACAGAAGTCTAAGGGGATGTTACAACCATTACCCATACCCGAATAGAAATGGGAAAACATCACTATGGACTTTGTCACAGGACTTCCTAAAACATCCAAAGGCAATAATGCTATCTGGGTCATAGTTGATCGTCTTACAAAGTCTGCACACTTCATTGCTATTAGAGAGGATTTATCTCTAGATCAGCTTGCCAGGATATATGTAAAGGAAGTGGTAAGATTGCATGGAGTACCACTTTCTATTATATCTGATCGAGATCCGAGATTTACCTCGAAGTTCTGGCGAAGTCTTCAGCATACTCTGGATACAGAGTTGAGTTTCAGCACTGCTTATCATCCCCAGACAGACGGTCAGTCTGAGAGAACAATTCAAACCCTAGAATATATGTTGAGAGCTTGCTCTATGGATTTCAAAGGAGGTTGGGATCAACACCTACCTTTGGTGGAATTTTCTTATAACAATAGCTTTCACACCAGTATTCAGATGGATCCTTATGAAGCTCTCTATGGAAAGAAATGCAGGACTCCAACTTGCTGGGATGAAGTTGGGGAAAGAAAGCTATTAGGACCTGATCTCGTTGATGAAATGGCAGAAAAGGTCAGATCTATTCAACAACACATAAGAGCAGCTCAGAGTCGACAGAAAAGTTATGCCGACAACCGAAGAAAAGACCTAGAGTTTGAAGTGGGTGATAAAGTGTTCTTACGAATATCTCCCTGGAAGAGGGTTATGAGATTTGGAAAGAAGGGGAAGTTGAGCCCTAGATATATCGGTCCTTTCGAAATACTGGATCGTGTTGGGAAGGTAGCTTACCGATTGGCGCTTCCACCGAATCTCTCTCAAGTTCACGATGTGTTCCACGTATCTCTCCTGAGAAAGTACATACCAGATCCTTCACATGTACTCAGCTCAGAAGTTGTACCGCTGGAGCAAGATCTTTCTTATGAAGAACAGCCGATAGAGATTCTGGATCGTAGCGAAAAAGTCATACGCAACAAGACCACTCGCTTGGTGAAAGTTTTATGGAGGAACCACCAACTTGAAGAAGCTACATGGGAGCTTGAGGATATGATGAGGGAGAAGTATCCTCATCTGTTTGTTACAAAGTGACGAATTTCGAGGGCGAAATTCTTTTTAAGGGGGGTAGAATGTAACACCCGAGACTTTTATGTTATATAAATCATCAAAGGAATCTTTTTCTACACAACACTTGCTTGGCTTGCTTTACACGCAATCGCGACCTTCCTCGATAGCTTGCGTCGTACGCAATACCGAGTTTCACTAAACAACAATATGCTATTAAAACTAGCCGTTATGAATAGTAATAACCACTTTTTGAAAATTTATAAATTTTATTTTTCAAAATGGACTTCATTTTTGGACTCAGAATATCAAAATTAGCCTAGGGTGAAATTTTGGTATTTTTCTGAAAACTTTCAATTTTTGATGAATAGTGAAACCACTAAGTGGTAGGTTAAAAACTGAATTTTGCATAAAACTTAATTTTACCGCTTCTGTGAAAGGAATTTCGAAAATCCGAGAGACACGGTTAATATCAAGGACTAAAATGTGGTTCAAGGAGATGAAAATAATTTTTTGGTGAATAGTAACTTTTTACTTTTTTTACCGCGGTTAATAGTAAATAGGGTAACTAAGGGTAAATATGATATCAATATTACCATAACACATGTCCTAATTCTATTGGACAAATGTAATTCGACCAAAAACAAACTTAGGAATAAAATATGACCATTTAGGCCCACTTGGATTAGATTAGGACATTTATTAATAATTTATTTAAAGAAAGGTTAAAATGGTTAAAATCAAAGTTTAATAAGTAAATCATTTTTAATATGGGGTTATACATAAGATAAATTCGATTGTAAATATTCATTAGAAAGCTAAAAAGATTTCCTACATGATGGTATTTTATTTGTATTTTTTAGACATCAAATAATATAATTTATTTGTGACACAACGATGATGCAGTAATTATCTTATTAATGAAATATTGACATAATTGATGTTATAAACACCAAAATAAATGTAATTTAAGACTTTTTATGAATTCCACTTATTTTCTAGGTTACTATGATATATTAGTGTTAATTTAATCAACTTAGTTCGAACATATAATTCTGTTATGACTTTCACAAAAATCATATATCAAATAGTGTCAAAATTGACACAAAATAGTTTTTAAATAAAATATTATATTATTAATTGTTATTGTATTCCTAAAAATATAAGGTTCGGCCAAATGACTTAGATAAGGATATATATATTAATAATAAACAATTTGGGGTTCGTTTGGCATGTTATAGTAAGTGTATTAACCATATAGTGAAAGAAAACAAAAAGACATCGTAAAAGATAAATTATTTAACTTAGAGTTAAATCTAATTGATAAGGTTAAAATAATATCCTAAACTTGTCTAAATTCTATTGGTTGATAGGATTTCGACCCATCCCCACTTTAGCTTCGAAATAAGACCCTTTGGAACCATTATAAACCGATTTTTACTTTAATATAAAATAATATTTTGAGATATTCCTAAGGTGCCCCTCTCCTCCCTTATAAAAGGACACCTCCTCCCCCTCCTCCTCACACCAATTTGAGCACTCAAGCTCGGCCAACCCCTGCCATTTTCTCTTCTCCACTTCCCTAGAATAATCCTAGAGGTCCTGGTCTTCTTCAAAGACCAATCTTAGTTCCCTAAGTGAAGGATTCAAAGAGGCGTTTCAAAGAAGAGGTAATAACCATTACCGATCTTTTCAATTTCTTTCTTCTTCAACTTATTCTTCTTTAGTTGTTTCATGATAAAGTAATAACATCAGTATTACTTACATACTGATATGTTATTATAAATATGAAACAACCCTAATTAACCTTCTATCCATCCTACGGAAAAATGAAATCACCGCGCGTGCGTACGTACGGAATACCGTCTCCACGCCGTGGTGTAATCTATTTTCCACCATAACCTTACAAGGATGGGTATAATGGTGTAATGAGTAACTATATATGATTATTATGAAGTAATATTGATACTGAAATAATATATATATATACTCCAATACAATTCCACGATCATAGGAACGATATCATCACTCGTGCGTACGTACGGAATACCGTCTCCACGATGTGATGCGACTCGTTCTACATGATCTTCATTTAATAATGATTATATAAATGAATTGAATGAATGAATATGGTATATAATACACTAATACCATTCTGGAAATGAATTATCTATAACCTAAAGATAAGAATAAGAATTTACTCGACAAAACACGCATAAGAACAAAAAGTTATAAAGACCCGAGTAACAAGTAACAATGAAATATTACTAACAAGAAGCTAATAATATGACCATATATGATATCATATAAATATGTATGATTCTGGAATAAGTCAATAACATTATTTAAACCATTATACAGGAGCTTCGGACACGTACAAAGCTAATCGGACCTAAGGTAAGGGAAAATATCACAATCTCACTTTTATCCGAGATTGTTTTTACTTTGGTAATTACTGGGGTGTATTTTATCATCCACATCCATGTTCCCTCGATATGTAATATTATTTCCTTCCTTCTACAATAGTTTATATCCAATTTTACCCTTCGGTAAGTTTTTTGTAAAAGATATGAAAGGAATCTTTTGTCGTTTTTCGTACGAGGTACTTTTTGACTTTTCCGACAAAAGTTAGAAGAATGTTTTTTTTAACTTATACGACATGAATAGATTTTTAAAACATTATTTCCAAGAAGCTTCCTTTACAAGTTCTCAAGTTTATTTTTAATCAACTTCTTTTATTTTAAAGTTATATGACATGTTATGAAAGGAAAAATGTTTTTGAAGAAGAAAGGATATTTTCCTCAAGAATGGAGTTCAAGTGTTTTATCAAAATTATTTTCCATCTAAGATAATAAAGGGTTCTGTTTTTATCCCTATTATTACATTGATTTGATCATGTTGTGATGGAATTATTCTTATGAATTCCTTTATCTTATATGAATTGATTTATGATGTCATGATGTTTCAAGAATCCCATTTTTGTTACATGTGTTATGCGATGATGTATGTTTTATGATTATGTGGCACACATAAGAAAGGATTCATTATAAGATGGGTGGGACCTATATCTCCCTCCAATGCATTGGGTAAAGATGTTATATCTCATGAGATAGACATGGCTGGAATGGAAGGTTATTTCGGTTCAGTGGTACAGGACTGAAACGAGGAGTGAACTCGGTTCAGAAAGGGACTTTGTCCACTAAGATAGTCTTGGCAATGAGTCATGACTAACAAGAAATGATTTTCCATGATTATGTGTGCATGCCACAAAGTTTCAAGTTTTATGATTATGGGGATCTCATTTTCACTTCTATGATTTATTCCATGTTAAGATATTATGATCTCTTTTGCAGGTTTTGATTTTCAAAAAGATATGATATGATTTTTATTTCCTTTATTTGCCCTTGCTGAGCATTTGAGCTCACCCTTTTATGTTTTCTTTTCCCCAGGTCAGGAAGATGGATATTAAGTAGAATATGCTAAAAGGGACCCTAGATATGATGAAATAAATGGGAGACACTGTAGAAGATTTATGAACCAGTTGTTTATGTTTCCCAGTTTCTAAAGACACTATACCTATACGGTCCTTTGTGGTTTTGTCATATGTTGTAATAAGTGTGCTTCAATTTTGAAGTATTAACAATGTATGTAAAGTATGGGTCGTTATAGGCATCTAATCATTCCTCAATATATCAACCCTAATTTTTATTACACTACTATTAAATCATTTTAAATATAAATAAAATGTAATTAGTACAAAACCAAAATATAAAGGTTTAATTTCTTAGGGAAATTTGGTCCAAAAAAACATTTACATAATTAAACATTAAAATTATGTTAATTCCCCCTTCTCTGGATTCTTAGTGGCTCTTGTGTACTCTTTAGTATAAGTAGACACATGAGCATATACATCAAATAAAGTGATGATCCAAATTTTTAGTAAGTGGAAATGTTAGAACATAAATAAATATGACATGGGTGATAATAAACATAATTTCTATAACATAATAATGGGATCATAATTATAATCATGAGAGTAATCATTAGATAAATGAATAGAATAAGGTAATGCATAAAAATGAAACATCATGTCTTAAGGGTCAACTGGCTCACATAGTTGTGAACATAAGTAGCATCACTTTCACACATAACATACATGAATAATAATAAAATAATCATTTTGAATAAAAAAAATAATCTTTTTCATACATATTTCACATTATCTCATGATATAAATCACATTACTTAATTTATTGGAGGGCTATATAATTTTGGGTACACCCATCACATGATAACATTTAAATAATCATGTATTCCACTTATAAATTTTATCAATATTGGAAATAAAATAAAACATGGAAACTAATGGGTTTTTATCATACATTAATGATTAAACTTTGGTTTCCCATATACAAATGGAATAACATACTTGGCAGAGGAATGCTTAGTCTTGATTAAAGAAGAAACAATCACAAGAGAAGTAAATTTTTTTGTTTTGACAGAATAGTTCATTTGGAAAAATAATTGCATTTGTCATAAAATCATATTGGAAAAATTAATATACTATAAAAGATAAATTATATTAAATTTGGAGAACATAATATGAACATTATTATAGTGAAATAGAGAATAACCCAAACAAGTGAATCGGGTTTGAGAATTCCCCTAATCAAAAGACTGATTGAAAGATCATTAAAAATGGGGATAATTATCCAGAATTTAAATTATATGTTATTAATAAACTTTTAGTGTATTAAATTTCCTTATATATATTTTTTCTATATATTGGGATGATTCATTACATAAAATGTTAATGAATAACCATGTAGATTAATTTGGTTGTTTTCGATCATAATAAACTAGTTTTATTTTATTATATAATATTATTTATATATGTTTGTCCTAAAACATAAAAACGTTATAACATACATTTTATAATTATTTTCGAGAATTAAAATTGTTATATGTTGATACTTGAAATTTGTAAAAGAAAATGAAAATTCACTATCCACGATGGCTGTAAATTGACTGATCACAAAAAATGATTTAAATTTTTAGAATTAAATAGATATGAGAAGTGTTTTGATGATGATTAATTACATTAACACAATAAATTTAAATTAAATATTAAATAATTTAGTTATAAAGAATATTTTATAATTTTATTTGTGGAGATAATAACAAAAATAATGAAATTCAAAGGAAATGAAAAGAAAATGAAAGTGGATTTTACCTCCAGAATTATTCTCCTTGAAAAACTCCTTCGGAAATGTGGTTTTGGAATTTTGTTGAGGACAAAGGCTCCTATATTTTTCGAATTAGTTTGTTAATAAAATTGGTTATAAACTTGGAAAACTTCACATCATTGGAATTCTAAGGAGAAGAGGTGGTGAGGGTGGTGTTTATAGGGGAGGAGATGTGAGGTTTATAATTATTTTATTCAATTGTTTAATATTTTGGATAATGACTATGAATATTTTAGACCTTATCACAAAATATTTTTTATAATGAAGGATAAAAAGAGTTTAGGGATCTTTCATCATCCATAAATAAAGATTTTTTTTTAACTTCTACAGTTATATACCATAACTTATAGTATTTTACTATTCACAAAAAATCGAATATTTTAGAATAATCACCAAAATTCACCATAAAAATTTATTAACATGTATATTTCAAAACAGAAATCCATTTTATGAGAATAATTTTCAACTTAAGATAAATTTATTTTTTAAATAAATTCATCATTTTCTTGAAAAATACTAATTTTAAAATTATAAAAGAATTTATGACACTTCAAAAAATAAATTAAGATATCATAAAATTATCTTTTAATCCTAACAATTTTTTTTGTTAATTTATGAACCTATTTTATGAAAATTCATTTTGTTTTAAACAATTATATAAATTATAAAATTGTAGACAAACATTTTTGTTTTATACAAAATATAAACACTTTATAAATAAAATTTTGAACATTTATTTACTTGTACTATTATATAATTATATCACGATATCATTAAAGAGATGCCAATTTTTTTCATGGATGTGGTTACTAATCGATTACATTAATTTCTATTCCTAATGGTCACATTACAATTCCAATGGTCAGCTTAGTATCTATAAGTAAAAGCCCATTAATTTATATTATTTCATTAATTCTTTATTTAAATTGTTTATGTTGTGTTATCAAATTTATTTTATGTTTTTTATAATATATAACACAGTTATAAGATGAAAATTTTCCTAGATAAAATTTTACGATATTATATTCTTATCCCATTATTAAATTTCACCCTTAAAATATCATTTTACATTCTTTGTTAAAAATAGGTTAGGGTACTTCCCCTTCATCACTTCCTCTGGTTCCTAGGTTGCCTCTTCGTACTAATGGTTTTATCATATTACGTTTACTAAGTGACTTTTCTTATTGCGTATAACTGTATCTCTATGGTCCATGATCTTTATTGGATTCTCCTCTTAAGAGAGATCTTATTATAATGATGCAACCTGAGGATTATGTATATTTTAGAGATCTGTATATACTTCATCAAGAGAGAGAAATGTAATACATCGTGTACTTAAGATGCAGTTAGTGGAAGTGATAGTGGACTGGGCACAACTCCAACACAACCATGAATCCCGAAGGGGTCGATATACCCAGGACTTGGAATTACCTTATCCATTACTCTCATGTTACTCTTCCATTGAGATATATAGAGAAATATTATGTCTCCAACATCAAAATCTAGGTCCAGTTGATGATTCTCTGCATATATCTTATAATGACTTTGGGCTTCCCTGATGTATTTTCGGATGGATTTCACCTTATCCACTATTTCATCAACCATTACTGGTTCAAAAATCGTTCATTCATATACTTCATCCCATCATTCTTGTTTTATACCTCTTTTTCTATAATGGTATTCATATGAGGAAATTTGGATGCTCAAGTGGTAGCTCATATTGTACGTGAACTCAACTAGAGGTAGATGTTGGTACCATTATCTATTTAATTCAATAGAACATTCACTAAATATATCTCATAGTGTTACAGTTTTTTATTCACATTGGATATTATTTTTGGGATGATAATTGTACTGATGTTTTACTTAGTGTTTAGATCATGTTGGAGTCTTCTCCAGAACTAGGAGGTACATCTCAGGTCTTGATTAGATTCCATCGATAATGGTTCTCCATGAATAATTAACAATTATATATTATCTATCTGTTCTAGCTGATCTAGTGATAAATCCACATGAATTGAGATAAAGTTATCTATATTTTTATAATGATCCACAAAAAAAACCTTATATAGTTGTTTCCCATGGATGTCTTTTGAAGTACAGTGACAAATTCCATTCTTATTGTTTCCGATTTTTATGTTTTTTGTGTAATTGTTCCATCATAGCCTTATAATTATTTCTTATGTCCATAACTTTCTAACATTCCTTGAATTTTTATGTTTATTCAACAATATCATTCTTCATAATGTCACACCAATAGTGCTCTCGGAGATCTATATTCATCATTGTACTCCCTCGATAAATAGAGATTGTGGAGTTATGTACATCACTATTATATTCTATCTTTATATATGGATTTTATGGTATATATAGTCATTACACAAATTATACAACCCGTTTCCCATAAACTTTAAAATCTATAAATTTTTATTTTGTAGAGCTTCAACCTTCTTCTGAATTTCAACATCGTTTCATTGAGCATCCTTTACTTTCTCTATGAGGGATGGATGATCAATAAATTTAGAAATAATTTCTGATGTTACTTATTTAATGATTCCCATGGCCATATATTGAAAATATATTAATATTTGATCATTCATGATTCTCATCATTGAATATGTTACATGATTTTTCCTACATAGACCATCTACTACTTTATTTTCCATACTAGGATTGTAGTGGATTGACAATCCATAATACATGATGATATAAAACCATATTCAGTAGATAATATTAGGATCCTTCTATCTAATTAAATATTTCAGGCTCTTATGATCATTAGATATCCCACACTTCTCCCCATAGAAACAATTCTTCCAAATTTTTAGGATGAAGATCACAACCGTGAACTCCATATCATGCGTAGGATAGTTTTTATCATTAATTATCAACAACATTATAGAATATAAAATAAAATTATCATATTTAATCAATTAATATCCCAATACATTCATTTAACCTCATTTGTATTCCACATATATATTTCGACTTGTTAGATGTGTGGGTTCTAGAGTGGTGATGAGGTTCTTTTTTAACTCATAGAAGTAGTTTCTACATTCAATTTTTCTTATATAATTTTCTCCCTTCCATGTATTATTGGTTTGTGGGTTTGAAAATCAAGATAAGTTATTCAAAAATCTTCGATAATACATAGTAAGACCAAGGAAAATATAAATCCCCATTAAAGATGTTTCTCTAGGACACTCTTCAATTTCTTTTATCATGGAATGGTCCACAAATTTTCTTTTGATGGTCATAAAATTCACAAAAATGATATTTCCTCTATCCAGGACTCACATTTTCTATACGTTGAAGAAATATTATACCTTTGAAAATTTATTATATATGTATTACAATTATTCTAATGTACCTTATTTCCCTATGATAATATCATAATATCATTAGAAAAGAAAACCACAAATTTTTCAATGTAATATCTAAAGGCCATGTTCATTAAGTCTATGAATATTGATGGGGAATTAGTAAGTCTAAAAGGAATCTCTATGAACATATAATTTCTATTCCTCATTCAAAAAGTAGTATTAGGAACATCATCCATCATCACCTTTAATTGGTGATATCCTGACAAAAGGTCCACCTTAGAGAAATACATGTCCCCACCCAGTTGATCAAAAATTAATCCATCACTAGAAGGGGATACTTGTTCTTTATCATGATTTTCTTGAGAACATGATAATCAATGTGTTGGCTCATTGATACATCCTTATTCTTGATAATGATTTTTGGTACACCCCATGGGGAAGCACATAGGTGTTCAAAACCCTTGTCTAGATTGTCTAATAACCTATTCCTCAGAACCTCCAACTAAATGTTGTGCATTATAGTAGGTTTCCCAAAAATAGATAGATATATTAGTATATGTTCAATAGAGAACTCAACCAACAGGTTAATAGTATGATCAAGTAATTCTATAAGGAATACATCAGTGTAGTCCTTCACAGTGGGATTTTCTTCGATCATGGTTCTCTCCTTTGTGTTAATCATTTTAGTAGGATACAATTTTTCATAAGGTAATAATATCCACACTGGTGATGAGTATTATGAAGTATATTCGTCCTTATCCTTACACTTATAAAAAATTGGGGGATACTTAAAGATGTGAATAGTGATCTCCCAATCCCAACGGTTGATGTTGTCATTGTATAAATATATCCAATCCATTCCCAAAATTTCATCAAACTCCACCAAATAAAGTAAGACAATATTTTTTCATAGTTAAAATCCACAAAAATTAATTAGGGGGTGATATATACATTGGATTCAATAATTTCCCCATTTTCTATTATAATAGATAAATCGACATTCTTAATTTGAGGTGGTTATTGTATAGTTGTAATAAACATACAAGATATGAATGAATTTGTAGTACCAGAATAAAATATTACATTCTCTATTCTTGAATAATTAACCATAGTGTATATCACCACATTATTTTTGGGATCCACATCCATAGTATTGGTAGCATAATGATTCCATTTCTCCTTTGGCTTTGGACACTGCTGACACTGATTACCCTTTAGTTCACTAGCGTGCATTGTATCATGTCTCCATACATTAGAAGTATGGAACCTGGGTGGTTATCTTCTTTTCTACACAACATTTCCAAGATTCATTATCTCTCTTCGACATTCCTATGCTTCATGGCCTTACCTCTAACATGTGAAGAATTTCTCTATCCCTTTGAGGAAATAACCAAGATTCTTCTTCCCTCATTTAGACATGTGATTGGTAGTGTTTTTTTCCACATTTGTCACTATATCATCCATCTTGAAAACCCATATTTAGTTTATTATCTCTATAGCCATAAAACAATATCCAAACTCCATCTCTACTTTTAGAGAAAATCTAAAAACTTCTTCAAAACTCCCAATGTTGTGAATTGAAATTTCTTTAAGAAGGTTTTGTTTTAAACCACTAAATAATCTATCTATTATCATTGTTGAAAAAACCCATTGTTAACTGTTCATTCCATGTGAAATTTTCTTCAAAATTAGTGACATATTAACCTTCTTTTTTATTAATGTATAGTAATTATCTATCCATCTTTGTAAGAAGCTATCGAGGGAAATATATGTTCATAAGTATTTTCATTATGTATTACCACTCAATATCATAAATTTCATCATTTGGATTGTTTCTATAAATCACCACCCACCATTGATAAAACTATCCATCTAAATGATAGGTGACTAAAGTCACAATCACTTTCTTGGATAAGTGAATCACAAAAAATATATCCTCTGTCTGGTGGACCCACTATTGCCTGAAAAGTGGATCAAATGATTTACTAAATAATAGTGTTAATGATAAAATAAAAGACTTTATATCATGTTTCAACCTCTTAGGTGAAGGATTTCATTCCACATTATTCAGGTAATTGATCACAGTGTGAGAAAGTTGGGTAAGCTTCACCAGGAAAATTAGAACTCTACCTAACAAGGAATTGTCTATATCACTAGGGAAATCACTGAATTTTCCTTCACATTGGTTGTTGGCCTAGTTTCTCCAAGTTCCCGCCAATTTCTAAAGAATAAATGGTTTTAAGAAAAATAATATCAATAAATCATTAATAAATAGTTTATTATTTTCTAAAATTAACTCCAAATGATTATCTCATGAGATCCCATTGTTTTTAAATTTTTTTAAAAAAATCATATTTGGTGATTTCACATACGTAGTCTCATACTAAGGGGTTTCAGTAATTATCTCTAATACTCTTTTCCAAATTAACAAAACATTAATGTGATACCAACTACAATGACCCAACATTGTTTACATTACTGTTACATCATTTTAATGATAAACAACATAAAATCATTACAAAACAAAAATACAAAGGTTTAGTGTCATGTGAAAATTCACACCAATCATAAAATTTACATAATAGAACATAAAAATTATTTTAATTTCTTCTTCTATAGTTTCTAAATGGTCCTTGTTTACTACTTAGTACCACTAGTCACCTAAAGATATACATAAAAGAATGGGGTGAGCTAAAAGATGAGTAAGAGGATGAATAAGATCGTTAATCAATGTAGCATGGGTGATCATAATCCACATCATTATAGCATAAGAATTTGATTATCATCATAATAATCAGAGGAAGAACTAGAAAAGGTACTGTTTTGTGGTAATACATAAAAATGAAACATCATATCTTCGTGGTAAACTACCACACGTAGTTGTGAAAAAATCTAGCATCAAGTTCTTGCACAACATATGTGCATAATCCAAAAATCATAATTTTTAAAAAATAAAGAATCATTTTTACATATATATTGAACATTATCTCATGAGATACATCACTTTACACAAAACATAAGAGAACTATATAATTCGGGTTCACCCTTCATTCCATAACATTTACATAATCATTCATGCCAGTTTGACCATGTATTAATATGGGAAATTATATAATCTAGGGAACAGAATGGGTTTCATGATCATACATTCAAAAATAAAAATTTTCGTTCCCAAATAAAAAATTAATTACATACATGGTATATAGATCATCAATTTTGAGTAAAGAAGAAACAATCCCAAAAGTATTAAATGATGTGTTTTTTGAAATAAGAGTTATTTTGGAAAAATATTAAAATTGTCATAAAATAAATTTGGAAACATGTATATCCAAAAATATAAAATTGATATTACATTGTTTTAACATAATATGAACATTCATACTATGGAAGAGAGAATAACCCAAAGAATGGAATTGGGTTTGAGAATTCCCCTTACATTATCTCTAATGGTTTACTTCTAAATAATAGCCCAGATTATAAAATTATATCCACTAATAAAAAAATCCATATAATTTTTTAAACATATTATTATAATTTTATTAAATTTTTATGTTCATTTTCATGACTTATATAGTTCAATTATATTATTCTAGGAGTTTTAATTTTATTGGTTATCATGATCGGTACCCCTGTACACATGCATGGAAGATTGTGGAAAAAGAGGGATAATTATAATGAATTGAAATTATATTTTATTAATGAGCATACATAATTTTCAATGGTATTATATAATTTTATGTTTCTAAGTATGAGAATGATTCATAAGATAAAACATTAAGGACAATCATTTAAATTTATTTGGTGGTTTTCTAATCATCGCAAACTAGTTTTGTTATATTATTTAATATTATGTATATATGTAAGTTATAAAAAATAAAATAAGTTAAAAAAATACAATTTAAAATATATTGAAACAATAAAAATGGGGTTTTACCAGCATTGAAATAGGTAGATGAAATTGAAAATGCATCATCCATAAAGGTAGTAAATCTACACATCACAAATGATAATATTATTTTTTTGAATAAAAGGGAAAAGGGAAAATGTATGATGACGATTTATACCATTAGGATAATAAAATTATGGTATATATATGATTCTAGATGTATCATTACAAAACGATAAGGGGAGGTACATATGGAATAAAAAATTAAAATATACATAAAATAAACTAAAAGGAATATGAAAGGTGATTTTACCTCTTGAATTCTCCTCCTCAAGGACCACCTTAGGGAAATTGGTTGTTGTATTTTTTTGAGAAATTTTTTTCCAAGACATTTATATGTGTCTTCTAAAGAGGATTGCAGAGAAATTAAACAATCTTCACGGCTCTGGAGAAGTTTTATGAAAATGTGGTGAGGGATGGTATTGATTATTTTATTCATTAGTTTATTATTTTGGCTCAAGAATATGATTATTTTAAACCTTATCACTGATTAAATTATTTAAATAATGGATATTCTATATTTTAGATATAACATTAGAAATTGCTCAATATTTAGTTATTTCAACTTATACTATTATGTACTGTAAATTTTTATGTTTCATTATTTACCTAAAACTAAACTATTTAATGAAAACACAAATAAACCACCCTATCTATTTTTTACCATATAAAATTCAAAAATGAACTCTATTTTTAAAAAATAGTTTTTTAAATATGTGAAATTTAATTTTTAAATAAAATCATCATTTACATGGAAAATATAGTATTTAAAATTATAACTGACTTTATGAAAATTTTAAAAAATAACTATGGTCTTATAAGATTATCTTATCATCATATCATAACAAATTATTAATTTATGAATATATTTTATTAATATTTATTTTATTTTAGATCATTATATTAATTATAAAATTGTAAATAATCATTTATGTTTTATATAAAATATCAACACTAGATTAATATTTTTTAAAACATATATTTACTCATACTATGATACAATTTTTCCATATTATCATTTATAAGATTAATCAACATTATTAATACATTCATATATGAGTTAACTATTCTATTGGTACACATAATATTCCTAATGGTCACCTTATTATTCCAAATGTCATGTTACTATTCAATGAGCAAAAGCTCTGCAATTTATCCAATTTCAATCATTTATCATTTATAAATTTTTTATTGTCTTCTTAAAATGATTTTATTTGGTTTACACTATATTAAATAATTATGATAAAGGAATTTTCATTGATATAATTTTTAGTTAATACAAGACCTATAAAATTGTAATGAGAATCAAGCCGTCTGTAGTTCTCCAGAACCGTACAGTTTAACATGATACAACAAGGGTGAAGGTTAGATAATTTTAAAAAAAAATTCATGAAGACCATAAAATGCTGTCAAATTTTTTTAGAAATCATATCACAAGAAGAATCTGATGTTGGTGGCATGTAGCTTTCAGATATAGTTTCCCAAGGCATCATATGCTTATTATATGGAGTAAGAGACCATTTTTTTATCATTTGACGAATACATTTTTACACAGTCTAATATCATATGGTCAATATTTATATATATTGCGACTAGGTACAGTGTTTGGGATCTATGCATCCGACATATCCAATTATTATAGGAATCAATCATTGTGTAGTCCATGAATGGAAAATTCCCTCTATGGATATGACACACACATTGGGATGAGGAACATCATTTCACTTTTCCATAGATCTAGCTCATGTGAAGTTGGTCACATGTGAAGTAATGTTTTTAGGAAATATAATTTCATACGATAATAAATGTTGTGGAGTTATAGTATTGGTCTATATGACTATAATTACATTTTTAGTTTAGAATCATCTGATTAGGAAGTCTTCCATAGAGTTTTGTTTCATGTTGTATGGATGTATGACACAATGCAGTTTAATATATTACTTCTAGGTCTTCTTCCATGTAGTTTTAAAATCATACGGTAATGATGCATTATTTAATTTAATGTTACATCACTAGGATGTCTCCATTTAATATTTAATGTTATTTATTTTGGATGTGTTTGAAAGTTTAATGTCATGCGACCAGGGGGATATATGCTTGATCACATCAATGTAATGTATTTTTTATGGGAAACATAACATTTGTGGGCCCATGAAGTTCACCCTATCCATTGTTTCCAAAGTGTAAGATCAATTATAAGTGAAATTATGCATGATTTGGGGCCAATCTCATTTGGTTTTTATCATTAGAGGTTTCATTATTTGTATCATTAGGGTTCTAGTAGCTAATACTAGTTTTACATAAAGGAGTGAAATGAGGTGATCCATTTTATTGAAGTCTCATGTGATAATATTCTAATGTAATTAAAAGTTTTCATGTGTAAAAAACATATTCTCATAAATCTATTAGAAATATTGTAGATGATTTTTTGACTGATCACAATCTAATTGTTTTCCGTAGATAATTATTTAATTCATGGGAAACACAACTTCTAATGACCACATTGCTTTAGTTCCGTATTCTCATGAATAAGAAGTTTCTTGTGTAGTAGTATATGTGATAGTAGGATTGTCCCATAATGTATGGATGAGCTTATCCCACCATGGATTCTTGTTTTTATTCACCATCTGATAGATTATATTTTATGGAGACTTATTAATGTCCTCTATTTTACCATTCACTGAATTATCCATCAATATCATGTTATGGACACAAAATATATTGATTATATTAAAATTAAAAAAGTTAATTATATTCTTCATCTGACATATTTTTGGGGTATTTCATCATCTCTTTTGAAAAGGGATTATGTTTTAGTAAAGATTCACTTGAACTACTTGTTTATGGCTAGGGGATTTGTCCCCATAATATCCATTCACCATATGACAAAGGACTAAGTATATTTAGCTATATGTAGCAATTCTTGGGTTTGATGGATGATGATTCCTAAAATTTTCATCTATGATAATTCATGGTTAATACCATAATGTGGTTTATCATTGTTTTCCAATAATATCCAATCCTCCTTAGTTTGTGGGATATCCTTTTCCCATATTTATGAACACTATGAGAGACTATATGCAATTCATCCATTATGGTATAACTATGCCTTTATGATATGAATCTGAGGAGGATTCCATAAATTCCTCAATTGTAGAGGTATTTTTACTCATTTAGACCATCATATATGGTGAATGTCATTACTTGATACAAGATATATTCCCATAAGGCTAAGTCTATCATGAGGTTCCCATTTTGGATATAATAACTTACAGTCTCCATCAATCTAAGGATGGATATCAGTTCAATACGTTGTTGGGAAGTGTTGATTCGATTTATTTCTCCCATGTCATAGATAATGATTGATGAGGCCATAATTACGTGCATAATTTAAAATAAAAGCACACATTGATAAGGTTCTTCTATAACTATAGATATATCAGCCTGTGCATCGACATGGGAATTTTGTGATTGAGTGACATGATGAAATATTTATCCAAAATGGAACTCTAACATCAATCCTATAATGTATCTGATGGTAAGGGAAAATTTTTACTTTTTGATGGAATATTATCTTTTGATATACTTTATCACTAGTGATGAATCCCCTTTGATGCTTATATTGGCTATCTAGAGTTATAGGTATAGTTTCATGATAGAAATAAAGTCATGGTATTTAGAACCTTTATTAGTTTCGCCTGTAGACATTGAGAAAGAGTAGGGAATATTTTATTCTTCTAGCGATATAAGAAAATAAATCAACCAATACAATATAGTTTTTAACAACCTCTTGATGATAGTACAATGTGATGGACCATCCAATTACCTCTCCTATGTTTTTGTAGTGTCATGGACATAGAAAACCTCTTCTTCGAGATGTTCAGTGTCCACTACTGTACCGTTTTGTGGTGGTATTTTTTGTAAGAAAATCAGAAAATTAATTCCCCTTAAATACTATTTATGAGAAAAAATGGATTTTATACTATTATATAATAACCACCCATTGATTTAAATTCCAATTTTTCATTAGATGGCAAAGGATATACTTGAGCAGAAAAATATGAGAGACCACGTAGATATTATTTTGCGGGATATAGTTCCTCATATTTTTCACTAGAAATATAAGAGTGAGGTAGTTCTGTCTTACATTAGAATACAAGATCTCTGTACCTATCATCAATTGATTAATTTTGTGTAGAATTTTATAATTTCTTATGTCATTTATAAATGTCTGGAGAGAACCAATTGATCGTTCTATGGTGGCCACAAATTTGATGACTGTATTTACTTCTACCAGTGGCATCAAGACTATTGGGTCACGAATGTAAGTGTTGAGATACTCAATTGATTATTTCCAGTCCTCATCCCATGTTTTGGTGACTCCATTATTAATTAACTTGGTTGTGATGAGATATTTTCTTGTAATGTTAGCTGTGAAAATGTCAATATAAGTGAGGTGACCCTAGATCCCCATAAATGTTTTGTGATTACAAGGGAGTGACATTTATAGGAGCTCACTAGTATAATTAGGGATGACCAAGATACCATAGTGGAATATTAAAAATAAAAGTAATTTCATGGACATTACCCAAAATGTTAACTTCAATGGATTAAACTTTAAAAACTTCTATCAAAACATGATGACGTTTACATGAAGATTTTTTAGATGACCACTATGAAATCAAGAGCATACCACCATGTCATCATTATAATACTATGATATTAATCTTAAGATGTTATTAATGTTATTATTCATGGTTTATTGATATGTTGTTCCAGTTCTCTATAACCCAAACATAATTACCTGATAGAAAAATATCACTTGAGGTTCTCTAATGTTAGTGGAATCTTCATATTCAAGGGATTTCATTATTTGATTGTCCCATGAATGACCAACCATTAATAAAAGGTCTTGGTATCGAATAGTTTAATAGATCAAGATTTCAATGGTTGGTTTTGGTAAATAATCCTTCAGGAAGTCATAATTAAGGTCTCTGAAATTGATACAGACCCCAATCTACCCATTATTTTTTATAAAGAAAATGATGGAATTCTACCTTAGATATTTCACTTACTGGATATGTTTTGATTCAAAAAAATTTATCAAATTACAAATATACATTGGTATCATGAATGGGTTTCATCCTCCTGGATTCATTATTGACACCTCAATGGTCATCAAGTAATCCCAGATGGTGCATAGCCACATTGAAGATTCGCCTGTTAATTTCCATATAATCTCATGTGAAAAAATATTTATTTTTATTTTGAAATTCGTGATCTTATCATTCTACATGAGAGGAATGGAAGAAATTAACAATTTTTGATGAAATTCTCCTTTTATTTGAAGGCTTACCTATCTAATATGATTTTTGTTTATGGAGAAACTATATTCAAATGTGGGAGGGTTTTTTTTAAAGTATTCTTATTATTATTCCATATTTATGTTTGTGGAGGAATTTTCGGACAACGTAGATAATCCAGGGGTTCTCTATCATTGATGTGGTGTAAGAGGCCATGGTAAGAGACAATTTCAAATCCAACTACTAGTGTAATTTTAGAGAGATTCCAGAAGAGATTATTTACTCTGACACTATATTTGGGAGTAGGAATAGACTAAACATTTGGTACTAAGTCAACGGACCCAATCTATTTTATGGGTATCGCAACATTCCTATTGAGAATACTAAATGGATTCATAGGTGTAGGCTAAAATCCATTTGGAGATGCAATCCTTTTATAATGTCCCACCATGGGTTATTTTCAATTCCTTTTTTACAAACCTCCTTCAATATACATGGATTCGTATGAATCAAAGAATGTATTTTCACAATGTATTATTCTGACCACATAATCTATTATGTATATCAAACACTGATGAAATGTTGAAGGTACAACCACATGGATATGAATCAATGGCCTTCTAAGAATTAAATTACATATTTTCTCTTATTTGATAACCAGTAACTCAACGTTAGATGCAAGATCCAAAAACTGATCTATGAGATTGATCTTCTTTAGAGGTTTTTTCTCTCTATTTTCATAACCATAAATTGTTAGATACATGGGAGAATATTCACCTTGATATATCCACAGTTTTAGAGGGTATTAATCATGATTATGTAGATCCAAGAACAATTTTAAATCAGATCTCTTAAAATGTTGACATTTTTGAGTTAAACTGAAACATATAGAGGTCTAATATTTCCCTGAAAAATCTATTGATGATACTGATCTTTGAATGAGATCATGAAATGGATTTTTTTGGTTCACTGTCTCTAATCAATAAACCTCAGTTTCCTCTACTTCTATCTTGAACTCTTGTATTCTCTAAAGGATACCAATGAATCCCGCTCTTAGTTAATTTCAATGGTGGAGAACATCTAAGAATGATAATTTACATAGGATTGACGCCAAATATATTATAATGATGTTATTTTTTGAAAATATTTGGTGATTCCCATGTAAGAGATTATAATTATTATACATTTAAAGTGATAATGTATTTGAGATAGATGGTCTTGGAGATTTTCATTGGTTGGGGTGAATATTCTTTGAGTGGCATAAGTCATGAAAGACTTCCCCTATTGATGGGATGATCATAAAATCACACCATCACCATTCTAACATGTAAGTCGAACGATCTTAGATAACCACTAAAGGGCTCAAGAAAACCACTGTGTTTCTTTTTGGTCTTTCTAGAGTGCATTCCCATGGGTTTTGGATGCATTTACTCCCTCTACGGAGACATCATAGATATATTGGATTTGAATAATGCCTATATTTTTCTCTGTATCCTCAAATCAGATGCGTTCAACCTCAAAATCCCAGGTTTCGTATGGGGAATTCATTCTTTTAGGAATATTCATCATTAAATAGGGGTTATTATAAGTGTATTATATTAACCAAAAAAATTAAAATATCTTCGTCCAATGATTTTCCAATTTGGTGGGCAGATTTCCTATGATTTGGATGATGGAGGGAAAAAGTCTTTAATAGATAGAGCTTGAAAATGGGCAGAATATGACTCTTCTTCTTTTTTCAGCTTCGTTTTATAATGATTAAATCCACCTTTGGGATGGATATTCGATGTCATATCCCCTTTTAAGGGACTATACTGTTTTTTGAAGTAGTTATCTTATGGTTTCATGAACAAAGTAACCTATCCTTTGATTCTTATCGCTATAGAAAGTCTACTCATGCTTGCTAATAATTTCCCAGCAATCACCCTCTCCATCCAGTTGGATAATAGTTACACAAGGCAAATGTGTTGGGGAATTATAAAGCATCACCTATATAAAATGGACTATGATTTGGAGAATTTATTTGAATATAAAATAATCATATATGGTGTAAAATATCCTTTAATAAAGTGTTATGTTCCCATGATGATTATTGAGGTTGACCTCATTGGGTTTCGTTGGATGAGGAAACTTCAATTGGTTATTTTCCATCGCAATAATAAAATAATTGAGGAACTTTACATTTCAAAAAGAGATTTCATTATTGATAAATTACTCGAATATGTGGACACCATAATACATTTTCTCTTTTAACTAAAGGATATTTTTATGTTTTTACATCATGGAAGGAGGTGTTGAACGGATCAAGGCCAACCTAGTAGCTTGAATGGGATATGGTACTGAATTTAGGGTAAAAATGGAAGTGTTTGCCTTACTGGGAAATTTATCTTGTGCTATGGGTGTGCTGTGTGATTTATTTTTGTTCTTATAAATGTAATATTCCATACACAATTGCATTTATGTAAACACACAAAATCCACCTAGATACTTCATTAGGATCAGTGGTGTATGAAGCTCATCTATATGGTTTTCATTCTACAGTTCCAAAAAAATTTCTCTCATGAGAGGGGGATACGGTTTGAATAGTTTAACCCATTATATATGGATATAAATTTATAAACCATCTCATTTTCATACTACATACATTAGGTCAGGTTGATAATTGTTGTTTAGGATAACGTAGAGTGAGGCTGATAAATGAACTAGAAATGAAGATCCTCACTTCCTACAATGGATCCTGGAAGAATGATGTCATACCAAACAAAGTCTAGACCTATTAGATTCTATAGAAATAATTCTATATTGGTCACCTCATGTTGATCTCTAGGGACCATCATCCAGACAAATATGGACATGAAGTGTGTGAGATACTATTCTAGATCTCCCATTCCATCAATGGTGGGAAATATAGCTTAGATGAAAGGGGGTGCCATTCACCCATTCCTTATATGGATTCTTCTCAGGCTACATGGGTTTATGATGTCGTTGGATTCCCTCCTAGAATCTATAGATTTAATGGTATTAAGATATTCTAGAGGTACTATTGTTTCATCTATGTCCCATCTATAGGTGTTGTAAATGATTTATGAGGTCGACTGATTTTCATTTCCTACTGATTCTCGATCTATATTAAGACGAAATGATAACCCTGGTGTGGGATAGGCTATCACTCTAATAGAGGTAAGCCACAATTATCTCCCACATGGACATTTATGTAGACTATCTATCTATATAAGGAGCCATTTTGATGCATAGATTATAATATTATAGGTGGAAATTATCATTCCTAATGTGTGGAAGGAAGAATATAAATCTCATCCTTATATGATACACAATGGGATTGTTTCCCCTAAGTAGCTCCTCATTGATTTGTATGATATTTTGGGTCTCATTTCATACTATGTCAACTACACCTTTGTGAAATGAATTTAAACTCTTATGGGATATGAGTTGGATAAAACCATTTCTTTCCCTTTATCCATTGATGTGTTCCACCATAGAGGTGGAAAATATGTATTTTTAGTTTCTAGGTTTTGGATTTTCCTCTGTTTCTGTATATTTATAGACTTAGTTGGTGATCTAGATCAACCTATTTATTATGTTATTTTTTCCATATGGAATCCCTCTATATTTTCTTCATGATACACATTACATGTTGTGTAGATAGTGATGAAATTAACCAAGGTGTATCCAGAAATGTTTGTTGTCCCATTACTCGAAGTTTATTATAGTGAGTTTAAACTTCTTGAAAAATGGGTTTTTTCTAACCCTTGGCCATGGAGGACCTTCTTTCGTATGACCCCTATAGGGTTTGACTACATTTTCAAATGTTCCTCTCATATTGGTCATTGTGTAGTGACCTTGATGGATTTTTTGGTGATTTCTTTTGAATGGGTCTTGAATAAAAAGGTTTTTTTGTAGTAGGAGGAACAAATGAGATGCTGATAATTGATATTTTCCTTCCTATATAGAGAAGAAAGATTATTTCATATATATCATCAATGATGATAATGGAAACATCCTGGTGGTGTGGCGAAACATCTAGGATCACCATTGGAACATTTTGATCATGTTTCATATGATTTGATTACCCCATTCAAGAATTTGATTCCACAAGGGATAGTAATTATGATTTAAAATCACGTTATCCCTATGGGATTTGTTTGATCTAGAAACACTGTTAATTTCTATTATACCCTCTTGATATTTGATGAACATGATGATTGGGATTGATATAAAAATGAAAATTTCCCGATGTTTTGGGGTCAATTTAGTATTGCCTATAATTTTGGCCTTGAGCTACCGAGGGATTGATGACGCGAGGGGTGAAGGAAGTGATAAATATTCATACATCCCAATGGGATGGGTTTTATTTTAGATGGATTCTATAGATGCTACCAATGTTTCCTATTTGATTTGGTGAAATTATGCCTATGTATGATCTTACTATAATGAAAGCCCTTGATAAGATTCAATTTCCATGGCGTATTGTTGGGTTGAATGCAAATATTGATTCCATGTCTGAAATACATCCCCGTTGTTTCTTGGGGCCAAGTTAAAAGTTTAATAGTTAGTTCTATCCAACCATTTGTGAAATAATTTCATTTTAATGTGGGAAAATTCGATTATAGTGACCAATGGGATTGCACATTAGTAGTTCCCCATATTTCTCTTGAAGTAATGAAATTATAGCACATATAATCTTTGGATTCCGACTATTATAGGGGTTTTGTGATGTGAAAAGATAAATAAATTTCTCATCAACACATATAGATACCTCATGAGGCTTCGAAGATTAGTTTTCAAAGAGTTATAGTGAAATGGTCACTAGCGTGTTTTAGATTTACATTGTTATTTTCATGTTTTGGGTCTTAGGCCTTAGAGATAAAAAAATTTCCATTTCAATTTTTTTATCGTATGATGGTGAAACTCATACCCTAGATATGGTAGGTGTCAATATTTTAATTAGAGATGAGTTTCCCACATATTTTAGTGTAAGTATGAAAATAAATCCATATCTAGCTCATTTGGAATCTCATGGTCAGAAGAGGAGAGGGTCTTCAACATTATTGGGAGGTTGTTTCTAGATAACTCTATCAATATATCAATGTACACTTCCTCATTACAAAACATAGACACCACCACATGGTTAGACCATATAGGTTGTTTCTTAGGGTTTCCTACTAGCTATAGTGAAGTGTGGCTTGTATTTGAAGGGAACAATATACAATTGAAAATGAGGTTTCTATCACATCTATATCTAACAGAGTTTTATTTTTGATCACCTATAAATACATAGGTATTAGGGAAATTATATTATTTCCCATTCTTATGAAGATATCAATGTGGGGAGGATGGCCATATGTGATGATAGGATTATAGTCCTTACAATTCTCCTCTACACTACCGTGAGGGAAAAATAATCGTAATGAATTCCATCATCTTCAGTTGAAAGGGCCGATGTACCCTTGAGGTGTTTCCTATATTCATTGTACATCCTCAAGTATGATAAAATTGATAAAACCATGGATACAATCCCCATTCAACAACATGACTAGAATGTGCCGAAAAATGTTTTGGGGGTGAGTAGGTATATGGGATATCTCCATGATGGATTCCGAAAATTGGTGATTACTATTGAGTGATATAATAATATGATCCCATGGATGAGAAAATACAGGATTATTATGGTGATCTTCCTAATTGTGGGTAATAATTTGAGCCTGGATATGGGTGGTTGCTGGATGTGTTGGTTGAACATGTATAAAGAGGGAATATGATCATGGATCAAATACACATTTCCAATAGAAATATTCAGATAGAACACATTAATAGGATAATGATTATCAGATTCCTCATATATATACAACAAAGTATTAAATTGTAGGTATTGTTTGACAGAAGATTTGATATGATTGCGCTCCCATGAGATGCTATAATATATTGAGTTTCTTCACTAAAAGGAACATGAGCATTTCATGAGGCATGTGATTCTATCA
Source organism: Viscum album (assembly GCA_963277665.1). Lineage (NCBI taxonomy): Eukaryota > Viridiplantae > Streptophyta > Magnoliopsida > Santalales > Viscaceae > Viscum > Viscum album. The sequence continues at coordinate 191,967,239 of OY728165.1, read as the reverse complement.
CTTGGGGAGCCCAATCAGAACATAGGTATGAGAATATTCTTATGACTTTGAAGTATTCTACTAGACTTTCTCGATTTGAATCTGATTCTATCCTAGAGTATGTGACAGTCTCACTTGGTGTTCCATGGTAAGAACTGGGATATAATCTCTATCATGTTCCATTGAAGTATATTTCCAATAATTTTTATATAAATGTGCACCTTTCCTGAGGCATGTGATTCTCTCACATTTTGAGCCCCATTTGGGACAATAATATGATATCATTCTAGTGGCTCATCCTTTAAACAAATTTACCTATAATACACCTTGGTGGTAGAAAGAATGTTTTTTTTCTTGGAAGTATCCACTTTTTCATAAATAATCGAGTGATGTGCTGCTTTAGATGTTATTATAGGGATATGTTCCAATCCCTGTATCTATTTCAAGGCTAAAATATACCAACACGGTTCATTAAATGCTTCTAGAATATTGGTACACTTTTTCAAATTGTGTTTATAAATGTAGGCCTTCACATCGTCTGTGTTCAATATATAAGGGATGATATCATTGATTGAAGACAGTATACAAGCACATTACATTACTCTTTATGTCAACAAAATATACTAAAAGGATTCATGCATGTAGGTTGGGATATTTTCCTCTCCCATTCCGGATACATGAATATGCCTATAGACTTCATCTGGGAGAATAGGGATATGATATTGCTTACTAGATGCCATTGGAATATGTGACCAAGACATTCCCTTGAATGTGGGGATACAAGACTAGTCGTATTTATCCATATATATTTGTGCACAATGTGACTTCCTTGGATCATGTTCGTATTATCCAAGGATTAAATGTGTCAGGTGGTGCCTTTAGTTAGTGACCAAGGGGAATAGGTGAGATGATTCTAGTGATGATCGTTTCATGGATACTTCCTCAACATATCCTAAACCGAAATGGAGTCATATTAACCTCCTTGATAAAAAATCCTCAAATATAAAAGTTATTGATTGTATTCGTCTGAGGATAAGATTCAAATGCCATTGGTGGTGGAAATGAGTGGCACTAGTTTCACTATATCTTACATTGAAGAATTTAGACTCATCTTTTTGAGCATATATAAACCGTTTCATGTTGCCTCAAGGGTTGGGATTATACCTTGTCGATGGAATTCTGAAATCATTGCATTCTCCACCCAATTTAGAAGTTTCACGAGGGTTAGAAAGATATATGTTGTCTTGGGGTTGAAGCCCTAACTGATGTTCCATAAAAGTCAATATATAAATACCTAATATATGGTTCGGGTGTTTTTTGTGAGAGCATTATTTTCAGCCATGAAGAGAATAAGGGACAAGATCACATATCATTTCATCATCATATTCATTATATGGCCTCAATAAGACATGTAGAGGTAACACAATTTTCTGTTCTTATTATATGTTCTCCCATTTTTATAATGCGGAATTATTGCAGTAGCAATGGACTTTTTCCATGGGTACCCTGATAACATTATATTTCATGTTGGGTGTACCATTTTAATATGTGTAGGGGAACAAAATGAAATGTCCTAAATCATGGTCAACCTATCATTTTTTATATTATATATTCTTGTTGAGTTCACCATATTTGTATATCTTGATGAATTAATAGTGTCCCATGTTTATGATAAAGTAATGTGATTACTATAATGATCCATTCATTCTATAATCATGTTCCATTATATTAGGTTTAACAACATTGAATCCTTTTTTAGATTTTATTGTGGGAGTTCAGGTATGGTTTCATAATCATTCGTTCCAGGTTCACCACATTCATTTCATAGAAACTCACAATGACTCCCAGATCCATAAAAATGTATAAAACCTCATTCCAATGATGGGAAGTTAATTTGGGTTTCAAACATAACGTTACATAGGAAATCACATTGGTCAAGAGGATACTAGGATGTGATAAACACATTCTTCTAGGGATAGATTATTCTTGATCAAGTCATCTATTATAGATTTATTATATGTTTGAGAATCTCGTACAAATTTGATTCTAGGACTGGTTACCCTAAAAAAATGATCAAGTGTTGTATACTTACTTGTGTAATGGGTGTTATATAAATGAGTCTATCTGTTACTATTCAAATTTCCTTATTCATTCCCATATATTTCATTGAAATGTTTACATAGTTATATTTTTAAACTATATTACCTGTAGCTCTAGTGTTTAATACTATCCTAGGAGGTTTTTGATATTTCAAGGATGTGATTAAAACATTATGAATAATTATATATTTCCTATTTATAATAGGAATCAAAACTCATTTAGTTCATTTTATCCGTACAGTTTAATTTCAGGCATAAAGAACATATCTTATGGCAAGTAGGTGCAATTTTTTGATCTTGATCCTTAGGAAGGCTTCCTACATTTCTTGTGTGGATATGAATCATTGTAATTATATTCCCATCATGCTCTTAGGACTTTAATCAAAGTGGATGTCCTTGTATTTGGTTAGTAATACCATGCCACTCATTGGGTCTTTCACAATGTGATTTCCCTAACTAGGTAGGGCTTATAATTTGAACAATATCATTATTGAAAATCCCTAGTCCCATGTGAACCATTCATAGTGTGAGAAACAAAGGATAATAGGTGAAAAATATAATTACATATGGATTCTAGATTTATGAACAAGAGAGGCCTTAAGGGGTTGTTTTATAGGGATTTCATAAATTAATAAGGAATCCCACGTATACATGTTATAATAGGAATAAAATTCATCATTGTTCAACCATCTTCTCATTCTGGTTATGGATTAAGAATGGAGATAAACCCATATGAGTGTTTCAGACCCATGGATTTGAGTTTGAGAGACATAGAGGGAACTACACCAAGGTGGACACTTGTTAGGGATAAATCCTCAAAGCGGAATACTATGTATAATATTTTTAACCAAAATCAGTGTTCTTTTTGTTATTTTTATGGGTATTCCCAAATATGTCCACTAAACACTGTTACAATATCTAAATAAGTCAACCTAACATGTCATGATTGTCTTTAATTCATTTACATTGTGTACGTATGATATGTGTGAATTTTTATAGACATTTTCTTTTTTTCCCAGAAGAAATGTTAAATTAAAACCACATGATCTAGTGGAATTTTCCAAAGGAGGTCATATGACCATGATGGCATGCCCTAATGATGTCATGTTACTTGGTTCACAATCCTGTAGGATGTAACATGATTTGGTTGTCATGGATGGAATTTGTTTCATGACCAACATGAATTGTTTATAGGAATTAAAAAGACGTAGATGGAATGAATTGGGATGTCACATGAATTGGATGACATGTTTGGTGGGTGTATCATGACTTTGATGAAATATCAAAGGGACTTTGTAATTTTTTTTGACATTTCTTGAGGACGTTACAAGACATGGGAAACATGTCGAAAATATTTTTCAAGACTTGGGTGACACGTCCATATTATACCTCATGAAATGGGATATATATCATATGGAATTCACAAGACTTGGGTGACATACCTATATTCAACCACATGACATGGGAAAATTTTCTAATGGGCATCACATGATCTAGATGGCATGTCTGAAGGACATTGCATGATCTGAATCTCGTGTTTGATGGGTGTTGCCTGACTTTGGTGACATGTCCTAGTGATATATCATCATCAGGGTAGGTCATGTAAGCACATGAAGATTATCCTATATGTATTCATATAATTATCCCAAATTTCATCATTCTTATGTAGTATTTACTACATCTGTTCCTTGATATTTTTTGAGAATTAACTTATTTTTGTTTCCCATGACCCAACCAGTATTTGGAAACTCCTTCAATAAATCTGGATGGCCTTCTAGAATTCAATCTTATGATATATCATGTTATCATGGGAATCAAATACTCATTCCATGTGATCCTTGAGGCTATTCAGATAAATTTACTTGGTGGAAGACCCTTGCAATCAAGTGACTTTATTCTCCAAGCCTATGACCTATTTAACTATCATAGTTGTCTGTGTTTCTATAGTGCAACAAGTGGGGGTGGGGTATTGTAAAGGCTTCATCGAACCATTTATAATCTTTATTTCACATTTCACATATCAATAATATGATATGGATTCAATGTATGTTTTTTAATAACATGCTACACATGAAAGTTTCTTAGGTCGTCTGATGCATCACATGATAACAATGTCCATGAGATAATTCTACTGTCAACATATTTATTGGGATATGTCTCATCCAAGGGATTTTGTAGAACCATTTTTACATGTAAAATGGTCCTTTAACCAAGACCTTAAATTTTTTAGATCATTCAAGAGATATAATTTATATTATAATGGCTTTCAAGTTATTTAATATGACATGTAACAAGTCCTTTGAGGGACATATCCAGATTTAGAAGTGCCTTCTTGCTATTGAGATATCTTATCAAAGGGTAAATTCACAACTATTATGGATTATCAGGGGGCACTCACATGATAGATGGAGATCACATGAGGAAGATAAGTCTATCACATGAAGAAAAACTCATCTACCATTCATGATAAACTTCTATATTTTCCATTTTTATTTCCTTCTTTTTTTGACAAGTATGTGCAATCTCAAGAAATCATGCAAGCATTTCCATGGAAAATCATTATCCTTTTCTATGATGTGTTGACTGACCAATTATTAATATTGTTATGATCTATGATCATTGAAACATGGAATATATATTCATTTTTATGAGGCCTTAGTAGAATCACTTGTTTGCATGTAAGTGTTTGAGGTCATTTTCCAGATGAACATGACATGCCAACATAATCTTTTTTGACAAGTTGGACATGCTGCTAGGGGATATATGGGGACTTTTAAATCCCATAACAACATAACATGATGACCAACTTAACTCTCCATCACATGAATATTCCACCTTTCTCCACCTTTATTTTATATCCGCCTTCCAATTATTGTTATGTATCTATAGATTAAAAAGGAAGACGATCCTAGGAACACATTTTTAGCCATTTTAGGATCATCAAATATTATTAGAATTCATTTATAAGAACATTATGGATTTTAAATGAGGTTTTTCATGATCAATATTAGATCATACACAATTTATAACATGTTATCATAACCTTCCAATGGTGACACGGTCATGTGTCCATCTAATAGTTACATGATCTATGTGATTTTGATGCCTCCCCTTCCTTTTTTATAGGGAAACAAATACCCATGATTCATGTATTTATTTTATTCTATATGATTCAGTACTCAGTTTTTGGTCATCAATATTCCCCTTCTAAGGATGGTAATGATTTGAATAATAATAATCCGTGTTTATCCCCAACTAGTATTTTTTCTTGAATTAAGATCCCTTTGTTTGAAATTATACTTAAGGATTTTTTTGATCCATATATATTTCACACTTTTCACCATATAGACAATGTCACCAAATTTTACATGTGAAGATCACTACATTAAATTTTTGAACATCTGTTATGTAGTTATTCTCATGAACCTCTATTCAGAAGGAGGCATACTCTCTCAATTTTCCATTTTATAGGAGTAAAAACTTAGTACATTATTAAACACAACACTATATATCATAAACCTTTCCAACTTATAGGAAATTTGAGGGCATGTGAAGTGTTTAGCCTATTGTTAAATTATTTAAAGTGTTATTCTCATTCATCAGTCTAGATAAACATCACACCCTTCTATATTGGCTTAGTTGGTGGGATATAAAATCAATATAAGTGTACCAAAAATCAATAATTATAAATATATAATAAATAGAAACTATGAATTTTGAAAATAGATGTTGGTCTTGATCATCCTTCAGTTGAAATAATTTTTAGGGATCCATATATATCTTGTTACTAGAAATAACATTCCCCAAGATAGGTACTTATCCCATCTGAAACTCAATTTTACTATACATTCATATAACATTTACTTCTGTATGGAATTCCATAAAGTATTCAAATACCCCTCATGTTCCTTCTTCTAATTTGAGAAAATATTAACATCATCAAAAAAGATAGAAAAAAAATTTCAAGGTAATAGCAAAAAAAATCTATTCATGAAGTCGGTAAATATTTCTATATAATTAGTAAGTCAATGATAAATCATAGTGATATTTTAGTTATCATACATTTTATATAATGTATTCTTGGGCATATCCATCCTTTTCACCTTTCCTTAGTAATATCATATATGAAGATCCTTCTTAGAAAGTATTTTTCTCCATGTAGCAGATCGAACAAGTGTTCAATATGTGGTAGAGGATACTTGATCATTATCATGATCTTCTCAGAATCATCATAATTAATGTTGATGATATTTAAACCACGATTTTTTATAATGAATAGGACTTCTGAACTCAATGGCAAAGTAGCTAGCTTCTCCATCTCTTCACCTAGAAGCTGTATATTAGATCACCTACTGAGTGCATCTGCTACAATGTTTCCCTTTCTAGGAGTATAGACCTACTAGAAGTCATTGCCCTGGAGGAACTCAAGTAAACATCGATGTATCAGGTTCAGGTCCTTCTGAGATAAGATATACATGAGACTCTCGTAATCAAATTACATAGTAAAACATTCTCCCATTAGATAGTGTCGCCACATCTTAATGGTAAAGACCACCGCTGAAGACTCCAGGTCATGGGTAGTGTAGTTCTAATCATGCTATCTCAGTTTTCAAGAGCCATAGGCGATCACTTCTCCCTCCTGCATTAGGACACATTCGAGTCCCTTACCTAATGCATCGTAGTAGACTACGTACCCTACGAATTCCACTGGAAGCCTCAAGATGGAAGCACAAGTCAGACACTACCTCATCTCCTGAAAGCTCTGCTGACATTTCTCAGACCCAACAAAGGGTTTTCCCTTATTCATCAATGCTGATAGTGGTGCTGCATCTCTGGAGAACTCTGGCACAAACCTCTGGTAATATCCATCCAAACCCAGGAAACTTCGTAACTTTGTCACACTCCTCGGTAGCTCCCAAGAAAGTACCGCCTCAATCTTTTCTAGATCTTCTACAACTAGAGCCTCTGATATGACCTGTCCATGTAAGTGAACCTCTCAGATCCAAAACTATAACTTCTCTAGTTTACCATAAAGCCGGTGATCTTAGAGTGTGTCCAGTACTACCTTCAAATGATAGGCATGCTCCTCCTCAGTATTTGAGTAGATCAGAATGTCATCGATGAAGACTACAACAAAGCGATTGCGGTATGGATGAATGATCCAGTTCATGAGCCCCATGAACATGGCTGGAGCATTAGTTACACCGAATGGAATAACCAAGAAATCATAATGGCAGTACCGACACCCGAAGGCCGTCTTCTAAACATCCTCATATCGTACTCTAAGCTAGTGATAACCTGATCTGAGGTCTACCTTCGAGAACCACTGTGCTCCCTTTAGTTGATCAAAGAGGTCGTCAATCCTCGGAAGTGGGTACTTGTTCTTCACGGTCACCTAGTTCAGGAGACGATAGTCGACACAAATCCTCAAGCTCCCATCTTCTTTCTTAGAGAACAGAATCAGGGCTTCCCAAGTTGAAACATGGGCCTGGATGAATCCTTTCCCCTTCAAGTCTTCTAACTGTACCTATAGCTCATGAAGCTTCAAGGTATCCATATGATATGCTGGTGTAGATATCAGTGTCATCCCGGGGTAGAAGTCAATGTAAATTTCCACCTCTATATTAGGAGGTAGACCTGAGACATCATTAGGGAAAACATTCATGTAATGGTCCACCACTACAGGATAACTCTGACTCTCCACATCAATAGCTCCGAGGGTAAGGCTAGCCAACTGATGATTGATCCGCTGCACTCTCCTCCAAGGAAGTCCATCCTGTTCTGAAAAGGCTCCCTTCTTCCCGATGAAGGTAAAACTGGTCCTATCCGTTCGGACACACCGCACATTGTGTATAATACAGTCAATCTGAGCATGGACTATAGACAACTGGTCCATACCCAAGATGACATTGTAAGGCCTCGACGCTGCAACTATGAGATCCCAACCATATCTATCGCCTCCTAGGGTAAGCTCACACTACTGACACCAGTGCATAATCGTTGAATCTGCTATCTTAGGAGTCTCTAGCTGTAAGAATAGAGCCAATGGCTCTGTCGGAATCTCTGAGCTCCAAACGAGGGTAGTGGAGATGAAAGAATGACTGGCACCTGTGTCTATATGTACTGTAGCTATGATGGAGTAGACATAAATCATACTTTGTATCATCTTCAGAGCACTGTGATCATAGGACTTAGCTGTCTGGAGCAAAGCTCTCCCCTATCCACCTGCTCTTTATGGTTAGGGGAGACCTCCTGGTGGTGGTGTCGGTAACACCTCAAAATGTCGCCCACTATGTGCTGCACGGCCTACTCCTCTTCCACTTCTGCCTTGAGCCTACGGAACTCCTCGATAAAAACTCTATCTTTACCTAGAGATCCTTTCAATCGTCTGATGATCATCCAAATGGTGGGTCGGACAGTCATGAGCCATGTGACCCTGCCTGTCGCAAGCGTAACACTACTCGCTCCTGGCATTTCTGGATTTGTCTCTAGTTCCCCAGACAACCGATCCTGAGTCATGTGGTCATCCACTTGTACGTCTAGTCCTCTTGGACCTCTACGACATTTGTCTGCTACCAGCTGCAGAAGATTCCTCTATGTGATGACTGGTAGTGGGTCTCACTGTAGGTGACTTCTCACCAAGGTAACTCTCCACCAAGAGGGCTCTCTATAACACCGCTTCCTTCGTCAGGATGCAGAGAGAGATCATCAAGGCCCTAATCCTATACCTGAGTCCCTGCTCGAAGATCCGGGCCCTGAAGAATGGGTCCCGCACTATATTTGTGTAGTAGCGTGAGAGGTCACTGAAACTCGCTGAGTACTGAGCTACAGTCATACTGACCTTCTGCAAACGAAGTAGCTCCTGAATTTCAATTGCGTGAAGATTCGCTGGAACAAACTCTGCCCGAAATAGGCTCGCGAAGTCTGCCTAGATAATCGTCACCTCATCGTGAACCTAGAGCATCAACCTCCACCATCTGCATGATGCTTCCAGTAGTATGCTGGCAGCAAGGATCACCATGAGGTCTACTGGTGTCCTTACCAGTTGGAAAACTATCACCGTAGCCTCTAGCCAATCCTCATCCTCTTATTGGTCCATCTCTCCCTATAACCTAGGTGGCCTCTGGTGCTGGAACTTGTGCAAAGTTCTCATGCGGCGTGCACCATTTTCTATTGGGGCTGGTGGCATCAGTGGCCCAACGGGGTGTGGTACCGCTGGTTCCTCCTTTGTAAAATGCCCCTACACCAAGGCATTGTCGCTCGGTGGGCTATCAGTGTGTACAACTCTCAAAACTCTAGCCAAATGTCTACATGGATGCATCCTAAAAAGAAATAGGTGCACTATAGGTAAACGTTATACATGGTGAGTTGACCTGGTTGACCTAACTTAAAGAAAACTTTTGAAAACACACATGAAATCATTATTTTCATGTACTGAGTTAGAAATCAGAAGTCAAGGTCTTGGTGTATGGATACGTCAGCCGCCACACCAACACTAGACTACTTCAACTGAGAACCACACTCACTACGATTGACACTATTACTTCATAGAAAAAAAATATAAGAGTCCTACATTCTGCGGTACAACAGACTCCTCTGATACTAATTTCTAAGGACCCGTCCCCCGAGGCTCGTGCCATGACTACCCCAATCCCTCCTTCCATATGTAAGGGATGGGTGACTTTCACCAAAGAAGTAATTCCCTAATACTGGGAAGGAATGGCCTATATAACCTATAACACAAAAAAGAAAGAACAAAGCTGGACGAAACACCAAGTAAAATGTATAACAAAAGAGTGATGCAAGTAAAATGGGCCATAATACAAGCCCAAATGGAAAGTACAAGTACAACTGAAAATAAGTAAAACTGATTAAAAAGAAAACACAGCTACTAGATCGTCCTCTGAGGTTCCTACCAGAAGGGTAGTTACATACTGTCTCCTCAGCACTCCACATCCGTCTATCTCCTCTGTGTATCAACAAGTCATATGGTCCACCTCCTGGTACCATCCTGCCCTAGTACTCTTAGCCTCAGTCAGCGTTGTCCATTGTCTGCATCTAACACAACACGGTGTGGGCATAACCCATGCTGGGGTTATTATAACGATACTCAATAGGGACCCCAAGACCCTCTAGGTATCACAAAATACATCAAGTATAAACACAAAGTATGAAATCAATAGATACCCCTACTTAGGTATATGCCCATACATATACATAAGTTAATATGTAATCCATCTTAATCATGAAGAAAACACAAAAGTACTGACTCAGATCAACCGAGGTTATATTTTATGTGTAGTATCAACTAACATCCCCAATCACATTATCGAAACCTCAGCTGTTGGGGAACTCCTTGTCAATCGAGTACAGTGGGCCTACCGCAACACCAAATGCGCTTCCCACTAACCTTGGACTGCTGAGGTACTCCTTCTGTAGAGTACCATGGGTCTACCATGTCACACAGAGGTGATCCCCACCATGGGTCTGCCATGTCACCAAGTGCGCTCCCCCTCACAGCCTGCTGAGGTACTCCTCCTGTCGAGTATCATGGATCTTCTCTGTCACCAAGCGCGCTCCTCTACCCTAGGTCTGCTGCGACACCAAAGTGCTCCCCACTAGGATACTAGAGTCACTCTGAGTCCAACAATCAGTAGTCGTGAGGTCTCATCCAGCTACTAGGACTCCGCACTACTCTCTCTTGTCTCTAAGAGGATCTGATCCACAAGCTACTGGTCGATACTCCAACTATCACAAAGTCCCATGAAGAAGTATCTCAAAGTTCTGCTACGTCATAGGGGTCTCAACGCAACAGGAGATATGTCAATCGGATGCTCGGTCTATGAGTTATAAGTCTTTTAGTCCGGAGGACCTGGTTATATTCATGCTCAATCTAACCTGACCAGTTCCCATCTCAAAACAAAACTCCATTAGAGTTTACTCAAAGGGACCGTCTGGCTCCAAGATTTCCAATGCTGCTGACAGTTCATCAAACAGACGTCTGGTGCCATAGATATGGCCTAAATAAAGTAATGTGTCATAGTGGTACTAGGACTGGTCCGACCTGGCATGACCCAGTCTGGCCCGACCTGATTTGGGTCGACCAGTCCAGACCCATTGGGTTTGGACCGGCCCATTGGGTTCGGCCCAGCCTACTGGGCCCATCCCAGTAGGCCGTAAGGGCCACGGAGAGCCGAGAGGTCACAGACCGACCACGAGGGTGCAGACCGGCCACGTGTCGGCACGCGGGAGTTTCGGCCTGGAGGGCGCTGTATCGGCGGCCTAGCCCGAAGGGTGCCGCGAGGGTGTCTCAGCCTGGGGAAAGGGCCAGCGCGGCCGGGGTGGCTCGAAAGACCGACAAGCAGGTGTGGCTGGGGTGGCTCGGGAAGCCAGCGTCTGGCGAGCCCGGGGCGGGTTGGGAGGAAGGCGGGTGGTGCAGTTCATCCTGGGGTGGTGGTATCGATCCGGTCAGGGCGCTGGAGCATCAAGGGGGTAGTGCGGGTCATAGAGGTTGTGGGGGCGCAGTCATTTCCTTCGTCGCCATCAATACTGTCATCACCTTCCTCCATTTCGAAGAACACCACAGAAAATATTGGCGGGGGGTCGGGCCATGTCTATTTGGCCTGCACACTCCGTGTTTAGAGTGGTAGTAAACGGTTCATCAAGAACATAAACAAATAATGAGAACGGAAGGTATTTTAAATCATCGATTCCCATAATCCCTCGATAATTTCAATTCCCAACCCCGCAAAGGAAAAAGAGGGGATAACATGGGAAGTGTTAATAAAATAATTAATAAACCCCTACAACTTCCCGCAAAAATTTATTCCCAACCCACAAGGAAAACATCCATGGATCAAGTTGATAATAATTTGATCTGTGTTCTTTGTTTTTAGAAAGAAATATTCAAGGGAATAAAATCATTCTTAATTAAAAAACCTACCTCATTCGATGTAGGTTGAAATTGGCATGAGAAGGCAGACGTTGATTCATTTTACATGAACACATCCTACGTCGAAGGATGTTCCAAGGAAGAAGGTCGAAGTTGTCAACGTTCTTTATGGTGGAAGCGTTCTTCATTCGAGAATATTTCTCCCAATAGCTCCTCAGCTCCCCAATTCCACCAATTAAAAGAGATATCCAATAATAAAAATTATTTCCCCAATTAAATCGTAGGCACAATTCAAATTGGATTATATTAAATTGGCTCATTTAAGAGGGGCGTTGGCATGATTAATGGTACGTGCATTGGCACAATTAAGGTGGAGGATTTCAAGAGCCCCACCCCCCTCATTAAATGTAGGATTTGAGGGTTTCTCCCAATTAAAACTGGGTTTCAAGGGGGTTTAATCCTGGGTGGTCCCCACCACCATCACCTCTCATTGAAGGTTATGGTTCGGGTGGTCCCCACCACCTGAACCACTTATGGGAGGTTGAGGTCTGGTGGTCCCCACTTCTAACATCTACATGGAGGTTTAGTTCTGGTGGACCCCACCTGAAATATCCACATGGAAGCTCAATGTAAAATAAAATGAAGTTTATTTTATTTTATTATTTCCACGAAAGACACAAAACTAACTTTTTCCCTCGTCCATCTGACATCGAGGTGAAAGTATCCTTAAGAAAATACCGACACTACATGTTCAACAGTGGCCTCAGATTTCAATTCTAAGCACTAGTTGAAAATTTATATAAACCCTCTTGTACGTTTACTGAACGTACCCAAATAAATCATCAGAAATTCATTCTGGGCACTTCGGGCCTCATAATCATGCGACATTATTTTTTGTAGTCTCGTAAAATTCATATATATTTAAAAAAATTACATGGAAATCCAGAGTCTTTACATGATTAACCAATTCATTTCCATAAAATCATTCGGGACATAAATATCATATAATAAATAATTTTCAATACTTCCCCCCAAGAAAACCTCCTCAAAACACCGTTAAAATTAATCTATCACAAAAAAACTAGAGAATTAATGGACTATGAAAGAACATTCTATTAAATTTTCTCAATATAGCTATTTTTTAATAATGTAGTGGTGGAAAAAAATATCTTACTCAAACAATCATACATAAGATCCAAGCACAAGTTGAGAAGATTAAAATTTTGAAAGATCAATTTACATTTAAAATATATTCTATATAATTTTCTCAAAGAGATGGCCAATATTATATTTCTATATATTGAAAACATAGAGGATGTGATCACCTAGTTTGAATATTAGAAGAATGGATTAGAAAAGAATTGTTGACTTCTATAAAATACTACATGATTGTATTAGCCTTATGTTATATGTGTATATGTGTAGAAGAATGCTTCACAAATTTTAAATACAATTATCTCTTTATAACCAATGAAATAGAAGAATACAATGCAATTATTTAGGAAAATAACCATGAATTTGAGGAATTAACTACATTTAAGGATTCATAGTTTATGATAGAATACAATTAATATTAAATAATATGAGAATATGATGTAGTGAAAGAACCAAATGCATTAGAATAAAATTGAAATGACTCGAAGAGATTTTTAAGAATTTTTTTATTATTTTAGTACATGAGAAAATCTTAAATTAAATATTTATATAATTCGATGTTAGAATAGAAAATCTAAAACCTATTTGATCTATGTCTTCACAAAAAAATAGAGGTAAGACATGTTTCCCTAAGATATTCAAAGGAAGGATCCAATTTAAAACGTCTAATCTATTATCGAAAATATTAATTTATATTATATAACGATAAATCCAAAAATGTATTTAAATAATAGGTTCCATAAATTTTAAAATTTATTAATTATACTAGATCTATTTATCAAAATAGTGTAGGTGATAAATCCAAATCATTACAAAAAATTGGATGAAGAAAATGGGAAATAATCAACACTATACGTGTAATGGTTGTGAGAAATAGTATGAAATATGGTTTCCCAAAATAATACCCTATAAAATATAATGAAATTAAATTATATCAAGGATCATGTGTTGAAAAATTGTTGTCTAAAGAATAATACCATGTTTAATTTGTCATTTTTGTTGCTATAACTGGTTTAGAAAAATGTATTTTAATGTTAAAAAAAATTCATTCAATTTTTTAATTAGGAATATTACCTTATGGGGGATATATACTACAATGTTAACAAAATTCAATGAAAAATCAAAATCTTCTTATATAAAATAGATATGAGAATATGAAATAAATATATGGAGAATTCAATATATGTTTTCATAGTAATAATTCATGCCTCAAAAAATAAAAAATATATATTTTTGTGTATTTTAAAATAAAATACCATATAAACATGTTATAAGAGATATTCCAACCCTGGAAAAAAATCTAAAGAATCATTATGAAAAAATTATCCCAAGAAGACATTAAAGAAGAAAGATGATTCATCTTTTTGCTAAAAACAAATTAAGATAAAAATTATGAGAAGACTCAAGAATTAAAAAATGAATGATTTAATGAATAGATTAAACTAATTATAATATCAATGTATGTTATATACCATTTAATCATGAAACAAATCACTGAATTGTGGTATGAAAAGAAAAAAAATAATGTTAAATGTGTATAATTAGTTCAATAAAATAAGAAAAGAATATTTATGGTGACTATAACATTGTAGAATCCATATTGAAATGAAAAAAATATTAGCTAGTTTCTATTTTTTTTTGGTTTCGTGGCATGCTAAATTTTATAAAAAAATATAAATGGGTAGAACACAATAAATGGAATGTGAAAAAGGGATATTAATGATTTTACTTCTATAAGAAATCAAATTTCAAGAGAGGTTATCTATTGATGAAAACATTAGATTTAACCATGTTTTTTGTTTTAGGTTGAAGAATGATATGAAAAATTCATAGTATTTTCTAACATCAAAACATCAAAAGAAAAATTAATTAAGAATACATAGATTAACATAGAAAATATTTTCAACTTAATAGATAATATTAAAAGGAATATCAAACACAATGATGTTTTTGAGAAGAATAAGATATCCATGTTTCCCAAGAAATATTTGAAAACCAAACAATAATGTGTGAAGAGTTATCCAAGATGATAAGTAGAGAATAAATTTGTGTAATGTTTGAAACGAAATTATTTCCAACGATTAAATAATTAAATAGAAAAATATTATCCCCCTTATTTCACTATTAATTATTTTGTATTATTGTGTTTGATAAACACATAGCTTAATGCGATTCTTGGTATTAAGGTGTGAACTCAGGAAAAATCAATAATATTAATACCAGGTATTAATTCATCATATCCATCATATTCGATGTTATAAAAACTATTGGAATTCATAATAACATAAAATTAAAATATCTGCCTTGAAAAAGTTATGCTGGATATTATCCATTATGTGAGTGAAATTTGAGAATCTTATTTAGTTATAAGTCACATGAAAAAAAAAATTATAGAATATAACTAATAATATGTCATTGTAACAGATATGTATTCATATACTCTCATACATGTCTTATAAAATCAAATTCAAATATTTTGGTGGTGAAATTGAATTTGATCAAAGGCATGAAAAATGGAACCATGGGAAGGATCCATGACGTTTTTGTTATTTTAGTCACATATAAGTTATTTTTAAATGATTTAATATTCATTTTGAATTGAGTTAAATAAATAAGGTTGAGATATTTCATAATATTATCATTAAAAAATAAAATCATATTGATAAAGATGTTTGATTGACCATTAATGAAAGTATCAATAGAATTCATTTGTGTTAGAATCATATTTTTAGTGTTATGGAAATTTTTTTTCTCAAACATTCATTCGATTATATCAACACAAAGATATGATCATGTTGAATCTTATAAGTATAATTGAAATAATTTAACAAACAAACAAAGTTGAAACTAAACAGAACTATAAAATTTTATTTCATTCAACAAATGTGAGAGAGAGAACAATTAACCGAGGTATGATTGAATAAATTCAGAGAAGAATAATTAATATATTGAGATACATTTTCAAATTATTGATATTGAAAAAAATACAATGGGAGGGATTAATGTCCCAAAATTGTGTTGTGTTGTATTTTTTCAATTTTTTTCTACTGATATGATGGATTATATGTGTGATTTTAAAATGATATGTAGAAAAAAAATCATATATGATACATGGAGTTACCAATAATTTTTTTGGTGAAAATATGTTTTACGAATTTTATGTGCCTATACCTAAATAGATGAAACAATAGATAAGTATTGGAGATAAACCATAATGATTGGATTTATTTTGATAAAACATAAATGATTTTTTATCACTGTTTGTTGTAAAAATAATGTTTTAGTTAAGAAGTATCCATTGAATTTTCTCTTCGAGATCCACTCACATGGAATAAGGGTTTTGATAATCTGATTGAAACATCACATTATTGTTATATATATTATTAATGGTTGTAAATGATTATATAATCTTGTGGAATATTATTAATCATAAATCATTAAATGAAAATATAATCTATTAAATTCACATAGATTTTATCTATTGAATGATTAATCCTATTTTGAGATAGTGGGATATCATTGACATATTCCAAAGAAAATTCATATATTGATATTTTTTGGGAATTATATGTTTTATTCGTCATATGTTTATTGACATGATCTTTATAGAAAACAATAATTTCACATTAGGAGGAAGAGGATCCATACGAAATAGTTTATAATGTGTTTTGATAGGACATGGTTACGGGTGTTGAATATCTATGAAATTAACTAAAAAATTATATATGTATGTTCTATATTCAATCCATGGAGACTTGACGAAGCACACTATTGTAATAGGAAACAAGAGTTTTTATGTTATGTTTTGAGTTTATTTGATCTATTTAAATATTACTATGTAGTTTTATAGAGGTTCAATGTACAATTTAGTGAAGCATATAAAATTTTTTATGGATATAAATAATCTCAAAAGAATGATCCCTTAACTCATTCATGTAATAATTTTCCAGACACCATACCCAAGAATGTCAATGGAGGGATTATTATGAGTAACAAGTTGAAATATTATATGGTATGATATATGTTGGGATGATCCTTAATGTAATATGGCTGAATTATGTTAAATTTAAGGGTGATATAGTTTTTTACAGGGATCAATTATAGTTTTATAATGATTTTAAAACTAATGAAGTGAATGTTGAGAAAAAATATGAGAAAGGGTGTAACGATGTAAGATTAATATAGAAAATATATTGAAGTGGTATTAGAAACATGAAAATATCAACATGAGATTCCTAGAATTCATATTTCAATAATGAAATTCAGGTATGTGTAATTATATGGTGATATTTGGAAAAGTCATGTGTTCAATAATCGATGGATGAGTCACTCATGTATGGGTGGATCAATAGAAGGCTCACTAGTCTAAAAGAGATATAATATTTATCCACATATAATCCAAAAATATATGAGTACCATGGACATAATAGTTCTATAATGTGGTGAAATTTGAAAAAGGTTGTGAAGTATGATAAACCATGTAAGATTCATTTCAGTCTCACATTTTTAGATATACTAGGATATATGTATATGTAAAAAACATAATTAAAATTAAATATTTGTATAGAATATGGAATATAGGATTTATATAATTAATATAAAGTAGAATAAAACAAAATTATATTTTTATCAAAGACTTCATGATTGATTTAAATTTCACAGTTTCTCAATGCATGATAATTGAGGAGGAATCCATTTGAGATTAAAGACCCATCTCAGGGAGAAGATGGAATTTATAATCTACCACAGAAAAAAGGTTATTTCTATGTAACTACTGCATAGAGGCATGCCTATATGGTTGAATAATTGAAAATTTTAAAATAATATGATGTTTTACTGAAAAGTAAAATAATGGTATTCAAATATCATGTGAGGAAAGAGGAATCTATGTCTTAAAGAGGAGTAAAAGGAAAAGATTGAAATATATTGTCAGAGATCCATAATGAGTTAATACTGATATTAAATACAATTTACATTTTTATTATGAGAATAATATATGAATAGGAATCATACAATAATTACATGAATTCAAATATATTTGGAGAAAATAAATAAGAGGTATATATTCTTGATATTGTAATACTGAAAGAATATATCTCATTGAATGAAGAAGTATATCTTAATTTTTTCTATTTTTTTATTTTGTAAAGTTGTATAAAAAAAAATATCAAACACCATTTCAAGAGTTTATTCCATTATGTAAAATAATAAGATGATAAATGATGCCAACCGTATCTCTATTTCTTACTATCCAATCTAAATAAAGAGAATAGAATTGACTATGATATCCTATATCGAAGGGGAATAAGCATATAATTTTCATCTTCATTAACTATTTATAAAAATAATCTTGTAAATTAATGGAAAAATGTTATTTATTTCATTATACATGGCTGATACCAAGATTTTAGATCCAAGGACACACTGATTCCCAAACTTCTTTTTATATAAATTAGGTAGATATGTGTGATTCATATTAAACATGAAACACTATGGATTTAGTATTCCAAAATAAAGGAAATAATTATTTAAAAATCATAGTATTTTTATTGTGTTGGTTTAATACATTATCTAAATTCATGTAAATCAAAAGTGAGAGATAAATAGTGAGAAATCCATTCACCAATGGAGTGAGAAATTAAAAAATGAATAAAAATTTTAAATCAAAATTTATACATCCAACATTAATTCATCACTTTTAGTTTAGTATATATCCCATAGTGATCCTATCATATGGCAGGGTAGTAGTTTGTAGATGAGTTCATATTGCAGTTTTTAATCTATCATCATGTGAATATGGAGAATCATGTTCATGGTGGTTTGCTGAAGCCACAGAATTATACTAACCAAATTATTGATGATATATAGCTGGATATCATCATCATGTTTCCTCTATCTCTAAGATGATGTGACGTTGTTTTGGGTTGTTGAAGAATAATTGATAAACTCAGCTCACATCATTAGGATTAGGAAGTCTATTCCCACGAACTTTTACATTAGGAGATATATAGATGAGATATAAAAGCATTATGAGGTATAATGGAATATAATCATTGATCATGATGATTAGTATACCTCAAGAATCTAGTGATATCTTCGACATAATTTTTTCTCTCCACTATGCTTTTGAAGGTTCTAGGTGCAGCGGAAGCACGGTTGGGTCGGTGCCTAACATTAATTTTTTACCATGATTAATGACTATTCTGGGATCAGTATGATTATGAATGAAAGTCTCCACGGAATACAATCAAATATTTAGATAAAGAATTAAGAGGCCTGAAATCATTAGAGAAGATCTTGCGCATAATTTTTATAATTAATTTATTTCATTTTATAAAGAAAATAATACCTAGATCTTCGGTATTTTATTCATTTATGATGTTGATCATCCAGAATAACCCTTATGGATTGTCATGTTTTACATTCAAGGATCAAAACTAGAATCCCTGTAGCTATGATCCACAGGTGTTTCGAATGCCTCAGATTGACAAAACTCATTCACCGGGTGCTAGCGCGGTGAAGCGATTGCCTTGTGCCAGTCGTTCTTGATCACTTTTTCCATGGAATTGAAGAACATGTCTCATTATTGAGAGGGGGAGAGGATTTCAGAGAAAAATTATTTAGCTCATCAATTCTCAATTCACCGGGTGTGTGGTTTTGTACGTGGTACAATAGATGTATGTGTCTATTTGTTGAAATTGAGCTTTGGTTACAATATTTAATTTTGTAACGGCAATTAAATAAATTCATAAACTTGGAGAAAATGCTTGAAATTAATAATAATACCACCTTATTATTTATGGTGCACCAACTTGCACAAAAGAGAATTATAAATAAATTTCTACATCATAATATAATAGCATAATTATTTTAATTAATGAAAACTAGTTAAAAATTTATTTATCATCTTCCAAATAATTACATTACTACTAGACACAACATATTCCTATCAAACTAAACATCATTATATTGAAAACCTAAATAAATAAATAAATAATTTATTCTCTTAAATATATATTATATTTACAAACTATTTGATAATTTTTTTTAATTGTTCACTAGGATAAATAAATATATTTTACTCACAATCCAGTGAATAAATATTTATTTTATTTATGAAATCATTTAAACATGAATAAAATTATTCCTCTATATTGATAATAATATTTTTTATTTACATTCATATAGGATTTAACCAAGACCACTAGAAACACTTACAGTGTGACCCTCTATGATTCTTTCTTGTGGGAATTAGGTGGGATTTCCTAAAGTCCAAGAGTACTATCTAGAAATGGGTCTAGGTACCCATGAAAAACAAATTAATGTCACAATAATGAAATCCACATATGAATGCTCACTGTGTAATATAATCTGTTTATCACAATATCTCATTAAGCCAGTTTTATGATAGTGTCGTCAAATTTTCTGCTCGATACAACATTCTTTGACTTCTTGAAATAAACACATTGTTACACCATGTCCATGGAATTTTGAGTGATGGTTCTATTTCAACCAAAGGGCTGAGATATAAACCTTCATAAATGGAAGGGACAAATCCTTATTCATCTTATCCATTAATATTATGCCACTCGTGATGCTCCCAACATACCCTACATACCACCAACTTTTTGCGTGATCGTTTTTGTCAGTAAAACAATGTGCATGAGTTTTGAAACGAATGAATGATAATATTAATGTATAACAATCATTATAGACACTTGCAGATAGAAATATCTGATGATAGAAAAACATGCAGAATTCTAATCGGCGTGTCCATTCTCATAATGTGATATCTTGGAGATTCCCATGTGTGAACTTCCCAAGAGGAACGATCATCTTCTTATGAGTTCTCGCACCTGATGGTCAACATGAAATATGTCCCTTTGTAAGAACCCAGATCTCTTTTCAGGTATGTTTTTCTTTTTTTTTGGAGTTTTTGAGAAAATTGAATTTTCTGGAAATTTCAGAAGTACACGCCATGTACTTTTTGTGTACACACCGTGTACTCTTTCCCCGGATCGATGCCGTGTGCTGGTCGTGTCCAGGCCACACACACGGTGTGTAAGGCTGAGGTGGAGGCCATTTATTTCAGAGTACGGAAAATTTATTGTACACACCGTGTACTCAAAAAGTACACTCCGTGTACTTTCTTTTTTTATTCATTAAACGGACCAGGGTGACGTCTAACCCCCATATTCGTCTTCTTCTTCAGTTTTCGACCATCCGAGAGCGACCGTACGCCCGAATCTTTGATGAAATTCCGCCCCGTCCTCCGTTCTCCGATTCGAGCACAGTGAGTTGCGTTGGAATCGCAGCTGTGAGTTCTTCCTTCTGCTTTATCCTTGTTTCTTGATTCCTCCTCATTTCAAAGTTATCGTGGGATGAAAGTTTTGTGTGTTTTCTATGATGTACGTTGTTCTAAGAGGAATCTGTCATCGAGGTTCACGTATATCGATCTCCTTAGATCGAGGTAGGTCGTTTGTACCTTTATGTTGAAATTTTATGGGTATTATGGGCAAATTTCACTAATACCCTTGAACGGGGTATTGCGTGTTTCCGGTTTTGACCCTACTGCTTGCCTGCTTTGATTGATTTCTTTAGTAGAGGTTATTGCTTGTGAGTAGTGTAATTTATTTTGTGCTCAGGTTTCTTTTCCATGCTTGTTCTTCCTGTTTGGAGTTTTTCCAGTTGCCATGCCTAGTTGTAGGATTTTGGATCTCGTGTTTTACTATTCCTGTTGAGCCTTAGTTGTTATCCAAGTAGCTTTTGAGGTTTACATGGATGATACAACCGTGCTGAGAATGTTTTACCCTTTACTCAGGACTGTGAGAACCTAGAGTAGTAGAAAAAAGGGAGAATTGACGGAAGGGCTTCTCCAGAGTGTCTTTTAATTATGACGTGAGGCTATAGGGGGAATTGAAGTCGAGTGCTTCCCCAGAGAGTCTATAGATCCACGACGCAGGCCAAAGGGGGAATTGACGTTGATTGCTTCCCCAGAGATCCTTTAGCATGATACGAGACTAATGGGGGAATTGACGGTGGATGATTCCCCAGAGAGTCTGCTTAAATACGTAGCTGAACCAGAGGGGTGAGACTGTGTGTGCCTCTTAGAGGGTTGCTAGTACTTAGAGGTTGAACCATAGGGTTTAGACTGTGAGAGCTACCCATAGGGTTACCTATTTTCTTCTTGGTGTTCACTGCTTACTTGTGTGATTTACTTGTTAGAGCTGTGGATTTTAGATGCTTGTGCTTTCATGTTTACTGCTTCTTGTTTGTTTACTGCCATGTACTCATTGACTATTAGGCGCAAATCTTTGGGTGATTTCGTACTGGGATTGTATCTCACCCCCTGTTTGGGCTATGCTTCTGGGCCCAAGAAGACTATGTTGCTGCATGTATAGATAAGGGCAAGCACCCTTCTACATCGGGATCTTGACAGCATCAGGAGCTGGGGAGCATGGGACTGAGCCGTGGCTCGCGATGCTGAGGAGATTACTTTATTTTCTTTTGCACTTAGTTTCAGTTATATTTCAGCATGTTGTTGTGTTTTCTTTTTTCCATAGATACTTGTACACACTGCATCATTTTCATCATAGTTATATATATTTACCTTTCTTTCCCTGTTGGTTTCTGTTGGTATGCATGTTGTTTACTACATCCACTATTTATTGTTGTTTTCCTACCTTTTATACATTACTGAATGAGGGAATAGTTTCCCCACCGACTCACCAAGGCCCTCACTGCTAGTCGGCAACCTCTGGCATTCGGGGAAATGCAATCGAGGTCATATGGCGAACGGTGTATGGGGCACCAGTGGAGGGGCTTCGGACTCGGGACGTTACAAAGTGGTATTAGAGGAGTTATTTTCTCTTGACTTACTATTTGGAGACTTTAGCCAGGGATAGGATGGATTCGGTACTTGGCATTAAGTTGTGCTCGGGAGTAGTTAACCCATGTGCAGGGAAAGGCCATACTACCTCGTTAATTTCAGTTTTCTGGTTATGAGATTATATAGTTGATCTAATTTCACCTAGAGTGATTCACATGACTTGTGTGGTTATTGTTTTGATATTTCGGTTCTATTTCTATTGCAACCCGATGAGATGAGGGTATGCCATCTCATGCATTATATAGCCACTTTTAGAAATCACATGTCATGCATTCTTTCCATGCCATCTAGGGTGAATTAGTGATTGCATGCTATTGTGATAGACTTTGTGTAGATTATGCATGCTGTTGTGATAATTGCTTGATAGATTCTATGCTGTTATGTTAGAAAACTATTTTTTTGATTCTAGCTTAAAATGAATGCCAAATTTTGGTTCTTGAGGTGTTATGGTCCCTCCCGGATCGAAATTTTGCATCTCTTCCCTTGTTTTTAGTGTTTATGGAATTCTGCGCAGTTTCTGAGCTACTGCCCAGAAAAACCCAGAATACACGGCGTGTACTTTTTGGATACACGCCGTGTAGTTTTCAGGCCATGTCACTAACCGTGTGAGCAGAACACGATGTCGTGGGAGTAACTTTGGGAACATGTCGTGTACCATTGGTACACTCCATGTGAGTTGGGATCCATGTACCCGACCGTGTCACTAACAACATAGGCCGAGGAAGCTCGGGTAGAACACGCCGTGTCTGTAGGGAACACGCCATGTAGTCCTGTCCAGGTACCCGACCATGTCAAGAACAACACGAGCCGGTGTTACCTTCATTTCCACATGCTGTGTTTGTTCAGAACACGCCGTGTAGTCTTTCCCAGGTGAAACGCGTAGCCGATTGTCTCCTATCGACCGATCAAAGTTCCGGTGCTATGCTAATGTGTATAGCAGCACTCGGGTCGAATCCTCAACGATGATACTTTGTAGTAGCAGTTTTTTTAGTTGATTGTATTTTGATTAGGGGGGTTTGTTTCAGAGCATAATTGAAATGATTGATTGACTATGATTGATTTAACAAATTGATAAATATTGGGGTGAGTTCATTATTAGGGAGTTAAGCTTGTGATATCCTTGAGATTTTCTTTATATTGCATTTAAATTAACACCCACATCACAAGTTGACGTCGATTAGAATTCCTAAGTGTTAAAGCATTAATCCAAGCCTTAAAATAACTAGGATTCTAAAATCAATCAGTACTTTTTTATGGTAGTGTATTTATGGTTTCAATAATCCATGGAAACCACATGCTAAACAAAATATGTCATTAATCCATGACATATTAAGTCCAACATACACAATGTTAAATTAACGAATACTCATCGAGCAAATACTTTCAATCACTTAACATCCCTAAATTTTGAATCACCCCAATGAGATATTTACTCAGAAATTTTGGTGATTGATATTCAGGTTATAATACTTATGATGATAAATTAAGAATAGAAGAAAATGAAAGGGATAAGAAAAGAGTGGTACGTTGAACACACACACACGAACAATGATGATAATTAAAAGCAGATTTTTGATTGAATGAGGAAGAAAAATAAGGGAATGATATTTAACTGAATTTCAACTATTTTAAGAAAATTAATATTAAAATACAGAAGGTGGAGTATAATAAGGGATATTGATGAAGAAACTTTCATTAAAACAAAATTACAAAAGAAAGGACTTACAAAATTACAAAAACAAAGAACCCAAAAGTAAGTGAAAATAGATGAGGAATGGTCTCTCAAGTGAAAACATGAGTATGGAAGGTCCTCCCAAGCCTTTGGAAAAGCTTTTGTCATGCCAATATGATCTCCTCTCTTCTGAAATGCCAACCCCTCTCAATGAGAGAAGGGGAGAGTATTTATAGCCCAAGGAGTGGACTGTTTGAATTCCCAATTTTTCCCTCCATTTGCATCGCCAATTTGGCTATTCAGACAGCCGAATCGTCAAATATCTCCTTCTTCAAAGATGTAGAAAATAATGTTGTCCGAATACTCTAAAAAGTTGGAGTCATTTGGACTTAAGGATCAATGGTTATGGCCGGTTGATTAAACAAAGTTAAAATGTCCATTTCAATCCAGTCTTTTTGAAGTCCATAATGTGAAAGGGTTTTTGAATATGAAGATGCATTGAAATCTGAATGGTTTTTTCAACAAAGTGGGCCGCCTGTATCCCCTCTATCAAACTGCAAAATATCAGCTCGTTTGATTCTTACATCATGAGATATGTCATGAATACTATACTGATTTTAATTCTCGGACAGAATGGTGGGCTGGACATTAAAGCTTTATTTGGGCCCCTTTTACTTGGATTTGGGCCATGAAATTTTTATCCAAGATGACATGTAGTGTCCCTAGAATTATGGTGTAGAGTTAATGTTTTTGGACTTCTATATTGAGCCCAATAAATCAATCTTAATGGCTGGTCCAGTTTGTTCACAGATTCTTTGGTCTTGTTTGTGAGGACCATATGACCCTTCAAATGGCAGAATTGGCTCATGGTACCTTCTGAAGACATCTGTTATATTGAAATTAGAATCCTAAAAAACAATAACCACAAAATTTGGATCAGTATAGTGACAGTTATAGTTAAAACATTAAACTGACTCAATTGGACTACTTCTAAAAATGCTCAAAAATTATACTTAATATTAAAACATTAATATTTCACACAAATTATGCAAATTTCATATAAAATAAGTAAATGGGGAATATAATATGTTAGAAAAATATTAATAACATCAACTACCCCACACTTAGTCTTTTTCATGTCCACATGTGCAACAAATATAAAAACATGACAAAATCTTTTTTACTCACCAACAGATATTAAAATTTTGTTTTCTCCAATCAAGGGAGGTTTAGACTATTTCACTCATCCATTTTGAATTCCACAAAAAGTTGTTACAGAAAAAATGTTCCAAAACTAATTCAATTTTTCATGCTCAAATTTAGAAATTGAAAATGTGGACACTCAAAACTCACACAACTCAAGATGATAAAATTCATTTGTGGAGGTTCACTCTTTCACCAACCAAAAGTGAAAATCTTAGAGTTTGAAAAGAGCTCTCATCTTACAATCCCTATCCAATGTGAAAAATAATCAAGAGGTATTTTTAAGGTGTTTTTCTATGGCTATGGGATGGTAGAAATATAATGTCCAAGAGAGCGAAGAAGAGGGTTAAAATACCAACATAGAAAAAGCAATGCACATTTTTTTGAAATAAAACATGGAAGGAAATGAAAACACATATTTACAAGTGAATGATTGTGTAAAGAAAGACACAATAGAGAAAAAAAATATGAAGCCGATGAGAAGATTAAATATTTACAAACCACCAAACTTCTCCAAATGATATAAGAATATAATGCAAGTGTTTTTTTTCTCTTTGTTTTTTCGAAAGTTGAACTTGGAAAAGATCTCACACTCATAACCCAACCCATGATTGATCTCCTCACGACACTAATTGTAATAGTTATAACAAGATCAAAGGTTGAGGAAGTGTGATTTTTGACCTACCAAAGACACAACCCATTTTTTCATTTTTTTCATTTTTTTTATTTTGATTTATTTTGAATTTTTTTTAACACTTTTCAATATCATTTGTACAATACATTCCCAAATCCCACTGAATGATAACCTCCCCCCCACACTAAAATGGATGCATTCCCTCAAGCATATGATAACACACCAGAAAGTAATGAAATGATACCCAAAAATGAAATCCATTACCCCCCCACACTTAAATTTAAAAAACTTATGCTATGAAAATCCATGTTGATATTGGGTGGGATAAGGTATTGGGATTGTAATGTGGCTATCAATGAAAATGTTATCATAGGCTCGAAGGGGCTTTCAAAAGGAGGATTAATGTAAGGGAAATGGGATGCTATTTGGCTATTGTGATTTTCATGTGGTTCAAAAAATGCCTCTATCATATTAATACACACTAAGGTAGGAAATTCAGCTCGAAGGTCTACAAACTCAAGACTCACAAATGGGTGTGAAAACACATATTTTGAAAAGATGGCCATAGGTGGCCTTGGCATGAAAGGAAATGATTGTTCTCACGGTTGGGGAAAATAATTTTCCGAATAAAAAATTGAGCATTCAAAATGTGTTGGTTTTGACACAAAATTCTTTATCCAAAGTCATAATGAAAATACAAAATTTCTAAGATGAAAACATGTCTGTTAACTCCCCAAAATGGTTGTACAAAATTTCAAAACTTGATGGGGTGTAAGCATGACTTATAATTTTTTTTGTATTTTTTTATGTGATTTTTTTTTTTTGGTTTTTGAGGTTTTTATTTTATTAAAGATACACCCACGCATAATGTAAAGTGAAAAAAAAGGTTTTGATAAAGAAAAATGTTAAAAACATGAAAGAGAAAGGAAGAAGAAGAAATAGGTAGAGAGGGGAAAAGATAGAGAGAGTTAAAGGGAAAGAGGTTCCCCCTGGTTTGGATTTGGCAGGTCGCCTTCTCCATCTAGTGGTAGGTCAGCTAGAGAAGTTGGGGAGCCAGTGGAAGTGGATGTTGTTCCAGGATTGCATTTCCTCTCATGGTGATGCTTTAACCGATGTCCATTAACCGTGAATGTCCTTTTGGAAGAGGGGTCTTGTACTTGCACTGCACCAAATGGGTAAACATTAGTAAAAACAAAAGGACCTTCCCAACGAGAATTAAGTTTACCTGGATAAAGACAAAATCGATAATTGAATAGAATTACCTTTTCACCTTCATGAAATACCTTTATCAGGATGTGTCTGTCATGGAGTACCTTAGCCTTCTCTTTGTATAGATTGGAATTCTCATAGGATTCAAGTCTAAGGTCCTCTAGTTCACCCAATTGCTACAATCTTTCTTCACCAGATTTTTCACAATCAAAATTACAGGTTTTCACAGCCCAAAAAGACTTATGTTGGATTCCAACTGGTAAGTGACATGCTTTACCAAAAACTAGCGTAAAAGGAGACATCCCAATGGGTGTTTTATAGGCTGTTCGATAAGCCCAATGGGCTTCACGAAGTCTCTTAGGCCAGTCTTTTCTGGTGGGTTTTACAATTCTCTAAAGTACCCTTTTCACTTCTCTATTAGAGAGTTCAGACTTGCCATTTTTTTGGGTGATGATATGCAGTTGAAGTTTTATGTACAACCCCATTCTTTTTCAGAAGATCTTCCATGGTTCTATTGAAAAAATGGGTTCCTAAGTCACTGATCAAGGCACGTGGTGTGCCAAATCTTTAGAAGATGTGGGTCTTTAGGAACTCACTAACAGTATGCGAATCATCCTTCCTAGTGGGTTTGGCATTAACCCACCTTGAAACATAATCTACTGCAAGAAGAATGTATGAGAATCCATTTCAAGGGGGAAATGGTCCAATGAAATCGATACCCCAAACATCGATGATTTCACAAAAGACTAATGAATTTTGAGGAATTTCATTTCTTTTGGAGATTATGCCAAACTTTTGTCATGTGGAACATGATTGACAGAACACATGTGAGTCATTGAAGAGGGAAGGCCAGAAGAATCCAGAGTCTAGGACCTTTCGGGAGGTCCTTTGTGGTCCAAAGTGGCCACCTCCGGGAAGTGAGTGACAGAATCCTATGATGGAATAATATTCATCTTCATCAACAAATCTTATAATTACCATGTCTGCCCTAGTTTTCCAAAGTTTATTTTCTTCCCAAAAATAGTATTTTGAATCACTTTTCAACTTCATTTTTTGTTCTTTTGAAAAAAATTTAGGAAAAACACCAGAAACCAAGTAATTTACAATTGGTGCATACCATGGTAGTTTTGGAGTGAGAGATGAAAGGTGCTCAATTGGAAATTCAGGATCATTGATTTCATAATGAGGAGAATTAGGAATTCTACTCAAGTGATCAGCCATAGGGTTTTCTTGTCCAGATCTATCTTTGATTTCAAGGTCAAACTCATGGAGCATTAGAATCCATCTTATTAGCCTCGGTTTGGAATAACTTTTCTTGAGTAAGAACTTAATAGCAGAATGGTCTATGAAGAAGATGATTTTGTTACCTAAGAGATAGGACTGGAATTTATCTAAGGCAAAAACCACAACTAAAAGTTCTTTTCCAGTCACAGTGTAGTGAGATTGAGTTTCATACAATGTTTTTAGGCATAATAGATGACATGAGGAATTTTTCTCATCTTTTACCAAGAACAGACCCAACAACTCTATCAGAAGCATCACACATCAATTCAAAGGGTAAGGACCAATCTGGGGGTTGGATTATCGGGGCAGATGTTAGAGCAGTTTTGAGTTCAATGAAGGCTCTCTTGAAAACCTCATCAAAATGGAAGGTGACATCCTTTTGGAGCAACCGAGTGAGTGGGAGGGAAATTTTACTGAAGTTATGGATGAATCTCCGATAGAAACTGGCATGACTGAGGAATGAAAGGATGTCTCGAACAGAAGTGGGTTCAGTTAGTGATTGGATCACTTCAATTTTGGCTGGATCAACTTCAATACCATCTTTTGAAACTATGTTCCCTAGAACAATCCCATTTGGAACCATGAAGTGACATTTTTAAAAATCTAACACAAGGTTACAATGGAAACACTTTTGAAGTACTAGAGATAGTGAATGCAAGCACGACTCAAATGACTCACCATAAATGGTGAATTCATCCATGAAGACTTCCATGCAGTGTTCAATGAATTCTGAAAAGATACTCATCATACAACATTGTAATGTCACAGGAGCATTGCAAAGTCCAAAAGGCATTCTTCTATATGCATATGTTACAAAGGGGCATGTGAATGTAGTCTTTTCTTGACATTGAGGTGTGATTGGGATTTGAAAATAGTCGGTGTATCCATCAAGAAAGCAATAGTGTGAATTTCCATCCAATCTTTCTAGAATTTGATCAAGGAATGGAAGAGTATAGTGATCTTTTCGTGTTTCAGCGTTCAATTTTCGATAATCAATGCATACACACCATTTGTTCTTCACTCGAGCTGTGACTACCTCGCCATGTTCATTTGTGACAATAGTTATCCCACCCTTCTTAGGTACAACTTGAATTGGACTAACCCATTCACTATCAGAAATTGGGTAGATAATACCAGCTTGAAGAAGCTTGGTGATCTCCTCCCTAACTACCTCAAGGATGAGTGGATTGAGTCTTCTTTGTGGTTGTCTAATTTGTTTGGATGATTCCTCAAGATGGATGTGATGCATGCAAAGGGCAGGGTTGATTCCTGGTATGTCATCTAGGGTCCAACCTAAGGCCTTTTTGTTTTCCTCTGACACCTGAACAAGTTTGGACTCCTTGGTTTCAGTAAGGGTGGCAGAGATAATGACAGGATATGAGTGATCATGGAAGAGGAATGCATATTTCAGGTGTGCAGGAAGAGGTTTCAGATCAGTCTCATCTTTCTCTTTTGGACTTGACAACTCAGGATTGGAAGAAGGGACTTCAGTTGCTTCAGGTTCATTTTCCTTAATACTGTCCAAGGTGGAGCAGTAGTGATCAGAGTTGATGTGGGATTCAAGAGAGTTTTCAAGTTCCTCTAGATTGATGGAGTCTATGAATGAGAGGTCCACATCAACTTCACCATTTATGACTTTGTTAATCATGGTGCAGATTTCACAAGATCCTTTATCATTAGAACATAAAGAACATGGTGGATTGGGGTTCGATTGACTCTTAGAAGTGTCCTCAGAAGCATTGATTGAGAATGCAGAGTGATCCTCAGATGGGTATCGCATGGCTTGGAGAATGTTGAACTTGACCAGTTGGTCACCGAATTCCATGGATAAGATGCCTGAATGGACATCAATCTTGGTTCTCGCAGTCATGAGGAATGGTCTTCCTAGAATTAGGGGATATCGATAAGAGTTTGTCTCACCTTCCATGTCAAGGACATAGAAATCAGCAGGGAATATAAGATCATTGACTCGGACAAGGACATCCTCAATTATTCCATCAGGACTGGTTGTGCTTCGATTGGCTAACTGAATGACAACACCCGTTGGGTGCAAGGGACCTAGACCAAGTTTGGAGAATATGGATTTGGGCATGACATTAATTGAGGCTCCTAGGTCTATGAGTGCATCATCAAATTTGTAACTTCCAATTTGGCATGGGACTATAAAGGTCCTTGGATATTTGCACTTTATGGGAATAGACTGCTAGGTGGAAACATTTTCAAAGGTCCTAAGTTGCCTCTTGTGGGTATACAACACCTTGAGAAACATGGCATACTTAGGAATTTGTTTTATGGCATCTAAGAGGGGAATGTTGACTTCAACACGTCTAAACATGTCGAGCATTTCTAAATCAGGTTCAAAGGACTTCCTTGGTTTAGAGACAGCTTGAGGAAAATGAATTGGGTTCCTAAGTGGAATGGAAGGAGGTGATGGAATGGATTCAGATTCCTTTTCAATTTTCTTTTTCTTTTCATTTTCTAGGTAAACATTCTATGGAGGGTTTGAGGATTTATCTTGAGGCATATCAAGTTGCTTTCCTGATCTAAGTGCAATTGCACTTACATTACCCTTGGGGTTGGGTAATGGTTGAGGTGGGAGTTGGGAAGAATTTTATTGTTGTTGCTGGCTCAGGTGGGATGCAAGTTGACCTATTTGAGTTTCAATGTTTTTAAGGCTAGAACGGGTGAAGGAGTCAAGATCTTCCACTGCACTTTCCCATGGTTGCTTGGAAGAAGAGGCTTTTCCCAGATTTGGATTACCTTGATTTTGGTTCTTGGGAAAGCGATTGTATTGGTTTTGGAATTGGGAAGGCTCACTAGGATAACGGAATCCAGGAGGAGGATTTTTTCTTTGAGGTTGAGGAACAAAAGGATAAGGTTGATGGAAGTTACCACCACCTTGACTATATTGAAATTGGTTTGGATTTTGAGGAGGGAATTGAGGGGGATGAGATATGGGATTACTATACCTAAGGCCTTGGTTATAGGAAGAAGAGAAGGGCTCAGAGTGAGGTTGGTTGAAGATTCTAACAAACTGACCTAATAGTTGTGGGTTGGTGTTCCATTGAGCATATACTGCATTGAGCTCCATTGGTCCAGATGAATCGGATTGATCCTCTTGATGTTGTGGAAATGTGTCTGTTGGATGAGATGGGGAGCTATAGATTCCACAATTCTTGATAGGTCCAGGGAATAGTGACTGTGGAGAAGATGAGGTTGGGGCTTTCTTAGCCAACGCTAGTTGAGGCAAAAGACCTGTAAGTTCACTCATCCACTCAGTCATCTTGTTAGGCTGTATAGATTGATTATCTTGGGCTTGTTTGACTTGAGCATGTACTCGAATATGGAATTGTTGTGTGTTTTCATCCATGTTACTTATGAGATCTCTTACAGCTGCTGGATTTTTGTCAACAAGAGTACCGCCACTTGCGGCATCAATGAGGGTTCTCTCCATAGCCAATAACCACTCATAGAAGTATTGTATCAAGAGTTGGTCAGGGATTTGGTGGTGTGGCCAGGTTTCCACAAGCTTTTTGAACCTCTCCCAATACTCATGGAGTGATTCATTTGGGAATTGACGGATACCACTTATTTCCTTTCAGATGGAAGCGGTACGAGAAGCAGGAAAGAATTTTTCTAGAAAGAGACGCTTCATGTCATTCCATGTGGTTATGGAACCAGGAGATTGGTAGTAGAACCATGACATAGCAGTGTCACCTAGGGAAAAAGGGAATGCTCGGAGTTTGATTTGTTTTTCAGAAACCCCTTGAGGCTTCATCGTAGAGCACCCCACTTGGAACTCTTTAAGGTGGAGATGTGGATCCTCACCGGCTAGCCCGTGAAAATGAGGGAGAAGATGAATCAAACTCGATTTGAGTTCGAAGTCAGATTCTATGTTTGGATATTCAATAGCAAGAGGTTGGTAATTCATATCAGGGGCAGCGAGTTCTTTTAGGGTTTGTTCCTTAGGATTAGCCATTTCAATTTCAACTGGTTGGATGAGGATTGGTTCTTGAATTATTTGAGTATCTCTGATGTTCCTCCTAAGTTGGCAAAGTGTTCGCTCAATTTCAGGGTCAAACAAATCCGAGGGATTTTTTAGAAGACTACGGGGCATTCAGAGAGATTTTGGAAGAAAGAGGAAGACGGGTTTTTCTTTGTATTTTTTCATTTTATGATTTTTAAGAGGAAGATGGGTTTTTCTTTGTGTTTTTTTTCAATTTCTTTTTAAAATTGTTTTTTTTGGTTTTTTATTACAATAACCAGAAACTAAAGATTAATTAAACCACCATCCCCAGAAACAGCGCCATTTGAAATGCGCGGCCGATTGTCACCTATCGACCGGTCAAAGTTCTGGTGCTCTGCTAATTTGTATAGCATCACTCAGGTCGAATCCTCGGCGATGATACTTTGTAGTAGTCGTTTGTTTTTAGTTTATTGTATTTTGATTAGGGGGGTTTGTTTTAGATCTTAATTGAAATGATTGATTGACTATAATTGATTTAAAAATTTGATAAATACTCGGGTGAGTTCATTATTAGAGAGTTAAGCTTGTGATATCCTTGAGCTTTGCTTTATATTGCATTTAAATTAACACCCCCTTCATAAGTTGACGTCGATTAGAATTCCTAAGTGTTAAAGCTTTAATCCAAGCCTTAACATAACTAGGATTCTAAAATCAATCATTACTTGTTTATGGTAGTGTATTTATGGTTCCAATAATCCGTGGAAACCACATGCTAAACAAAATATGTCATTAATCCATGACATATTAAGTCCAACATACACAATGTTAAATTAACAAATACTCATCGAGAAAATACTCTCAATCACATAACATCCCTAAATTTTGACTCACCCCAATGAGATATTTACTCAGACATTTGGGTGTTTCATATTATGGTTATAATACTTATGATGATAAATTAAGAATAGAAGAAAAAGAAATGTATTAGAAAAGAGTGGTATGTTGAACACACACACACGAACAATGATGATAATTAAAAACAGATTTTTGATTGAATGGGGAAGCAAAATAAGGGAAGTAGATTTAACTGAATTTAAACAATTTTAAGAACATTAATATTAAAATAAAGAAGTTGTAGTATAATAGTAGATATTGAAGAAGAAACATGCATTAAAACAGAATTACAATTGAAAGGACTTACAAAATTACAAAAACAAAGAACACAAAAGTAAGTGAAAACAAAGAGAGGAGGAAATGTACCTCAAGTAAAAACATGTGTATGGAAGGTCCTCCCAAGACTTTGGAAAAGCTTTGATCGTTCCAATATGATCTCCTCTCTTCGGAAATTCCAACCCCTCTCAAGGAGGGAAGGGGAGAGTATTTATAACCCAAGGAGTGGACTGTTTCCATTCCCAATCTGTCCCTCCAATTGTATCGCCAATTTGGCTATTCAGACAGCCGAATCATCATATATCTCCTTCTTCAAAGTTGTAGAACATAATGTTGTACGATTACTCTCAAAAGTTGGAGTCATTTGGACTTAAGGATAAAAAGGTATGTCCGGTTTATTAAACAATGTTAAACTGTCCATTTCAATCCAGTATTTTTGAAGTCCATAATGTGAAAGGGTTTTGGAATATGAAGATGCCTTCAAATCCGAATGGTTTCTTCAACAAAGTCGGACGCCTATATTACCTCCTTCACACTGCAAAATATAAGATCTATTTTATGCTTACATCATGAGATATGTCATGTATACAATACTAGTGTTAATTCTCGCCTAGAATGGTGGTCTAGACTTAAAAGCTTTATTTGGGCCCCTTGTTCTTGGATTTGGGCCTTGAAATTTTTATCCAAGATGAAATGTAGTGTCCCCCGATTTATGGTGCAGATTTAATGTTTTTTTACTTCTGTATTGAGCCCAGTAAATTAATATTCAAGGCTGGTCTAGTTTGTTCACAGATTCTTTGGTATTGTTTGTGAGGACCATATGACCCTTAAAATGGCAGCATTGGCTCATTGTACCTTCTAATGAAATGTTTTATATTTAAATTGAGAATTATACAAAGCAATAACCACACAATTTGGATCAGTATAGGGACATTTATTATTAAAACATTAAACTGACTCAATTGGACTACTTCTAAAAATGCTCAAAAATTATACTTAACATTAAAACATTAATATTTCACACAAATTAAGCACATTTCATATAAAATCAGTAAAGGGGGAATATAATAAGTCATGAAAATATTAATAACATCAACTCCCCCACAATTATTTTTGTGCATGTCCTCACATGTAACAAATATAAAAACATGACAAAATCATTTTTACTCACCAAGAGATATTAAAATTTTGTTTTCTCCAATCAGGGGAGGTTTAGACTATTTCACTCATCCATTTTGAATTCCACCACAAGTTGTTACAGAAACAATGTTCCAAAACTAATTCATTTTTTCATGCTCAAATTTAGAAATGGTAAATGTGGACACTCAAAACTCACACCTCTCAAGATGATAAAATTCATTTGTGGAGGTTCACTCTTTCACCAACCAAATGTGAAAATTATAGAGTTTGAAAAGAGCTCTCAGCTTAAAATCCCTATCCAAAGTGAACAAGAATAAAGTGGTCTTTTTAAGAGGGTTTTGTGTGGCTATGGGATGGTAGGAATATAATGTCCAAGAGAGCGATGAATAGGGTTAAAATACCAACATATAAAAAGCAATGCACATTTTTTTGAAATAAAACATTGAAAGAAGTGAAACACATATTTACAAGGGAATGATTGTGTGAAGAAAGACACAGTAGAGAAATAAAATATGAAGGTAATGAGAAGATTAAATATTTACAAACCACCAAACTTCTCCCAATGATATAAGAATATAATGCAAGTGTTCTTTTTTTCCTTTTTTTCTAATTGTTTTTTCGAAAGTTGATCTGGGAAAAGATCTCACACTCATAACCCAACCCATGATTGATCTCCTCATGACACTAATTTTAATAGTTATAACAAGATCAAAGGTTGAGGAAGAGTGATTTGTGACCTACCCAAGACACAACCCATTTTTTTCATTATTTTTGTTTTTTTTATTTTGATTTTTTTTTGATTTTTTTTGAAACTTTTCAATATCATTTGTACAATACATTCCCAAATCCCACTGAATGATAACCTCCCCCCACACTAAAATGGATGCTTGCCCTCAAGCATATGATAACACACCAGAAAGTAAGGAAATGATACCCAAAAATAAAATCCATTCCCCCCGCCCCCACACTTAAATTTCAAAAACTTATGCAATGAAAATCCATGTTGATATTTGGTGGGATAAGGTATTGGGCTTGTAATGTGTCTATCATAGAAAAGGTTTTCATAGGCTCGAAGGGGCTTTCAAAAGGGGGATTAATGTAAGGGAAATGGGAGGCTATTTGGCTATTGTGATTTTCATGTGGTTCAAAAAATGCCTCTATCATATTAATACACACTAAGGTAGGAAATTTAGCTCAAAGGTCCAAAAACTAAAGACTCACAATTGCAGGTGAAAACACACATTTTGAAAAGATGGCCATAGGTGGCCTTGGCATGAAAACAAATGTTTGTTCTCACGGTTGGGGAAAATAATTTTCCAAATAAAAAATTAAGCATTCAAAATGTGTTGGTTTTGACACAAAATTCTTTATCCAAAGTCATAATGAAAATAAAAAATTTCTGAGATGAAAACATGTCTGTTAACTCCCCAAAATGGTTGTACAAAATTTCAAAACTCGATGGTGAGTAAACATGACTTATAATTTTTTTTGTATTTTTTTTAAGTGATTTTTTTGGTCTTTTTTTTTGTTTTTTAGGTTCTTATTTTTGTAAATATACACCCACACAAAAGAGAATGTGAAAAATAATGGTTTTGATAAAGAAAATGGTTAGAAAAATGAAAGAGAGAG
The DNA here is from genome assembly GCA_963277665.1 of Viscum album. Taxonomy (NCBI): domain Eukaryota; kingdom Viridiplantae; phylum Streptophyta; class Magnoliopsida; order Santalales; family Viscaceae; genus Viscum; species Viscum album. The sequence goes on along the minus strand of OY728165.1, from coordinate 191,930,317 downwards.
GAAGAATAAGAAAGAGGTAGAGAGAGGAAAAGATAGAGAGAGTTAAAGGGAAAGAGGTGCCCCCTGGTTTGGATTTGGCGGGTCGCCTTCTCCATCTTGTGGTAGGTCAGCTAGAGAAGTTGGGGAGCCAGTGGAAGTTGATGCTGTTCTAGGATTGCATGTTCTCTCATGGTGATGCTCTAAACGATTTCCATTAAACGTGAATGTCCTTTTGGAAGAGGGGTCTTGGACTTGCACTGCACCAAATGGGTAAATGTTAGTAATAACAAAAGGACCTTCCCAACGAGAATTAAGTTTACCTGGATGAAGATGAAATCGAGAATTGAAGAGCATTACCTTTTAACCTTCATGAAATACCTTTCTTAGGATGTGTCTGTCATGGAGTATCGTAGCCTTCTCTTTGTATAGATTGGAATTCTCATAGGATTCAAGTCGAAGCTCCTCCAGTTCACCCAATAGCAACAATCATTCTTCACCAGATTTTTCACAATCAAAATTACAGGTTTTCACAGCCCAAAAAGACTTATGTTGGATTTCAACTAGTAAGTGACACACTTTATGAAAAACTAGCCTAAAAGGAGACATCCCAATGGGTGTTGTTTTATAGGCAGTTCGATAATCCCAAAGGGCTTCACCAAGTCTCTCAGGGAAGTCTTTTCTGGTGGGTTTTACAATTCTCGCAAGTACCCTTTTCACTTCTCTATTAGAGAGTTCAACCATGCCATTTGTTTGGGGGTGATATGCAGTTAAAGTTTTATGTACGACCCCATTCTTTTTCAGAAGAGCTTCCATGGTTCTATTACAAAAATGGGTTCCTAAGTCACTGATCAAGGCACGTGGTGTGCCAAATATTTGGTAGATGTGGGTCTTTAGGAACTCACTAAGAGTATGAGCATCATCCTTCCTAGTGGGTTTGGCCTCAATCCACCTTGATACATAATTGACTACAAGAAGAATGTATGAGAATCCATTGGATGGGGGAAATGGTCCCATGAAATCGATACCCCAAACATCGAAGATTTCACAAAAGATTAAAGAATTTTGGGGCATTTTATTTCTTTTGGAGATTGTGCCAAACTTTTGGCATGTGGAACATGATTGACAGAACTCATGTGAGTCCTTGAAGAGGGAAGGATAGAAGAATCCAGAGTCTAGGACCTTTCAGGAGGTCCTTTGTGGTCCAGAGTGGCCACCTCCGGGAAGTGAGTGACAGAATTCTAAGATAGAAGAATATTCATCTTCATCAACACATCTCATAATTACCATGTCTGCCCCAGTTTTCCAAAGTTTATTTTCTTCCCAAAAATAGTAATTTGAATCACTTTTCAAATTCATTTTTTGTTCTTTTGAAAACTTTTCAGGAAAAACACCAGAAACCAAGTAATTTACAATTGGGGCATACCATGGTAGTTTTGGAGTGAGAGATGAAAGGTGCTCAATTGGAAATTCAAGATCAATGATTTTATAATGAGGAGAATTAGGAATTCTACTCAAGTGATCAGCCACAGAGTTTTCTTTTCTAGGTCTATCTTTGATTTCAAGGTCAAACTCTTGGAGCATTAGAATCCAACTTATTAGCCTCGGTTTCGAATCACATTTCTTGAGTAAGAACATAATAGAAGAATGGTCTGTGAAGATGATGATTTTGGTACCTAAGAGATAGGACCGGAATTTATCTAAGGCAAAAACCACAGCTAAAAGTTCCTTTTCAGTCACAGTGTAGTGTGATTGAGTTTCATACAATGTTTTTGAGGCATAATATATGACATGAGGAATTTTTTCTCTTATTTGACCAAGAACAGCCCCAACAACTCTATCAGAAGCATCACACATCAATTCAAAGGGTAAGGACCAATCTGGGGGTTGGATTATCGGGGCAGATGTAAGAGCAGTTTTGAGTTCAATGAAGGCTCTCTTGCAAACCTCATCAAAATGGATAGTGACATCATTTTGGAGCAACCGAGTGAGTGGGAGTGAAATTTTACTGAAGTTATGGATGAATCTCTGATAGAAACCGGCATGACCGAGGAATGAACGGATGTCTCGAACAGAAGTGGGTTCAGTTAGTGATTAGATCACTTCGATTTTGGCTGGATCAACATCAATACCATATTTTGAAACTATCTTCCCTAGAACAATTCCATTTTCAACCATGAAGTGACATTTTTCAAAATTTAACACAAGGTTACAATGGACACACTTTTGAAGGACTAGAGAGAGTGAATGCTAGCATGACTCAAATGACTCAACATAAATGGTGAAGTCATCCATGAAGACATCCATGCAGTGTTCAATGAATTATGAAAATATACTCATCATACACCTTTGGAATGTTGCAGGAGCATTGCCAAGTCCAAAAGTCATTCTTCTATATGCATATGTTCCAAAGGGGCATGTGAAAGTAGTCTTTTCTTGATCTTGAGGTGCGATTGGGATTTGAAAATAGTCAGTTTATCCATGAAGAAAGCAATAGTGTGACTTTCTGGCCAATCTTTCTAGCATTTGATCAAGGAATGGAAGAGGATAGTGATCTTTTCGTGTTTCAGCGTTCAATTTTCGATAATCGATGCATACACGCCATTTTCTATTCACTCGAGTTGTGACTACCTCCCCATGTTCATTTGTGACAATATTTATCCCACCATTCATAGGTACAACTTGAATTGGACTAACCCATTCACTATCAGAAATTGGGTAGATAATTCCAGCTTGAAGAAGTTTGGTGATCTCTTCCCTATCTACCTCAAGGATGAGTGGATTGAGTCTTCTTTGTGGTTGTCGAATTGGTTTGGATGATTCCTCAATATGGTTGTGATGCATGCAAAGGGAAGGGCTGATTCCTGGTATGTCATCTAGGGTCCAACCTAAGGCCTTTTTGTTTTCCTCTAACACATGAACAAGTTTGGACTCCTTGGTTTTAGTAAGGGTGGCAGAGATAATGACAGGATATGAGTGATCATGGAAGAGGAATGCATATTTCAGGTGTGCATGAAGAGGTTTTAGATCAGTCACATCTTTCACTTTTGGGCTTGACAACTCAGGATTGGAAGAAGGGACTTCAGTTGCTTCAGGTTCATTTTCCTTAATATTGTCCAAGGTGGAGCAGTAGAGATCAGAGGTGATGTGGGATTCAAGAGAGTTTTCAAGTTCCTCTAGATTGATGGAGTCTATGAATGAGAGGTCCACATCAACTTCACCATTTATGACTTTTTTAATCATGGTGGAGATTTCACAAGATCCTTTATCACTAGAACATGAAGAACATGGTGGATTGGGGTTCGATTGACTCTTAGAAGTGTCCTTAGAAGCATGTATTGAGAATGCAGAGTGATCCTCAGATGGGTATCACATGTCTTGGAAAATGTTGAACTTGACCATTTGGTCACCGAATTCCATGGATAAGATTCCTAAATGGACATCAATCTTGGTTCTCGCAGTCATGAGGAATGGTCTACCTAGAATTAGGGGAGATCGAGAAGACTTTGTCTCACCATCCATGTCAAGGACATAGAAATAAGCAGGGAAGACAAGATCTTTAACTCGGACAAGGACATCCTCAATTATTCCCTTAGGACTTGTTGTGCTTTGATTGTATAACTGAATGACAACACCCATTGGGTGCAAGGAACCTAGACCATGTTTGGAGAATATGGCTTTGGGCATGACATTAATTGAGGCTCCTAGGTCTATTAGTGCATCATCAAATATGGAACTTCCAATTTGGCATGGGACTGTAAAGGTCCCTGGATCTTTGCACTTTATGGGAATAGACTACTGGGTGGAAACATTTTCAAAGGTCCTAAGTTGCCTCTTGTGGGTACACAACTCCTTGAGAAACGTGGCATACTTAGGAATTTTTTTATGGCATCTAAGAGGGGAATGTTGAATTCAACACGTCTAAACATGTCAAGCATTTCAGGATTAGGTTCAAAGGACTTCCTTGGTTTAGAGACAGCTTGAGGTAAAGGAATTGGGTTCCTAAGTGGAATGGAAGGAGGTGATGGAATTGATTTAGATTCATTTTCAATTTTCTTTTTCATTTCATTTTCTAGGTCAACATTCTAAGGAGGGTTTGAGGATTTATCTTGAGGCATATCAAGTTGCTTTCCTGATCTAAGTGCAATTGCACTTACATTACCCTTGGGGTTGGGTAATGGTTGAGCTGGGAGTTGGGAAGAATTTGATTGTTGTTGCTGGCTCAGGTGGGATGAAAGTTGACCTATTTGAGTTTTAATGTTTTTAAGGCTAGAACGGGTGAAGGAGGCAAAATCTTCCACTGCACTTTCCCATGGTTTCTTGGAAGAAGAGGCTTTTCCCAGATTTGGATTACCTTGATTTTGGTTCTTGGGAAAGCGATTGTATTGGTTTTAGAATTGGGAAGGCTCACTAGGATAATGTAATCTAGGAGGAGGATTTTTTTCTTTGAGGTTGAGGAACAAAAGGATAAGGTTGATGGAAGTTACCACCACCTTGACTATATTGAAAATGGTTTGGATTTTGAGGAGGGAATTGAGGTGGATGAGATATGGGATTACCATAACTATGGCCTTGGTTATATGAAGAAGAGAAGGGCTCAGAGTGAGGTTGATTGAAGTTTCTAACAAACTGACCTGATAGTTGAGGGTTGGTGTTCTGTTGAGCATATGCTGCATTGTGCTCCATTAGTCCAGATGAATCGGATTGATCCTGTTGAAGATGGGGTTTGGGCTTTGGTAGCCATCGCTAGTTGACGCACAAGACCTGTATCTTCACTCATCCACTCAGTCATCTTGTTAGGCTCTATGGATTTATTATCTTGGGCTTGTTTGACTTGAGCATGTGCTCGAGTATGGAATTTTTGTGTGTTTACTGCCATGTTACATATGAGATATCTTGCAGCTGCTGGAGTTTTGTCAACAAGAGCAGCGCCACTTGCGGCATCAATGAGGGTTCTCTCCATAGCCAATAACCCCTCATAGAAGTATTGGATCAAGAGTTGGTCAGGGATTTGGTGGTGTGGTCAGGTTGCCACATGCTTTTTGAACCTCTTCCAGTACTCATGGAGTGATTCATTTGGGAATTGACAGATACCACTTATTTCCTTTCGTATGGAAGCGGTACGAGAAGCAGGAAAGAATTTTTATAGAAAGAGACGCTTCATGTCATTCCATGTGGTTATGGAACTAGGAGGTAGGTAGTAGATCTATGACTTAACAGTGTCAGGTAGGGAAAATGGAATTCTTGGAGTTTGATTTGTTCTTCAGAAACCCCTTGAGGCTTCATGGTAGAGCACACCACTTGGAACTCTTTAAGGCGGAGATGTGGATCCTCACCGGCTAGCCTGTGAAAATGAGGGAGAAGATGAATCAAACCCGATTTGAGTTCGAATTCATATTCTATGTTTGGATATTGAATACCAAGAGGTTGGTAATTCATATCCGGGGAAGCGAGTTCTTTTAGGGTTTGTTCTCTAGGATTGGCCATTTCAATTTCAACTGGTTGGATGAGGACTGGTTCTTGAATTATTTGAGTATCTCTGATGGTCCTCCTATGTTGGCGAAGTGTTCGCTCAATTTCAGGGTCAAACAAATCCGAGGGATTCTTTTGAAGACTACGGGGCATCCAGAGAGATTTTGGAAGAAAGAGGAAGACGTGTTTTTCTTTGTATTTTTTCAGTTTATGTTTTTTAATAGGAAGATGGGTTTTTCTTTGTGTTTTTTTAATTTATTTTTAAAATTTTGTTTTTTTGGTTTTTTATTATAATAACCAGAAACTAACGAATAATTAAAGCACCATCTCTGGAAACAGCGCCATTTAAAATGCGCGGATTATTGTCGCATATCGACAGGTCAAAGTTCTGGTGCTCTGCTAATGTGTATAGCAGCACTCGGGTCGAATCCTCGACAATGATACATTGTAGTAGTCGTTTGTTTTTTGTTGATTGCATTTTGATTAGTGGGGTTTGTTATAGAGCTTAATTGAAATTATTTAATGACTATAATTTATTTAACAAATTGATAAATATTGGACTGAGTTCATTATTATGGAGTCAATCTTGTGATATCCATGAGCTTTGCTTTATATTCATTTAAATTAACACCCACTTCACAAGTTGACGTCGATTAGAATTCATAAGTGTTAAAGCTTTAATCCAAGCCTTTACTTAACTAGGATTCTAAAATAAATCAGTACTTGTTTATGGTAGTGTATTTATGGTTCCAATAATCCATGAAACCACATGCTAAACAAAATATTTCATTAATCCATGACATATTAAGTCCAACATACACAATGTTAAATTAACGAATACTTATCAAGAAAATACTCTAAATCACTTAACATCCCTAAATTTTGACTCACCCTAATGAGATATTTACTCAGAAATTTGGGTGTTTAATATTCTGGTTATAATTCTTATGATGATAAATTAATAATAGAAGAAAAAGAAAGGGATTAGAAAAGAGTGGTACGTTGAACACACACACATGAACAATGATGATAATTAAAAATAGATTTTTGATTGAATGAGGAAGCACAATAAGGGAAGGATATTTAACTAAATTTAAACTATTTTAAGAACATTAATATTAAAATACAGATGGTGGAGTATAATAAGAGATATTGAAGAAGAAACTTGTATTAAAACAGAATTACAAAAGAAAGGACTTATAAAATTACAAAAAAGAAGAACACAAAAGTAAGTGAAAACAAAGAGAGGAGGAAAGGTCTCTCAAGTGAAAAAATGAGAATGGAAGGTCCTCCCAAGCCTTTGGAAAAGCTTTGGTCGTGCAAATATGATCTCCTCTCTTCTGAAATTACAACCCCTCTCAAGGAGATAAGGGGATAGTATTTATTGCCCAAGGAGTGCACTTTTTTCATTCCCAATCTGTCCCTCCACTTGAATCGCAAATTTGGCTATTCAGACAGACGAATCTTCAAACATCTCCTTCTTCAAAGTTGTAGAAAATAATGTTGGACGACGACTCTAAAAATTTGGAGTCATGTGGACTTAAGGATCAAATGTTATGGCCGGGTGATTAAACAAAGTCAAACTATCAATTTCAATCCAGTCTTTTTGAAGTCCATAATGTTAAAGGGATTTTGAATATGAATATTCCTTCAAATCCGAATGGTTTCTTCTACAAAGTTGGCAACCTATATCGATTCTTTCACACTGCAAAATATCAGCTCGAGTTGATGCTTACATCATGAGATATGTCATGAATACTATACTGATTTTGATTCTAGGCCAGAATGGTGGGCTGGACTTCAAAGCTTTATTTGGGCCCCTTTTACTTGGATTGAGGCCTTGAAATTTTTATCCAAGATGACATGTAGTGTGATCCAAATTATTGTGGATATTTTATGTTTTTGGGCTTCTGTATTGAGCCCAGAAAATCAATCTTCATGGCTGGTCCAGTTTGTTCACGGATTCTTTGGTCTTGTTTGTGAGGACCATATGACCCTTGAAATGGCAGAATTGGCTCATGGTACCTTCTAATGAAATGTTGTATATTGAAAGGAGAATCCTAAAAAACCATAACCACACAATTTGGATCATTATAGTGACAATTATTATTAAAACATTAAATTGACTCAATTGGACTACTTCTAAAAATGCTCAAAAATTATACTTAATATTAAAACATTAATATTTCACCCAAATTATGCACATTTCATATAAAATCAGTAAATGGGGAATATAATAAGTCATGAAAATATTAATAACATCACCAGGTACCTGGACGTGTCGCGAACAACACAGGATGATGTCACCTTCGCCTATGCACGTCGTGCTTGTTCGGAGCACGCCGTGTAAGGTCCAGCCGTATAGACAGCCGTGTACTCAACAACACGGACGGCCAAAGCCCTGTCTAGTGCATGCCGTGTTTGTTTCGAACACTCCATGTAGTCTCGGGTTGAGTCGGACCGTGTGGGTTAACCGTCTAAGGAGACTCGGGCAGGGTAATAGTTTTCAAGTACACGCCGTGTGTGGGGGTCAACACGCCGTGTAGTTGAAGTGTACACAACTTGTCGCGTGAGAGTACACGCCCATGTCAGTTGTTTAAGAAGACACGCTGTGTAGTTTTATACACGTCGTGTAGTCATGTTTTGTAATCCTGTGTGTTTTCTTCCCTTTTCCCATTTTGTACTCTTGTGTTCTATGTCCTTGTTTTCCCGATATAAGGTGTGCTGTTGATCTTTCAGAGGTATGCCTTCGAGACATCCTCCGGTCGTACGTCTATCGTCAGGCAGTGATTAGATGCCAGACATGGCTGATCAAGGACTTCCTGTCGATCCCCCAGCCGAGCCAGCCTTCGCACCAGTTGTTGTGCCAGTCGTGGGCACTGATGCACAATTCAGGGAAGGTTTCATGAGGATGATACATGCTTTCCAGGGAGCACCGCCTCCTGCCTCGTCTATGGCAGACTTGACGGGGGTTTTCCAGCAGCAACATCCTCTCACGTTCTCGGGGTAGGGAGGACCTCAGGCTACAGATTCATGGCTAGAATCCATGCTGACTATCTTCGAGCATCTGAAGATGCCTCCAGAGAGGCAGGTCAAGATCGCCACCTACATGCTCCGAGACTCCACCAAGAGGTGGTGGGACATGATCTCACAGGCGGGTCAGCAGCAGGATATGACTTGGGAGGAGTTCCAGCACGTGTTCTACGACTACTTCTACCTGGAGACCCTGAGGGCCGATCGTGCCGGGGAGTTCATGAGCTTAGAGAAGGGTACTCTGTCTTTCATGGAGTATTCCTCTTGTTTCACTGAGAATATGCATTTTACACCCCTTAGGGATGGGAGGGGGGTGTTCTTGGCGAGGAAGTTTGAGGATAGACTCAGGCGGGAGATCCACTCGTAGGTGAACATCTTCCAGCTGACTTCCATTAGTTCCATCGTCAATCAGGCACTGAATGAGGAATGCAATCTGAGAGACTCTGGAGCTGCGAGCCAGGGTGGTTCTTCTTCCAGAGCTAGTTTTCCATCAAATGACAGTAAAAAGCACCGTAGGGAGCCTACGCGCGGTGATTCGTGGAAGCGAGACACATGTTCTGGCAACCAAGTGACATGCTACCAGTGTGGCTCGATAGGGCACATGAGGCCGCATTGCCAGAGGGACCCCATGGAGTGCCGATATTGCGGCCAGTTGGGTCACCTTCAGCGTTTCTGCCAGGTTTTCTCACCAGTAGTAGGTGACTGGGGTTCTTCCATGACTCTTTGTTCAGGAGAAGCACCGCCAGTTTCTCACCAGTCGGGGAACTGGAGTTCTTCCGGCCGTTCGGGCCAAGGTGGAGGTTGAGGCCATGGAGGTCAACCACCAGTTCCTCAGCACCAGTAGGGCGGTTCAGTTCAGATTGGTCAGCCAGGGGTGCAGGGCCGTGACATGGGCCAGTCTTTCGCCGTGGAGCAGACTTATCAGGAGCAGGACCCCGACCCTTCTACTGTTCGAGGTATGATTCCCGTAGCCTCATTTTTATCTTCATCCCTTTTCGATACTGGTGCTACGCATAGCTTTATCTCTGTTGCTGTTGTGGAGAGCCTTGGACACTGTATCTTTTCTTCTGCTGACTCGTTGACACAAGAAACACCCTTGGGGATGAGGACATCTTGTGTATTCCAGTGTAGAGAGTGTCCTCTCGAGGTTGCATGGTATCGCTTCTTATGCGATCTCTATGTCCTGGAGATGACAGGCTATGATGACATTCTCGGCATGGACTGGTTGATTCCCTTCCAGGCAGTCGTTGATTGTTATCACCGCAGAGTCAGTTTCATTACACGATAAGGTGAATCTTTCTTTCATTGAGGCGAATGGGACGTTCGGGCGAGTCGGGTGGGACTCAAGCATCTTGGGTTAGGAGGGGCGATAGCCCAGATTTCTAGTCTTTATGCGGATGACCAGGGGACTCCACAATTGGATTTTCCTCCAGTGGAGGATCGCTTCAGGGATGTCTTTCCAGAGGACTTTTCAGGTTTTCCTCTGGAGCGTGAGGTAGACTTCTCTATTGAGCTCATGCCAGGAGCGGCAACGGTGTCCATTCCTCCATATAGTATGGCCACACCTTAGTTGTAGGAGCTCAAGAAGCAGTTGGAGGAGCTACAAGCTAAGGGTTTCATTCGACCCAGTACTTCTCCTTGGGGTTCACCGGTTTTGTTTGCGAAGAAGGTAGATGGTACCCTTCGGCTTTGTGTGGATTATCGGAAGCTGAACCAGTTGACGGTCAAGAACCGATATCCCTTTCTGCGGATCGATAACCTTTTCGATCATCATCGAGGAGCCCAGGTGTTCTCTAAGATCGACTTGAGGTCTGGTTATCATCAGTTGCACGTTAGACCATCAGATATACCTCTAACAGCCTTTAGGAGTAGGTATGGTCTATACGAGTATACAGTCATGCCGTTCGGTCTCACAAACACACATGCAGTTTTCATGGCATTGATGAACCGAGTGTTCCATTCTTACTTGGACTCTTTCTTCATGGTGTTCGTGGACGATATCTTGGTGTACTCTCACACTCGACACGACCATTCCACACATCTTGAGATCGTTCTGAGTACACTGAGAGCATCGGCTTTATGCTAAACTCTCGAAGTGCCACTTCTGGATGGATCAGATTCACTTCTTGGGTCATGTCATCTCAGAGGCAGGAGTATCTGTGGACCCCGAGAAGGTGAGAGATGTATTTTCCTGGGAGCAGCCGAAGAACGTATTTGAGGTACGGAGCATCTTAGGGATGGCTGGATACTACAGACGCTTCATTTAGGACTTTTCTCATTTAGAAGCACCTTTGACAGGTCTGACCAAGAAGGGGGCGAAGTTCTTATGGTCAGATTCTTGTGAGTCAGCCTTTCAAGAGCTGAAAGGGAGGTTGACGTCAGCACCGATACTAGTCTTGCCAGAGCTAGGCAAGAGATACACTATTTACTGTGATGCCTCAGGTATCGGGCTGGGAGCTGTACTTATGCAGGGGGATGGAGTCATTGCGTACGGTTCTCGATAGTTGAGGCCACATGAGAGGAACTACCCTATGCAAGATTTGGAGTTAGCTGCTGTTGTTCATGCCTTGCACTGTTGGAGACACTATCTTCTTGGAGAGAACTTTGTGGTCTTCACTGACCACAAGAGTCTCATGTTTATCTTCACTTAGTGTGATTTGAATCTGAGGTAGCGCAGGTGGGTCGAGTATATTCAGTCCTTTGACATCGAGATAGCCTATACGCCATGAAAGGGAAACGCCGTGGCTGATGCGTTGAGCAGGAGAACTCAATTTCAGGCAGTTCAGGGGGCCAGTAGTGAGTGGAAATGATGGATCTGTTCTCTGAGATGCATATGGAGGTGCATGATAGATGGGGAAAGACTTTTCTATCTTCTGTAGTTGTTACCTCCACGCTACTTGATCGGGTACGGATGAGGTAGCTATCAGACTCAGAAGGCTTAGTTCTGCGGGAGAGTGTGTCAGGAGAAGACCCTCTTCCTGGATGGAAAGTGGTTGAGGATGAGATCTTTCATTTCCAAGGATGCGTATGGGTGCCAGCAGACATACTTGAGGAGCTGATGTGGGATTTCCATTCCTCAGTTTGGGCAGTTCATCCTGCGTCACCAAGATGTATCAGGACCTTCATCGCCAATACTGGTGGCCAGGTATGAAGAAGGATGTTGCTGGATTTTTCATGAGATGTTCTACTTGTCAGAAGGTGAAAGAAGAGCATCAGTGACTAGCGGGGCTTTTACAGTAGTTACCCATTCCAGAGTGGAGGTGGAATGATGTTGTGATGGACTTCGTGACCGGGTTGCTGAGAACACCTCGGGGAACGATGCTGTCTGGGTTGTCGTTGACAGACTTACGAAGGTTGATCACTTCTTGCTGATCAAGGAGACCTTCAGTGTTAATGATCTGGGATGGCTTTACATCAAAGATATCATCCATCTTCCTGGAGTTCCACGCTCTATTGTTTCAGACAGAGATGTGTTCTTTACCTCTCGGTTCTGGCAGGGACTTCAGAAGGCCTTGGGTACATAGGTACTTTTGAGTACAACATATCATCCCCAGACTGATGGCCAGTCCGAGAGCACGATCCAGGTGCTTGAGGATATGCTCCGAGCCGGTATCCTTGACTTTGGCGGTTCTTGGGAGAAGCATATTCCTCTGGTGAAGTTCTTCTAAAACAATAGTTTCCAGGTGACCATTCAGATGGTGCCATACGAGGTTTTGTACTATAGGCCATGCCGATCACCCATATGATGGCTGGAGGCAGGAGGGGTTGCTTTGTGGGGACCTTGTCTTGTTCAAGAGACTTCAGAGCAGATAGAGTTGATTCGAAAGCGGATGGATACAGTGCAGTCTCGACAGAAGTCTTATGCTGATCAGTAAATACGACCTCTGGAGTTCGAGGTTGGTGATCATGTTTTCCTACATGTCACACCGAGGTTGGGACACAAGAGGATTCAGAGATAGGGTAAACTTTCACAATGGTACGTCTGGCCGTTTGAGGTCTTGGAGAGAGTGGGGCTGGTCACCTATCAGTTGCAGCTACCTCAGAGGTATCGGGCCATGCACGACGTCTTCCACGTCTCTCAGCTCCGACATTACTTTTCAGACCCGTCTCACGTCTTTCAGCCTGAGGAAGTCAAGCTTGAAGCGGATGCGTCGTTCAAGGAGCATCCTATCAGGATTGCCGATCGGAGTACGAAGGTTCTCCATGGGCGGTCTGTTCCTCTGGTACGAGTGCTATGGCAGCACGGGCGAGTACAGGACGAGACCTGGGAGAGGGAGACCGATGTACGATCATAGTGGCCGGAGCTGTTCAGGGTTTCTCCTTCTCCGCCTCGTTAGGGAAATTCGGTGAAGAATCTCTTTAAGGGGGGAAGTTTGTAAGAACCCAGATCTCATTTCAGGTATGTTTTTCTTTTTTTCTGGAGTTTTTGAGAAAAATGAATTCTCTGGAAATTTCAGAAGTACACGCTGTGTACTTTCTGAGTACACGCCATGTACTCTTTCCCCAGCTCGAAGCCATGTGTTGGTCGTCTCTAAGCCACACACACGGTGTGTAAGGCTGAGGTGGAGGCCGGTTATTTCGGAGTACGGAAAATTCTAAGTACACGCCGTGTACTCAAAAAGTAAACACTGTGTACTTTATTTTTTTTTCATTAAACTGACCGGGGTCGCGTCGTACCCCCATATTTGTCTTCTTCCTCAATTTTTGACCGTCCGAGAGTGACCGTACGGCCAGATCTTCGACGAACATCCGCCCCGCCGTCCGTTCTCTGATTCGAGCACGGTCAGTTGCGTTGGAATCACAACGGTGAGTTCTTCCTTCTTCTTTAGCCTTGTTTCTTGATTCCTCCTCATTTCCATGTTATCATGGGATGAACCTTTTGTGCATTTTCTCAGATCTACGTTGTTCTAAGATGAATCTGTCATCGAGGTTCACGTATATCGATCTCCTCGGATCGAGGTAGGTGGGTTGTGCCTTTCTGTTGAAAGTCGATGGGTATTATGTGAAAATTCCACTAATACCCTTGAACAGGGTATTGCGTGTTTCCTGTTTTGACCCTGATGCTTTCCTTCTTTTCTTTATTGCTTTAGTAGAGGTTATTGCTTTTGAGTAGTGTAATTTATTTTGTGTTTAGGTTGCTTTTCGATGCTTTTTCTGACTGTTTGGCGTTTTTCCAGTTGCCATGCCTAGTTGTAGGATTTTGGATCTGTTGTTTTACTATTGCTGTTGAGCCTTAGTTGTTAGCCAAGTAGTTTTTGAGGTTTACTTGGATGATACACGCGTGTTGATCATGTTTTACCCTTTACTCAGGACTGTGAGAACCTAGAGTAGTAGACCAAAGGGAGAATTGACGGAAGGGCTTCTGTAGAGTGTCTTTTAATTACGAGGAGATACTATAGTGGTAATTGACGTTGAGTGCTTCCCCAGAGAGTCTGTAGTTCCACGACATAGGCCACAGGGGGAATTGACATTGAGTGCTTCCCTAGAGATCCTTTAGCACGATACGAGACTATAGGGGGAATTGACGGTGAGTGCTTCCCTAGAGAGTCTGCTTAAATACATAGCTGAACCAGAGGGGTGAGACTGTGTGTGCCTCCCAGAGGGTTTCTTGTACTTAGAGGTTGAACCATTTGGTTTAGAATGTGGGAGCTACCCAGAGGGTTACCTATTTTCTTCTTATTGTTGACTGCTTACTTGTGTGCTTTACTTGTTAGAGCTGTGGATTGTAGCTACTTGTGCTTTCCTGTTTACTGCTTCTTGTTTGTTTACTACCATGTACCCATTGAATATTAGGCACAAATCTTTGGGTGATTGCCTACTGGGATTGTATCTCACACCCTGTTTGGGCCTTGATTTTGGGCCCAAGCAGACTATGTTGCTGCAGGTATAGATAAGGGCAAGTGCCCTTCTACTTCATGATCTTGACTGCATCATGAGGTGGGGAGCATGGGACCGAGCCATGGCTCGCGATGCTGAGGAGCTTACATTGTTTTTCTTTTGCACTTGGTTTCAGTTGTATTTCAGCACATTGTTGTGTTTGTTGTTTTCCTTAGATACTTGTACCTTCTGCATCATTGTCATCATAGTAATATATATTTACATTGATTTCGCTGTTGGTTTCTGTTGGTATGCATGTTGTTTACTTCTTCCACTATTTATTGCTGTTTTCTTACCTTGTATACCTTACCGAATGAGGGCATACTTTCCCCACTGACTCACCAAGGCCCTCGCTGCTATTCGGTAGCCTCTAGCGTTTGGCGAAACGTGCTTGAGGTCATGTGGAGAACCAGGTATGGGGAACCAGTGGACGGGCTCCGAACTCGGGACATTACACCCTTCATAGTATTTCATTCATCCAAAGAACAATTTTTAAGAATATTGTTATAGCATTTCAAGGTAATCATCAAAGCGAGGAACTGCCATGACCTTATCAATGCAACAAATAATATAAAAAATTATTACATCATAGTCAGGAAGAACAACGAAAAATATGTAATAACATGTTAAATATTCAAATTAGTTAAATATCCATGTAATAAAAGTACAAAAAGTTTGTTCTAGGACACCAACTATTTCAAAATCCCACTTGTACTGGAGCCAAAAGCCTATGGCTTTCAGTCTGCTATCCCTCACACGGTGATCATGGTTTTTCTGAGTCAAGTATTTTGTCAAGGGGTTTAACAGGTTGTCTTCTATATAAATAAAGAGCATTTCATTTTCACCTCTCTGAAAAAAATCCCACAAGAGATGATACTTCTGAAATATGTGCTTCGTCCGCTGATGTGACATTGACTCTTTTTCAAGATCCACCGTTGCAGTATTATCACTGTATAGTGTGATGCAATATTTTCTACTAGGTATCACATATAGATCCAGGATTAAGCTTTACATCCAAACTTCTTTTTAGCTACCTTAGAAGCTAAGATATACTCGGACTCAATTATAGATTATGTGACCACACTCAACATTGAGATCTTCTATCTTACTACACAACCATTCTAAGTGAATATATTTCATGTTTGCAACTTCATGTCATCTTAATCATTTTGGAAACTAGCATATACATATCCTCTCTTGACATGTTCATAATCTCCTCTATAAACCCAAAACATTTCATTAGTAGTCCTCCGATTCTTTAGGATAGACCTAGCTACAATCCAATGGTGGTCACCTAGGTCACCATGATATCCGCCAACTACCCTCAATGCGTCAGGGAAATCCAGCCTATTACATACCATATCATTCATGACTCACCCAATCACCAATGTGTATGGGGTCCTTGACATTATCTTTCTTTCTTCATGTGTCTCAGGACACATTTTCTTGGAAATATTAATGCCATGTGATACTTGCAACAATCCCCTCTTGGATTGTTCCCTACTGAATCTATGACAACACATAATTAACATATATTTTTATTAATTCAAAATTTAAGAATACTGAATATAACATTTAACAAAACCATGATAGGACCGTATATGTATAGTATCTTTAGAATCTGGGAAACATAAAAAACTGGTTCATAAATCATCTACATTGTCTCCAGCTTATTTCATCATATCTAGAGTCCCTTTTGGAATATCCTACTTAATAACCTTCTTCCTGACCAGGAGAAAAGAAAACATACAAAAGGGTGAGCTCAAATTCTCATTAATGGTAAACAAAGGAAATATCAATCATATCAAATTCATAAGAACATAACATTTTGAAAATCATAACCTGAAAAAGAGATCATAATATCATGACATGGGATAAATAATTGTAGTGAAATGTAATCCCAATAATAATATCATAAAACATGAAACTTTGTGGCATACACACATAATCATAGAAAATTATTTCATATTATTCAAGACTCATTGCCCAGACCATCATAGAAAATAAAGTCCATTTCTGAACTGAGTTCACTCATCGTTCCAGTCCCGTATCACTGAACCTGATTAACTTGTCGTTCCATCCATGTATATCTCAAGAGATATAAATCTTTACCCAATGCATTGGAGGGAGATATATGTCCCACCGATCTCATAATGAAACCACTCTTATGTTTGCCAAAAAATCATAAATCATATATCATAGCATCACCCATGTAGTAAAAATGGGATTCTTAAACTTCATGCCATCATAACATAATCCATATAAGATAAAAAGACTTCATAAAAATAATCCCGTCATAACATAATCAAATAAATAGGAAAAATAGGGATAGAAACAGTACCCTATATTATCTTAGATGGAAAATAATTTTGATAAAACAGTTGAAATCCATTCTTCAGGAAAATATCCTTTCTACTTCAAAAACATTTTTCCTTTCATAACATGTCATAAAATTTTAAACTAAAATATGATAATTAAAAATAAAAATAAATAAATGTAAAGGAAGCTTCATGGAAATAATTTTATATGAAATCATAAAATTCCATTCATGTTGTTTAAGTTAAAAAAACATTCTTCTTGTACTTTGGCCGGAAAAGTCGAAGAGTATCTCGTACTGAAAATGACAAAAGATTCCTTTCATATCTTTTAGTAAAAATTCACCAGTAGGTAAAATTTGATTTAATGAATTTTTGGAGGATAGAAATAATATTAAATATTGAGTAAAAATGGATGTGGATGATAAATATTCCCCATTAAATTCTGAAGTATAAACAATCTCGGATAAAAATGAGATTGTGAGATTTTCCCTTACATTAGGTTCGATATGCATTGTATGTGTCCTAAAATCCTTTACACTGATTTAAATAATGTCATTGACTTATTCCAGAATCATACACATTGTTATGATATCATATATGTTCAAATTCTTAGCTTCTTATTAGTAATATTTCA
This sequence comes from Viscum album, assembly GCA_963277665.1. Classification (NCBI taxonomy): domain Eukaryota; kingdom Viridiplantae; phylum Streptophyta; class Magnoliopsida; order Santalales; family Viscaceae; genus Viscum; species Viscum album. The sequence continues at coordinate 191,913,007 of OY728165.1, read as the reverse complement.
TTGCTACTTGTTATTCGGGTGTTCATTGCTTTATGTTCTTATGTGTGTTTTGTCGAATAAATTATTATTCCTATTTTTAGGTTATAGATACATAATTTACAGAATGGGAGTAGTATAATATGTATCATATTTATTCACTCAATTCGTATATATAATCATGGTTTAGTGAAGATCATGTAGAATGAATCACATCGCATCGTAGAGACGATAAGTCGTACGTACGCACGAGGGGCGATATCGTTCCCATATTTATTGAAAGGTCTTGGAGTGGATGATAGAATATATCAGAATTAGTATCATGTTATTCTAATTATATATAGTTATTATTTACAATATTATACCCATCCATGTAAGGTGGTGGAGGAAAACAGATTACACCACAGCGTGGAGATGATATTCCCTATGTACGCATGCACAGTGATTTCGTTTTCTGTAGGACGGATAGAAGGTGAAATAGGGTTGTTTCATATTTATAATAACATATTAATATATTAGTGATACATATGTTTTTACTTTACAATGAAAAAATTAAATAAGAGGAATTAGAAGAGGAAATAAACTTGAAAGAATCGGTAGAAGAGATTACCTCTTCCTCAACGTGCCACTTTTAAACTTCCACTTAGGGCACTAGAGTTGGTCATTGAAGAATACCAGGACCTATAGTGTGTTTCTAGGGAAGTGGAGAAGAAAAATTGGTAGGTTTTGGCCGATATTGAAGGCTCAAAATTGTGTGAGGAGGAGAGGGAGGAGGTTCCCTTTTATAAGGGAGGAGAGGGGCACCATTGGAAACATAAGAAATATTAATTTATGATAAATTCCAAACCCACTTAAAAACCTCCAAAAATGACTCAATTATAAGATGCGACGATATAGGGTTGTAATCTCATCAAAAAACAAAATTTAGACATGTTGTGAATTTATTTTAAACCTTATAAAATTGATTTATCCTTATTTAATCTATTTAATTTTATTTGTGGTAATAATATTCAAAATTTTAAATTGTCATAAATAATTATTTATGTGTTTTGAATTGTCCATAATTGGATAATTTATGAAATTTTAGACCATATAAATTTAAATTTATAATTTCTAAATATTGTTTTTTATTTTTAAACAATTTTATAATATGTTAATTTTATAAAATAACAATAGTGTCAATTTTGACACTATTAATTTATTTGAATTTAAATAAAATCTACACATAGGATATATTTGAACGACAATATTTAATAAATACCTAACATTTCATATTCCTCTATAAAATTCTTGGATCACATTTAATAGTTCATATAATATATATTGTAATATTTTTAAAACCATTTATTTTATATTTCAATTAATAAAATAATTTCAACATCACTGTTGTGTCAACATTAATGATAATTATATAATCCTTAAAAATTCTAAATAAATTCACATGATATTGATAATTTTATTTCATTTCTTGGGACTATTAATGTTTCAAGTTTTATGATGTTTATCACTAAATTAAAATTATTACACTTATAAGATATAAGAGAGTGACATGTTGTCACTTTTTTTTGTTTTAATTATAATTATATCATTTTCAGGGTCAATAGTCCATGAAATGAATCTATTCCGACCCTTAGGTGATATGGGTCGACTTTTATTTATCCCATAGAATTTTGGCAGGTGTTAGGGCAATTTTATAATCTTATTTTTACCCTTAATTACCCGATTTACCTATAACTGTAGTAAATAAAAATTTCCGTAGTTACTATTCATAATGTAAAAAAAATAAAAGTAACAAATTAACATAATTTATACCCACTGAATCCAAATATGGAGTCCATTTTTTCAAAAATCAAAACACATTAGTCGCAGTAATTAATTTAAAATTAATCTTGTTGTTAAGAAAACATGTTTTAAAAGTTAAAACATTGTCAAAGATTGAAATGTTTTAACCTGTTAATTCAATATAAAATTAATGGTAATGACATGAATTATATTAAATTGTATAAATATATTCTATTTATACTTTAAAATCATTAAATTTTATCATTTAACCATCTAAATTATCTTGATGAAAAATGTGTTTTTTAAGAAAAATTTAGCGTATTTTTTCTATTTATCAAAATGTGAATGTTTTCAGAAAAGTATAAAAAATCTATCCAATGTAAATTTTTATATCTTGATTCAAAATAAGAAGTTTATTGTGTAAAATTGAACTTACAAACATTTCCAAAATTATATTTAAAATGGGTGCACCATCAAAAGACCGGAAAACTGCATTTTTTGAAAAATACTTCTTTTATCTGAAAATTGATTTTGTTTTCATATCTAATTCTAGAAAATGTGTTAGATTAATTATAAGGTTATAAAATTGAAAATTTAGTTAATACTATTCATAAAGGATAGTTCATAATATTATAATAATATATCATTGTTTAGTGAATCTCGGTATTGCGTACAACACAAGCTATCGAGGAAGGTTGCTCTTGCATGTAATGAAAGCCAAGACAGTGTTGTGTGTAGTGAAAGATTATATTGGTGTTTTGTAAAAAATAAGACCAAAAAAATTATTTCTCATAAAATATAATGGTGTTACATTCTACCCCCCTTATCAAGTATTTCTCCCTCGAAATTCATCACTTTGTAACAAACAGATGAGGATACCACTCCCTCACCATATCCTCAAGTTCCAATGTATCTTCTTCTAATTGTTGGTTCCTCCATAAAACATGTTCCAAGTGAGTGGTATTTTTTTGTAGAACTTTTTCACTAAGATCCATAATCTTTATCGGTCGTTCTTCATAAGAAAGATCTTGCTTTAGCAGTACAACTTCTAATCTTAGTACATGTGAACGATCATGTATGTTCTTTCTCAGGAGAGATACATGGAATGCAAAATGAACTTGAGAGAGATTCGGTGGAAGCCCCAATCTATATGCTACCTTCCCAAAATGATCCAGTATTTCAAAAGGACCAATATACCTAGGGCTGAACTTTCCCTTCTTCCCAAATCTCATTACCCTCTTCCAAGGAGATATTCGTAAAAACACTTTATCACCCACTTAAAATGCTAGGTCTTTTAATCGGTGGTCAGCATAAATTTTTTGTCGACTCTGAGCTAATATTATGTGTTGTTGAATAGATATGACCTTTTTTGCCATCTCATCAATAGTATTTGGTCCTAATAGCTTTCTTTCCCCAACATCATCCCAGCAAGTTGGAGTTCTGCATTTCTTTCCAAAGAGAGCTTCACAAAGAGCCATCTGAATACTAGAGTGAAAGCTATTATGATAATAAAATTCCACCAAAGGTAGGTGTTGATCCCAACCACCATTCAAATCCATAGAGAAAGCTCTCAACATGACTTCAAAAGTTTTAATTGTCCTCTTAGACTGACCATCTGTCTGAGGATGATTTGCAGGGCTGAAACTCCACACTGTATCTAGAGTATGCTATAGAATTCACCAAAATATCGATGTAAACTTCAGATCCCAATTAGATATAATGGAAAGTGATACTCCATGAAATCTTACCACTTCCTTTACATATATCCTGGAATGTTTATCAAGAGATAAATCCTCTCTAATAGCAATGAAGTGTGTGGACTTCATAAGACAATCAACTATAACCCAAATATCATTATTGCCTTTGAATGTTTTAGGAAATCCAGTGACAAAGTCCATAGTGATGTTTTCCCATTTCTATTCTGGTATGGGTAATGGTTGTAACAACCCCTTAGACTTATGTATCTCAGGTTTAACTTGTTGAAAAACCAAGCATTGAGAGACATATTCAACATCTCTTTTCATTCCATCCCACCTGAAGTACTCCTCCAGGACCCTATACATCTTCGTTCTTCCATGGTGAATAGAGAATGAAGAACTATAATCTTTGTCCAATATTTCCTTCTTTAATTCTAGGATGGGAGGAACAAAAACCCGATTCATGAACTTTATTATTTATTCACAATCAATGTAGAATTCAGGAACTTTTATCACCTTCATTTATAACTCTACATCTTCTTTTTGTGCCTCTTTAATCATCACATATATAAATGGTTGAACATTCATTTGAGAAAGATAATATTTTCCCCTTCCATTATAATTCCAAGATCCATCCTTTGTAAATCCATAAATATTCGATCTTTTGTGATCCTCATCATGGATAAGCTAGAATGGTCTTGTCAACTTAATGCATCTGCCACCTTGTTTTCTTTCCCAGGGTGGTAATGAATTGAGCAGTCGTAATCCTTAATCAGATCCAACCAATTTTTTGGATCATATTTAGATCCTTTTGTGTGAAAATATACATTAAACTTTTATGATCAGTTTAAATATCACACCGTTCACCATAAAGATAATTCCTCCAAATCTTTAATCCAAAGATTACCGCAGCTAACTCCAAATCATGACTTGGGTAATTTTTCACATGGATTTTCAACTATCGTGAGGAATAACCAATCATCATATCATTTTTCATGAGAAAACACCCAAATCCCTTCCTGGATGCATCACTGTAGATCACAAACATTTCTACACTACAAGGTAGTGTGAGAACAGGTGCACTGGATAACCTTCTTTTTAATTCCATCAAATTATCTTCACACTCCTCCATCCAAACGAACTTATCTCCTTTTTGAGTCAACCTAGTCAGTGGATTATATAATCATGAAAAATAATTCACAAAACGTGGAAAATATCCAGCCAAACCAAGAAAACATTGGATCTAAGTTACTTTTTTTAGTCTCAACCATCTTTCAATAACCTCTGTTTTTTATGGATCTACAGACATCCCCTCTTTTGAGATTATGTGACCCAAAAATGAAACTTTATGAAGCCAAAGTTCACACTTGGAAAATTTGGCATAAATCTTCTCCTTTTTTAGGGTCTTTAATACAATTCTCAAGTGATCTTCATGTTCTTCCTTGCTCTTTGAATATACAAGAATATCATCTATAAAGACTACCACAAACTGATCAAGATATTCTCTAAAGACTATATTCATTAGATCCATGAAGATAACATAAGAATTAGTAAAACCAAATGGAATCAATATAAATTCACAGTGTCCATACCTTGTACAGAAATCCGTCTTTGGTATATCTTCCATGTTGACCCTTAATTGATGATACCCTAAGCAAAGATCAATCACAGAAATGTATTGAGCTCCACGTAGTTGGTAAAATAAGTCATCAATGCATGGGAAACGATATTTGTTCTTGATAGTGATCTTGTTAAGTTCTCGATAATCAATAAGATTCTCATTGATTCATCTTTCTTCTTAACAAATAGAACATGTGCTCCACAACGTGATACACTAGGGCGTATGAATCCCTTATCAATATTCTCTTGGAGTTGCTTCTTCAATTCCTTCTACTCAATTGGGGCCATTCTATAAGGTGTCTTTGAAATGGGCATAGCACCCAGTATGAGTTCTATTGAAAACACAACTTCAATATTTGGTGGAAGGCCTGAAAATTTCTCTGGAAAGACATCATCAAACTCCAGTACAATGGGAATATTCTTAATCGTGAGTTTCTCTCTAACCATTTGAGATAAATAACCTTCATTTATTGGAATCAAGACCCATAAGATGGGAGAAATTTCCACTGGAAGGTTATATTCATCCTTGCATCGATTGATGATCATAGATTGATCAGGAATATGAAATGTGACTTCCCTTTTATGGAAATCGATATGAGCTCCATATAAGGAAATCCAATCCATGCCAAGAATCACATCAAATTCCACTATAGGAAGGATCACAATATTTAGAGGAATTACATTCCCAAAAACTTCAATTGGGGTAGAATTATAAACTTTTTATGAAACCGTTGTGCCATTAGGAGTTGTCACAGCTAACTCAACAACTGATTATTGGGTTAGTATGGTGATACCCTTAGAAAATACTTCAGAAATAAAAGAGTGGGTGGATCCAGAATCAAATAAACCATTTTATACTTTAGAGTGGATGGTAAGTGTACCTTTCACCACTTTGATATCATACTCCACATCGTCGATAGAAATTGCATGTGACGTTCCTTTGCCTTTGGCCTTAAGAGTTTGTTGACGTCGATCATCATAAAAAACCCTTAGATTAGGGAATTTATATAATAATTCCACATTTCCTTACAATTGTAATATTGAAGTGTAGGATGTGCATTTGGTGTAGCCTTTTATTTTTTCGCGTCACTAGACATCTTTTTCCCATCAATGTGGCATTCAAATGGTTGATGACCTTTTTTTCCACATTTGAAACATTTACTTGTCCCTTTAAGACAATTCCCTCCATATTTATTTACACATTATGAGCATAAGGGAAAACTCATCTTCTTGTTAGTGTGGGCTTTAGATTTCCCTTTGAATTTCATTTTCCACTTCTTATCAAACCCATATGAATGATGGGATACTCTAATCTCTATCTCAACCTTGAGAGCACATCGAAAAATTTCCTTGTAGCTATTGAAGTTCCTTATGGATAATGTCCTTTAGAGACTTTGTATTAAGCCACTAAATAATCGATCGATCTTACTCTCAGGTTGGATGTTACTCCTAGAAGCGTACCTTGCCAGCCTTGTAAAATTTTCTTCGTAGGTACCAATAGATTCGTCGTCCTTTTGTTTCATTTAATGAAACTCCTTCTCCATCTTTGTTTGAATAATACGAGGGAAGTACTTATTGAAAAATAAGTTCTTGAACTCATCCCATTCCATGGACTCAATTTTATATCTTTGACTCATATTTGTGATAACATTCCACCATTGATCATCTTCACCTTCCAAATGATATACTGCTAAGATGACTTTATCATTTTCAGAACATTGAAGAACTGAAAATATCATTTTAGTGGTACTAATCCATTGCTCAACCACTAATGGATCAGTAGACCCGCTGAATGGGGGTGGACTCTACCTCATGAAGGATTCAACAAAATGTTGCTCATTCCTTTGCTCATTTGGAAGTCTTTCATGATTCATAGCCTAAGAAAGTTGTGTGAGAACGGCTACAATATTTTTCATTCCAGCTCCCATAACATTTGGTTGCTTAGGGGGACAATCATTTCATATCCCGTAGCATTCAGCATTAACATGGTTCTTTCGGGTTCCATCCATTGACTAAAACATATAAACATTGTGTGAGAACACTAATAATAATAGGAAAACCACATAATCAAGAATAAAATATCATACTTTAGGTCTTATCATAGGTTATTCATGGCCATTTCTGAAACACTAATATTTTGTTCTTTGCTTAGACATATCTTTAGGGTTCTTACTAAGGCTTTCACATCATACATTCCAAATGTTGATTATAACTTTCCCCTGATACCAACTATAACGACCCATAATTTACATACATTGTTATTACTTCAGAATTGAAGCATACTTATTACAACATATAACAAAACCATGATAGGACCATATAAGTATAGTGTCTTTAGAAACTGGGAAACATAAACAACTAGTTCATAAATTATCTACATTGTCTCCCACTTATTTCATCATATCTAGAGTTCCTTTTGGAATATCCTACTTATTAACCTTCTAATTGGCCTAGGGAAAAGAAAACATACATAAGGGTGAGCATAAATTCACAGTAAGGGGAAATAAAGGAAATATCAATCATATCATATTCATAAGAACATAACATTTTGAAAATCTTTACCTGCAAAAGAGATCATAATATCAAGACATGGGATAAATCATAGTAGTGAAATGTAATCCCAATAATCAAATCATAAAACATGATACATTATGGAATACACACATAATCATAAAAAATCATTTTATATTAGTCAAGACTCATTTCCAAGACCATCATAGCGGACAAAGCCTATTTCTAAACAGAGTTAACTCCTCGTTCCAGTCCTGTATCACTGAACTCGATTAACATTTTGTTCCAACCATGTCTATCTTATGATATATAAATCTTTACCCAATGCATTGGAGGGAGATATAGGTCCCAACCATCTCATATTGAAACCATTCTTATGTGTGCCACAAAATTATAAATCTTATATCATTGCATAACCCATGTAGTAAAAATGGGATTCATAAACTTCATGCCATCATAACATAATCCATATAAGATAAAATAAATTCATAAAAATAATTACATCATAACATAATCAAATCAATGTGAAAATATTCATAGAAACATAAACCTATATAATCTTATATGGAATATAATTTTGATAAAGCACTTGAACTCTATTCTTGATGAAAATATCTTTTCTACTTCAAAATCAATTTTCATTTCATAACATGTCATACAGTTTTAAACGAGATGAAGTTAATTAAAAATAAAATTTAAAACATGTAAATAATTATTCATGGAAATAATGTTCTATGAAATCATAAAAATCCATTCATTCCGTATAAGTTAAAAAAAACATTCTTCTCGTACATTGGCCGGAAAATTCAAAAATTATCTCATACTGAAAACGACAAAATATTCCGTTCATATCTTTTACTAAAAAATCACCAATAGGTAATATTGGATTTAAAAAATTGTAGGAGTATAGAAATAATATTACATATTGAAGAAACATTGATGTGGATGATAAATATGCGCCAGTAAATTCTGAAGTATATATAATCTCGGATAAAAATGAGATTGCGATATTTTCCCTTACCTTAGTTCTGATATGCTTTGTACATGTCTGAACCTCTTGTATAATTATTTAAATAATGTCATTCACTTATTCCAAAATCATACTCATTGTTATGATATCATATATGGTCATATTCTTAGCTTCTTATTAGTAATATTTCATTTCTACTTGTTATTCAGGTGTTTATTGCTTTATGTTCTTATGTATGTTTTGTTGAATAAATTCTTATTCATCTTTTTAGGTTATAGATACATTATTTAAAGAATGGTAGTAGTATTATATGTATCATATTTATTCATTCAATTCGTTTGTATAATCATGGTTTAGTGAAGATCATGTAGAGAGAATCACATCGCATCGTAGAGACGGTAAGTCGTACGTACGCACGAGCGACGATATCATTACCATAATTCTTGAATGGTCTTGGAGTGGATGATAGAATATCTCAGAATTAATATCATGTTATAGTAATCATATATAGTTATTCTTTACACCATTATACCCATACAAGTAAGGTGGTGGTGGAAAACAGATTACACCACAGCGTGGAGATGGTATTCTGTATGTATGCACGCGTGGTGATTTTGATTTCTGTAAGATGGATAGATGGTGAAATAAGGTTTTTCATATTTACAATAAAATATCAGTATATGAGTGATACTTATGTTATTAATTTATAATGAAAAAAATAAATAAGAGGAAGTATAAGAAGAATGAAACTTGAAAGATTTAGTAGAAAAGATTACCTCTTCCTCGACGTGCCTCTTTTAAACTTCCTCTTAGTGCACTAGAGTTAGTCTTTGAAGAAGCCCAGGACCTCTAGTATGTTTATTGGGAAGTGTAGAAGGGAAATTGGTAGGGTGTTTCCGAGCATGAAGGCTCAAAATTGTGTGAGGAAGAGAGGGAGGAGGTGCCCTTTTATAAGGGAGGATAGGGGAACCTTTGGAAACATAAGAAATATTAATTAATAATAAATTCCAACCCCACATAAAAACCTCCAAAAATGACTCAAATCGAAGATACAATGAGATATGGTTTTAATCTCATCAACCAATAAAATTTAGACATGTTTTGAATTTATTTTAAACCTTATCAAATTGATTTATCGTTATTTAATCTATTTAATTTTATTTGTGGTAATAATATTCTAAATTTTAAATTGTTATTAATAATTACATATGTGTTTGGAATTGCCTATAATTCGATACTTTATAAAATTTAGACCATATAAATTGAAATTTATAATTTTAAAATATCTTTGTGATTTTTAAACAATTTTATAATATGTTATTTTTTTAAAATAACAATAGTGTCAATTTTGACACTATTCATTTATTTGAATTTAAATGAAATCTAAACAAAGGATATATTTGAACCAAAATATTTAATATATTAATAACATATCATATTACTCTATAAAATTTGTGGATGACATTAAATAGTTCATATAATATTTATTTTAATATTTTTAAAACCATTTATTTGATATTTTAATTAATAAAATGATTTCAACATCACTATTGTGTCAACATTAATGATAATTATTTAATCCCTAGAAATTCAAAATAAATTTACATGATGTAGATAATTTTATTAACTTTCTAGATACTATTCATTTTCGATTTTTTATGAAGTTTATCACTATATTAAAATTATTACACTTATATGATATAAGAGAGTGACATGTTGTTACTTTCTTTGGTTTTAATTATAAATATATCATTTTCATGGTCAATAGTTCATGAAAAAAATATATTCCGACCCTTAGGTGTTATGGGTCAACTTTTATTCATCCAATAAAATTTTCTCTTGTGTTAGGGTAATTTTATAATCTTATTTTTTTCCCTTAATTACCCGATTTACCTTTAACTGTAGTAAATAAAAATTACCATATTTACTATTCATAAGGTCAAAAAAAAGTAACCCACTAACATAATTTGGAGCCACTAAATAAAAATATGGAGTCCATTTTTTAAAATTCCAAACACAGATGTTGCAGTAATTAATTTAAAATTAATCCCGTTAATAAAATGAGTTTTAAAAGTGAAAACATTGTCGAAGATTGAAATGTTTTTATCTATGAATTCAATATAATATTAATGGTAATGACATGAATTATATTAAATGGTAAAAATATATTCTATTTTACTTTAAAAACATTAAATTTTATCATTTAAGAATCAAAATTATCTTGATGAAAAATGTTTTTTTTAAGAAAAATGTAGCGTATTTTTACTATTCATCAAAATGTGAAAGTTATCATAAATGTATAAAAAATTTATCAAATGTAAATTTTTATATCCTGATTCAAAATAAGAAGTTTATTTTGTAAAATTTATCTTATAAACATTTCAAAAATTATATTTAAAATCGGTGTGCTATACAAAGGCGGTTAAACTAATTTTTTTTTAAAATACTTCTTTTATCCGAAAAATTTATTTTGTTTTCATATCTCATTCTAGAAAATGTGTAAGATGAATTATAATGTTAAAAAATTAATAATTTAGTTAACACTATTCATAACATCTAGTTCATAATATTATAATAATATATCATTGTTTAGTGAAACTCGGTATAGCGTACAATGCAAGCCATCAAAGAAGGTTTCTCCTGCATGTAACGCAAGCCAAGAAAATGTTGTGTGTAGTGAAAGATTCTATGGGTGTTGCGTATAACATAAGACAAAAAATATTATTTCTCATAAAATATCATGGTGTTACAGATTCTCTTCAGTATCTTATCAATGTATGTACTTTGACTTAAGCACAAAAATCTCTTCAATATATCACGATGGATCATGATCCCAATAATATAGCGTTACTTCTTAAATTACTTCATGGAGAAGCATTAATTCAACCATTCCTTAACAAAATGTAGGTCTGGTATCTCATCTCCAATAAGTAATATGTCATCAAAATATACTATAAGGAAAAATAATTTCACTCCCACTAAATCGTTTGTAAATACAATGGTCACATTCATTCTTGTTAAATCCAAATTCCTTTACGGATTCATCAAAAATGAATGTTCCATGACATGAATGCTTGCATTAATCCATAAATGGATTTCTATAACATTCATCCCTTATTGGAATCATTTGGAGTCGTAAAACCTTCATGTTGTGTAATGTTGACATCTTCATGAAGGTTCCTATTATGGAAGGCTGTTTTGACAATCATTTTACAAATCTCATAGACATAGTAAGAGACAATGGCCAATAGAATTGTGATAGATTTTCATCATTGAAACTTGTTAAAAGGTTTCATCATATTAAATGCCTTGATTCTTCTTGAAAACCATCCATGCCTTATATTTACTAACTTGTCCATCCAAGTCATGTTTATTCTAGAATACCCATTTGGAACCAATAGGATTTACATCAACTAGAGTATCTAACAAAATCCAAACATAGATTTTATACATGGAATCCATTTCAGAATTCATGGATTCTTTCCATGTGGCAACATCAGTTCCACATACTACTTACTTTTATGTTATAGGATCATTATTATAAACTAATAATGAGTCATTATCGTCAGTAACTGTAAAACCGTACCGTTTAGGTTCACTAACCTCTCCTGTACTCTTTTACAGTTCTTGTGTCTGTAGAGTAGTTCTTTCTTCCTTGGGGATTTTTAGAATCTTTTCTTATAACAACTCTTGTGTACCTTGAGCCACAACATCATCAAAGACTATCACGATCCCACTATCTATTTTGTAGATGTTCTACCTCTCATTGAATATAGAGTGTCTTTACACAATAACCTTTTTTAGGGGTAGTATAGGTAATATTCTCTTGATTCTTTAGGGTATCCTATAAAGGTACACGTTTTGCCTCGGGATGCATGTTTTTTACCTAAAGAAACTTAAAAAAACACATAGATTCCCCACACATGTAAATTTAATAACATGGATTTCATTGCACTCCAGAACTCATATCGAATACCAATTATTGATCTATTTAGTACATGGTTTAGTATGTCTACTATTTTTTGTAATGTATATCCCCAAAAGAAAAATGGAAGACTTGCATGACTCATCATTGACCTCACCATGCCCAACAGGGTGAGGATCCTCTTTTGGCTCACACCATTCCACTAGGGCATGTAAAGATGAGTGTGTTGGGATAGGATCTCAAAATCCAGTAAGTAATCAATGAAGTCTTGATTAAGATATTATCCACCTTGGTCTGAGTGGAATTTCTTAATTTTTTTACCAATCTGTATCTCCACTTCATTCTTGTATTATTTGAACTTATCAAAAGAATCTGACTTATAACTCATTAATTATATATATCCATATCTACTAAAATCATCAATAAAAGTTATGACGTGTGAGAACTATCACCTTGATTCAAAAATAAATGGTCCACACACATTGGTATGAACCAATTCATGAAGTTATTTAGTCCTTTATCATTTCCCAATAAATAGGGATTTGATCATTTTTCCTTGTAAGCATGCTTGACATAAACCATGTGGTTTTATTTCGATATAATCTAAATATCCATCTTGATTTAATTTTTTGAAGTGTTTATCATTTACATGACCAAACTGGTGATGCCAAAGCCGGGTTTTGTATGAGTCAGGTGAAGTACCTTTGTTATTGACTTCCATTACTTCATTTTTTGTAATCCAACACTTAAAGACCGTTGTATAAATGTTCCCTACCAAAATAAATTCTATCTTTATAAAATAAGAATCATTAATTTCCATACTTGAAAAATAACTGTATGTATCTTATTTATAAAAAACAATGGTTTTCATAAATGTAAACACATAATAACAACCATTTAAAACCAATATCATCCAAGTTGGAATTGTGAGGTTTTAGTCCCCGACAGCTACAGTAGTGAGTCCAGCTCTATTGGCTACTCATACATCTACCTCCACTCATTCAATCTTCCTGAATTTACTTGGTTCATATATTTGGATACATATCTACGCACAACATGATGAATGTAATACCCAATTTGTTTAAATAGATAGATTACATTCGATGACAAACACACATGAAGCTTCCCCTTCATTCTTAGGCTGGGTGCAGTTTTTCATCTTGTGTCTCTTCTTTCCACATGCAAAAAATAGCCTTTTGTTCCATTCTATTCCTTAGGATCTTCCTTTTCATGGAAGGTTGGGAAGAATCATTGGAATTAATACTCTTCACTTACCCTTTCCACATATTCACCATAAGGACAGAAGGGTTTTCACACATCATATCTTTTTCCATATGGCGAATAAGGACAAGAAGATCAGATAGAGACTTCCCAAAATTGTTCATGTTGATAATGAAAACATTTTTATGGAATATCTGAGGGAGTGATGCGAGAATCTAATCGATGCCCAGTTCTTTAGGGAAATTAAATCCTAGAACCTCCATGAACTCAATGAATCCACTGAGCTTGACTACATGAGGCCTAGTTGGGGAACCCTCTCTACGATTACTCTAAAAGAGTTCCTTGGTGATCTCAAACCTTTCATGTCATTCTCTCTCATGGTAAAGTCCACAGCGGTTATCAAGAATTCTATAAGTATCTATGTTTTCACGAGACTTCATGAGCTCACTAGACATTGCCGATAACATCAAACATTGAATGTCAACCCCATCATTCAGATGATTATCGTAGACTATAAAATTCTCATCAATCACCTCTTTGTAAGGTGGATCGAGTAATCCTAACTCCAACACGTAAGACTTCTATTTATGGTGTAGGATAACCCAGAGGCATCTAAACCATTCCGGGAAGTTACTGCGGGTATGAATGTTTTTCTTTATCAAGAATTGATCATAGGGATAGTGTGGTTGGGGAGCATGTCATTTTTATTCTAAAATTAATAGAGCTGATCATTATTACTTTCTTAATTTCTATGAGAAATTATAAATTAATTTCATTAAGTCTTCCACTAATTTATCAAGTCCCAACAGCCATCACCATAGAAATTGGAATGTCTATTTTTCATGACATACAAGTGAAAATGATTCATATTCAAATTCGCATTACCTCAACATGGTTTGGTTAATAAATTTTATGGTATTTTGGTAGGCATGCCTTCACCAAATATTGTCTTGTATCTCTTTGATCTATTGAGTGGACTCCCCAATCCTAAAATCCTGATTTTCGATTTCATTAACTATTGCCTCCAATATTACACCATGTCCTTCAAATGATACTCCTCTTGATGTCGTAGGGTTATATCAAAATGAAACCTTATATATGGGCTTCTTATATAAAAGTATGTTTCCCAAAATGTATTGGTAAAACACATAGTTTAATTTTGTTTTTCCCTTAATCAAGTAATAGAAGCCTTGGATTGAATTAATATTTTATTTGAGGGACTTTTTTACCTTTTATACCTGAATTAATTTTTAACATTATCACACACTTGTTAATATTTAGTTTAATTTAACTGAGTGATTACCCACGTCTTGATAATATTTATGCATAATCCTAGTTTTTTAGTTTCATATTGGATGTTTGTATAATTCATTAATTATGTGATCGAGAAAGAAAATCCATAATGATAAACCATGAATCTGACTGAAATCAAATAATTCAAGATGAATAATCATGAAATTTTCTAATGGTTTGTTTATCTAGTAGTTGATAAACTAACCCTGACATATGGGAGAATCACCTTGATCCTTTTGGCTTTGTGTTTATAGATTTGAACCTGTACACCTATATATTTTTTGGGATTGATTTTGTCTTGGCTCTAGATTGGACATCCTCCACTATCTTGGGATTTTTAATCCATTACATATTCCTTTTTTTAACTCACACATAGAGTAGGGGTAATAAGGGGTTTTACATAACATAATATTTGGGCAGGAAAACCCCTCATATTAATGAGGAAAAGGCACACAAGACAACACATTTAATTTATATAAATAAATTAAAATAATTCATCCACATAAAAAGGTCTTGGTCTAGATCATGATCATTTACATATTCAATGATAGATACGCATAAATAAAACAAGAATTAAATTCTTTAATAATTATTATTTAAGATAAATCACGCTCGAATAAATTATTTATCATCTTTAATTAAACAATCCATTTATCTTAAACACTTTTCTTACTTTCCTAGAGATTAAATTCCATCACAATTTTTAACAAATAAATTCATTTAAAATTATCTATGTATTGAACCTTTGAGGCAACCTGGTGAATTCTTATTCATAACTACCAAATGAGTATAAATGAACATTTCATAGATGTAAAATTAAACACATATTTATATCTAACAACTATCATGGGTTGTGCCATAGGTTTACACCTGTATAATGGTACACATCTCAAGGGTTTATGTAATATAATAATAAATTTTAATAAATATTCTTAATTTGGATGAGTACACAACATATAGTTCCAAGTACATCGAGTGTACTATTTTTCACCATCCACCCAAAGTACACACTCGGGTAAAGACATGTGGGTGTACATCAGAAATATTTGGAGTACACAGAGTGTCTAGTGGGCCACATGCTGTGTAGTTCCTCATTACACAGTCTCTAATCGGGGAAGCCGTGTATGGGTACATTGTCCAACCTTTACCCGAAGGGGCTACACACTGAGTCCAGTGGGCCACATGGCCTATAATCTAGAATCTACATCCCACCTGTTCCAGGTCAACACATGAACTTATCAGGACTTAGAAAAACACCAATGACATGGATCTATTTGGTAGACCTGATCTGGTGCATTGAACAACAACTACTAGACATGTACTTCCGAATACATGCCGTATATTCAGGTGTTGTACGACAATGAAGCTTTGGAATCTATGGATGAGATATGTTGTTTTATTGTAATTAAAATTAAAAGAAAATATTGTTTCTGTAAGGTGAATAAGAAACAAAAAAAGGGGTAATAGATCTAAGGATTTAGATTTTTCAAAAAATTAACTTAAATAGAAACAACTAAATTATTAAATGTGTAAATCATCAACAAAATATTTATATAATTATAAACTGGGATGTGTCACCTCTAATAAAACGTGAAGGATCTAGGTGTAGCAGAAGTGTGGTTCGGTTGATGCGCAACTTTAATTTTTACCATGATGAATTATTATTCCAGGATCAATACAACAATGAACGACAGTCTCCACAGAATAGAATCAAGGATATTGTTAAGGAAGGAAGAGGCCATAAACCATTAGGGAGGATCTTTCACATCATCTTTATTATTTATTTAATTAATTTCATAAAGAAAATAAAAATTGGATCTTCTGTATTTTCATCATTGATGATGTTGATTGTTCAGAATGAACCTTCCAGATTATCTTATTGTGTTTGAAATGATGTCAACTAGAATTCCTATAGAGGTGATTCACATGTGATCCAATGGCCTCCAATCAACACCACTTGTTCACCAAGTGATAGCACAGTGAAGTGAGTGCCTTGTGTTGGCCATTATTGAACGTTTGTTCTTTGGATATGAAGAATGTCTCTAGTTCTCAAGAGGGGTGGGAAGATGATTCAGGAGAGAAAGTGTTTATCTCAACAATTGTCAATTCACGAGGTATACAGTTCGTTACATGACACAATAGATGTATGTGTCTATTTATTAACATGGATCATCAGTTAAAATATTTAATTTCATAATATAAATTAAATATATTCATAACCTTAGAGAAAAAACCATGCTATTAATAATAATATCGTGTCATTATTTATGGTGATCCAACTTGTGCAAAGTGGAATAATAAATACAAATTTGCATCCCAAAATAATATAAGCATTATATTAATATATGAAAATGAGTTAAATAATTGTTTTTCATCTTGAAAATAATTATTTAACCACTAGACCAACCTTGGTCCACTAAAAAACCACTTCCATTTATTGAACACCCGAATACATAAATCAATTATTTATTCTCTTAAATAAATACTTTATTTAGAAAATAGTAAATAATAATTTATTAAATGTTCACTAAAATAAATAAATATATTTTACCCACAATTTGATGAATAAATATATATTTAATTTATGAAATAATTTTAACATGAATAAAATTTTTCAACAATCTTGAAAATAATATTTATTAATATAATTAAAATAGAATTGAACCAAGAACACCAGAAACACTTAGTGTGTGACCCTGTAGGATTATTTCTTGTCGGAATTAAGAAGGATTTCCTATAGTCCATGAGTACAGTCTAGAAACGGGTCATGGAACCCACATTAGTTAAATTAAATTCAAAATAATGACATCCACATTCGAATGCTCATTGTGTAATATAATCCCATTGTCGCAATATATTATCAAGCAGGTTTTAGGATAGTGTCCTCATATTTAATACTTAATACTTGATTCTTTGACTACCTGAAATAAACTCAATGTTACACCATGGGAATGGAATTTTAGCTGATTATTATATTTCAATCAAAGGGTAAAGTTATAAACTTCCATAAATGGAAGGGACAAATCGTTCCTCGACAAATCCATTAATAACATGCCACTCGTGACGCACCCAACATACCCAACTTCCCGCCAACTGTCTTCATGATGATTTCATTAGTATATCATTGTGCGTGAGTTGGGACAAGTATTAATGATAATATTAATGCTTAATGATCATTACAATCACTTACAGAAATAGATATCCAATGACCTCAAATCATGAGAAATTCCTAATATCCGGTTTGTTATAATAATCTCTTATCATAGAGATTACCAAGTGCGAACATCACAAGAGGGATTCTAATATTCTTATGAGTACTCTCACTAGATGGTATATATGCAATGTGTCCCATCATAGTTTTTCATCCATCCATTGAACTATATTTAAGAATATTGTTATAGCATTTCTGGGTTCTCATCATAGAGGAGATCTTCGATGACCTTATCAATGAAACAAATACTCTAGGAAATTATTACATAATAGTCAGGCATAATAATGAACAATATGTAATAAGATGTTTAATATTTAAATATATTAAATATAAATGTAATCAATGTAAAACCAGTTAGATGTAGAACACCCACTCTTACAAACTCCTGCTTGGACTAGAGGGAACTGCCTTCAATGTTCACTCCATTAGACCTCACATGGTGATCATGTTTTTGCTAAGTCAAGTATTTAGTGAAGGGGTATTCCATGCTGTCTTCTGTGGAAATAATGCTCACTGCAACTTCACCACTCTGAGGAAAATACCTCAAGAGATGATAATTCTGAAGTTCGTTCTTCGTCTGCTGATGTGACAGTGGCTCTTTTGCGAGAGCCACTGTTTCAGTATTATCCCAGAATAATGTGATGGAATATTTGCTTCTAGGTAACACATCCAGGGCTAGGATGATGTTTTGCATCAAAACAACTTCTTTAGCGGCCTCAAAAGGTACTACATACTTGGAATCTACTGTTGAATCTACAATGACACTCTTTTTTTGAGATCTTTTATCTCACCGAACCTCCATTAAAAGTAAATATATATCTTTTTAGTGACTTCATGTCATCAGGATCAATCTAGAAACTAGAATCTTCATATCCTATAATGATATTTCTTCAACTTCTCCATAAACTAGGAACATATCCATATTACACAACAGATACTTTAGGATATTTTTGAATGCCATCCAATTAAGGTCTCCTAGGTCAGCTTGATATCTGCCAACCACACTCGATTCATAGGTGACATCCAGCATTGTACATACCATTTCATACACGATTGGCCCAATAGCTGTTGCTTATGGGGTCATTTCCATTATGTTTATTTCTTCATGTCTTTAAGGAAACATTTTCTTGGAATGATGAATTCCATGTGACAAAAGAAACAATACCCTCTTGGATTGTTCCATACTAAATCTCTTGAGTATCATATCAATATATGTACTTTGACAATGGCCCAAAAATCTCTAGGATCTTTCACGTTGGATCTTGATCTCATGAATAAATGCATCCTCTCCCAACTCCTATATAGAGAATCATTGATTCAACCATGCCTTAATAGACTGTAAGACTGGTATCTCATTTCCAATAAGTAATATTTCATCAACATATACTAGTAGGAAAATGATGGAAATCCCACTAAACCATTTGTAGACACATGGTTATCATTCATTCTTGATAAAACCCAATTTCTTTATGGATTCATCAAAACGAATTTTCCATTACCTGATTGATTGATTTAATCCATAAATGGATTTCAGCAAATTTCATAACTTATTGGCATCCTTTAGAGTCATAAAACCATCAGGTTGTATCATGTAGACATATTCCTGATGTTTCCTATTATGGAAGGTTGTTTTGACATCAATTTTCCAAATATCATAGTCTTGGTAAGTGGAAATGGACAATATAATAGGAATGGATTTTAGTATTGCATCTGGTGAAAAAGGATTCATCATAGTCAATTCATTGACGCTTCTTGAACCCTTTTGCAACCAGTCGTGCCATATAGGTACTTACTTGTCCTTCCATGTTAATTTTATTCTTCAATACCCATTTGAAACCAACATGATTAACATCAATTGGAGTATCCACAAAAATCTAGACATGGTTTTGGTACATGGAATCCATTTCAGAATCCAGTGGTTTTTTATACTTGGCAACATCTGTTCAACTTACAATATCCTTGTAGGTTAGAGGATCATTATTATAAACTAGTAATGAGTCACCATACTTTGTGACAATTAATCTATACCATTTCAATTCTTTAACCTCTCTTGTACTCCTACACAATTCTTACACCTTCAGAACATGACTTTCTTCCATAGGGCATTGTGGTATCTTCTCATGTACCAACTATTGTGTACCACGAGCCTCAACTTCATCAAAGTATATCTCACACCCACTATATCTTTTGAATATGTGATTCCTCTCATGGAATATGGCATGTATTTTCACTATAACATTTTTAGGGCTTGTAAAGGTAATATCCCCTTGTTTCCTTAGCGTATCTTATAAAGGTACACTTTGTGCCTCGTAGTGCATGTTTGTTACCTGAAGAGACCATAAAAACGCATCGCTTCCCAAAACATGTAAATCCAATAATGTGGATTTCATTCCACTCTAAAACAAGTGTGGAAGACCATTTATTGATTTAGTTTTTACTTAGTATAGTATGTCAGCTGGTGTTTATAACGCATATCTCTAAAATTATAAAGCAAGAATCGCATGAATCATCATTGATATCATCATGTCCAATAGGGTGAGGTTCCACCCTTTGCTCAAACCATTCCACTAAGGTGTTTAAGGAGGATTGAGTTGGGATAGGATCCCACACTCCTGTATGTAATCAATGATGTCTTGATTAAGATATTTTACACCTCGGTCTGAGCAGAGTTTCTTAATCTTCTTACCAAGATGGTTCTCAGCTTCATTCTTGTATTCTTTGAACTAAAGAAAAGAATCCAAATTATACCTCATTAAGTATATATATATATACTTACTCAAATCATTATTCAATGTTATGATGTATTAGTACCCTCCCTTTTCTTTAACATGAAATGGTCTATACGAACCAATTCAAGAAGTTCATTATACCTTCCACCTTTCCCACTAAATGGGGATTTGGTCATTTTTCCTTGTGAACATGCTTTACAAACACCAAGTGGGTTTAGTTCAATAAATTATAAATATCCATCTTGATAAAAAAAAATTCAATCATTTCCCATTTAACTGACCTAGCTAGTGATGCCAAAATTAGGTGTGGTTTGATTCATATGATGTATCTTTTTTATCGGTTGTCATTACCTAGTTTGTGTAATCCAACACAAGAAGACTGTTTTATAATTTTTTCTACCAAAACAAATGTTATCTTTGTAAAAGAAGAAAAATTAATTTTTTGACATGAAAAAACCCATCTATATCTAATATGGATACAAAATTAATGTTTTTAGTAACATATGACACATAAAAATCCATTTAACACCAAGATAATCCCAATTGGAAATGTGAGGTTGTAGTCTCCAAGAGCTACATCAGCGAGTCTGGCTACATTGGGTACTAATAGATCTACCCCCCTTAGTCAATATACTTTAATCTACTTGGATCTTATATTTGGATACATATGTGATCACCATAGGTTGTATCTAATTCCCAATTTGTAGAAACACATAGATTACATTCGATATCAAACACAGCTAAAGCTTCCCCTTCCATCTTAGGCTAGGTGAAGTTTTTATTCTTCTTTCCCTTCTTGTAACATAATAAACAAGTAGCCTCATGTTTTCTTTCCTCCCCATTGATCTTCCTATTCATGGAAGGTTGTGAATAATATTTTGTCTTAATTCTCTTCACCTTCCCTTTCTTCTTATTCACCATAAGGACAGAAGACTTTTTGAACTCCATATCTTTTCTAGTTGGTGAAAGAGGATAAGAATATCAGAGAGAGTCTTTTCAATGTTGATCATATCAAAATTGACAAAATTTATGATAATCTATATGGGATTGATGCGAGAATGATATTAGTGCCTAGTTATTCTGGGAGTTTAAAACATAGAACCTCCAGGCACTCAATGTATCCAATGAGCTTGACTACATGAGAACTAGCTAGGGAACCCTCTCCATGCCTACACTAAAAGTGTGCCTGGGAGATCTCAAACCTTTTAATGTATTTATATCTCCTGTTAAAGACCTCAAAGGTTCTCAAGTATGCTATAAGAATCCATTTTGTCATGAGACTTCATGAGCTCACTAGACATTGATGAGAGCATCATCCATTAAAAATCGACCGCATCGTTCATATGTTTCCCATAGACTATAAAATCTTTTTCACTCGCCTATTTAGAAGGAGGATGGGGTATTTCTAACTCCACCATGTAAGACTTTTGTTCATGGAGAAGGATAACCTAGAGGCATCTAAACCATCCCTAGAAGTTACTACCAAAGAGGATTTTTTTTCTTTATCCAGAATTTATCGTTGTAATAGTGCGGTTGATGAGATTTTCGTTTTTATTATAAAATTAAAAGATATTATTATCAGTACTTTGTTGATTTTTATGAGAAATAATAAATTAATTTTATTAAGTCTCCATCTAATTTATCAAGTCCCAATAGCCATCCCCATTAAACTCAGAATGTCCAGTTATAAAGACATACTATTGTTAAGGATTCATATTCCCATTCACATTACCCCTACAATGATTGGTCAAGCTATTTGATGGTATTTAGGTAGGAATGTATTTCCCAAATTCTAGATTGAAGCTCCTTGATCTGTTGAGTAGACTCCCCAATCCTGAAATCTTGATTTTGGATTTCCTCAACTCTTGCCTCCAATATTAATCCAATTCTATCAAGGGATACTCCTCTTGATGTTATAGGGTTATATCAACCTGAATCCTTTTATAAGGTCCTCTATATTAAATGTATGTGTCTAAAAAAGGGTTGGTCAAACAAATTGTTTTAATATTTATTCTCTTTAATCGTGTAATGAAAGTCTCGGTTTGATTTAATATTTTATTGAATGATTTTTTAATCTCATATGCATGAATTTCATATTATCATTATCACATTATTGTTAATATTAATTTGAATTTATTGAGTGATTATATATGTATTGATAATATTTACACATAAGCCTAGTTTATTTTAGTTCCATCTTGTATTCCTATTAATTTCATTAATTATATGATCATGAAAACACATCCACAATGGTAAACCATGCATATGACAGAAATAAAATAATTCAAAGGGCACAATGAAGATATTTTCTAATGGGTTTTTTATCTAGAGGTTGATAAACTTACCCTGATATATGGGATAAACGCATTAAACCATTGGGTTTATCTATTGGGATTGATTTTTTATTAACTCTAGCTTGAACTGCCTCCACTAGCTAGGGATTTCCATCAATTAAATATGGATTTTTTTAACTCCCACATAGGAGAGTGGTAAAAAATGATTTTACATAAATGAATCCTTGGACATTCTAGTCATACATAGTAATGAAGAGAAGGAACATATGGAAAAAAATCCAATTTAAATAAATAAATTAAAAGAACCATATGCATACAATTATCTAGGTCTAGCTCATGATTATCCGTACATGCAATGATATTTACACATGAATAAAACTCAAAATCAATTCATTAATTGTTCTTGTTTAAGATAAATCATGCGTGAATCAATTAATTATCACCTTTAATTAATCAATACCTTTATCTTAAATCATTTTCTGAATTTACTTGAGATTCTCATCCACCATAATTTTAAACTTATAAATTCATTTAAAATTATCTTTGTATGTAACATGTATACTGGAGGAAACCCGGTGAATTTTTATTCAAAACTACCCTATGAGTATAAATGAACATTACACATGTGTTAAATTAAACACATATATAACAAATACCTATCATGTGTTGTGTTGTAGCTTTACACCCACACAATGGTACACGTCTCATAAGTTTTTATAATATAACTATAAATTTTAATAAATTTCTATAATTTGGATGAGTACACAACGTGTATTTACAACTATAAAGCATGAACTATTTTTTATATCCATCCGTAGTACACACATGGGGAAACAGTATGTGAGTGTACATAGTAAGTCTACGGAGTACACAGAGTGTCTAGTGGGCCACATGCTATGTAGTTCCGCATTATACGGTCTCCTACCAGGTAAGCCATGTATAAGGTACATGGTCTAAACCTAACCCGAAGGGACTACACACCATATCCAGTAGGCCATATGGAGTGTAATCTGAAACATTTGTGCCACATGTTCCTGGTAATCACATGGAGTCATTAAGACATAGAAAAACTCCAATGACATAGCTTGGATTGGTGGACCAAACCCAGTGAGTTGAACCTTTACTACACGATATGTAATTTTGAATACACATCATGTGTTCTACTATTGTATGGACAAGAACCATTGGAACCTCTAGAATATTTCCAATATTTTATTTTAATCAAAATTAAAAAAAAAAGATCATTACTGTAAGGTGAATGAGAAACAAAAGAGGCGGAATAGATCTAGAGATTCATATTTGCAGAAGGATTAACTTGAATTGAAAAAACAAAATTATTAAATTCATAAATTATCATAGAAATATTTATGTATTTATAAACTATGATGTAACCCCTCTTATACAACTTGATGGTTCTGGGTGTAGTGGAAGCACCATTGGGTCGATTCCCAAAAATAAATTTTACGATAATGAATTATTATTCCAAGATCAACCCAATTATGAACGATAGTCTCCATTGAATTGAAACAAATATTTAGATAAATAAGGAAGAGGACCGGAAACATTAAAGAGGATCTTGCATATCATGTTTATAATTAATTTAATTAATTTAATAAATAAATAATAAATGGTTCTTCATAATTTTTTCGTTGATGATATTGATAGTCTGGAATGACCCTTATAGATTATTTTCTCACGCTTCCAAGGATACAAACTAGAATTCCTCTAGTGGTGATCCACGCGTGATATGATGGCCTCTGATCGACACCACTTTTTCATTGGGTGCTATAATGAAGAAGTGAGTTCCTTGTGATGGTCGTTCATGATCGCCTTTTCTTCGGCCTTGATGAAACTCTCTTGTTCTTGAGAGGGGTGGGAAAAGGATTGGAGAGAGAAATTGTATATCTCCAAAATTCTCAACTAACTGGGTGTGTGGTTCAGTACATAGAACAATAGACTTATGTGTCTATTTATTGACATGGAGGTTTAGTTACAATATTTGTTGCATAAAAACAATTAAATAAATTCATAACCATAGGGAAAACCCATTCTATTAATAATAATAATTCATCATTGTTTATTGTGCACCAACTTGCACAAAACAGAATTATAAATAAAATTCCACATCACAAAAAATAGCAATGTTATTTTAATTTTTGTCAACATGTTAAATATTATTTATTTTATAGAAAATAATTATATTACTACCAGATCGGCCTTACTCCACTCGAACTCTACTTCTATTTACTGAACACCCAAATAAATAAATAAATAATTCTCTTAAATAAATATTGTATTTACAAAATAGTATATAAGTATTTATTAAATTTTCTATAAAATAAATACATATATTTTAACCACAATCTGATGAAAACATTTTATTTAATTTATGCAATCATTTTAACTTGAAAAAAATTATTCCATTGTCTTAAAAATAATATTTATAAATTAAATTCAAATTGAATTTATCTAGGACCACCAAAAACACATAGTGTGTGACCCTCATGGATTATTTCTCATTGGAGTTAGGCGTGCTTGCCTAATGTTCAAGAGTACTGTCTAGAAATGGGTTAAGGAACCCATGAGAAAGAACATAAACTCACAACAATGACATCCACATACGAACACTCACTATGTAATATAATTCATTCATCACAATATCTCATCAATCAAGTTTCATGATATTGTCTTCAACTGTTATGATTGATATGTCATTATTTGACTACCTAAAATTGAGTTAGCATTACATGATGGAAATGGAATTTTGCGCGACAGTTCTTCTTAAATCAAAGGTCCGTGATATTAGCTTCAAAAAATGGAAGGGATAAATCCTTCATTGAAATATCCATAAATAAAATGCCAATAATGACACACCCAATTCACCCTAATTACCACCAACTGTATGTATGATGGTTTTCATCAGTAAATAAAAGTAGTGGGTCATGAAATGTATTAATGATAATACTAAAGTCTAAGGATCATTACACACACTCGCAAATAAAAATATCTGATGACACAAAAAATTGTGGAATTCCTTCTAGCAGGTCAATTCTCATATTCTCTTGTCATGGAGATTCCAATGTATGAACTATATGAGAGGAAGTCTCATCAGCTTATGAGTACTCGCATCTAACAGTCTACAGGCTATGTGTCCCATAATATTATGTCATCTTACTATAGAACAATATTTAAGTATATTGTTATAGAATTTTAAGGTTCTCATCATTGAGGGGAACTACCTAGACCATAATAATGTAACAAATACACTAGGAAATTATTACATCATAGTCATGCATAATAACAAACAATAAGTAATATGATGTTTAATATTTAAATACATTAAATATCTATGCAGTCAAAGTACAAACAGTTGGTTCATAGACACTATATATTATAGCTTGAACACCTTTATCTATTCATATCTATATGGTCATATGGAGTGAATCCTTCAAAAAATTTAAGACAAAATATGCACAGGTATTCAAGATTTTAGTGGATCATGGGCTGATAAACTACATTGGGTATTGTTTTCCTATAATATTTTCCATCACTTTTCCATTTTCATTTTCTAATTCAAGGAAATTTATTTGAGGGTTTCCAAATCCTAGTTTTTATTAACCACATATAGAGAGTTAATAGAACTACAATAGATTTGGCATATAATACGACTGATTGGGATTATATGATATAAGGTTGGATGATATTAGTGTAGTAAAATTATATGTCTATGATGATTGGATGAGGATACCTCTGGATATCAGTTTGGTGATCATGTATTTTAGAATGTTTACCATCATTATTGGTATTAGAGGATTTTTGAGGGAGTAATCGTTCTCCTTAGTTCATGTATCCTTTATATTTTTTGTATAATATAATTTATGAGGTCTATAAGTGATTACCTCCCAAAAATTTCTATATAATACTATTTTTTTCACATGTCACTAATTCATTAATATATTCATGAATATTACCATTTAATTTCTTCAGTATAGTTAGTTTTAGTGGCTTAAGAATCATTCATAAAGAAGTTGATTGAAATATAAGATCATTATGATAATGTTATTCATGGTAATTTCGTTAAATAAGTTCTTGTTTTGAGGATTCAAGGTGGTTTGGAGGAATATACATGGAAATGAGAGTCCTATATACACATCATATATCTATAGATAATTTGATTTTTCATTTTTTGTGATGAACAAATGAATATATTTATATTTTTATTATGACCATTATCTTTATATTGAATTACCACAAGTTTATGGAATTTTCCCATTTTGAGAGGTATCTCATGTGGTGTGTTTCAGTTTAGTGGTTGACATTATACATATATGATAAATTTTAAATCTAGGGTAATATAATCATTTTAGAGGCATCTAATGTAACTACACATCCATAAATAGTATATTAAATTGTTTTTAAAAGGTGATGAATCTATCTAGTGAATGTTAAAGGAATGTATTTGGAGTTGGGGTTGATATTTTAGCTGAAAATGAGGTTTCATGGTGTTTTCATGGGGGTTTTTCCATGGAGGGTTTGTTAGAAGAGAAGGAATATTTATAGCCTATTGTGTTGAACTGTGAAAGATTTAGCATAATATAGTTATTTACCTTATGAATGAAGTCTATACCAATGGTTTGGAAGTGTTAATATTATCCCTAAATCAATCCAAATATATTATACCAATAGTTTTTTGAGCCATTTAGTGATTTTACCTAAGTGAATACCTATATAAATGGTTATCAAACCATTAGTAGACATAATATATTGAAAAAAATATAATGATACTTTATGATCTGTGGACAACCCATGTATTTTCCAAGGAAATTACCAATCTATGACAATAACATCAATGATCAAACAACCACACCTATATGTATGTATTTATTAGGATAATTATTAAATTTTTAATATATTTTATTATTAATTATA
Organism: Viscum album; assembly: GCA_963277665.1. Taxonomy (NCBI): domain Eukaryota; kingdom Viridiplantae; phylum Streptophyta; class Magnoliopsida; order Santalales; family Viscaceae; genus Viscum; species Viscum album. The sequence continues at coordinate 191,884,849 of OY728165.1, read as the reverse complement.
TTAAACATAAATATGGTTTCACATATACCAGTTATTTATTTGAAACATTATTGTTTGAGAATGTTTGAAAAATGAATACCCATTATTTGAGTAAACATTTGAAATAAGTGACCTATAAATATAGTTTGAAATAAGTGACCTATAAATATAGTTTCACCACACCATTCGTATATGTGGAAAAAAATATCCCTATACCATTTTTGGTCATATTTTCCATATAGTTTTCCAAAAACTATACATATAGTAATAAGTTTCTCAAATACTATGTATATGGTACATATACACATCATGTTCAAAATAGATGGTATACAACCTTTGGTATGTGTCAATATTATAGTACTATAGTGTAGTTCCATGGGTTGTGACCAATGAGTGTATAATTTAAAAGTATTTTGAGGGGGTATGCTAGTTTAATTTTAATGGATTATGGACAAGGAGTGATGACTTCCATGCCATTCTTACATAATGTTAAGGAGGTAAAACAAAACCTCTTGGGATTTTGAGTTTACTCTTAAATATGTAACACTTATGATTTTATCCATTATATTAGAATGAATCTTAGATGATAAATACTATTTTATGATCCTAGTTAGGTGATATAATTTCATAAAGGGTCTCATCATATCAATAGGAATCTAGAGGATAACAATAGAAAAGGGATTAACCCTTACATGTTATGGCTGACCTTTCATATGGATTGATACTCCAATTCATTAACTTTTATAATTTCATAGAAATGGTGTCTGATATCTTTTCTACACCATGAATACCAAGATATAGAGTTACTAATATTATTCTCATTATAGGTTATTTAAACATGGTGCTTTTTTTTATCTTGCATCTTTTCAGGTCCTTAGTGTGGTTTTAGAGAGTTCAGATGTTGAGAAATAGAGATACTCATCAAGCTATGAATATCATTGTCTGAATTTAATTAGGTGTGATAGTAATGTTTTGAAGGGGGGATGGGGGATTTGAAATTTCAATTTTAGTTGTTTGATAAGTTTATATCCCTTATGATTGGACGATGACCTATCATGTGATGAATTCATAAAATTCCTTATTAAGTAAAATTTTGATGGCCTATCCAAATTCATATTGAATAATTACCTTTTAATAAATCAACAAGTGGAATAACGTGTATCATTAGAGATATTTGTGTAATATTTGAATTGATTTGGCATGTGAAATCAATAGGTCTACAGCTTTATGTTACAATGTTATCTTATCATCCCTTATTTGAGTTCTCTACCTATAATTCTTCATAGAGAGAATTTGAAAATAGTTTGGATTTTATTCTTTCAGGATCTATAATGGATTTTTTTTATGATCTACATTTTTATATTTTCTATTATGATACATATATTATGATGATCTATCTCTCATTTTTTTCTTTCATAATTATGTTCGATGATTCAGTTGAGGTATGAGATTTATAAAAAATCCCACTTTATTTTATATAATTTGTTGAGTAATAGATTTTTTTTGGATGGAGATTTTAAAGTAACCTAATGATAAATTTTACATTGAATGGTAGGGGTGAAAAAGTTTTTTTATATGATTCTATGTTTGTGAATGTTTTTAATAGTTGTATGATGATGTTGTTGATAGAATTTTTTTTCTATTGTGTTATATGGATTATGGTTGTGATTGAACTATTTAAATAACCTATCATTAAATTTTAATAATTTAATAATTCTAATGAATAAATATTGTGAAATATATAATTGGGAAACATTTTTTATTGAAGAAATGACGAATTAATATAGAGGAATGATTTTTTAAGTTAACTATTGAAGTGTTTTATTACTAAATGTTGGATCTTTATTCATTTAATATTCTTATTTATATTTTGGTGATTACTATACCCTTTTTAGTGTATTATTGTGGCTATTATAGAGGTGTCCTTGTTGTGAATCTATAGTGGTGAAAGATAGAGTGTTCATGTTTCATTTTTATAGTGGATATGTTTATTTAATTCATATGGAAGGTGTGAATGGGTGGTACTAGTAATGGTTTGTTATTTTTATGGTTGGTTTTTGGTTGTAGGAATATGTTTAATAGCGAGTATCGTGGTTAGATTTCAGTAATTGTAATTAGGATCTATGAATTTTGATGTGGTAGCGGTGGATTATTTTCTAATAAGGTTGGAATGGTTTCATGGAAGGATATGTGCATGCAAGGTGTATTCATAGTAGTACTGGGGGTTGTTGACATGTGTAGTTGGGGTGTTCGGTGCATGATTGGTTGGTGTGTTTTGGGGTTGTATCATTATTTAAGGGTGGAATTAATCATGGATAGTAATACAGAACATGGTAATGTCTATGGGATGGTATTTAATAATTCATGGAAGTTAGTGAACACTTAACGATCGAAATCCAAGGTATTGGATAAGATAAACGTGGGTGAAAGAAAACCGATGTTTTGAAATTTAATATGGATATATTAATGTCATAATGAATGTAATGTGTTTTTTTAAACAATAAATCAAGAAATGTATAAATGAAATTATATGATGGGAAGGTGATGTATTTTGTTATTTCTATTTTTTATGAGAATATGGGTCTGGTTTGTGGGATTACAGTGGTAGTGGATGATAATTGTGGTAGTTTTAATAGAGTAATGGTTTTGTGATAATGTAGTAATATCATTGTATCAACCTTATGTTTGGTCTTGGTTGTGACTTTGATATGTGTTTTATTTCTGTTGTGATTCCTTACACACAACTCCCAAATATGATATCCTTACTGATGGCCAAATGATTTTGGTTGTGTGAAGTTTCTTTACAACGTGGTTGGTGAGGGGGTGAATAGTGGGATACTCCCTCTTAAGTTTTATCTACCTGTATCATATAAAGTATATAATTTAATGGGTTTATTATTTATTATATGTGATGCCTAGTTGATAGTGTTAATATAATGTGATATGATGGTCATGTGGTGATGATGTGATGATGAAGATTTGGCATATCTGAAACATGGTGGTTGTCATATATTGAAAGAGGAGATCATGAGGTTGATATCATTAATATTAATATAACCTTACATTTTAAGTGTTTTTATGTACTCTTACGATATGGTAATATATATAGGGGATATATCATTTGATTTAGTTTGTAGTATATCATGATATGGATGATTTCTTTGTTTTTGAGATGTGGGATATGGTTATGTCGAAATGATAGAAGCATAAGAAATTTTTCTTTGGAGAAATATAGTGATAAATTAGTGGGGAAGTAATTTTGGGGTACCTTTTTCAATATTTTTTTTGATATTGTGTTATTATATGTTTATGTGATAATGGGTGATTGCGCCTTAATAAGGCATAGTGATTGTTGAATTGGAATTCATGCATTTTTGTTCAATTATTTATGTATTAATGCATTATTAAACATATTCAACCTATTAAATATTGGTCCTGGGTATGATCCTATTAAGAATAGATATATACCAATCGAAATATATAAATCTATTTTATATTTATTTTATATGGAGTTAGTGATTGAGTTTAACATTACTAACATAAGTCTTGGATCTTAAGTTAGAGTCACTGTTAAAGGATGTTCCTTTTATGTATTTTGTTTTAGAGTATTTTATTCTATTCAACATTACATGTATTAGAGGTTAATGTTTTTATTTTTTTATGTATTTTATTGGTGGTATAATGTATATGTTTCTAGTATTTTGAGAGTAATGCCTTCCATGTGTTTATTTTACACTCTCAGTTATAGTCACTAACTTCTTTCCAATTACTGAAATACTTTAGGGTTTACACTCATCTTTACTAATTCACTAGGATTTATTAAATTTTTGGTTGGTATGTGATGATAATTAAGTTAAATAATATTCATTACATAACTCTATAATCCATTATACTACTATAAAATTTAAAAAACTGAAATCCCATGTTAAAATCCATTATAATTCAAATCCCAATTATTGAAATCCAATTTTGATTACAAATGACCTAATATGCACTATGACAACCATTCCAATTTTAAGACTCCAATTATATAGGAAATTATTCATGAAATATAAATGAATGTTATGACACAATGAGTTTACTAAAATTAATGAATAATTAACTTATAATTAAATGGAGAAGGAATAAAATTAAAACATAGGTTATAAAAATAAGGAATCCGTATATATTTCCGAGAAATGTATTATTATAGAATAATATAATTTATATTTTTTATACAACTTGATTCTTTTTAATAAGCGAATATCATATCTGGAGAGAGATTCTACACATCCTAAATAGAACAACTAAATTTTTTTAGAAAATACATGAACTTATATTTGGACCCCATGGATTGATAAGTCATTGTGATGATATAATAAGAGATAATAGAATAAAAAACTAGTGAACATAATTTTTCATTTCCACAATGATTCGCAAAGGAAGTAGAAAGAGATAATAGAGGGAGAAGAAAACCACAGTAAAACCCTATAGGTTGGGTCATAGTCTCTGTAAAATAAAAAAGTAAAATTTATCTAGAAACACAATTTAAAATTGTAATGTGTCCTTTTTAAAAAAACAACTATACAAAACCACATGGTCCATGAATCCATGAATCTGACTATTCATTTAACATTACATATATTTCTAACTATGTATGATTAATAATGAAGTTCATCTAAACATGCATACTAACTATGTACGTTGGAAAATTTTCCAAATGCTTCATGAAAATTTAAAATGTCATAATCAAAGAATGTTGAAGTAGGTGATAAATAAAATAAATATTTATTGGAGACATAATGGGTGTCATGTGAGAAGTCACCTCACATGGTTAGTGAAAATATGATAGATTTTTACACTTTTCCTCCAAATTTCCTCTGATATCGTAATTTGTTGAACGTGAGTGGATATTCTTATAAAAATTAAAACCATATTATTGAATTTAATTAGGAATGGTCCCTATGTTACAATATAGTGTCAATTCTATAATATTCAGTTCAGTTAAACTATATTGAAACAAGATATTATTTACCCATGGAGTCCTCTATATCCCAAGGGAAGCATAGATAACATTCTAGATAAAATTAATCATCTCATATATATTCATAAATCATGGAATAAATATATATTTATGAATATATTTTGTAGAATAAAATAATTATAAAACATAAAAACATCTTTTCAAGTGGAATTTGATTCAAAACTGTATCACTCGTATAGGGTGGCTCTATCAAAGAAACATGTTTGTCATTTCCTACCTTGAAAAGGTTATGATTATTATTGAGTTAAAATGTAAAATGTTAATTATAAAAATTATGGGGAAATAATCAAATAATATTCTCATTATTTATTTTAATATCACTATAATATCTCATCTATCATATTTGTAAAGAAAATTAGTGTTTAAACACATAAGGATATATATGCTCTTGAGTATTACATTGTCTCTTATTTCAAAAAATAACATTTAGAAATTTATAAGGATTCTATTAATGAATTATATAATTACATACCTTATCTTATTTTACATGATTAAAAAACTTTTCTTATTTACCCTTATTCATTTTATGTTTTAGAAGAAGAAATATTTATACATCAATACAAATCATTCAACCAAATATGATGGAATATCAAGGTTTTTCTTTATAATATGTTGGATGTAATATATAAATACATTTTTTAACATATGTTGGATTTCAATTTCATAAATGACATTCCTAATTCGATTTATAGTTTTAATGTTCTTTATCCCTAAAAAACAATGAAACTCTAATTTCATTGACTACATGTCATTTAACTATTCTTTTTTTTGGTATAATCCTTTTCACGATCTATTTTATTTGGATTAAACCATTTCTATGCTATCTTATTTACCATGAAAATGAATGATTTACCAATGTTTGACTTATTTTGGATAACATTCATCATTCTATGTAAATGGATCATCAATTTGATAGAATGATAAATGTATTTAATTTTATCAATATTTATAATATTATTAAATAAATTTATAAAAAATTATGAATCTTCATGTCAACTAAATTTGGTATACTTTCTATAATAAGATGTTTACCCTTCTTGTTAGTAACATTCCACATTATACACATCTGTCTATTGAGTTCAACAATTCAGAGATTTTTTTACGATAGAGTGTTTAACCAAGGAGACCATATTTATCCACTCAACATTATTTTAGCTATATAAAGCTTATTATGAGATTCCCCCATATGATTTTTCAGAATTATATTTTGATCTATCACTCCCATAAAATATTCCCTTCAGTTTTTTATATGTATTATGTTAATGATTAAATTTTATACTATTTAAAATAAATTATCTTTTAAAAATATAAGATTCGTTATGGATCATATAGATCAAGAAAATATCCATGCTCATAAATATTTTAGAAGAAATTGTATTATGGATATATAATTCTCTAATGGTATCTACCATTATATTTAAATGAATTTCAAAATGAAGACCTCATATCCCCCTTTAAAAATTTGAAAGACTCCATGGGGTTTTTTAAACCTAAAGTCTCAGTTTTTTAATATAATTATTGATAAAATTGGATTTTTCATAGTCCCCTAGTAAATTATATACTTAGTTACCTAATAATGTTCTATATTGGCACAACCAAGATTCTATCATGAAGAGGATGCTCGCAACACACTAAATAACTAACATAACTATTTTAAATAAACTAATATAAGACTAAATGAAATAATAATATAGACGGGGGTTTGATTTTTCAATACATGATATAAATATAATATATATATATAATATTAAAAGGTAAAAAATTAATTGAATAAAAATAACAAGATGATAGAAGAAAAATAAATTTTTTTATAGGGTTACTTGTCCATGTCATCATTTTCATTAAAAATATATTCCTAATTATTTTATCCAATATAGTGATCTAGAACTTTTACTATACACCGAATAATTCAAATAGTATTTACCTATACCAAGAATTATTCATGTATTAGTAATCTCTTTGACAACAATACATATGACAAACAATACTGTTTGAATAAAAAATATATCAAAGACAAAGAAAAATGATTAAATGAGGAGAAATAAAATAGTAGCAGTGAATGTTGAGAAATATCTCATCGAAATCATTTTAACCTATACTAAAATTTGATAATAATAAATAATATATCAATAAATCAAAATAAACTAAAACACCACCACTTCCCACCCCATGAATAACAATGACAATTAGATCACTATAATAATTGAGTTAATAAGAAGTATTGCGGGAGAAAGGAAAATTGAAATGGAAATAATTGAAAAGAATATGATGAGAGGTAATTATATATATTTAATAGATAAATATTTATTCAATATATATACTTGACCATTCCCCATAAAAATTTCTATCAAATTTTTTTATGAGTGGAGGTGAGAATTTATTGAAAATCAAGTGAGAAATTTTGGATCCAAAATCAAATTTTTGATGGTTTTATGTGAATGAAGTATAAAAAAAAAATAATTGGAAATTTTTTCTTCATTTATTTAGTTTTAATCATTTATATTCATTAACCCTTTCTATTTTAGCATTACATTCCTCGTAATGTAGGAGTTATGGGATATTTAATCTAAAAAAGTAATATCTTCATGTGGATTTTCATATTAAAATACACTAAATTCCCTTGAAATTATGACCTTTAAAGATGCATAATATCATGTGGAATCATTTATAATTTTTTTCAACAATACCTTATCTATCTACAAGTTGATTTGTTTCTCCATTGGGATTTTATTTCAATATATATTTACCCATCATTAAAAATGATCCATTACATTAATAAATTTTGAGGCCAAGATTGTTTACTAGTTATTTCCCCAAATAATTGATTGAGAATTGGTTAATGTTGACTGAAATTCATCCCAATATGTTTGAAAGCCTGTGAAAAATTAATTTTACATTCATTGATTATATAAAATTTCATGTCCGGAATATAGTAGAAAAATAAAACAGTTAAAATAAATAATTTTGCCCTTTTTTGAATTAATATCAAAATACCTCTAGAATCTAAAAATTTAGAAATTACACATAAATTAACTATATTTTTGGATTAAAAAATTATTAATATTATAATATATACTAATATTTTTTCTTCATCACTCCCTCAAAGAAAAATTCCACTCAAAGGAAATCATCAAATATTCAAATCAAAATACACATATGGATAAAAAATGAGAAAAAATCCATGATATTTTCCAACATATAATTCTATCAAGTCCCCTAAATGAAATAAAAATAATTTTAAAATACAATCTGCATATTTAAATTCATCCAACGTTATATATCTATGCATGGAAAAATTAATCCTACCGAACATTACATTTCATATCACTATTCAGTCTAGAGAAATTAAATCTCGAGTTATTTTTTTTCTTGGAATATACATGTATCACCATAGGCTTGTGACATTTCTCATCAAAATATAAAATGATACATTAAATGAATTCAATCATTAGGAATTTTCCATGGTGAATTTTGTGGCTTATGGACAATCGATAAAATGATTAAATAAATTAAGGCTAGAAAGAGGTGTTCTAAACTCTTATGCACAATTCATGATTAATAAAGTGAAATAAAAGTAAATTACTCAATAAATTGACCTTAAAATTATGTAATTAATCACCACAATTTTTGTGAAATGAAACATGACTCATGAAATAATTACAATAAATGATATCATTTAAATTCTCTATCTTTTATTTCTATTTCTAAACCTATAGAATTGATAAATTTTATTTTTTTATATTTTTGGTTGGTAAGCTTCCAATTTAAAACAATGAATGAATTAAAATTCATCCCCTTGACTTTTGGGAGGTACAGGAGTTTGAAAAGAAATAATAATGAAAAATTCAAGCTCATATCTATTTTTTTATATTTTTATTCGATTTTTATGAAATATAATGGATAATACAAATAATGAACTATGAAATGATGAATAATTAGAAATTATTTCTATATAAACAGACCAAAGTTATGAAAAACACCACACACCACCAAAAAATGAAACAAATCCTAAATAAAACACACAAAAGGACCTCCCACCCCTATAAAACTTCAAATATTTATTCAAAAATAAAAAGAGTGTGTGTGGGAAAGAAATTATTGTATTGTAATGTGTCTTAAACCTATAAGAAAATTAATATAATCTAAGGGCTTAAGAGGGTGTAAATAAATGTTAGAGATTAAGAGAAAATGATTCAATCATATAAAAACTCTTTATCATATTTAAAACAATTTATGAAAACCAAATCTTTAACATATTAAAATCACTTGTTCTAGTTCTCAAATAAAAATTCATGTTTCTCTCAAGAATGTGTCGTTATTGGAAATAATATTTCACTATGGTTGAGAATACATCACAGCACATGAAAAATAATTTTATTCAATGGTTCATGGGAATGGATTTCAAAAAAACTAGTCAATCTCAAAAAAACCTTAAAAACAACTAGTAAAAATATTCCACACCAACCATCATTTAAAATCCATTTCATCAAAAATCATGTCCAATTTATAAAAATATATTTATATATCTAAAATGATAAGAATATTTTTTAAATATTTCTATTCCTAAAAAAGGAATAAAAAAATAAAAAAAATAAAAAAACAACTAAGAAGGTTGACACTCTCACCACACATTAATTTAACTTCCCCTAATTTCATCTCAACAACATATTAATATGGGCATCAAAATAAAGGAGAAGTAAAGATACATCTTGAAAATATTTTCATATAGTATCTCTGTCTTATTACCTAATATAATTTCACTTATACAAATAAATCATAAAATATAGAAAAATGGAAAAAAATAGAAAGGGAAATGATAATAGAATACGGTTTGGACCCCCCATGTGGGTGTTAGTATTTTACTTCACCAAGTAAGTGGACTGTAGTGGTTTAAACCCATTTTGAATATGTTTGGGGTTTATTTTAAACAAAACACAATAAAAATTCATCCAATTATAATTAACATGAACTAGTCCTGGAATAACCTATTAATAGAGTAAAATATCTCATATCCAATTTTATTGTGCTATAACTGTGATAATGAGAGAATAAGGAATAATGAGTCATCTTCCACATCAAACAAAACATTTATGGATTCAACCCTGGCATGTGATTTTGAATTTAATACAAATAGTGTTTTAAAAACGGTTATGTTAGTAATAATTTCATTTTTAATAGAATTAATCTAATATGAATCAATAAATAAATATTCCACTTCTTTATTAAAAAATAAGAGTAAATATTCCACTTCATTTAAATCATATTGAATGTCAATTTCTTCAGGGAAGACCACTAGGATATTTCTCTCAAATAGTTCAAAATATTTATCTATTTCAATGAAATAGATAAGTATATGGGAGACAATTATTTCATAACAAATATTAGATTATAAAATAAATTTTTTTATTACAAAAATATGGTCAATGGTCTTCCCAATCATATTATTCTCCAAGAAATTTATCAGCCAAAGTAGTAGTTCCCACAAGTTTTGAAGTTAGTGGAATAGTTTGGGAATACTGTTATGGTTTACAATCAAAAAATGTTTCATTATTTATTTATTATTTTGGGTCATCATCCTCACATTGACCATTGTATAGAATAACTAGATCCTCCATTATGTCCTCACGATAGGAAACTTTTTCATCTTCTTCAACCAGGGATTACAGTATTCATACTAAATCCAAAAAATCAACCTAAATGAGATCAGTTTCTCATTAAAAATTAATAAAATTGGAATAAATAGATGGTTTAAAAATAAACAAGCCGTAAAAAATTCCAACTTCAAATTATTTTCCTTTAATTAAGGCTTCTATGAATTCTTTTGTTGGATAAGGATGTGGATCTTTAATAATTTTATTTAGATCACCAATGTATTCTTGAAATATTGGTAGAATATGAATTTTATTCCCCTTATCTTTTCTATATAACATCTTGGGATTTATAAAGGGAACAATATATACTTAAATGATCTAATAAATACTATGTGGCCTTCATAAACTAACCATTAAACAAAATTTTATAGCTTTTGTGATTTGAATATCAAAAAACAAACATACACAGTTGCGATCAATAATTTTTTTGGAGTCTGATAGAACAAACATAATTTTGTGGTGAATAGTAGCCTACCTATATAAATAGTAACATACCCATATGAATAGTTACATACCCTTATAAATATTAATGTACCCTTATAAATAGTAACATTATCATTATGAATAATAACATACCCTTATGAATAGCAATTTGTCTCTAATTAATAGTAATGTCCCCTTATGAATAGTTACTTGAATGTTATGATTTGTAACGTACCCTTATGAATGATACATTCCCCAATGAAATTAAAAATAAAATTTATCCGTATTATAAGTTTCAATATGATATAATTATGTCATAATATATGTAAAAAGTTATTTTAAATTTTTTGGATTAAGCGTTGGAATTTTTGTAACTCATATATATCTATGTTCTGCCCAATATCTTTCCCAAGGCTCTTCCTCACATCTAAGACCTGCTAGTATGATCAAAAGGAACAAACCAAAGGCCTTAAGGAGGATTACAAGGAGAATAGATCAAGAGGTATGAATCCTATTCCTTTATCTTTTATTTTCCTTTTTAATTTTTTTTTTATCTCTTATATTCCCTTAACATAAAAGGCATGAAATATATATTATTACATATGTTCTGAATTGTTATCATGTTTATTTAAAATTCTTCTACTTACATTGTTCATGATTTTCCATTTTACCAAAATCATGGGCTATGTGTTTTCAATTTACATTAATTCCATCAAAACTATTTGTAAACCCATTTTAATGGTTCAAAAAGAATTTAATGTGTATTATATAATCACTTTTATGTTATGGAATGAACTTATTTTCATGACATTACATTATATAATGTAATAAGTTCATGATTAACAAGGAACGACAAAAAACGATCTAAACGAATATCATAAATGGGTTATCTAATGACTCATCATCATATATGATAAAAAAAATTTATGTGATCATTCCATATTTTCGAAACATATAAATACCTTTTCATTCCACTTATGAAATTTCATTTCTAGATTATATGAAAATCAAAAACAAACCAGCCCTAGAAATCATGTAAATAATGCACACAAAACAAATGAAGGAACAAAATAATAATAATTAAATGGTGAAAGGATGTTATAAAAATGAATATGTTTTTATAAGTTATTAATAACACTCTTCTAACTATTATACAGGAGGTTTAAACATGTTTTATGTAATAAGGACCTGAGGTAAGGGAATTCTTAACCCAATTTCCATTCTTTGGGTAAACCTTATACTTTAATAATTTAGTGGTATATGAGATTATTTGTGTCATGATTTGTTGTTATGTGTATTTATAGTGTACACTAATATCCTTTCCTTTCTATTTATTCTCACTCCAATTATATTTGTATGGGAGTTTTCTTTTAAAATCATTTTAAATGCTCCTTTAATGAAATTCAAGAAATATAGTATATATATATATATAATGAGTGATTTCTCATGATTTCACAATGATTTATTACAAAGATATGTTCCTTGGACATATTAATGTTGGGTTGTGCCCATTATAGCTCATGATTTGTTGGTTTGAGCCCATTATAGCTCATGATATGATGGGTGATCACCTTTATAGCTCTCCAATACATTGGGTACTCTAGAGATATAAGTTGAATGAATGGTTATTCAACATTTAAGGATGATTGTAATATTGATATGGTAAATATGGCCCACGGAAACTACATGAGGTTTCAATGAATGTTTATGATTCTTCAAGATAATGGGTTTTAAAGGGATTTCAGGTTTCCACAGGACTAACGGGTTTTCATTCTTTATGTACCTTACTATGTTTTTTTCTCATCCCATGTTTTTAAAATGTTTTTTCACAGGATTCCATAGATGCTCAATGGATAGGTAAGGTGCCACTACAGGTGAATCCAATTAGCTATATTGTAATTTTTTTTATAAACTCTTATTCAAAAAATGTATGTTGTTGTATAATTCTCTAGAACCTAGATGAAAAATGGTCTCATTTATATAATGTATTTTTTATTATTTAGTTATCTATTATACTAAAAATACATAACATGTTTTAGTACAAAATTTGGAAGTGCAGGTTGTGGGCATTACTATTCGTATGAGAGGAATGGTCTATAAAACATTGGAGATTAGACATTGTCATTTTTTAGAAAAATCTACAGGATAACGTTTACCATTAAATATAAAGTTAATTATGTACACATAAGAAAATAGTTTTTGTTAATTATCAATATGTAAATTCAGAAATATAAGTATAATGAATGAATTTAGAGGATACAATTCATTAAATATGGAGATAATGTAACTTACTATGATTTTAAAATGAAACACTATGTTATTAAATGAACTTCTAAATACTATGTGACCTTTATAAATAAACCATTAAAGAAAATTTTGCTACTTCTATATTTTGAATCTCGAAAAATGAACATACACGATTGTGATCAGTATGTTTTTTGAGTCTGATAGAACAAACATTATTTTTGGTGAATATTAACCTACCCTTATGAATAATCACATACAATGATGAATAGTAATTTACCATCATGAGTAGTAACATGGACCTTATGAATAGTAATGCACCCTTATGAATAGTAACTTGACCCTAATTAATAATAATGTACATTGATCAATATTAACTTGGAACATATGAATAGTAATGTACCCTTATGAATAGTATATTCACCAATGAAATTATAAATTAAATTTACCAATCTTATAAGTGTTAATATGATAAAATTATTTCATAATATAGGTACATAAATATTTTAAAAAATAGTGATTATGTGTTGGTATTTCTGTAAGTCATATATATTTAATTAAAAAAGTGTTATTAGTTTAAAATTTTAAAAAAAGATTATTTTCATTAAATGTATTTATAAAAAATTATTTTTATGACTTATGATTATATGATAATTTTAAGATACCTTAAGTAATTTTTCAAAGTGTTCGAAAGGCAATTTTAATATAAAAAATGTATTTTTCATGTAAATTATGAGTTAATTTAAAAATTAAAGTAATCATGTTTTGAAAATTATTTTCAAAAACATTAGTTAATTTTTGAATTCTACACATAAAAAAATGTTTACAATTATTTTTTTGGATTTTTATGAAATTCTTCAATTTTTGATGAATATTACAATACGATAAATAACTATAAAAGCTAAATAATTTATTCACAGTGTCATAGGTCATGCAGGGATGATGTAATCCCAGATTGTTCAGACACACAATCACTTATTACAACTTTTGGTCACATTAATCAAGAATATTCATAGTCTAGATAAAAAATATTAAAGTAATGATTAATGTAATGATGTAATACCCCTCCTCTTCTACACTATAAATACATCCCCAATTACCGTCTTCATATCACACCTCAAAAGCCTTTATAATTTCCTAATAACTACCCAATCTACTTCCCATGGCTCTTCCCCACTTCAATGTTCTTCTGGTCTCACCAAAAGGCGAAAACCAAAGGCCTTAAGAAGGATCTCAATGAGAAGAGCTCAAGAGGTATGAATCCTCTTCCATTTTCTTGTTTTTTTATTTTCAATTAATTTTATTTTCCTACAATAAATTTTCATTACCTAATCCATGTGGAATGAAATCAATATTATTATATATATTTTGGACTGTTATCTGGTTTATTGAAAATTCATTAACTTACTTGATCTCCTTCACCTCCTATAAAAACATCATTCGTGATGTGTCATTTTACCAAAATCATGGGTGATGTGATTGATGTTTCCTTTACATACATAAAATATATTTGTAAAACCATTATAATGGTTGAAAAGTAATTTAGTATCTTTATTTCAACCTATTTTTTTTTCTTTAATGATCATAATTTAATCACATTAATTTTTATAATGAAACGAGTTTAGGATTATCGAGGAACTGCCAAAATTAAACTAAAAAAATATCATAAATGTTTTATATAATGAATCATCATCAAATATGATAAAAAATGATTTATCATATCATTAAATATTCTGGAAACATATAAATACAATTTCATTCCACTTCTGCAATTTCATTTTCATACGATATGAAAATCATATACAAACTGACCATGGAAATCATGTAGAGAATGCACACGAACAAATGGATGGAACAAAATACTAATAATTAATGGGTGAAATGATGTTATTAAATGATCAAATAATGTGTT
Source organism: Viscum album (assembly GCA_963277665.1). Taxonomy (NCBI): domain Eukaryota; kingdom Viridiplantae; phylum Streptophyta; class Magnoliopsida; order Santalales; family Viscaceae; genus Viscum; species Viscum album. The sequence continues at coordinate 191,869,617 of OY728165.1, read as the reverse complement.
ATAAACATCAATATGTTTATTTAAGATATTAATAGAACTATTTCAACCGTTATAAATGAGTTTTAGACACGTTTTAAGTAATATGAACTCGAGGTAATGGAATTCTGAAACAAATTCCCATTCCCATGGTTAACCTTATACTTTATTCATTAAGTGGTATTTGAGATTATTTGTGTGATGATTTTTTGTAATGTATATTTATAGTGTATAATAATATTATTTACATTATATTAATTATCACTCTAATTATATTTGTATGTTGCATTCCTTTTAAAATATTTTTAAAAGTCTGTTTAATGAAATTCAAAAAGATAGTTTTTTATTTTTATTGAATGAGTGACTTCTCCGGATTTCATAATGATTTATTACTATGATATGTTCCTTGTACATAGTTATGCTGGTTTGATCACATTATAGCTAATCATATATTGGGTTGATCTGATAATATCCAATGATATGTTGGGTTGGCCCATTTTTGCTCAAGATATGATGAGTGGGCCCCATTATAGCTATCCAATGCATTGGGTACTCTAGAGATGGATGTTTACCAAATGGATATTCCATGTGAAAGGGTTATTTTACGATTGATATAGTAAATATTTCTTAAGGAAAATACATGATTCTTGAATTCATGATTATGAGTTTTTTGAAAAGGGGTTTTAAAGGGTTTTCATGTTTCCACTAGACAAACTATTTTTCATTATTTATGTACCTTAATGAGCTCTTTTTATTCCTACAAAGTTTTTAAAATTTCTCTCATAGTATTACTTGTATAATCAATCGATAGTTATGCTGATATTGCAGATTGATCCAATTAGTGATATTGTAATTATATTTGAAAACTTTGATTCAATATAAGTCATTGTCTAATTTAATAGAACCTAGAATAGAAAAGGACTTCATTTATTTTATTTATTTTGTATTTTTCAGATATCTATTAAAAAAAGTACAAAACATGATTTAGAACTAAATATGTACTTTATGGTTTATGGATTTACAATATATGAATCTATTCCATCTATGTAACATTATCTTTTTCATGTATGGTTTCCAACGATGCTAGTTTCATTCTTTCTTTTTCACGAATTTCAAAAATTCATTAAAATCATCAAGGAATTTTTTTATTTGAGTTTTCAATGTCCCTTTAATTCTAGGATTACCATAAAATATATACACAATGAAATAATTAATGTAATAAATATAAATAAATATCTCAACCAATGAAATGAACAATATGAAATGAATCTTATTTTGTTGTATGATGTTTTATGAAAAATGGGATGATGACGATATTTGCCTCCCTGATGTGGTGCCAAATTGATACTTGTGGATTTTTCATGGATCCACATTCAATTAAATATGTATTTATATTTATATTTATCAAAATAGAAAAATCTAGGAATGATCTTGAGGATTCCACTCACAACACAATAAATTCATACTTTCCCTATTATAAATTATCTAATACAAAACTATCATATAATTCAATATAGATAAAGTTTTTTGTTATGGAATTCATTATATAAATATGATATATATATACACACACTAATCATAATTAACATATGAGAAATAAAAATATGGTAGTGGATGAAAACTGTTGTTCTTGGGTTTTTATTTGGATTTTATAATTGTTATCAAAAATATATTACTCATTATTGTATAAAATATAGATATCCTAACCATTTAATATAATCATAATAATTAAAATGGTATTGAAATAGATCAATACCTCTTCATGTATTATTAATCTCTTCCACCTCAAAAACAATGAAACACTCCACCATTGGAATGATATAGATATCCACAAGAGAGAAAAAACTGACTGTATGAAAAAGAAGAAGACAATGACAAAAAATGTGAGGATACTTCTCACTATAATAATTATAAACACTATTTAAATATTTTAACGACATTTTATAAATAAATAATTCTCAATAAACTAATGTAACACAACTTCCTTCATGAAAAATAGTGGGGGATATCTCTACACAATCCTAGAGCTAGAATGACATAAGATGAGAAAAAAATTGAAAAGAAGAGAAATTCATATGAGAAGAAGGGATATATATATATATATAATTAACTAATATAGTATATTGACTCCACATTTTCCCATGTAAATGTATATCCATTGGTTTGGGAGTGAAGGTGACCATTTATAGAAAAATAAGTGAGAAATTTTGGCTCCCAAATAGGCCGTTGAATTTTTTCACATAGATAACCTAAAAATTGGAACAATTTAGAAATTTAAGCTATATCTAAGTTGTTCCAATACTTCATATATGTGAAACCAGAAAATGTAATATTTATTTTCTTTTATATGATGGATTTTGGGCAGATTTAATCTAGAAAATGAATCTATCCATTTTAAATTTAGTATTAAAATACCCAAACATACCATGATGTTATTACCTTGAAGGATGTTGAATATCATCTGGAATAATTATTTAAACATTTTCATTATTAAATTATATAGATACCTGTATTAGTTCATCTCCTTTGGACTTTTATTTTGGGATATATGGTTCGCTCATTAAAATTTATCATTTATGTACACATGTTATGTGGTCCAAATTGTTAGCTTGTTCTGGGACTCCAAATTATGGATATAGATTTGGTTATTATTTAGTGAAATTACATAAAAGATGGATATGATATTAAAAAAAATCAATTTCACATATTTATTTTGAGTATAAAATTTAATTGAAAAAAAAATAGATTAAATCCAAAATTCGGTCATTTTTACAAAAAATATCAAAATAATTTTTGACCTATAAATGTATAAATTTCAATAAAATAACTCTATAGGGGGATTATAAATATTTTTTTATATTATAAAATATATGAATATTTTATATTAAATTATATGTTTATAATTAATCGGTTGTTATGGGGATATAAATCACTGTTTCTCACTCTTAGATGTATGTTGGTTCCCCTGCAGCATATTCTCTGTTTTATTCCCCTATATCAATTTTTTCTAATTTATTTTAGAACCTGTATAATTTTATTTTCTATGTGAAAATTTGTAAAACATTTCATGGTTATCTCAAAAAATACTAAAAATTGACATTGGATTATTGGGAATATAATTATTTTCTTATAGAAGAGAACACATCTATCCCTTATTATCTATTATATATTTCTAAATATCATAAAAGTAAATTTTTGAAAATCATATTAATGGAATATTATGATATTATATTTTATAGATTAAAAATTTCTATTATAATTTTATTTCCACTAAATCCTTTATCTAGAAAAAAATATCTAGTATCACTAATAAATTTAACCTTATAAATTATCAGGACCCTTTTTTGATAGTGTTTTTAGAAAAATATTTAATTAAGTTAGGATGTAGTGAATATATATTCTTTATAATAAAATATTTTAAATTCAAATAATCCCTTTTGAATTATATATTTTCATTTAGTGACTCATTAGTGAAAATATTCCCTTCTCATTGACTTTATCGATCGTTTTTTATTCATTCAATTTCTTATTGTGAAATGTTATTAAATGTTGTTGATTATTTCTATCATTTGGTTCATAAAATTATGTTTAAAAAAAAAATTAGACTCACTTTTCCTATGTTTTTGGACTACTCATAAAATTTTATCATCATTTGTATACGAGATATATTTGTCTTATTCAATGGATTATAGAAACCTGAGAGGATCACATACATTTATTTACTATGACTCCACTAATTAGTTTTTGTGAAATCTAGGTGTAATTATGTTTATTATTTTTTATAATATTTAAAAAAATTATAGTTTAAATTATATAAATTATATTTTAAAATTAATTATTACTAATTGCTATTTTAAAATATCCTTTTGGAATACCTATACTAAAATATAATCATTCAATATTTGGGTTGGCTATGAATTTGAAAGGTACCAATTTAATCATAACCATGATTTTTATATTCTAGTTATGCATTCACTACTATAGTAAATCATTATTGTAAATTAAATATCTTCTATGCTATAATTTACCACTTTACATGTATTTTTTTGTATGAATGTGTTTCCTATAATAATGAATTTGTCATTGGGTGGATCAAGATGCATCGACCATAATTTCCATACAATGGGTGGAATACCCTTTAAGAGATTAATTTTTTCATCAAAATGAATTATACTCTTATGGATCTCAGGGAGGATATCTCTCATTAACACAAATTATAGTCCTCTTAAGTATTCTAATGTATGAAATTTAATTAATATAGATGCTAATATTTTTGTTGATGTACTAATAAATTTTGAATAAATTTTCCATTATATTAGGAAAAATAATTATTAAATTTAATTTCCACAATTAAATTTAGGACTATTACTCTTGAAGAAATGAGAGAATTAATGTATAAGGATGTGATCATATAAGGGTATTTTATGACTCAAATTTTTAGGCAATTGTTGGTTTAATTTTTTCATTATCTTCATCGGGAACATTTGAAAGTCCTATCATTTTGGGATTTTGTCATCTTAATTCATGGTTAGGTATTCATAAATTATTTATGAGGGATGAAAGAATTATTTATTCTTATTATAATGTGTTTTATAAAGGAATCAATATTCATCAACTAATATAGTTTTATTTATTAAAACATTGATGATGATAGGTGGCTTGGGAAGACTTCATTACATTTTTTATTGGTTTTAATATCCTATGATGATATAATTTTAAATTATATTAGTCCCTTTAATAAAAACTGTAAATATGATACAATACCTCCTTCTATATAAAGTACTTTTACAAAAAAACACACAATAAAAAATATGTTTATGTATTGAAAAAAATATTTATTCCTAGAAAATATAACATATAATTTATTCACTAAGGATAGAACACTATTTTATTTCACAAAAAATATAGTTGATATATTATTATAAAAAATTTTATATTTTTTACATCAAACACCAAAATTTAAATTTATTATCAAAACATAGAATGATTAACTTTTTCCCATTGAAAAATATAATTATATTTTCACATAGAACAATATTGTTCCTGAGGCACCCATAATGTCACCTGTGTGTATTTATTTGGTTTTTGTTTATCTCATTGAGGTCATACTATTGAAGGATAATGTTCTTTGGGGAAATATATGTTTTTGATTCAAATATATGGTCCTGGAATCCATGTTTTCTGACTATGTTAGGATTATAAAGATTCTAGTAGGGGATACAGAGCATCATGTATGATTTTGATGATTGTGTTGTTAAAAAATAACTTTTTTAATACATTGATGTTATTTCTTTAACTCAAATTTTGTAAACTACACCAATTATCTTCAAGGGTATTCATATATCTTTCGTGTGGTCCACTTAAAATGACTCCACGTTCGTCCTACATATTCTACATAATCTTTGATAAATTCCTTTTAAATATTAATGGGTTTGGATCCAATATATTTCCTCCCTCCCTTTTTTATTATACTATTTCCTTCAATTTAATTAATACTCAAAGGTGGGTCGATATTCTAACAAGGGATTATTTAAGTTGTTTCCTTCAGTTTATTAGGTGTGTAGAGGACTACTTAAACCCCATTCTTCACATTTATTGAGGAATCATGTTATTTGGACTGGTTTACAATATTCTATTCCATACCTACTCCTTTATTTTTTGAAATATTATATTTTACTGAATTTTTGGATGATTTTTACTGAAAAATTCAAATTCAAATTATCTAATCCTATTTTATGAGAATGAAACACTCTTTATTTAATAAATGCATGTATTTTAAAGTTCTTAAATCATCTTAAATGTTAAATATTTGTCTATAATGTGTTTTTTGTTAACAATAATAATGTAAGGTTATTTTTACATATATTATTTCATTATTGGATTGTATATATTTGTTTTTATTTAATTACTAATTTAAAATGATTAATTAAAAAATTTAAATTCTATTTTTAAATGTCTTGTCCAGGATTACTCTTTACATAAAAGATATGCTATATTTCATACAACATGAAATCATGGCTCTACTTTTTATATATATCATTTCTTTATTTATGAAATGAAATGATTGTATATTAGTGAGAAATGAGATTTTTATATGGAACTATGTTTTAAGGATTACATGATTGACTTTATGAATTATTTTTTAAATATTTTTGATAATAGGTTTTAATCATTATAGAATTCTTGGGTATATATGTGATAATTTTTGTGTTGAGTGATATCTTATGATCATGATCTAACTGGTATACTCAATTATGGTCACATTCATTCTAGTGGAAATATGCCAATTATAAATTGTATAGATAACTATAATGTTTCATATAATCTCATGAAATATTATTAGATGACGAGGCATAATTATGTCATATATTATCCCTTTTAGGACTAAGTTTTTTTCCCTCAATGATTTAGTATTTATTTTAATATTTTATATTCTTATCATAATATGTTGTTATGTATGATTTTGGTTAAGGGTTGTGTCATTACGATATGGGATACATTGTTAAAAAACCCAATTACTAATAAATAACAACAAAGAAATATTTTAATTTATTCATCACATTTTATTAAAAATAAGTAAATTATTTCCATATTTAAAAACAAATTCATTTGGTTAATCATAAGAGGAATAATATAGGATTTAAACTCACTATTTACATTAAAATGGATGGGTATATTTATATTTTTTCCAGTAACAGAGGTAAAAGTAAGATGTCCCTCTTTTTTTGTGATCAACCATCGACATTATTTTTGGGCTATCTTGGTAGTTGAAATATGAGGGATGATTATATAAGAGGAGGGAATTATTATTTAATATACATTAATTTTTGGATTATTTTTGGACCATTTTTTATAGAAAGTTAGATTACTCCATCTATTTATTTTTTATTTACTAAATTATTTTTTTTCTCCAAGTATATATAAAAATTAATTTATATTTAATGTTTTATGTGATATTCTATGTATATAGATTATGTATGAATTATATGTAATGTAATTTATGTTATTTTAGGTGTGATTATTATCTGTTTTTTTAATTAATTTTCCATGATAAAATGGTATTTCCAATATATAAATACTTCATTACAAGGGTAAAATAAAAATAAAAGTGGTTACTTTATAGTATTAGTATTGATACATCAATTCTTAAAGTTAAATGGTGGCTTCCTTTGACACTTTTACTGACCCTTGGTGATTAATAATACACATTAAGCCTTGTATTAGACTTGTTCAGGAATTGAATTAGAAAACTCATGTCAGTATGTTATAAAATTGTATAAGAGGCTAGTTTAAATATTTTATTTTGGAAATCAATGTTGAAAGGATATAGGATAATCAAAACTCAATGGGATATATGAAAAAAAATATTACATTTAATGACGATCCTTGAGTAAATATAAGATTTTTTGTTGGTTTATTTTGATCTAATATTTATTTTATCAAATATTATATCTATTTTTATATTGAAAATAGTTCTATATTTATTTATAATTAAGTTACATGTATTATTTAAAAAAACATATTTTTGAGTGAAGATTAGAGAAAAATTTAGTATTATTAGTTGGATTAATGAAATTTTTTCCATGAATATAGATAATGTATTTTACACTAAGTATCCTGTTGGGTTCAACACAATTAAATTCATTGTTAAGAGACCATGACATTCAAAAGAATCTATTTTTTTATTTTACATTTTTTATTTCCTTATAACAAAACTCTGAATATTTTTAACTACATTGAGATTATTTTTTAGTCATTTATGAAATTATTATGAGGTCTTATTAAGTCATACTATTGTTTTGTTATATTTAAATTTTGAATATATTATATAATGGTTTTATATTTTATTTATTAATGAAATATACAACCTAGAAGAGCATCAACTAATGATTTGGTGAAGTTCATGGATATTTTCTCATGGTGAAATAACAATGTGGATAAAAATGAGTTTTTATTTTTATCTAAACCATCCAAGTTGATGGGTGGGAAAAAGATCAATATTTACCACAAATTATGTATCATTCCGAGGAATTTAATTGGAAGAAAATTCATGCATTTCATAGGGATAATACTTAGAGAACATGAGAACATATTTGAGAATATTGAAATGAAATTTTATTTTATCAAAATTGATCAGGCATATGGGGACATATTTTCACCCTATGTGATGGAGTGCCTATGTCAAAAGTAGAAATAGTTAGTGGTGTAGGCTACGATATTGTGTCCATGTTTCCATGATGTGGATTTGGAAAATGGAATAAGTCTTTTCTATTTGTTTTGTTTTTTGTGGTCTTTATAAAAAATTAGTTAAAATTATAAATGTTAATGACTCGAAGGGAATAGTATCAGAATCAGATGAAAATATTATAAAAAAATCCATTACTTTCAGTTTTATATGCAACAAATATTTTCTGAAAAATGTGGTTTTTTGGACTCACAATGGTCCCATGATTTTGTTTTTTATTAGAGTGAGATGATATATTATAGTCCAAATGTAATTCAATAATATTCAATACAATATATGATGATACTTTTCCCTTTTTTAATTTATCAACGTCATAAGTTTTCGGAAAACATATGATCCATTCATTGTGAATTAAAAGGAGAAAATAGGTCTATGTGTTTCAATGGAGGAAAAATATGAGTTTTTTATAGAAAGAAAGAATGTGTTGGAATGACGAGAAGTTATAGAACACTTTAATGATATTCAAATTATTCTATGACAATATAAATTTTCTTAACATCATGAATATGTCATCAAACAAGTAGGAGTTTATATAATGATAATTTTATGAAGTAAAAATCATTTTGTTTCAGTTTATCACTATGTTAATCACAAGAATGTGAATAGGATAAAGGATGAAAAGTACAATGTTATAGTAATAAAATGATATTTTGGATCGATTATCGACTGATCAATCATACTGCTCAATGAATCTATCTGTTCATATCTCTGAACACATAAGTTTTAAGGATTAATCATCAGTTATAGAGAATCTATAGGAAAGTAGTCACTTACCATGCTAGTGCATCATATAAAATGTTCCAATATTCCATCCGAGGATGTTATGTATCATAGGTAGATTTTTTTTTATATTGTTTGGGGATGATTATTCATATGACTAATAGATACCGAGGAATGGTTTGAGATCATAGAACATTCAACTGGATTATGATCAAATTTAAAGTCAATAATTTCCTTATAAAAAAGAACTTTGAAATGTTTTATTCTGGTTAAGAGTAATTATACCTGATATTACACGAATTAATCAGATTGGTGATAGTGAATGAATCATCATAAACACAATGACACTAATAAGTTATCAAAAATTAAACCTCATCATACATAGCTTCTCATTTGTATGAGTAATTGTTTAAAAATTAAATAAAGGAGAATTGTTCTGAAGTTATTTTCCTAGTGTTTCCACGCGGGTTTTTCATTTTTTAAAAGTTTAAGTGATGTTTATGGAAGAAGAGGTTTAGATTGAGGAATATAATAGAAATTCATCAGGACTATGTTTTCTGAATTGGTTCACAAAAATATGTATTGAATATTGCACCAGAATGATAGTCTATATCAAATTGGAGAATGATTTGAAAGGATAAAGCATGATAAATTTGTAAATAGATTCAAGAATTATTAAAAAGAATTAATAAAAGTTGATAATTACTAAAGTGGTCAAAGGTGGTGCCAAAATGTAATTCAAAATAGATTTTATGGATATTTAATTGAGGGGGAATATAAAATTTGTTTCCCTCCACTTCAAATTTCGGACCACATAAAAATATAATAACACTATAGTTTTTTAAGAAATACAGAAGAAGTTTAGAATTGTTTCTAGTGTATCAATTATAAATTATTTTTTTGGACATAGGAATCAGATATAAGGAATCAGACTATGGAAATCTCAATAAGCCATTAGTCTGAGCTATCTAAAAATGTTCAAATGGGGTGTTTCATCCTACTACAATGTATAAAAACTGAGGAATTATTTTTTTAATGTTTAATAAAAGAGGAATTTTATTAATAAGAATGTGAATTTTTTAAGGCAAGTTGGTGAAGTTTTCTTAACATGGTACATGACTTATTTTACATCAATCATTATAGAATAAGCACATGAAATATATTATTGATCATAATTATAAACTGGTTTGTTTTATACAAGTTATATATTTAAGAAAGGATTGTTTTCTATTGTATTTTGTGGTATTAGATTATTTCAAAACCATTCTACAGACTAGCTACTCGTATTGAGTGTTGAAACATGTAAAATCTTATGTTGATGTGGAGGTGTGATAGTTTTTTTAAGTAAAGTAAAAATGTTTTATCATGAGTCAAAGGTTGTATTAAAATAAAAATAACATAAATTTTAAATGATATCACTGATTCACCCCTCTCCCATATAGTGACACATTATTACAGGTCATCCATTTTACATGTTGTATAAGAGTGAAGGATCCCTTTGTTTACTATTTAATGATGTTTTAAGAGAATTTGTGAAGGATAATCTTAAATTTGTGACCTGTAAGGGGATTCTTGTTTTTGATGGAAATAAAAATCATATTTTGAAATATAGTATATTGGATTATCTTTTTTTCTCATGGATATTATGTTTTTAAAGAATCAACAGTTGCATTTCCTCCTCATGTGAAAAATTATCCTCCAAATTCTATGGATTAGGTCAATATTTAAAATGATTATAGAGACAAGAATTCATTACTCTCAACACATTATGAAATTGAATTGCATATAGTGAGGGGAGTTGAATCTAATAAAGGTATAAAAGAAAAGATTAAAGACATTTATTAATGGAACATAATTGTGATGGAGGAAAAGTTACAAATCTGGAGGCTGATGTATGATGATATCAAAATTGTCATGTATGAATCTGTTTGTGAGTTCTTTACAATGGTGAATGATATTCTTATCACTATATGATGCCTTAGTGTGATGAAGTGAGAATAAACTATTGTTGAAAATATCTAGTGGATTCTTCATGAAATGTTTGATACCAATGTTTAATCATTGGAATAAAGATATCTGGGAACTCTTTCATAGAATGACCAACACAGTACTCCCATTACATATGAAATGAGATGAAAAATATTTTTGAAAAAAATAAAAGTTTGATCGTGAATTTTCAATCAAGGAAATCATGAATGGAAAATCAATGAATATTCCTGAATAAAAGGAAGTTAGAGACTCTGAATCCAAAAAATAGGTTATTTAGAATATTGACGAATTTTTTATCCTCCTTTTCTAAAAATGTTAAATGTGTTAGATGAAAATATAATGGGGTTCTACCTATAAAATGTATAGAATGCAGAGAAGTAAGGAATTTGTCTATGAACATTCCTAGAATAATTCATAACTATGAAAATTAAGAAAATATAAAAAGTTCAAGGATATCTTAATAGAAAAGGTTGAAAAGAAGAAATCCTATTCTAATTGAAAAGACAAACAGTCCTCCAAATCGCAAAGGAGATGTGTTTTGCCTAAATATGATGAATATTGTTATAATGAAGTTGGATTTTAAAATTTAATTATTGTTGTATAAGTAAATAATTCCATTTCAATAGTTAATGATGAAGTATTCGGAAGCTGTAGTTATTAATAATAAGAAGAAGAGAGTGATTTTAAAATGTACCTAAAAAGATAGTTGAAATAATTTCTTTTAAATATTGTGAGAATTTAAAAACACACCAACATGTCAATGAAATAAATTCTTATAATAAAAAATAAATATTGTTATCCTAAAGTGAAAGCTATGTTACTAGATGTGATTGATTATCTAAATATGTCTGTTGAAAAGAAAAAAATTTGAATGAACATCATGAATTTAAGTTGAAGGAAAATGAAGAAGAGTTTGAAATAGTTCAAGACAAGCTTTCTAAAGATATGAAGGGAGATATATGTCTAATTAATATATATCTAAATTTGGGGAATGTTTTCGAAAGTTTGAACATAATAAGGATATATAAAACTGGATTTCAACAGTTGGAATGAAAATTGATAATGTTAATAAGAATAATATGGCTTATAAAATCACATATGTGTCCAAAAACAAAAAATTATCAAATTTATAATTTTATAAAATTTATTGGACAAAAAAATGCTTCTACAATTTATGCTTCTATAAAAGAGAGAAATAAATAAATTTCAAGAAGGTTATTTTAGGAGACAAAATAAATTTTGGGGCCCAATGATTTTCTAATGTAATATATAAGAAATATATTGAATAACATGTTCAATATTATAGATAGCTTGGATGTTATGGAGTTAATAATTCATTATATGCCATTTTTTGTGTTTTTATGGATTTGGTTTTATAGAAAATATGTGATGGTTTATTCAACAACCTAACAATTATACAATGAGGTATATAAAGAAATGTTTGAGGGGAAGTAAATATAATCAATTGAAGAAACAAGATAATTTTATTTCAATGATAAAAATACCTTTGAACCTCTAGAAAATATTTGTGAAATATTTCAAAAATATATATATCTTGAAAAAGGGATCCTTATTTTCTTTCCCACACAAGAACACTTTTATAAAAATTATAAAAAATAGATGTAAAGAAAAAAGATAAATAAAATATCTTATTATTGAAAATTATTTGAAACATACAAAAGGATAACAATACTTAATTTTTGATTGTGTATTATCCCAAAATATGATAAAATATTTAAAGATGATGTAGATTGTGAAACAAATCAAATAATTAATACTGATTTTTTTCAATGATTAATATCTAAGAATCAATTGTGTTGGATATGCTATTATTGGTTAAGAGCAGTTTAAATCCATGATGGATATGAATATCTATCTATTGAAACACATCTTTTGAGAGTTTCAGTACATTGTGATGAAGGTAATACTATTTTTTCAGAAAATATATTTTTGTTTTGCAATGAGTGGAAGATGGAAAAGTTGTTACAAGGGTAAAATGCAAAAATAAAAACATTCTTCGGGTGGGTGTTTTAAATAATTTATGATACATAAGAGTAAAGGAAGAAAATCTGTTGTAGGATAAATTTTTGGACATATATGTTATCAAAATATGATAAATTTATCAATGAGATACATAGTTCATGTTATTCCTGATATTTCAAGAAGAAGAGATAGGTGTTGTTTAATTCGAAAGAGAGAAAATATTACAAATTCTATGCCAAATAAAGTTGATATTCATTCAACCCGACCCCAAAAACTTATTTATTCTATTACTAGTGTGAATATGTGGAAGTATAAATATTCAAACACATATAATTCATTTTATTCATTAAATATTTTAGCCTCATTGGTTATTTTATATATTAGAAACATTAAATAGAATCTCTATGTATGTTTGAGATTTTCCGAAAAAGAGATAATAATGAATGTGGGTATTCTACAATGAATTTTGAAACTCCCAATGGGGGTGAATATAAGAATTAATATGTTGCATGTTATACAAAAAAATTGAGAATTTGGAATGAGGTCAGTGCACTATAAACACCATAAGAAAATTGCATTGCTAAGAGGAAGAATAGAATATTGGATGAGATGGGGCATACAATTATTATAAATCACAATATTTCTAATTAATTTTACATGAAATATACAATAAAAACACTTTATATTAATTATTGGTGTTCCTAAAGAGAAATTTTATATATGAATCATCATGGACTATTCTATGATAAAACAACAAGTTTGAAACACTTAAGTGTATTTTGAAGTCCCTTCTTCATTATACATGAAGGTGTAAACCTAGTAACGTATTATTTGAGATGAAAAAATGGATTATTTATAAAAAATTTCATAAATGTAATAGGATAGAGATGTTTCAACAAATATATATGAAGAATAGTTGATTTTTTTTATGTAAATGTTATTAAAATAGATTAGAAAGATGTTTCACGCTGACATGCATGTAAAAATGATGAAGATGATGAATGAATCATTGTTGTAAAATGTGAAGATAATTAAAATAGTAGAGGTCCCATGAATGAAGATAAATTAGACTCAACTATTTTCTATGATAAGGATAAATTTTATACTTCTCATCCAAGGATGAGCGGACAGGTGGAAGCATATAAAAATGATGTTGATAAACATAAAAATGTTCAAAAAAGAAGAACTTAAAAAGATATTACACATTATCCACTGTATCGAAATGTTGATACAAAAGTTTCTGATAAATCTTTTTTAGAATTCTGAATCGATTCAGGATACGAGTGGAGAGTTTGATCAGAATGAAATGAATGATATATGTGAACTTATACCATAACCCAATGCAAATAATGTTATCGGTATAATGTTTTTGTTAAATAACATGTTGAATTTAGACGGTGAAGTTATAGGAAACAAAGAAATATTTTGTTGAAAAGGATACTCAATGATTTAATGCACTGATTTTAAGGATAAATTTCTTCTGGTTTCAATGATAGAAACTACTATAATCTTTCTTGGAATCACTGCACAATGAAGTTAAAATATTTTCTAAATGGATGTGATGTTATAATTTCTGAATGGAGAAAATTATTAGGATATTTTTGTTAAAAAAACCTATCATTTCTTATTGTAAATAATGAATTCATTGTGTGGATGTTTTTGAAATCATTGTTTAGAATATTAAAATCACTTAAGGCATGTTTTTCTAAATTGAATACCCACTTTAGAATGTTGATCTTTATGAATGGAATATTTTATATTAATCTCTACATCAGTTAATTTCAATAGATTTTTCTCACTTTTATTGTATCTATTGGTGTATTTATCATTTTTGGGATTGTTGAAATAACTTTTGATATATTTATAGAAGAAATTAAAATATTGGATGAGATTTCCACGCTTAATGAAATGAAAAACTTTCTGCTACAAAAATTTCAAGAATGATGAAATGGATTTTTCTTTCTCAAAAATCATATTGTAAGGAACATCATAAAATTTTTGGTATAGAAAATTATAAAAATTTCCCCACATGAATTTTAGTGGGAACCAAGATGCCTAATCATGGATAAGGTACAGAAGTTGACTCTAATGAGTTTCAAAAGTTCATAGAATGTTTTTTGTATCTGACATTTTCATGACTAGACAATTTTTATGTCATTAAATTATGGGAAATATTCCTAATTACTCCAATGTAATCACACATTTTTAATACAAATATAATTTCTTGATATAATAAAGGCACAACATAGTTCACAATCTAGAATAATTTTTCAGGAAGAATAAATTTTTTTCTATTAAGATGCCAAATTGGAAAGAAGTGTATATGATAAAAGATCCACATATGGTGGTTTTATCAATTTTTAGAGAATTTGTTTATGTTATAATATTAAGAAATCAATTTTACTAACTATTTCCATTGATGAATCTAAGTATGTTGCAGCTACCGATGTTGAAACACAACTATTGCGGATAAAGACTCAGTTGTTAGTTTTACATTTTGAAGTGATGTTACCAATTATCTTATGTTATGATAATCAGAGTTCTAAAAACCATATAATAAATCTATTACAAAATTATAATCCAAAACTAATTGATATCAAATATAACTTAATCAAAGAGAATGTGGAGAATAATGAACACTAGATAGTGTATGATCCAGGATGCGTTGAAGTTGCTAGAATATTCACATATCCATTACCAAGGATATAATTTTTCAAACTACGGTTGAGAATTGTTGTCTTACCTCTATCTCTCCCAGGATATTCCACATGTTTATGTCCCCTATCTTTTATTTTCTTTTGATGGTGTTGTAAATGGGAGGGGCGAATTGTGTTTGGGGAATCTATTCATTGATATATGCAAAACCTTTTAAGGAGGAATATATATTTGGGGATTTGTGGGTAAGATGCTATTTTAGCATGTATGTTTGTGAAATATTCAACATGATTATTGAATTGATTATAGGATGAATTTATTCCAATGAAACTGAAATATGTTGTGAAGATGTGAAATATTTTAATGATTGTTGTTTAGGGAAATGTTTTGTATGTCCCAAATGTTGGACAATATGTGTTTTTGTCAGTGATTTTTGTTTCATAATATGAGTTCACTCACATAGGCTTATTTTTATTGATTATTAATCCATATCTTTAGGTTACATAGTTTCCATGATTTTTTAACCATTGATGATATCAAAATACTAAGGGGTGATTTTTTGGATAATATTGGATGAAAGTTGTTTTTGGATACTAGAAGATGTTTGTGCTATTTGTTTTTTTAATATTATGATAAATAAATTATCTTTTAAAATGTTTATGATCAGATAAATGTTGTACCTAACTCAGGGATAAAATAATGTCATTTGAAAATCCATGGGTTTTATTTTTATATTCTTGAATTTGTTTCTAGGTGAAGTCATTCTTTTGGACTCACATAACGTCCTCACTGAAGATTTTAATCAGAGAGAGAAGTTTTATTAGAGTATAAATGTATTTGATAGATATTTGATAAAATATTTGATGATTATTTTCTATATTTTATATTCTCAATATCGTTTGTTGTATTTAAAATATTGAACCAAGATTTGTGTAAGAATGGGAGAAAATGAGTATATGTTTTTTAAAAGGCGTGAAATCAGTTTTTTTATTGAATTATAGAATGTTATGGAATGATGGGAAGTCATTGAACATCCCAAAATTAATAAGATGATTTTGTGCTCATCTAAATGTTCATAACATCATGAAGACATCAAGATATAAGAAGAAGTTTGTGGAAGATGAATTTTTAGAATGTCAAATTGTTTTGATCATAGTTCATTGCTAGGAGAATCCCCAGGTATGGAATATTCTAATTGATGACAAGTATGATGTTTCTATAATAATATGTTTCAATAACATGATGATCAAAGGATATATTGTATAGGTAGAATAGTAAAACTATATAAAACATTGAAAAATAAAATTCAATATACTAATGGCTAGTTGTAGTGCATCTAGAATAAGTTACTAATTATTGACACATTCATATCCAATGTTGTGTTACACCATTCAATCATAGACATATTTCAATCAAAGGTAGAATTTTATTTTATTTTGTTTGGGGTTGATGAATCAGACACGGTACACAGACCAATGAATGGTATGTGATCATCGACTGATCAACTGGATGGCGATCAATAATGCAGTCATACATTTTCCTATAACCAAATAAAATAATTTCAATATGTGGGATATGATTCATTGGAAAAGACTTGTCAAAGATTAATTTTAAGGGTTAGAGTGACCAATTAATTAAACACATGTTGACATTGATAAATCATCGGATTTTGTACTTCACTAGTCACACTTCCATATCAGTCTGAGGAATAGTTGAATCATTAAAAAAGAATTGATTTTATGATATTGAAGAATATGATTCCAAGGGTGTTTTAAATTATTTAGTTTTTTCAATTATTTTTATGGAAGAACATTTTTATTATTAGTAACATTATGTGAATTCATCACTTTTACTTTTTATCATGTGGTTCAAGAAAATTAGTATAAAAAATTGTATCAAATCAACAATATGTATTATCCTAGATAATGAAATAAAATTTTGAATAATGATGATTTTACAAGAATATTTATATATTTTTTAGAAGAATCATGAAAATTAATGAAGTAATGATGTGGTCATAAATGGTGTCAAAATGTAAGTCAAATTTGAGTTTTTTAAATTGGGATGATCAGGTATGTAGAATTTGTTTCCTTCCAATTACACATTTTGAACACCTAAATATAGAATTTGAAGTGTTATGTACTTTTGTGTGGATGGCACAGGTCAAATGTGATAGAGAGTGAGACCACTGAAGGTCTGAGTTGAGGGAATAAGTTTTCTATATGATGTTATCTTAATAAATATCTCCTGACAGAAGAATCAAAAGAAAGCTATTAGTCCATGTTCTCAAAATCAGATTGATAAATTAGGATTAAAATTTCAGGGAAGGATAGAAGTGGTTTAGAATTATTATAGAGTATTTATTCAGACTTATTATTCATGGGTTGAGTAATTATTCTCATCAATTTGACAGAACGAATCATACTGAAGAAATACATCTACGCCATTGAACTGAGTTTCTGTTAATAGTCTATAGGAGGTTTTTATACACTAATAGAAAATAGGGCTATAGCCACGGACCTATAGCCACAGTTTTATAATTCCGTGGCTATAACATAGTTTATACCCACAGTTCTATTAAAATTGTGACTATATCATAATTTATAGACATGGATTAAAAAACATAGTAATGTTTTTTTCTATCTATCACGTACATCCTCCCCAGTATGCGACTCCTCTCCTCCCCTGATTCATGAGCTCCTCCTCCCCAGTCTGTAACGTTCTCGGAGACTCCTCCACGATGCTCTCCTTCTCTCCTCCCCAGATCTGTGAGCTCCTACTCCACACTGTACATGACTCCTCGAACCCTTGACCTGGATCTGCTCTCCACGCACTCCTCCCTGACATCGCTGCTGCACTTCCCGGCCATCGGTGTTTCATGGTGGCCTCACCACCCTCGAGCTCGACTTTCTCCTCCACCATCGACCCTCTCCCCCTGTGAATACTCATTCTCCCTCGTCGTTCCTCCTCGCTCTCCATTCATCCAGAGATCTAATGGACATGGATTCTATCTCGTATGTTAATTGGACTTTTAGTTTTTTCCTTTCCCGCATGCTTGGTTTCTCATGAATATGTGAAATTTGAAAAAAAAAATTAGAAAGGGATTTCAATGCCATGCTTCAGATTTTAGTGGAAATTTTGAACAAGATTGCCCAGGCTGAGCCGGCTCATCTTGCTCAATTGGTTCTGGGCAATAATAACTGGTTTTGAAATTTATTTTCTTTCTCTTATTCCCTTGGGTTTTTAAAAACAAGAGCTATGATATCCCTTTAAATGTTTATCCCTTAATTTGGGATGATCCTAAATGAACTCCTACACATTGAGGTAATTTCTCAAGATAGCATATAATATTCAAGAAGTCAAGACCTCCCCAAGAAAGATGTAAAATTTTTTATTGGATTCTATATGTTTCCACACCAAATTTTCAAAATCCTTATGTGGGTATCCCCCAGATTTTTCCTACACATTCAAACTAGAGATGAATTCATTCTTACTTTACAACACTCAAATAAGGACAATTGAGTTAGTGGGGATGGAATTTTTCCCTATATGTCAACCAATTGGTACAAAATGTCGCCTTCTTAGTGATGTTTCATAATTTTTTTCTATTTCTAGTGTATGAATCCAACACCAGAGTCAGATTTACAACCTTTTTGATAGTGGAAAAACTGGCCATAAGTAGGTGAATTAATATCTTGATCCTGGTACTGGAAACAATTTACCATTTTCAGGGGTGTATAAGAATAGTAATGTGTCCCTACTAACTCATGGTCCTTTTTCATGTTCATTGGGAATGGAAAATAGGCCACAATCAAGGCTATGGATTCATAAAATAAATATAATATTATATATACATAATTCTATCCATACTTATTATTTATAGGTTTAATGAATCCATTGAACTTGTAAGAACACAATGATGTTTACTAGAAAAATCACCATAACTATTTTTGATACGCAACATATAATTATCTTACTAGTATCTTACACATTTATATTATTTAACTTAATTGTAATAAAAGTGAACACTGTTCTAATATTTTGGTTTCCTATGTTATGAAGATATTTTTTTGGTATAAGTACTAATGGTTGACATCATTATGACATATTTTTCTGATATTTATTTACGATTGAATATTTTTTACGATTACAAAGACAAAAAACTATTATAGTCCTTAGACATGTATTATTGTAATGTAATTTATATTCACTTAATATTATGTAATACATTTTTATGTTAACCCTGGGTTGCTATAACTTCTATTTATGATGCATGGTTGGCAGTATGTTAATGTAAATTGTGATATTGTGATGTGAAACCATTCCACCGTGGATAATATAATTTAACAGAGATGGAACATTTTCTTGTAAAATTTATAAGATCCTCAGGTTATTTTGTGACTTATACCCCTCTTGGATAGAGGCAAGTACATGGTTAGTGAATAGTTAGGAAAACTATTATGTCAAACCATACAACCCTTAAAAAGTGTGATTTTCCCATTTCCCCCCATTGATATTTATCATGCCTCAGCAAATATTCTCCTCATTTCTTCCCCTTTCATCCATGGTTATGAAAGAATTCCCAAATCATGCCAAGGGTGGATCTTCTTTGATTCTACACTGTTCGGAGCGCCCTTGGTTTCAAATCGATGCTTCGTGTTTCTCTAATACTCCTATTTCTTCAATTTATATTATTTGGGTTTGTCTACTTTGCTATATTCTTTTGAATCACTTAAATGATTTTTTTCTAGTGTATATTAGGTAGGTGTTTGTAAGGGTGTTCGAATCAGAGTGATTTACCATGTTTGTGCAAGTTGTTTTCTTCAGAATCGAAGTACATCATCTACAAGTTATATCCAAAAGTTTTATTTTTAATTTGTTCATGTTTAGTTCTATTCATGGTTCTATTTTTTTTAAATTTGATTCCTTTATCAGGGTTTGGTTAAATGGTTGGATAAATAATAAAATGAACACCTAATGATCCTTGTGTGATGTGTGGTGGATGGTTTCACCTGTTTAATGCCACCCATGGGGTGCTTCAACATTTCCCAACATGGAAAATTGAAAAATTAAGAATAGGGATAATTTTTATTGATGTAAAGACCATGATAAATATGTTGAAATTTTAGATAAAATATAAGAGTTAAAAATGGTTGTTTTTCAAGTTATTGAGATTGGAAAATGGTATTATTTGGAATGATGCCAAAAAAAGTTCAATGGATTAATGTGAATCTGGGAAATGGATTATGAATTTGTGATGGAGATGCGTAAATATGTTAATTCATAAGAATATAGGAACACTATAAATGGGATAATGCACCTAAATTGAGTAAACAGTTATATGGGTTAAGTTATTGGGGTTGATTAATATTCTAAATGGGTTATGGTATGAAAAGGGAAATGGGTCAAATGGGCTAAGCAATATAAATGGGAAATGTGTTAATGGATTAGGTATTGATATTGTGTCATAAGAAAATAAATATGAATTGTGATATTTGTGTTTATGGAATATGTATAGATGCGTTATTTTATATATTGTTAATCAATACATAATAATATGATCATGGTTTGGTATTATAGGGGAATCGACTTCAATTTCAATACACACGATCGGGTTGGATAGAGGCTCTAAACCCCACCCCTTTAAAACATGAGTTAAGGAGTCAGACTGAGGATATATTCCCTTAATATATTGTTGGATAAGACTACATGGACTGAGGATCCATGGTAAGTGTAATTATTTGTTTATGAAATGTTTATCCCTAGCGAGATAGGGAACATGAATTATTCACTTATGCATAGTATTTTACCATATTAGGCTATTGTTTATAAGATATAAATGCCTAACCTATTTGAAAATAGAATGAAAATGAAATAAGTTATTAAGATGGTATAAGTGATAAAAAAGGAAATAACGAATGAAATGGTTAATTTGAATATAGCTAACCGATAATACCTGAGTTTTCTTTTGTTTTCTATCTTATTTACTTTGAACCTACATACACTATCTGTTTAGACTGGATAATTTTTAGACATCATTATTGATGTCCTACAAAGTATTAACCACACCTTGACCATACCATCATTGGGTAACTGAGATTATTTCGTCATTGTATGTCTGAACAATGGAAAAGGCCCTCTTCTGGGGCGTTTTGTTATCTTTGGGAAGAGCATTAATGGGGATCAAGAATTGGAGTTTGGACCCATATTGGGGATTCCAAGGTTTCAATTAATTATTGGGTTTCTTTCTCAGTTGATAATGTTATCTTGACATGATGTATTATTGTTTTGTAATAGTCCATACCCTCTTGGGGAAACAGTATGTAATTCACGTGTCTAGTTATTGTTTATTATTTAATTTAATTCACATCGTATCTATGGTGCCTCACACTGGTAAGGAGGTTTTAGAATCCCCACATGATCCCTCGTACCCATGCTACATGTTGGAAACCTCTGGTATACAGGATGAGGTGCTTGAGTTCATGTGGCAAATCGGCTTAGGTCACCAGTTTAGTGGCTTCCTAGTCAGGGACATTAGAAACTTGTAATAGATAAGTTATTTTCTATTGTATTACTATTTGGGATGGTATACATGATTTTAGGATGTTCTGGGACTTGGGAACGAGCCTGTTCATATGAGTAGCTAACCCATGTACGAGGGAAAACTCATGTGCCTTGGGTGGGAATTGGTATTATTTTTCAATGTTGTTACAGTTTAATGATATTTCTCCATTGGATGATGAAAATTTTTATGTGATATGATAGTCTTATATTATTTTTCTTATTACTGTAATTCCATT
This sequence comes from Viscum album, assembly GCA_963277665.1. Taxonomy (NCBI): domain Eukaryota; kingdom Viridiplantae; phylum Streptophyta; class Magnoliopsida; order Santalales; family Viscaceae; genus Viscum; species Viscum album. The sequence continues at coordinate 191,847,249 of OY728165.1, read as the reverse complement.
ATATTGGTCATTGATAAATCATTGTAGGCACATAAGGATGTAGTTGGAATGCATCCTAATAAGACCACACATAATGGGATTATGGGACTTTATGGGTAAGGTGTATTTTAGTTCCCTGATAAATTTTAATTATACGGTTTCTAATAAAAAAATTGAAAAGGGTAAAATGAATGAATGTAAATGAATTGATAATGAATAGTGTTCTTAATGAAACATTATAAATGAGTCAAAATTGTTTATGGTTGGGATAATTTGTAAGGATTAAATGGTATCTAAAATTGAAATATTTACAACGTTATGGTACATTGTTATATAATTATGCATAATGATGTTGTTAAATGAGTTATTATATTAGTTTTACCGAATTTAAAAATTGGAACGGGGCATAATGGGGATATTTTTTCATTATGAAAGTAGAAATGGATTAAAAAGAGAGAGCTAATGAAAGTATTTTATCAGTTTATGTGGCTTACCCTATATTGACCCTGACCCATGGAAGGAATAGTTGAGGGTAGTATAAGAGAAGAAATAACATTAATTGGTATTATTTGATTTATGTTGGGATCTTGATTGATTTACCTTCCTTTAAAAGCTTTATGATAAAAATGTTTTCAAGTATGAAACTGAATAAGTGGTGATTTTTTAAATTTAGGGTTAAAAAATATTCTAATGTGTGATCCATGGGTGAAAAAAATGGTTAATTTAATTATAAAATAATGTGTAATGATTTTTTTATAAAGAGTAACATTGATTATTCATCATATTTTTTATAAGGACCATTGTATAGTTGGTTTTGGGTTGTGAGAGTTCTATAGGATGAGAGCTTGATTATATTTCTTGAATCCTTGATGAATCTCAATCTATTAAAAGAGGGTTTCTTCCCTTTTAATATTATGGTAAGGGGTGACCATGAAATTTTCTAGTGTATCCTTTTATGTGGAATTGGGAACCCTAGTGGTTGTATTTTATGGGTTGTATTTTGGTCTTAAGAAAGGGTTTCAAGTATGTGGAATCCTTAGTGATTAGTTTTTATAGGTGTTCTGAACCACGTGTGTTCATACCTTGAGATGTGTTTTTTGGATCCTACAGTGAGGGGTTTTGGCTACTGGAGACGATGTATGTGTGCTAGTAAGCTCAGTTTAAATCCTGGAGTGACTATTTTTTGGGGTTCTTTAGACACAGTTTACCCGAACAGGGTGAGGAAAGGCATCTATGAGTTTTTGCATGAGAAAGTGTGATGTATTTACCATAGAGAGTGGATCTAGTGACTTATTACCCTTACTCCTAGTTGGGATGTTGGTATCGTTTGATCCTTGGGGGATACCCATGATAATGGTTTGTTTTTTATTTTTGATTATTAGGTCCAAGAGGCACGGGGATATGTTTTGATTTTGGAAAGGTGAATATTATCACAATGGGCTATGATTGAAGAAAAATTGTCTTGGGAGAAGTGACATGAGCTATAACAATGAGATGATACACTTGGGAAAAATAAAGGGTGACATTTGGGGGGGGGGTTCTTCTAGTGTTTCATGTTCCTTGGAATAAGATTCATGAAAGATGAATCTTTAGTGGAATTGATACATCCTAAGTACCACCATCTTTTGATAGATTGTATCATTGTTCCCAAGGTATTTAAGGGGGAACATTAGTGATTTTTGTTAGTGTAAGTTTATTTTTTAAAGATTGCATTAGTTAGATGTTTTACATATATAGTTTAATTTCGATTAATGGAATCATCGATGATGATTTCTGGGGGAAATGTCAAGGGTAACTGAATCATGGTAAGAATATTCACCCCAAAGGTGGTGAATTGAGTGAGTTTGGGACCAGGGTTAGGATTTCTTGTTCAAATGGTCTGGTTTTTTTTTGAAATTATGATAATTTCTTGAGGCTTATAGGGATGAAGGACTTATTTTAATTTTCAGGTGAGTATGAGGGAATTGGGATATGATCTGGTGAATTGTTTTCATGTGTGATCTAATGTCAGTTCAAATGTGTGGTCGTAGGAATATGTGAGACCTTCAGTGCTCTGATGAGGTCCATATGTGGGCATGCACATGTATGGAATGTGTCCATATGGGATGGGAAAACAAGTGGTGTAAGATAAGAATTCGTCACTCTATGATTCCAAAGCGAGAAGAATATCTATGCTAGAGAATATTTGTTTTTTAGTAGTGTGAAAAAATTTTATGTATGAGTTATTAACATTTAGTATTGTGATGGAATAAGACTATTATTTTGGTTTATATAGTTCCAATGGAAATGATGGTTCACAATTTCATGATGACCGATCGTAAAGATGCATTTTATTTGTTGGAAATCAGTCCTTAGCATTTGTGGTTATCCGCTGATGAGATTTGTGCATGACGTGATTCCAAAAACACATCCCTATTTATGGTTATCCATAGTGCGATGTGGAATCAATTATGGATAAGTTGTGGAGGTGTTTTTTGAAAACTTTTTATCCTACTTTTTGCAAGTGATGATTATGCTCAAGATCTTAACATCATCCTCAATACTATAAGAAAGATCCGGATTTACAACTCATGAATTGATTGTGTTCTAGTAGAATATGGGACACCATGTGGGTTATACCCATGAGGCGGAATATATGGTGTTGGGTGGTTGGATTTACACAATTGAAATTTTATGGTTGAGGTCCTTGGGATTGAGTCGTTGTCGATGAACGTCATGGGTGTTGTTCAAGGAAGCCAAGAATGGGTACCAGGTGATACACATTTTTTTGATATGAGAAAAGATAGATAACCAAATCCATGATTTGGGGTTCAACATATGATGTAAGCATGAGGTGTGGTCATTGGGAATCATTGATGAAGGAGACGGTAATGAATCTCCAGCTCTGTAGAGTGATAAGTTTCTCTTATAGTATTGGATTAGAGCCTAATTCTGTTATAGGGGAACTGGGGTTCCAATGAAAGAATTCTACAAGGTGGACATTGGTTTCCTCAGAAAATTCTAGGTGGGCCTTTGATGTGGTGGTTGACATATCCAAGGATACACCTTGGTCTCGGGGTAGTCCCCAATGAAATTTAATATATATATATATATGTGTGTGTGTTAAATTCATTTATGATCGTTATAAGACTAGACAACGGTTTTTGGAAAGGGAGGATGGGTTCTAAAAACACATGGAAGGTTAGGTATAGAAATTAGTAGGTGAATTTTGGATACCATGTGGTTTCCATAGTGGTGATGTCATATTGACCTTATAAGGTAAGGTAATTCCAAGAGTAAAGTTAATTTTTTCAAAAAACGAGTCAGCCTAGTACAACATGACTCATCTTAGAGAAAAGAACAAAAGTGATGAGTTGTAATACTCATTCAGTAAAATTATTAGAGTGAAATGTGTTCTTAAAATTTTTAAATGGTTATGAGTAATAACATAACCTTATTCAGTTGGTGTATGGATGGTAGGAGTTCTTATGTTGTGAGCGTTGATGAGTGTGGGGGAGCACAATGATGGTTTGAAGCATAGTGATGTCGTGATAGTGTAGTTCTACTAGAATTTAGGTAATAGCTTTGATAAGTGTTTCTAATGATATTGAAATGCCTCATGTTATTAATATCCATGAGATTGTGAAATGGGTATCAAATCAAAATTTTATGATGAATGTTTTGGAACAAGACAGTGGAGGTTGGTTCGACATGATATGGTAAAGGTAATGAATATGGTATGTTTTGACCCTCCTACAGTTTGATGTTTGTAGCAGAATGTTTTTTTCGGAAGTGAGGGTGAAATTGAAGTAGGTAATGTTTCCTGTAGTATATTATTGGATGTTGAAGGGATGTACTCCAAAGTTCATTCAACAACAAGGCTAGATGCCAATATTGGTTGAAGAAATTGTGGATGTCAATGCATGGTGAGTTGGGATTGTGTTAGGTATTTTGTGAAAGTCACTTTAGTTATCACGAGGTATTTTTTGAAAGAGGAGTATCCAGACAATATAAGGCGGTTCAAGTCAGCTAATATGTGTGGTGGGGATCCCCACAGTTGGAAGGATCTTGATTGATGATGTGATCGATGTTTTAGGATGGATGAACTTGATTTATTAGTATTTGTGTGGATTGGACTAGATAGGAATAATTTACTATGGTTTGACATGTTGAGTATTTTGAGTGTTTTGATTGAGTTCATATTCAAGATTATTAAATAAGACCATGGGTCCTTGAGTTTTGGACCTATTTATGTTGAAAAAGGAATTCAGAAATACCAACTCTTCTCAAATGGTGGTGTCGAGTTTAGGTCAACATTAGAGTTTTAAAAACATGATAAAATGGAACCAACTAAATTTTTCCTTGAGTTGTGAAGTGTTTTCAAGACGATGGGGATATAATTGGCTCTTCCATGACAGTATAATGTATTGTGAGAAGTCTCATGGTGTTTTGATTTAGAAAGTGTTTCTATGGCATCCCTATGTAGTTTTTATGGTTGATTGTAGTATCATGTTGATTCATTCTTTAAGGAGAATCCAGTCCATTTGTAGATCATAGTGATAAATTATTGCGAGGAAAAACCATGCCTTTCATTTGAGTTTGTTGGAAGAAAATTAATTTTCAAAAAGATTTTAGGGAGGTGAGATAGATATGTGGGCCTAGTGGGCCAATCACTTTACCTCTGAAGTTCAACGATGCTTGTGATTATGGATCGAGGATGATCCATTATAGGGTGGGGATTTTGAATGATCCTAGTATTCACAGAGGTATGTAATTATTTAAATTTTTATTTATATATAATGATTTTGGTAAATTTAATGTCCATTAGATGTATTTGGATGCACTAGGGTGTTAAGGGGGTTCAAAACATGAATGAAAGGAGAAAAGTGGTCATTATGTTCATGTTACATGGTTGGAACATAGTTTGAGTAAACCACATGACCTTGGAAAGTTGAATTTCATACTGATGGAACATAGTTTTATAAAATATGTGAGATCCCTGGTTCACAGTGTGACTTTGACCCCTCTTAGATAGATATTGGTGCACGGTTTGGGAATGTTTTGGAAAACCAAGTAGCCAAACTATGTGCCCCTTAAAAAGTGAAATTCTCCAATTTTACCCATAGTATTTATCAAACCTCACTCAATTTTATCATCATTTATTCACCTTGAAACCATAGAGATGATCCAAAATTATCATATCATTACATGGGTTGATCTCCTTTGATTCTATTCCATTTGAAGCACCGTTGGTTTCGAATCAAATCTTCGGGTGAGTCTAATCCTCATATTTCATCAATTTTTCATATTATGGAATGTGCAGTTTCTCATGTTCTTCCAATGACCTAATAATGATTTTAATTTTAGGTCGTATGTTGCGGTTATGAATGGTGTTTGATTCTGAGTTAAGGGGAATGGTTGAGCAAGCAGTATTATTTAGAATAGATGTATGTGGTCTATACGTTATATACAATTGTTTTATTATTGATTTTTGAATTTGAGGTTGTGTTTTTATTTTTCCCTTGTTGGAAATTTTGTTTCTTTTTTAGGGTTAGGTAAATAGGTTGGATAAAAGATAAAATTAACCCCTCATAATTTTTGTGTGATGCGTTGAGGACTGATTTACCAGTTCAGGGCCACCCATGGAGTGAACCAACATTCCTAAACATGGAAAATTGAATTGTTAAGTATATGGTTTATTTGTGTTGAAATAAATGATAACATTAACCCCTCATAATTTCTCTATATGGTTGATTTGTGTTGAAATAATTCAATGCCATGATTTTATAATAAAACCCCTCCAATGGAGGTGCGCTATCTTCTAAACCAAATAGTAGTGATAGTTATTATTATCATGTTTAGATTTAGTTTGAGTCTTTCAAATGCCTCTTGTTGGATTTTGTTTTGTGGATAACTTGTTTTTTTCCTTTGAATAAGATAAATTGTCTTATCTTACATGTTTAACTCAAATGGCATTTCCCAAGTAGGAATATGACATGACCATGACACATTGCTTTTCACGCTTTAAATATTATAAACAACTTTCCATTCTTAGGAAAAGTGAATGAATTTTTAAATGGTTTGTGTAGGTTGTATGATTCTTTTACATCATTTTTATCTATTTAGACTTTGCGGCATTGTGCCGCTTGCTACAAACTTCTCTGGCAGTCCCATGTTATAGCATATTAAATAGTTGATATATTCAATCATCTACTGGCGGGGTGATGGTCGGAATGTTTCCCCACCCCCTCCCTCTCATTTCCCTCATGGTCGGAAGATGCTTCCCCACGGATGTCACTGGACTAGGCCAACACGCCGCGATCACGCCTTGGTCATGTCACGGTCAAGCTGTGGCCACGCCACGGTCAAGTTGCCGTAATTCTATGATTTGGCCCTGATCTAGGATGACACCCCGCGACAGTTCGTAGTGATAGTATTCCATGAGTATTGTGATCAATGTTGAGACTGACTAATCACAAATTCTGCAGGCAGAGTGACAACCTGAATGTTTCCTGGGCACCTCCCACTCCCTTCAATCCAGGCCGGAAGATGCTGCCCTGCGGATGTCGGTGGACTGGGCCAACACACCATGATCACGCTGCGGTCACATCTCGTTCACGCCGTGATTTGGCCCTACTCTAGGATGACACCCCATGGTAGTTCACAGTGATAGTATTCCATGAGTCTTGTGATCAACATTGGGACTGACAAATCACAATTTCTACTGGTGGAGCAACAGTCAAAATGTTGCCCGACCTCCTCCCGCTCCCTTCGCTCCTAGCCAGAAGATGCTGCCATGCAGATGTCGCTGGACAAGGCCAACATGTTTCGGTCAGACCGTGGTCATGCCATGGTAATATCGTGATTTGGACCTTCTATTGGAAGACACCCCATGACAGTTCGCAGTGATCGTGTTCCATGAGTCTTATGATCAATGTAGTGACTGACTAATGACAATTTCTGTCGGTGGGGGGATGAGCGGAATGTTTCCCCGCCTCCTCCCACTCCCTTCGCTCCTAGACGGAAGATGTTGCCCTATGAATGTCACTAGACTGGGCCAACACACTGTGGTCATTCCATGGTCACTCTGCGGTCATGCCGCGGTCACGCCGCGGTCACGCCACGAGTATGCCACAGTCACGCCTTAGTGACGCCATGGTCACCCTGTGGTAATGCCATGATTTGGCCCTGCCTCAGGATGACACCCCGTGGCGGTTTTCCATGAAAGTATTCCATGAGTCTTGTGATCAAATTTAATACTGAATAATCACAATTTCTGCTGGTGGGGAGATGGGTGGAATGTTGCCCCGTCTCCTCTCGCTCCCTTCACTCCTGGTCGGAAGATGCTTCCCAACAGATGTTGTTGGATAGGGCCAACATGCTGCGGTCACGCTGCAATCACGCCACTGTCACGCCACTTTCACACCATGGTAATGCCATGATTTGGCCATGCTCCAGCCACATCCATCCCACACTAGCCCCTTTACTGGAAAAAATGACCTCCTAGGACATGAATTAGATCTTGGGGAATATTATGCCATGTCTATAAAATTATTACCATGGTTGTGCAAGTTGAAAAATAATCCAATAGGTAATCCATTCTACTTTAAAAATCCTTGTGAAAAGTATCCCTTACAGTAAGCTTCTGAATCTTTTGTAGTATCCAATAAATTCCCCTCCAGAACCCTCATAGCATGAGGAAGAGGCCTCAAACTTTCTTTTTCGGCCTTTTTCTCCTTTTGGAATAATTGAACTAGTGTATAAGAATCATCCACATTGGTTTCTACGTTTTTCATTATAATTGCTTGACTCTTTCTACCACTGATAGAAAAACAATGCTCACAGCCAATCTGAGTATCTGTAAAGGCAATACATTGTTATCTCATAAAAACACTACCATCCTCGATTACATTTTCCATCGTAGTTCCAACATCAATCACTTCTAGTTCTATGGATTCTACTTCAAAAAAATCAAAATACTCATCTATTGTTGCTAATTTGTACTTCATCGTGATTTGTTCTGATATAACATTCAAACACCTTTTCCCTTAGTTAGTGGCTCCATTAAAACATGAACATGTTTCCCCTTCTCAATATACATTTCATTCTTATCCTTTTATGAAATCAAATCATATTGTACCATGTCAGTCCATTCGAGAAAGGATTAAAACTTCTCCTCAATATCTTCATTGTGTTTCCCTTTCTATCTAGATTGAAAAGTCCCCAAGATTTCTACCTCTCTATTAAATTCCATTTGATACACTTCCATGAAAAAATAAAAATAATATATTACCTCTTTAGGACATACTGGTTTGGTTGTATGCAGCTTTCCTTGGCATTGCGTCTACTAAATGTACATGGAGTGGCTTTGTCAACTCAATTTCTGGAATCTAAGCAACGAGAATCTTGCATCTCTAGCTATCATGCTTCTGCTCGCAAGAATTGAATCTATTTTTTATAGCTATTATTAGTTCTTGAATCACGATAATATGATTTTGAAAAAGTTTCACCTCTATAAAAAAATTGAATTCCATCATAAACAACAATCAAGCTAACAAAGCTCGTGAACATCCTCCAGCTTCTGCAGTGTGTCTTCAGAAATGGTCACAACTTCCCAATGTTCTTACCTCCATTAGCGTCAAATTTTTAGCATCAATTTTCCCAAAGGTTCTGTCCAATATAAAAATAGCTATTAGAGAGATAAATAAACTAAAAATAATTCATTTATTTCATCTTTTTTAATGAAAAATGCCTCCATGAAAGAGTTATGCATACATTTCAATCACAATCATGCCTAAGAGAAATTAGTTGCACAAACCATTTCCTCAGTGTGAGATGAAACACCAATTTTTTCCACCTGTGTTGCATATCCAAAATCCTTAATATCTCTCCAGATATCGAAAATCATGGATCATCTTTCCTCCTTGAGATATTCCCCTATTGGGGTATTCAATAGTTAGGTAACAAACCTAACAGAAATGAGAGCAGTTGAAAATAGGTAGAAAATAAATGAACAAATAGACATGGATCACTTGAGGTTTCTAGGATGAGAAGAAATGGAGATACAAATGGATGTAGGATAATAATCTTAAGGAAGAAGACCACATCTCCATGAGATAAGGTCGGCACCTCCCAAGGCCCCTACCTCTCATCATCAACTAGCTGAACCAAGACAATTAATTTCTACCCCCTTCCTGTTATTCTCTCCCCTATTCAATATCTGAAAAAAATGCTAACAACCCATCCATCAACTCCCTTAATACTATATCTGGACAAAATAGAAAAGTATCGATAAAGACAACATCGCCCCTAATTATTCTCTAATTCCCATACACGCCCCATCCATCCCCACAATAAACTAACCCCCATATATTACTAATATTTCGTACCCATTAAAAACTCAGATTATCTTCTAGGTTTACAACAAATAGCTTTGCTCGAATGGTTAAGTACTGGAATGACAACCTATTCTCAAGAACTGCAACGAAAACCCATATAGGCTGCTTTGGTGGAATCCTAAGCATTAATGTATCTTTTTCCAGTCTTTTCCATAGAGAATAATTCTTCTGAATCTCACTGACCTTACTTTGTTGGCCCATTTTTTGTATCCTATCATAAATAAACCAAACACATGTAAATCCAATTTAAATAATAGAGCTTCATGCCCCTGAATAAAGACATAAACCATCTCCTCTTGTACCAAAAACATATGCAGAGAATCAATATTTTTCTCTTCATACCAAATTTTGGAAGCTTTAATCATAAGCACATTCACTGGTGGGTCTCAAAGTGCTTGTTTAGAAGCATAAACAACCGTAAAAAATATGATTTTATTCCCAAAACATTCTGAATTATTCTTAATCAGAAGGATGTAAACTTATTAAAACAACCAAGAGGTATACAAAAATCCTTTACTCTCTCTAAATGGCTCTAAGTAAGTGAATGATTCCATTTTAGTAGGCTTCAAAACTACTGTACTTCTAGAATCCAGTGCAGGTACCACCTTCCATGCCAAAAGAAAAAACTAGAATGTTGCCTTCTTTCCATTGTCCCCCATGGATTCCAGAAATAAAAGTTTCAAGTGAGTCAGAAAATGAATTTCTATTTTCTCCCACAAGAAGCCTTAAACATGGCCACTCACATGGAGTGTGTGTACTATAACAATACCGTATTCCCTTGTCTCATAACTTATCCAACCAACCTGAATCTTCTTGTCAGTAGAAAAAGTGTATCCCACAGTGGGTATGAATTCTAGAGAAACATTATTGGATAATTTAAAAAACCATAAGTACGTAGTGCTGGTAACATATAAGGAGAAATATTCAACAGTTCATAGGTTATCTCTATTTCCTTTACACAATCAACAAAAAAACCAACTTCTTTAGTAGTAATTCTATCCTTTGATGCATTTATAATGAGCATAATTTTTCATGAAATATAAGATGTATTCCGAAATACAAGTTTCAATTTTGATGTAGCCAAAGAAGCATAACATGATAGCAGTAACAACATCTTATTGGGATCTCCCAGAACTTGATTAACTCCAAATTTTTCTCATAAAGAAACATGCATTTTCCCGACCAGACCTAAATACAAGCACAAAACACGAACCTTTCTTCGGAAAATTATTTCACAATACTACCTTAATAAAATTGTAATATATGAATTCAGGTGTCCAACTATATAAATAATTGCATGTACAAGCAGTGTAATTCAAAAATCTTGAAATTTTAATGGCATCCTCTGGAACAGATGAAATTAGGAATGTTCGTTTCCTTTCCAATTCATTCTTCAACATCTTTGACAATTCCAGTTGGACTTGTGTTTTCCACATTAAAATCTATTGAAATTCATCAACTTTATTGATGGCAATTAACATTTATCTAGTTATTACAAAAAATTATTCATGGACATGTGTCCTCATGGAATACATAAAACTCAGAAACCACCGAAAAAGACCTGTTATATTAGCAACATAAAAAATTACTCTTTTGTTGTTTTAATTGGTATTTCACCATGATTTTTGGGGGAAGAACTCTCAAAAATATTTTCCCCTCATCTAGAGGATACTTTAGAATTATAAAATGCTTACCCTACTCAATATTCATTCCATGTTTATCCTCTAATGAAATCTAATCAAAATCTTCAACGTTAGGCCATTTGATACATAATTCAAGCTTCTCCTCTAGCTCTTCACTGTTGATCCCTTTCAATTTGGACTGAAAATACTCAATATTTCTTCCACTATATGAACATCCATTGGATCCACTTCCATGATAAATAAAATTATATATTACCACTTTAAGACATAATAGTTTGGTTTCAAGATGTTTCTCTTTGGGATTACCTCTACCAAACATACATGTGGTAGCTTTGTCACCTCTCTTTATAGAATCTAATCAACGATTCTCCTGTAAATCCTGTTCCCAAGCTTATTCTCACAAAAACTATAGCTATTAATTTATAGGGTTTAGTTGTTCCTGAATCACAACCATATGAGATTTCATAAATCGTACCATTGTAAAAAATTCCAACTCTATCCTAAACTATACAAAAGATAACACAACTCGTGCATTTCCTCTAGCCTTTTTGACGTGTCTTCAGTAGTATTAATAACTTCATAGCATTCACGCCTCCATAAGATATTGAGTTCTCACTTGTGATTCTCCAAGAAGTTGTGTTCAATAGAAAAATAGGTGGTAGAGAGAGAAATAATCTACAAGGACTTCTTTTCTTTATACTTATTTTTCAACCAACCTTACCACCACACAATAGTCACACGTACCTACCGATCATGATCACGCCAAACAAAAACTAGTCATACAAACTACTTCGTCAACGTGATATGCCTCCTTAATCTTCCCCAACTGTGTAGATTTTCCCAAATGCATACTCTCTCTCAACCAACTGGTATTCTCAGATCTTCTTTCAACCTCAAGAAATTTCCCTAGTGAAGTATCCAAATGTTAGGTAAAAAACCTAACAGTAGAGAGAGTAGTTGAAAAAAGGTATAAAAATATTGAACAAATAGTATTGTATTACTTGATATTTCGAAAAAGATAAAAAAAATAGTGATACAGATAGAGGGAGTAGAAGAATCTCAATTAATAAGACCACTTTGACCACTGTAGTAGTGAGGACATTGGATTCCACTTTACTGTTGCACTTTTAAATTCTAACCGGTAGACACTTGAGTATTGGATACATATAAGAAAAGCATCATATGATTGAAAAGGTATATAATAATATTTCCCCATCTCTCCATACTACTAAAGAAATCTTCTCTTCCATGAATTGCTTGAGTAGATTTGTCACCACATTCAACTGGTCAACCTATTCATTGAAAACCCATTCTTCAGAACCTACCTTAATTAATACCGATGAGATGAATGCACATCACCTATAATAACAAGTATATAATATTTGACTATACACTTTATCAAATCAGCATTAACTAAAGCCGATGGAGGTGGACCACTAGATGTAGATGCAACAATAGGAGGTTCTAGATAACTCAAAATTCCACTGAAATCTAAAATTAGTATTTCTCTAAAATATTATAAATATAATATAGATAAAAAATATGATGGCACTGGGGAAAAAACTTTCTCAACACTAGGTAATGAAGCCTCTAGAGGTTATGATTTGGTAGGCACATCTAAGTGAAAATCCTGAAGCTCACCTGCTTGGTCAATCTACTTAACTAAGGATCCCATAGGATATGTGCAAGAGATGTGTAGTGGGGGATGCTGTCTAGTAGGGAGGGATATACTGGGGGGTCCAGCAGGGGGGGGGGCTATCCATGGTGGTCCAACAGGGGGGCTGGGGCTGCTATCCAGGGGGTCCACCATTGGGTGGGGGGATGCTGTACCAGGGAGTCCAGTAGGGGGGGCTACTGTTTGTGGAGGGGGGGGGGGTGCTACTGTCCTGGGGGTCCAGCAGGGGTTGGGAGGGGGGGAGAAGTGTTGGTACATGGGACGAGCACTACTATATTTTACCTTTTTTTGTAGGTACTTTTGAGCTGGTTCCATACTTCTTTGATAGTTTTTATAGGGAGAGTCATGTAAGTGCAGTTATGTGTTTTTTTATATTTGGATCTGTTTAATTATTATTATGAAAGTAGAATTCGTGTATAATTTAATTTGTAGGGGAATGGTCGAGGGAAGGGGGAAACTGGCCAGGGGGTGAATGTGGGGGCTGGAAGGGGCATGGTGGAGGGGAAACAGGTAGGGTGGGGTGGGGGGGGGGGGTGGGGGCAGGACAGGCAGAGGGAGGGGGGAAACTAGCAGGGGGACTGGGAGTGGGGAGGGGACTGGTAGGGGGAACTGGTAGGGGGAGGGGGGGTAACTGGCAGGGGGTGAAAGGGGTGGGGTGTCCTGGTTCTAGGGGGGTGTCCATGGTCTGTCCAGGTGGGTGTCCAGGTTCTAGGGGGTGTACATGGTCTGTCAAGGTGGGTGACAAGGGTCTGGGGGGGCCTCTATCCGGGGAATATCTAGGGGGTCTGTCCATGAGGTCTATCCATGGTCTATCTGGGGGGTCTGTCTAGGGACTATCTGGGGGTCTATCCATGAGGTATGTCCATGTCACGACCCACCTTCACCAAAAGGAGGGAAGGGTCAGCAGATTGCCAGGCCCTTCCTTCTTTATGTTGAAGGAGAGATAATGACCCCCAAGACCCGCCTTCAATATGTCCCGGGGTGGCAACTAGCACCAAGTGTATAGAAATTTCCCACAAATGGAAGGCATTAACCCTTTTTGTTTTATAAGACTGGGAGATTAGATGATGAAACTCAACAACACCAAGGTAAAATAAAAGTAAATCCAAAAGTAAACTATTCCCACATGCATGTTCCAATAGTTAAAACCACAAATTACAAAAGGTGACTATAAAGGTAAGTACCAAATAAAGAAAAGACAGAAACTGCAACTGCCTCAAAGTTCTGAGCTAGTATGGTCCCGCGCGATCCCCGAAGTCCTCCTGGAAACCTGAAAGCTGTTTTATATACGTTGGGTGAGCATACAAGTACACTCAGTAGGGAAAACCAAAGAATCTCGTGCACAAGTGGGGGAAACGTACTAAAGTCTCGTGAGAAAAGGAGTAAACCAAACTTCAATCAAGGTAAACTATCCAACCATGCCTCACCAAGGAACACTCCCCAAATGATTCAAGTCAAGTAATATATATAAAGAGCACATTAATGTTTGGGTACCCCGCGCCACTTTCCCACTGGTTATTGAGACATCCTATGCATCAGAACAATCTCGCCATTCTCACCGCAGTCCCAGTGCCACACCCGCCCGCACACACCTGGGCCATAACCACATGCAGTCCCACTGACGAATCCCTCCCGCTAACACCTGGGCCACAACTATCACATGTAACCACGCCTGAGAAAACCTAGGCCAGAACAACCACCACCACACCCGAAGACACCTAGGCTAGAAAACCCACTGCCACGCCCGAAGACACCTGGGCCTCATCATGAAGACACTTGGGAAACCACTTGTCGCACACACCTGGACAACCACCACACTACCCCGCACGAAGGTTCTTGGGATAATAATGGACCTTAGGCCATCACAGCCTGCCCTAAGATACATGGGCTTTCCGGGAAAGGGAGCAGAAAAGCACCTAATAACCATCCACTAAGAGTAGTGTTGGGAAAAACACCCTCCCCCATGAAATGGGGGTGTTCGGCACTAAGTTTTCAACTTGGGTGGGGCGTGAATAAGAAACACAAACCTACAAGTATACATATATAGGTAACATGCACTCACCCCAAACTAGGTTTTTCTTTAGACAGCCTACAGATCACAAAAACAGTCAAGTCCGAGTCACAACTCTCGCCAAAAAAACCCATTTGTCCCATTCTTGTTTTCATGTTTAGTAATAATATTCAATAAAGTTTATGCAGTACCGGGAAACTAACACCACAAGCACAACCAAGGAAAAGAAACCAGCCAAAATATCAATTTACGTATCCACACCCGGTTCTCTTGTAAAATTACAACAGCAAAGGTAAAGTGAGAACCCTTGAAGTCCTGAAACCAGACAACCCTGAGACACTGCCCCATGTCCCCTCCCCCAAAAGGGTTTTCATCAACAGAGGATCCCTCCCCAATTCGTGATATAAACAAGGTAACGACTCGGTCTCAAAACTCACAAACACTGAATCTGCTACAACAGGGAATCTCATTCCCAATCCCAAAACCATCGAGAGTATAAAAACATGGTATCCCATCCCCTCCCACTTCTCTAGTAACCGGATCGTGGAATAAGAACAAAAAAACCACCACCATTAATCAAAACAGGCCCATGCGGTATTTCCAAATTTAAGGATTTTACACGCTCCATGATTTCAATTTCAGTGTGTTTTAACCAGGGCTTACCACAGAGGGGTTAATCCAGGTTCTTTCAATGTATTTGGCAGGGTATACGTGATTAACCAATTTACCTTTCACAGTAAGAGTTTACAATTACAAAACAATCCATTTAAAGCACTACTAGGGGTTCATTAGTGCAAAGACAACGACCACCAATGGCCTTGATTTTCAGAAGGCGTAAGCCAACATAACTCTGAAAGATAATCATATTATAAACAACATCAATGATCACATCCACCCCCTTATTTCTTTACAAGATTCATTCATTATCTTTAATTAGGTTTGGTTTATCCAATTCTACAGAATCAAAAGCACGCCCACCCCGCATGATACACAAAAAAAGGAGAGGCGAAGGAGAAATTACCTACTTGTTGATAGATGATTGACATTTAGGCCGGGCGCAGAACATTACGGATAATGATGCGGCTCTCCCGATGCACCAGAAGATGTTCGTGAAAAGCCGTGATCGAGGAATGAAGAATCCACTACTAACCCTTAGTTTATAAGAGTCGCGGACGGTTGAGGTGAGATTGCGAAACCGCGTATGGTGTGGGGTCATGGGTTGGCCATGTGGCCCCACTCATCATTAAAGGGGGTCGGGTGGTTTAAACCGACTCATTAATTCATTAAGTATTTAATCAAAACTCTTATGGGGGGTTACGAGTCATTAAAACACGCTCAAACAGGTGAAAATAGGGTTTAAAACCCGAATTGCGCAAGAAGGAACGCCACTGGAAAGAACCCGCGGGGTAGGCCAAGGCTACCGGTATGCCAATGCTACTGGTAGGCCAAGGATACCGGTAGGCCAAGGATACCATTAGGCCAAGGCTACCGTTAGTCCTAGGCTACCGGTAGGCCAAGGCTACCGATAGGCCTACATCTCCATGATTCCCAGACCAGAAAACCCAACATGACATTTTCACAAAGTAAAGGATCCCCACAAAACCTGGGCCATTACATCAGATACCTCATAAACAATTCTCGTCCCCGAGAATCAAAACAAACCAGAAGGAATGATAAGGTCCGAACAACCACCTCAAAAGATACCTCTTAGAAGTGAACCCATGCTAACTAAAAACACTTCCCTGACAAGAACCAAGCAACATGCCATGCCAAACTGCCCAGGTGTGTGGGTTAGGGAGTCTCCTCCCCCATGTCAAGATATTATCCGCTTTGGGCTGCACTGACTCGCCCGTACGGGTTTAATCGCATCCACCTTAATGCGTCTTGATTAGGGGGCAGGTTCTCCCATCCCCCATAGCCAGGGCTTTTCACACACATTCAGAGGAAAGAAAACCAGTACATTTCATTGCCAAAAGTCAAAACGTTCTACCACAACAGGTACAACAAGGAACATAACTTAAAACAACTCTGGGTACTAGGTATGCATATGTGCTTCCCTCTCCCATGTACTCTCCTCAAGCCCACCATGTATCCACAATACACGATCCAATGGAATGGTTCTCCCACGAAGAACCTTCTCCTTGCGATCCTTGATCATCACTGGTCTCTCCAAAAAGGCCACGTCGTCCTCGATGTCCATCTCACCCCAATCGAGGACATGTGAATCATCGTACAGATACCGACGGAGCTGGGACACATGAAAGACATCATGTATCATCAGTAGCGGCGGTGGTAACACCAGCTGATAAGCCACTTCGCTGACCCACCGCAACACTTCGAAGGGTCCGATGAACCTGGAAGAAAGCTTACTCCCCTTGCCGAACCTCCGCTGCCCACGTCGAGGGGTGTCCTTCAATAACACGTGGTCTCCAACCTCAAACTCCAAGGGCCTCCTCCTGGTATTAGCATACGACTTCTGTCGGTCCTGGTCCGCCTTCATCCTTTCCCGTATGAGCTGAACCTTCTCTGTCGTGCTCTGTACCACCTCTGGGCCAAGGATGCTTGCCTCTCCTACTTCAACCCAACACATAGGTGAACGGAAGGGCCTCCCGTACAAGGCTTAAAATGGGGCCATACCGATGGTAGAGTGATAGATAGTATTGTAGTCAAACTCTACCGGGGGAAAGTGTCGCACCCATGTTCCTCCTGAGTACATAACACATGCCCGCAGCATATCCTTCAAGGTCTGGATGGTGTGCTCTATTTGTCCATCTGTTTGGGGATGGAAAGCAGTGCCAAGAAGTAACTGTGTGACAAAAGTATACTGCAATCCTTTACAGACTCGCGAGGTAAACCATGCATCCCTATCCATGACTATAGACCTCGGAAATCCATGCAACCGCACCACCTCATCCACATACCTTTGTGCCAAAGCGTCCACTGCACTCAATTGCCTGATCACCAAAAAGTGAGCCGAATTCTTCAAAATGTCCACTATCACCCAGATGGCATCATATCCCACTTGGACATTGGGTAGTACCGTTACAAAATCCATCGAGATGTCATCCCACTTCCACTTGGGGACATCTAGAGACTGTAGTAGGCCGCCTAGAACTCGGAGTTCAGCCTTAACTTACTGACACACTAAGCACTTGGCCACAAACTCTGCCACTTCTCGCTTCACTCCAGACCACCAAAACTGTCTTTTCAGTCCCTGGTACATCTTGGAAACCTCTGGGTGTTCCGCCAGGAGAGTGTTGTGGAACTCACTAAGAACCTTGCTGCGCATCACTCCTGGAACAAAAGACCTTTCCTAGAAAAGCATCTGGTTTTGACCATCCTCTGTCCATCCTTCCGGAGCATTGCCCTGGTCAACTCGGTCATGAATCACTTCACACTCTAGGTCTCCCCACTGAGACTCCTCCACATGCTGCAATAGAGAAGACTGCACTATCATCTGATATAGGCAACCTCTACGACCATCCTTCCTCGCATCCAGATGTAAGGCGACCAATTCCTCCATCGCTTTCCAGGTGTCCTCCGTCTCTCAGACCGCATCCTTCTGCATCCTCATACTCAAGGCATCAGCCACTACATTGCCCTTTCCCTCAGTATAAGAGATCTCGAAGTCGTAATCCTGGAGGAAGTCCACCCATCTCCACTGTCGCAAGTTTAAGTACCGCTGGGAGAAGATATACCGCAAGATTTTGTGATCCTTGAAGACCACAAAGTGTTCTCCGATTAGGTAGTGCCTCCATAACTTTAGCGCAAAACGACCCCTACAAGCTCCAGGTTGTGGGTGGTGTAATTACGCTCATGGGGGCGTAGCTGCCTAGACCCATAAGATGTCACCCCTTGTCGCTGCATCAACACACATCCCAGGCCCTGTCCTGAAGCATCACAGAACACCCCATTGGCCGCCCCTTCTTCTGGTAATCTCAGCACTGGTGCACTAACCAAATTCTCTTTCAGAAAGCTAAAGGCTGACTCGCACTGCTCACTCCACCTGAAAACCTGGTCCTTCATGGTATAGGCTGTCAAAGAGGATGCTATTCTGAAGAAGTTGGGTACGAACCTCCGATAGAAACCTTCCAGCCCAAGGAAACTGTGGACCTCTGCCACATTCTTGGGTGCTTCCCAAGAAACAACCACCTAAACTTTTGATGGGTCCCCCGCTACCCCCTGATCAGACACCACATGCCCGAGGAAGTGCACTTCTTGTGTCCAGAACCTACATTTCGACAACTTCCCATAGAGCTGATGATGTTAGATGACCTCCAAAACCATCCTCAGGTGCTCTTCATGGTCCTCTTTTGACCTCAAATAGATCAGGATATCGTCGATGAACACAACCACGAACCAATCCGAGTACTCCTGGAAGATGGAGTTCATAAGCCCCATGAACACAGACGGGGCGTTCGTAACACCGAAGGGCAGGACTACGAACTTGAAGTGTCCATATCTACACCTGAAGGCCATCTTCGGGATGTCGCTCTCCTTCACTCTCAACTGGTGGTACCCAGACAGCAGATTGATCTTCAAGAACCATCCTGCCCCTTTCAGCTGGTCGAAAAGATAGTCTATCCTCGGAAGAGGGTAGCGATTCTTGATTGTCACCTGATTCAGCCTCCTATAGTCTATACACAACCTGAGACCACAATCTGCCTTCTTTGAAAACAAGACTGAAGCACCCCACGTTGACGCACTTGGTTGAACATAACCACTCTTCATCAGATCGTCAATATGAATCTACAACTCCCGTAACTCTGAAGGTTCCATCCGTTAAGGAGCCATCGAGATCAGACGAGCACCGGGCTGCAGGTCTATCCTGAACTCGATATCACGTTGAGGGGTAGAGTCTTCATCTCCTCAGGAAAAATGTCCATAAACTCACAGACAAACTCTAGCACCCCCATCATCTCATCATCTACTGACTCTACTGATATTTCGGCTAACAAGGAGAGGAGGGGCTCCTCTCGCCTACTGCCCTTATGACCGCTCCACTCGCCGGTGAAGGTAACACGCCAGACGCCCATGTCTGAGAACAGGACCGTTCTTTGGAAATAGTCGATGACGACGCACATAGAGAATAGACAGTTGATGCCTAGGATGACATTGTATGGTTGTATCTGTAGCATAAGAAGATCCCTGACTGACTGATGTGGCCCTATCATTAGTCTACATCCCCGACAAACAAACAACAAGTTAGTCGGACCCCCGACTGGTGTGCTCAACACCAGGGGAACTAGGAGTCTCTCGGCATCTAGACCCAAAGCACGGGCTAGACTAGGTGCAACAAAGGAGTGGGAAGATCCGGTATCGAACAAAGCATTAGTAAGAGTGCTAAACAAACTGATCGTACCTCAAACAACCTCCGGTCCTGCTGGAATAGCTGCCTCTACAGCGTGAAACTGTCCACGCCCGGCTCCTCTTCCCCTCGGATGTCGGCCACCTCCCCAACCACGCCCTGGTCGAGGTACCTGAGGAGCGCCCTGAGGTCGGCCTCCTCCTCCTACGTTTGCCCTCGGAGGAGCGGGAGCTCGCTGTCCCTACTGCTGATGCTGGAAAGGCCTAGCTGGAAGCTGCTACTGGGGAAGGTGCTGGGTATGTCCGCCACCGCTGTACAGCACCCGATCCAGGCACTGACTCTAGAGATGTATAGGGCTCCCACAGACGAAGAACCATGGTCCTAGGACCGAGGAAAAAGGGCGAGGACTAGGGGATCGAAACTGAAACTACTGCGGCCTGCTCCCTGCGGGTCGGAACATGGAGGGTCCTGACGCTGGAGGCCTGGTGCCGACAGCCTTCCACTTCGATGGTCCCAGCTGGATCCCCTCTCGTGAAACACCTCCTAGTGTGTGCATCCTCTCCACCACTTTGGCCTTCTTCTGGACTTCCATGTACGTCGTCAGGGTAAAGGGGGTAACAACATACTGGAGGGAGGGTCGGAGCGCCTCCTCCAAACGTCTTGCCTGAGACTCCTCATCGGGAAAGCGGTCCAGAGAAAAATGTAGGAGGTCCTTGAACTTGACCCCTAGCTATCTCACGGACATACTCCTTTGGTGGAGGGAGAGTAGCTCCTGTCTCTTTTCCGCCTTCATCGTCGAAGAGAGGAATTCCTCCCGTAACTCCCTCTCGAAATCCACCCACGCCACCTCAGCCTCTCTCCTCTCCCCTAGGTAAAGCGTCCACAACTTATGCACCACTCTCCGCATCTGGCTGACAGCCAGAGGAACCCAGTACTCGGTCGGGGCCCGAATCAGGCTGAAAGCTATAACTAGATCTTCTAGCCAGCCTTCCGTCTTCATGTCAGAGGTGGTGCCCTCATACTTCTCGAGGGTTTGTCGCTTGAAGGCCCGAAGAGTCTTCTTCCCCTGGTCATCCTCTTCCTCTCGATTAGCTCACTGCCGATCGGCCAAAGTAGTCTTCGGGGCCTCGATCGCCAGTACCACACGTGGTCGCCTTCCAGGTCCCATAGCTGCAAGGTAAACAAGAAATGCCTAAGCCCATGTAGTTCATATTATTGTCTTTAAAACTTCTTAAACTTTTCATTTATTATTAATTCCCAAAACACCACAGAAACTTGAGAACACAAGTCATTATGATGCATGTACCTTTCCTAGGGTCTCTATCCTGCAATCAGAGTGGCATCACTTGGCCGTTCGGTAGCTCCAGAGTCCTTGCGTTGGATTCACGGGGGGCCCTAAAATCCTGTGTCCTAGCCAGTCTTCCCTGGCCTAATTCACGTGCCAAGGTCACCCAACACTGTTTCCTTACCATCCTATGCAATCCTCACTGTGCCTAACTCCAGACTCCACCCTATCTCTCAATCATCAACCTCAACCTCTGATACCATTCTGTCACGATCCACCTTCCCCAAAAGGAGGGAAGGGTCAGCAGATTGCCAGGACCTTCCTTCTTTAAGTTGAAGGAGAGATAATGACCCCCAAGACCTGCCTTCAATAGGTCCCGGGGCAGCGAATAGCACCAAGGGTATAGAAATTTCCCACAAATGGAAGGCATTACCGCTTTTTGTTTTATAAGATTGGGAGATAAGATGATGAAACTCAACAACACCAAGGTAAAAGAAAAGTAAATCCAAAACTAAACTATTCCTACATGCATGTTCCAAAATTAAAAACAACAAATTACACAAGGTGACTATAAAGGTAAGTACCAAAGAAAGAAAAGACAACAACAGCAACTGCATCAAAGGTTCGAGCTAGTATGGTCCCTCGCGATCCCCGAAGTCCTCCTGGAAACCTGAACGCAGTTTTATACATGTAGGGTGAGCATACAAGTACACTCAGTAGAGAAAACCAAAGACTGTTGTGCACAAGTGGGGGAAACGTACTAAAGTCCAGTGAGAAAAGGAGTAAACCAAACACCTATCAAGGTAAACTATCCACCCAAGCCTCACCAAGGAACACTCCCTAAATAATGAAAGTCAAGTAATATATATAAAGAGCACATTGATGTTTGGGTACCGCGCGCCACTTTCCCACTGGTTATTGAGACATCCTACGCATCGGACCAATCCCACCATTCTCACTGCAGTCCCACTGCCACACCCGCCCGCACACACCTGGGACAAAACCACATGCAGTCCCACTGCCGAATCCCACCTGCAAACACCTGGGCCACAACTATCACATGTAACCATGCCTGCAAACACCTAGTCCAGAACAACCACCACCATGCCCGAAGAGACCTCGGCTAGAAAATCCACTGCCACGCCCGAAGACACCTAGGCCTCATCCCGAAGACACTTGGGAAACCACCTGCCACACACACCTGGCCAACCACCACACTACCCCACCCGAAGGTTCTTGGGTTAATAATGGACCTCAGACCATCACATCCTTCCTGATGATACTTGGGATATCTGGGAAAGGGAGTATAAAAGGAGCTAATAACCAGCCACTAAGAGTAGTGTTGGGAAAAGCACCCTCCCCCATGAAATGGGGGTGTTCGGAACTAAGTTCTCAACTTGGGTGGGGTGCGAATAAGAAACAAAAAGCTACAAGTATATATATATATATATATAGGTAACAGGCAGTCACCCCAAACTAGGTTTTTCTTTAGACAGCCTACAGATCAAAACAACGCTCAAGTCTGAGTCACAACTCTCGCCAACAAAACCCATTTGTCCCATTCTTGTTTTCATGTTCAGTAATAATATTCAATTAAGTTTATACACTACTGGGAAACTACCACCACGAAGTACAACCAAGGAAAAGAAACCAGCCAAAATGTCAATTTAAGTATCCACACCCGGTTCTCTTGTAAAATCACAATAACAAAAGAAAAAGTGAGAACCCTCAAAGTCCTGGAACCAGAAAACCCCGAGACACTGCCCCATGTCCCCTCCCCCAAAAAGGTTTTTCATCAACAAAAGAACCCACCCCCCCAATTCGTGACATAAATAAGGTAACCACCCGGACTTAAAACTCACAAAAACTGAATCCGTAAAAACAGGGAATCTCATTCCCAATCCCACAACCATCGAGAGTATAAAAACAGGGGATCACATCCCCTCCCACATCTTCTGCAACCGGCTCGTGGAAGAAGAACAAACAAACCACCGCCATTAATAAAAATAGGCCCATGCGGTATTTACAAATTTAAGGATTTTACACACTCCATGATTTGAATTTCCATTTGTTTTAACCAGGGCTTACCACAGAGGGGTTAATCCGGGTGCTTTCGATTTATTTAGCCGGGTATACGTTATTAACCGACTTACTTTTCAAAGTAAGAGTTTACAATTACAAAACAATCCATTTAAATCACTACTAGGGGTTCATCAGTGCACAGACAACGACCCCCAATGACCTTGATTTTCAGAAGACGTAAGCCAGCATAACTAAGAAAGATAATCATAATATAAACAAAATCAATGATCACAACCTCCACCCTTATTTCTTTACAGGATAAATTTATTATCATTAATTAGTTCTGGTTAATACAATTCTACAGAATCAAAAGCACACCCACCCCGCATGATACACAAAAAAAGGAGAGGTGAAGGAGAAATTCCCTACTTGTTGATAGATGATCGACGTTTAGGCCAGGCGCGGAACTTCACAGATAACGATGTGGCTCACCCGATGCCCCAGAAGCTGTTCGTGAAAAGCCGCGATCGAGGAAAGAAGAAGCCACGACTAACCCTTAGTTTATAAGAGCCATAGACGGTTGAGGTGAGAACGAGAAACCGCGTAAGGCGCGGGGTCGTGGGTTGGCCACGTGGCCCCACTCGTCATTAAAGGGGGTCGAGTGGTTTAAACTGACTCATTAATTCATTATGTATTTAATTAAAACTCTTATGTGGGGTTACGGGTCTTTAAAACATTGTCAAACAGGTCAAAATAGGGTTTAAAACCCTAATTGCGCAATAAGGAACACCACTAGAAAGAACCTGCGGGGTACGCCAAGGCTACCGGTACGCCAAGTCTACCGGTAGGCCAAGGATACCGGTACGCTAAGGATACCGGTAGGCCAAGTCTACCGGTAGGCCAAGGCTACCGGTAGTCCAAGGCATCCGATAGGCCTAGGCTATAGGTAGGCCAAGGCTACCGATAGGCCTACACCACCGTGATTCCTAGACCAGAAAACCCAACACGACATTTTCAAAGAGTAAAGGATCCCCACAAAACCCGGGCCATTACAATCCATGGTCTATCTGGGGGGGCTGTCCAGGGGGTCTTGGGGGGTGTCCAGGTTTGGGGGGATGGACTAGCAGGGGGATGGGGGAACTAGTAGGGGGATGGAAGAAACTAAGAGGGGGTGGGTACCGTTAGGGGGACTTTTAGGGGGAATGAGGTAACTGGTAGGGGGTGGAAGGGGTGGGTGTCCAGGGGGATCTATCTAGGGTCTGGGAGGAGGGTGTCCATGTACTGGGGGGGGTCCAGGGTCTGTCCCGGAGGGTGGGAGGGGGGTCTGGGGTCTGTACAAGGGAGGGGGGGGGGGTTCCAGGGTCTATCTATGAGGGTGGGGGGGGATGTCCAGGGGAGTGGAGGTCTGGGCTGTCCAGGGGGGTCAGTCCAGGGTCTGGGGGGTGTCCAGGGTCTGGGGGGTGTCCAGGGTCTAGGGGGGTGGCGGGTGTCGAGGGTCTGTCCAGGGGGGGGGGGTTTCCAGGGTCTGGGGTGGTTGGTCTGTCCTGGGTCTATCTGGGGTGGGGTGTCTAGGGTCTGTCTGGTGGGGGGGGGGTGTCCAGGGTCTGTCCAAGAGGGGGTCTTTACAGGAGGGATATGCAAGGGGGAGGGGGTTTATGTACGGTGGGGGTGTCAATGAGGGAGGGGGCTGTAGGGGGGTGGGCTACTACGGGGGGGGGGGGGCTATGCAGGGGGTGGGGGGCTATTTTTATGGGTTTTCAGACCCTATAGACAAAGATTATAAGCATGGATATTGGCCTATTTCCATGATTTTTACCGTGTATATAGTTCCAATGCCACCGTTTCTTACCATGGTAATAAATTGTGTCCCTCTTATAGTATATCCATGGTTCTAAACCTTTTCTATAGTTATATTACCACGATTTGAACCGTGGTTGTATACCTAAACCCACGATTTGAACCATGGATCTAGACCTATAACCACAGTTTCTCAAACTGTGGCTATTACCTATATCCACGGTTTGAGGATCTATAGCCATGGTTCTAAACCATGTATATAGCCCAAATATCCAGTAGTGATACTTTCTAATGGTTAAGAAACTAAATTTTTTTTGTTCATGTTTTATAATAGAGGGTTTTTAAAGTAACATATTTAATTTTTTGGAATGAAATGGTAATGGGTTTTTAACTGATTAAAAAACTCATTTTACATTCCTATTTCTAGAATAACTACTTGCACTATTGTACATATCATAGTACTACGTAAGTTTAAGGGTATATTGTACTTATTGTAACTATACAAAAGTGTTGTTTTCTAGTAGATTTTGGGGTATTTGACTATTCACGTACCATGTCAAGGACTATCTACTCTTATTGAATGGTGATCATTGTAAAAAAATTTCTCCTGTTTATGTGTTAATTTTTTCATTTCAGAAAATTATTAATTATTAAACATAAGATTTATGTTTTTTTAAAAGAAATATTACATTAAGATAAATGATATCATTAGTTCACCCCTCCCCAATCGGCGGTACATTGATCATGCATGGTATTTTTTATATGATGAAAATTTTTCTCCCTTGAATGGGAATGATGTATTTATTTAAAATATAGGTTACCTATATATTATGTATATTTACATGTCTAGGTAATTTTGGGATATATTTTATGGTAAAAATACGTGGATGGGTTTTGGGACATAATTTGATTAGATGGATATATTTGCACCAAATCACATGTTAGTTTTTTTATAAAAGTTTGTTTCTTGGAAATATGAATAGGAACTCACATTAAAATACAATTATTATTATTTTTCCAAACCATATTAATTGACTTGATCATGGACTGATCAACTGGATGACGATCAATAATGCATTCATTCATTTTTCTATAAGCAATGAATATAATTTCTTTATGTGGGTTAATATTCCTTGGAAAAGAGTTGACATGGATTCATTTTATGTTTTATAGAGACTAATTCATTAAAAATATGTTGACATTGATAATTCATCAAATTTTATACTTCACTGGTCACAGTTTCTCATCGGTCTGAGGTATATATGAAACAATAAAAAAAATTGTTTTTACGATAAAGAATAATTTGTTTCCAAGGGTGTTTTGAGTTATTTTGTTGTTTGAATTATTTTTATAGAAGAACATATTTAGTATTAGTAATAGTATGTAAATTCATCTATTTTACTTTTTTATCAAGTGGTTCAATAATATTAGTAAAAAAATGGTATCAAAACAACAATCCATATTAGCATGGGGAATGATATAAAAGTATAAAGAATGATGATTTTATAAGAATATTTAAAACTTTTTTAGAATAATCTTGAAAATTAAAGATGTAATGATTTGGAAAAAAATGGAATCGAAATGTAAGTCAAATTCGAGTTTTTTTAATTTTTTTATCAGGTAAGTAAAATTTGTTTCCTTCCAATTCCACCTTTGGAACACCTAAATATATAAGTTATAGTGTGATTTACTTTTATGTGAGGGCACTGATCAAATGTGGGAGAAAGTGAGACCACTAAAGGTTTGAGTTTAGAGAAGAAGTTTTCTATATGATGTTTTCTTAATAAATATCTCCTCACAGAAGAATCATATAAAAGATATTAGTCCAAGTTCTCTATATTAGATTGAGAAATCTGGCATAAAATATAAAGAAAGGATAGAAGTGGTTTAGAATTTTTTATAGTATTTATTCAGACTTATTATTCTCAATCTGAGGAATAATGCTCAGTAATTTGACAGATGGAATCATACTGGAGAAATACAACTAAGCCATCGAACTGAGTTTCCATACAATGTCTATTGGAGGGTTTTATACTTTTTAATGGGTACGAAACTAAATAATTTCTTTGCTAATGTTTTATAATAGTGGATTTTTTTGAAGTAACATAGTGATTTTTTTGGAATGAAATGTTAAAAGTTTATTAACTTATTACAAAACTCATTTTAAATCCCTAATGCTAGAACACATACATAAACTGTTGTATAGATCATAGTGCTACATAAGTTTAAGGGTATTTTATACTTATTGCATCCACACAAAAGTGTTGTTTTATAATGGATTTTGTTTTATTGGACTATTCAAGAGCCATGTCAAGTATTATCTACTCTTATTGAATGGTGATCATTGTAAATATTTTCCGCCTATTTATGTGTGAATGTTTTGTTTTCAGAATATAAATAATTATTTAACATGATATTTAGGTTCTTTAAAGAGAAATATAACATTAAAATAAATGATATCACTGATTCACCCCTCCCCCTATCAGTGGTACATTGATCATAAATTAGATTTTTTATAAGATGAACAATTTTCTCCCATGAAAGGGAATGATATATTTATTTAAAAATTTCTTTTACTGATAAATTATGTATATTTCTATTTTCATGTCATTTATGGATATATTGTATGGTAAAAATACATGTATTGTGTATGTGACAAAATTTGATTAGATGGTTCAATTTTCACAAAATCACATCTCAAATAATTTTATAAAGGTTCTTTTCTTTGAGTTATGCATTCGAACTCACATTAGAATAAAAGAATTAATTTTTTTCCCAAACCATATTAATTTACTTGGTCAATAATGTGGTGATGTGTAAGGTAGATGTTATAAAGATGATGGGAATCAAGAACATAGTAGTTTCAATTGTTGGTACCCGAAGTGCATCTTATAGTCATAAAAGGATTAATTAAGTGTTTAGGTTGAGAAGTTGTGTAACTATCAAATGAATATCTTTTCTATTTTCTTATAATTGTTTTAATAATTACTATTCTATTCCATGAAATGATAGAATCTATAATATTATATGATTAACCTCTATAATTCCCCAAATTATTGTTATCACTCAATTATATGATTAATTTTTTTAACTATAATTTCGTTTTTATGGTAATATGGTGGGATTTTATTCCTCTTAAGAGACTCAAAGAATCAATTTTAATTATCTAAATCCATTTGGACATTCTCTCAATGATATGGAGTATGGAATAAAAATTATATATAATAGGGTTATGTGTACTGAGGTATATGACTTGGATATAGTTCTTAGGATCATTCCAGGACTAGATGATTATTTTATATGGATCAAGTACCTATAAAATCTAGGGTTAGATGAATTAAATTATATGTTGTTGTTCTTATAAAATATTTTATACTTCATGATTTATTTGATGTGGCTATTTAAAATTATTTTACATCCTATCAATTATTTTAACAACTATGAGTGCGACTTAAACATATTCTATATTTCATAGAGAGTTTTACTCTATTTTTAGAGAAAAAGGATAAGAGTGGATGTTCCATTAGTACACCATGGAAATTTTAGATGATGGAATCTTATAGGAAATCTTTTTCCTTTACAAGGATTTATTAAATCCCATTATAGGGATTGATTGGATAACATTATCAAATGAACCATATTGACTTATATCATCAGAATAGTAATTACCTCACTTTATAAGAATAATGAAATCAATCAAGGAGATTATGATATTATATTACATACTATACGAATGATTTGTAGAACATTATAAATATCACTTCATATCTTTCTACTATCCTTCAATAGGATATAGAAAGTTATTAAGAATTAAGCTTTATAAAATGATAAAAATGTATTTATAAGTGATTTAAGTTGATTTCTCTATATTTTAAAAAGATAAAAGAGTAAGGCAGTCTATTTATTTTCTTCCATAAATGAGAAAAATTTATTTAAATTAGTACCATATTGTTTATATTAATTAATTGTAATTTAAATTTATATATATGTACATAAATGTAAAGGATTTGTTTTTTAACCATTTCACACTATATATGGGAAAATAAAACTTCATAAACATTCTCTTACACCTTAATCATTGAATGTTAAAACATGTGATGAAAAATAAAAATTGTCCTTTTCTTTCTATAAATAATGAAAGGGAAAAAATCTGCATGACCCTTCCTTTTCATTTCATCGTTGTTGAGAGATTAGGATTATGTTTTATAAAAACATTTGGTGTTCAAAGTGGTTTATATTAAATTAAGTCATTTTAAAATAAATTTTATGTAATTATAGAAAATATATTATTCATTTACCATTTTCCATGAAAGAATACGTAGTGTATTTCTTTCTCTAGAAAAAACATTATTTGATAACGTAGTCTGTATTGTGTCATTGACACTACGATATTCAGAAAATATAACCTCTAGTAAAAGATTGATATTATGGATTTTGTTAAATATTACATTGAGAATAAAATTACATTATATTATGAGTTATAAATAACCTCATATCAGAATATAACAATACATTATTTGATAATAGTAATATTGAGGAGAATTTTTATGAAACGTTATTATATAAAAATATTATTAGGTGAGATCATGATATTATGTTTCAAAGAAAACATGATCTAAATTTAGATCTTATTATTTATTTATGTTAAATTTAATGTCATGTTTTACCTTAATATTATGATCATTTAATCTTGATAGATATATTTTTTTCTTATGATTTTAAAAGGAAAAATCATTGTTTCAAAAGAGGGATATTAATATCCAGTTGTAAATGTTGATTAATTTACCCAATTTGATTATGTAACACAATTTAAGGGATGAAAATTCTTATAATTCATATACTTGTTAATTAAAAATTAATTTTTCAATATACCTGTTACGACATAGGGTTATCTTACTCCTAAAACATTATTCTATGATTTATATTTAATAAAAATTATAATGTTGACAAATATTAAATACCATTAATAGATTAAATATGGGATTCACTTAATTAAAACACATTCATTTATATATATTGTGATAATGTAAATAAAAATAATGGGGATGTGTTGTCATGAAAATAAAGGACCCTATTCCCTATTCGATTTAAACATTAATTATTAAAGAATTTAAATGATTGATTGAATACGGAATTAAAATTATAGGAAAACATATATTTATTATTACAGTGTGGGTGTAAAATCATCATTCATAGATATAATGAGATAATGTCTACTATTCATTTTAGTCTTCCCTTTCATTATCCATTTATAGAATTTTTTCTGAGCTCTAATGTTTGTTTACAAATACATTTGTAATATATAATGACATATCTTTACCAATATTAATACTCATAGTTATCCATAATGTGGGATGACTTTATATGACACTCACAGAGTTTGTTAGAGTCTTTATTTGGGTTCCTACCTCAACATCAATTGAAATCATCTACATTGACCCAAATAGTTTCCTTGTGAGTTCTTCTGAACTATCTCATGCGTCTATGCATGTGTGAATTTTCCTCTCTTATATTCAAATCTATGATGGGGATCCAAAAAAATTTATTATTATTTTATGTTTAAATATAGATTTATCATTCTCATTCTAAAATTTAGTGAATAGAGATAATCAACATAAGAATAGCCATAATAAAGAATTATATGAAATGAAAGGGTAATTGTGTCTAACATGAGAGCATGATATTTTAATTATTTAGATATTTTTTTATAGGTAATGTGTATCAAATAATATTTTAATTTTCTATTCCTTCCAACATAATTATTTCATTTAAAACTAATTAAGTAATATACATATCTTTGTTAATTAATATTATAAATAATGGAATATAAAAATTATAAGTTCGTTAATGATACGTTTCATGTATATAATAGAATATTTATCATTTTTAAATAATTGATAAATTATGAGATATTACACATGAATGATGAATATTCTCATTATTAATTATCTTAATTAATATTGTAAAATAAACTAAATTCGAATGTCAAAACTAAAGGATGAATGAATTCAGACCATGTTATTTTTTAGTAACCTTGTTTTATATCATATTAATTAAATATTGACATCAGTTATTGCTTAAGTTTTTATTTATTAAAGCCATATATTTATATTTTTAAAAACTATTTCCTTCATTTATTGAAAACGTGGTATATTTGGTTAAAGTAGTGATGTTAAAAGGATATTGAGATTATTTTAAGGTGGTAGAAATATGTTTTCTATGATGGAGTGA
This sequence comes from Viscum album, assembly GCA_963277665.1. NCBI lineage: Eukaryota > Viridiplantae > Streptophyta > Magnoliopsida > Santalales > Viscaceae > Viscum > Viscum album. Next base: position 191,815,921 of record OY728165.1, on the reverse strand, counting down.
TATTTATTATGTGGAATATGATGATGATAAGATAGTAATCTCAAGTAGATATCCATATTTAATTTGAAATATTTGTGATTATTTTATATATATTTGTAGGTATGTAATTTATTACATAAACCCTTTTGGATTTTTCTCCTAATATATAACATTATAAAAGTATTTGATCCTGATAAGATAGTAAGATATAATAGATGAATTAATTTAAATGGGTTGGTTATTAATGATTAAATGAATATAGCTTAAAATTAATTAATATGGAATGAAAAAAAATATTAAAATAATATGAGATTAATTTAATTATGGATATAATCTCTTATTTATGTTCATTAGTATAAATTATATCATTGAAGATGGTGGGATATTATAACTGATTGGAAGATAAATAAATATTTACATTTAAATTAAACATTGTTTATTATTTCTTTATTATATTTCTTATATGTAGAGATGTCAACTAGGATATCATGTAGGATGTGAGATATATAATGATTCTGGGGTTTGGTAGTTTCTTATATAATATTTTTTTGATATGTGTATCATTATGTTTTTTTTTTATTTCTTACAACCCACAATTATTGTTTTCTATCAAGTATTATTCAAATATTTAGGTTATTTTTCATTGTATATAAATAATGTAACTGTTTTCGAGGTATGATATGACTGAAAACTAAACCTACACTAATGTCTCTTTAAGATGTAGACATGGTATATAGACTTGTTTCATCATTAGTGATTTAATATTTTTTGGCAATATACCCATACATGTTTAAATAGATCTCAATTAATTTAACATCACATAATTTTTGAAAATATTTTTCATTAAATTAATCTTAAGGGTTCAGTATTTTTCTTGATAGGAAACAAAAATCATAAAATGAATTGCAATATATTGTAACACATCCATTAAATAGAAGCATAATAATAGGATTAACAAAAATATAAATTTATTAGTAAATGTTTTACATAATTAAAATTTATTTATTATTTCATTTTCAATAAGAATAGAATTTTTAGTATCTTTGGTTAAGGTATAAAAAAAATGTTTTCTTAAAAAGTAATTTTTATTTCATTTCATGCATTGATGTTAAAATTACATTATAAATTTTTTAGAAAATTTATTTTTTAGAAGGAATTTAATTTTTTATATAATCATATTAATATTATAAATGGTTTAATTTTAGTTATTTTTTTGAAATTATTTGTTTAAGTTAATAGTGAATATGACCAATTTTTGAAAATCTGAAATTTTTTTATTAGAAATGTAATTTAAACAACACAGTGTGTTTTTAAATTAATATTAATGAATGTGTTGTATATTTTATTTATATATAATCCAATTAATAATATATGAATTAAAATTATACTCGATGATGGTGTAACATCATCTTTTGGATTAAAACATAATTTATCTAAAATATATTTTCAATTTGTTATTCACATGTATATTAAAATTGATTTATTTCCTATGTGCGATTTGTAAAGTGACAAATGGATTCCAAATTTGGAATAATTTGGTTTAAAAATTTTTTATAGTAACCTTTTATTTGTGTTCCTAATAAATAGTAATCATGATAAATATGTATCCCCTTGGTAAGGGTAAAACATTTATAAGGGATTAAAAATTTGATATAAGGCCTAAAAGTATCCTTAAAACATTCCTCTATCGCATTGGATTGGTTTTTTAGGAACAAAATATTATAAAAAATATATGAAAATTTATTGATACTTTCCATTTATTATAACTTTTAAATGTTTTGTATGAAAATGACAAATAAAAATACGTAAATTTATGGATTTTAAATTCAATTTTATATTTTAGTAGGAATAAAAATTTGCAGTTAAAGAATATAAATGTTTTTCAGAAAACATATATATTATTTTTATGATATCAATTTTTTTTAATTTCTTAATGATGGTATAATTACCTTAAACTCTTATCGTCATCCTATTTTGGTTGACCTTGTGAGTAAGGACCCCGAACATCCTTCACCTTTTAGATTTAATAAGGCCTGGGTTAATCATCCTGAATGTAGAACTATTATCGAACACAATTGGAATTCATGGAATGGTAGGGCCAATGATTTTCTTGCATCATCAAGCTCAAACTCCTTAAAATAAATTTGAAATTCTGGAGTAAATATCGTTTCTGTTCCCTTGATTCTAAAATTTCCTCTCTTGAGGAATCTATTCAACAAATGCAGAAGCAGAATTCCTCATATGACTTCTCTAATGATGTTTTGGGTGAGACTCAGTTGGTTTCCAAGATTAATAATTTGTTGAATCTCAAAGATTCTTTGCAAAGAGACAATTTTAAGGCTAATTGGTTGAGATATGGGGATAAAAATTCTAAATATTTTAATTCAATGTAGAGAATTAGAAAATTATCAAGGCCTCTCTATTTGGTTAGAAATGGGAATAATGTGTTAGACAACAGAAGTGATCTTTCTGATCATGTTGTTACTTATTGTAAGGCTATCTTTACCGGTCATGTCCCTCTTGATGATCCAGTGGAGAGTATTATTCCGACTCTTGTTAATCAAGAGGATAATTCCAATCATACATCCATCCATTTGGACTTTGAAATCAAGGAAGCGAACTTTAGTCTAATGTCTGGCAGCTCCCAGGGTCTAGATGGTTTTGGGCATTTTTTCCTTTAGACATATTGAGACGTCATTCATGATGATGTTTATAGGTTGGTTACTCATTTTTAATGGTGGATATCTTACTCAGGGCCTGATTGCTCAATTCCTTGCCCTCATTCTAAAGGCTGAGAATGCTAATGCGATTCATTTGTTCAGACCAGTTGCTATGATCAATACAATTTTTAAAATTATTCGCAAAATCTTGGCTACAAGGTTGTCCTCTATTTCCAGAAATCTTGTCTCTCCTAATCAGTTTGGATTTATTAAGGGTAGGTATATTCAATATTTTATTATTACTGCATCGGAATGTGCAAAAATTCTTATGAAATCCACACGGGGTGGTAATATTGCTCTCAAGTTGGACGTCAGGAAAGCTTTTGATACTATAAATTATAATTTCATTTATAAGGTTCTTCTTTTCTTTGGTTTTGATGATGTTTTCATTAATTGGGTTAAAACCATTTTTGAGTCAGCTCGTATCTCTGTCGTTGTTAATGGATCCCCTGAGGGCTTCTTTGATTGATCTTGAGGTGTCCGACAAGGTGACCCTATCTCGGCCATTATTTCTTCCATTGCGGAGGATTGTCTTAGTAGATTACATTATATTATGGATTGAAATTGAAAACTGCAGTCTATTAGTGGTTGTAGAGGTTTTGTTGATCCCACTCACTTGTTGTATACTGATGATATTATTCATTTCACTAAAGGGTATAAGATAAATATTAAAACTATCAAGCGTGCCCTTTTGCATTATGAAAATGTCTCTGGGCAAGAGATTAGTCTGAATAAGTCCTTTGTTTATTTTGGTAGGAATTTTCCTATTTCTAGGAAGACTGGAATTATCAGGGATTTGGGTATTCACGAAGGTCCTTTTCCCTTTACATATTTGGGTGTTCCTATGTTTTGGGGGAGGCATAAAGAATTTTTTTCTGATATTATATGTAAAATTAGATGACGTCTTGCTACATGGAAGGGTAAGTCCCTTTCTCAGGCAGGTCGGGTTTGCTTGGTTAGGGAAGTGATCATTTCTAATTTTTTTTATTCGTTCATGGTCTATAAGTGTCTGATATCTCTTATCAAGAGAATTAATGTTTTTATTAAAAATTTTATTTGGAGTGGTAATATTTCAGAGAGAAAAATATTTACGGTCTCTTGGAATAATTTTTGTAAATCCTATGATGTCGGGGGTCTTGGTATTAAAAATCTTGATATGTTTAATGATTTATTACTGGCTTCTTTCATTTGGAGGCTTGTCAATAGTAATTCTGAGTCTCTGGAATTTCTCCGTAATAAATTCAGGGACATGCTCAGGAATGGAGTTTTTAATTATCTGGATTCGTTTGGATGGCCTACTTTTAAATCCATCTTTTATTCAATTGACTCTCTTGCAAGATGGCTTGTTTCAAGGAACTCATCTTTATCCTTTTGGAAGGCCAATTGAACTAGATGCCCTATAGCTGATTAATTGATGAATGATGATTTTAATTTTGATCTGGATTCTACGATTAAATATTAGCTTGATAATATGGGGGATCTCCCTAATCATATTGTTACTATTATCAATAGTTACGATTTCTCTAACAGAGAGGAATTTTGGGCTTGGGAACCTGCTATAAATAGCCTGATGACTTCTAAAAAATTTTATACTCATTCTCTATCTTGAAATATAGGGTGTAAATGGATTAGGGATCTTCACATGAACTTTATTAGTCCCTCTCGGACATATTTTTCTTGGAGACTGGCTCATGGGAAGCTTCCTACTGATTGTTTCCTTCAGAAATGTGGCATCTCTCTCTGCTCTTTGTGTGTGTTTTTCTATCAACATAGGGAAGATATTGATCATTTTTTTATTAGTTGTGTTAATTCCTCTTCAATGTGGAAGTCGTTTTTTGATATTTTTGAAATCCCCATGCCTAATATGTCTTCAATTCACCATTTCCTTCAAGTTTGGCATTCTATTTCTATATCTCCCCAATTGATGGATCTTTTTAGAGTTACTGCTTCTGAACTCCTTCAATATATTTTGTTTTCTTAGAATAAGATGATTCACGATAGATTTACCTTCTCAGTAAGTAAGGTTTTATCAGCTATTCTTGGTGCTATGCGTAATGTTGATATTCCAAAGAATCATTTTTTCTTCAACTCAGTTCATGATTTGTCTATTCTAAACATGATAGGTGTTAAGGGTAATTTCAAGCCTCTACATGGTACATTAGAAGTTATCTAGATGGAACCAATTTTTGGTTGGTTAAAATTAAATTGGGATGGTGATTCTTAGGGGTAATCCGGGGCATTCTGGTTATGGTGTTGTTTTCAGGAATCATAAAGGGGATGTCCTTGGTTGTTTTCATGGATCTTGTGGCTTTGCCTCTCCACTTGAGGCTGAAATTCTTGGCATTATCGTTGCTGTCGATCAAGCTGTGAAGCGTGGTTGAGATAATTTATGGATTGAGAGTGATTCTTCTTTTTTTGTTTCTTCCATAAGGATGCGTCTTCATCACTTATCCTAGAATCTTACTAATCTTTGGATTAATTGTTTGGAGACTCTATTTTATTTGAATCATATTATCACTCACAATTATAGGGAATCCAATTCTATAGCTAATGGACTGGCTAATAAAGGTGTTAATGGAGTTGATTTTGTTTGGTATGATCAAGTTCCTGATGATCTCCTTCCTTTTCTTAAAAAGGATTGGGACATGTCTCCCATTTTTAGACTTTTTTAAGCTATCTCTTATCCATGTTTATGGTGGTTTTGTATGAAATTTTTCATCCTTGTGTCATTCCTTTCTATTTGGGGTATGTTTGTTTTTGTTTTTATTCTTTTTTTCTTCTTTGGAGAGGCTTCTTTCTTTTTATACAGGTTGGAAGTAGAGCTTGTTGTGCTGCATTCAATTGCAGTGGTCTTCCCAAATTCTAGTCAGTTGCAGTGGTCTTCCCAAATTCTGGTGAGCCAACCGTAAAACCCTTGGGCGTGACGGTGTTATTTCAGGCTTAGGTCACTAGAGATTCTTATATAGGACGATCATTGGAGCTAAATGATTATTTGGAGTGGTTTGCTTTTATCTTTCTATTGGTATGTTGTAGCATAACTTTGTTCTCTATTTTTTCTACTCTATTTTCATTTTTGATGCAGATTTTTCAAGGATTCTTTCGTGGAGTGTTGGCCTGGAGTGGTTTGTTTTGATTTTTGTTTTTTGAAGCTCCATTATATTGTGGGAACAGTGCTGATCCGAAGAAGTCAGCTACTTCCTTTGATGGGGGCTTGTTGGTTTCTTCATTGTTTGGTTTTAGAGTCTTTGTAGATAATGCGATCATGTATATACAAGGGGTATCTTGAAGCCTTCTATTGCGGGATTCCTTATGCGACAAATTCTTCTTGTCTTCGAGAGCCCACCCTATTTCATTGGGTGTTTTTTTGATTTCGTTTCCTTTTCATGATAGCCATACTTTATGGTTGTTTGGTGTTTCTATTTATTCCTGTATTGTTTTTCTTTTTTCATTAATAAAATTCCATTCTACCTTAAACTCTTCTCCATTATCAACAATTTTCTTGCGTAAATAGTACAAGATTCAAGGAAAATGAATTTAAAAAGAATAAAATTAAAATCTTTTGTTGAAATATGATATTATAAGAATATAATTGGTAATAATAAATTATAAATTAAGAAAAAAATGATTAATGAGGGTTTAAAACCAATATAAAATGTTTAAAATAAAACATAAACAATTATAAATTTTATTGGTTGAACGTATTTTGACTGTATCATTTCCTTACCTTGAAATTATCTCCATTATTTCTACATTACATGATAATGATATAAATTATATTTAAATTTTTTATGTAAATCCAATAGTGTACTTTCCCTCATTTATGAATAATATCCTCTTCCCCACACTTATTCATAAATATCAAACACTATATCACATATAATAACATCAAAATCCCCTAAATAACTTCTTTAAATTCCCCCATGAGATCATCTTCTTACCCTATTACCATCTTAATATGGCTTAAGATGTAAGATAATGTGGTCTTCCAAATAAGAGGTACATGTCTTGCCAGATTATTTCGAATTTTATATTTTCATCTGCTTATAATAAATATATTTCATCTATATAAGAATGAAGAGTCCAATATCCTTCATATACCTAGATGGTATAATTATTTTGGAGAAATTGATTGGAATGTTATTTCTATTAAACGTAAAAGTAAATTATTTCTTGTGTGTATGAGTGTACTACGACCTCCACATAGCGATATGAGTCATTTTCCATCACCATCATTCATGGTTGGTTATTATTATTGATTTACTATTTTTAAATTTTATTATTTTTATAATTATTCTTCAATAATTACAATAATGTATATTCATTCTTAACATTCCATCCATTGGAAAAATATAATGTTACTTATGCGTACCTATGGACTATCACCTCCAGGAAGCACTGTGATTCATTTTTAATTTACTATTTTCATGGATAATAATAAGTATATTTTAAATAAATATATAATATATTTATTATATAATATTGATTCTATAAAGGTTTACTCTTACACCAACACTTATTCTACCTATATAGATCTTATATCTTTATAGATTAATATTTTTTACATAAAAATTTGGTCTACACCAGAATCGTTTAGGCCTAGCTTCATTAAATAGATGAAACAAAACAAAATTCTTCATACAAAAATATACATACTATCTCCATTATTTCATAATAACCATCACCACTGTTAGATATATCATACTTTATATCATTATTCATAACTACTTGATTGTAATCATAAGAAATGTTGAGCTTATATACTGAGTGAGCGTAAAGAAGAGAGGTAATAATGATCAATTAAGATTTACATGAGAATAAGAGTTTAATAACAAGACCTCAAAATTTGAAATTTATACCATAAAAATCATTTATAGTAATATTAAGTCACATAATAAATCATGATAATTCATAAGACATGAATTATAAAGTAATAAAATAACTTGAGCCATGAATGCTTAACATAGTTATAACAAATTGATTTGGGGCACACACATAAGCATTGAAAATTATTTACATAATAGTAAAGTATCAAGTACATGGATAATATAGTGGAATTAGATCACTCCCTAAACCATAATAGTTGTTATGTTTAACTCCCAATACAATCATTATTGATAGAGACCCTAACCAAAATGGTTTTTGTTCCCACTCCCATTAGGCTTATATCATGAGATCTTAATATTTTCCTAATGTGTAGGAGGGATATATTGGTTCCACATTTCACATAATGAATATCATAAGATTTTTACCAAAATATTATAAGTAATTCATAAATACAGAGAACATTAAAAGAAATGAGGTTTATAAAAATTTCAATATAACATTACCTAATGAAAAGTAATGAGATTCATAAAATATAAAATATTTCATTATGACGTACCCTATTGAAATGGAATGTGTTTCATAGATCTTAAGTCCAAATATTCATAAAACTTACGTAAAATTAATATGTATTTTACCCTTGGATGATATCCCTATGAATTGATAAGTGAAAAAAGGGTTTTATTCTTCAATGAATAGAATACAATTAAAATACCATTAAACAATATTGAGGAAAATGTAATTTTCATTATAAAATCACTTATTTAAAAAAATCACCAAATATAAACGAATTTTTCAGAAAAAAATATTTTAAAATTTTAAAGGAAGCTTAAAATAAAATATGATTCATTATAGCGGGAAAATAATTCCATGTTATAAGAGTTAATGAAAGCATTCCTTCCATCTTATTATTAAAAATTCTGAAAAACCATGGTTAAAAAATAAAAAATAAATCATTCAAAAACATATTCAGAAAAGTATTCATGGGAAAACAATTTTAAAAATGCATTGGATAATATTAAAAACCCTCTTTAGATTTTCATAGAAAATATGCATATGGAATAAGAAGTTTCTTTCAGCTGATAATAGAAATAAAGTCAATTATACTTAAAATATATTTTTAGTATATTAAAAAAATAAAATTACTAAAATTTAAGGAAAAATGTATAATAATGATTAATCGTTAAAGAAGAAAAATAATTATTTTCTTGATTGGTAGATCATATTATTTTATCATCAAAATGTTATCATAATCAGTCCTTATAAACAATTACACTGTAATATAAAACACTTTACCACTTTAGTAACATTATAATCATATGACCCATTAATGAAATAACTTTATTTTTATATTTAATTTGGAATAAATATGATTATAATTTTAATGAAATACATTCATGGGATATATATACACAACAAAGAATGCAAAATATGTTAATATATCATGAATCTAACCGATCTAAAAGTGATAAAAAATCCATAATCTCAGGTTCTCCATTATTTGATTGAAATACAAACTATTATAAAATGAAATTTAAATTCTTATAAATCTATAAAATATTAAATTTCATACATATAATATCATATATTATCCCGTTAAAACATTTCATTGTTCCATTTTATAAAAAACTCTTTATTAAAATCATTATTTCATATGGTTTACTGTTTCATTTGTCATGAGTATTTAAGTATAGTAGTTTAGGTACATATCCATTTATCATTGTTTTAAAAATATCCATAATATTAATAATGATATAAATAGAACATATTTCCATTTTATAAATATTTAGAGTCATCCATAAATGTAATAGATAGAATAGTGAATGTCATTGTTCATGGAGATGGTATGATCTACATATGAATGAATGTTGTTTTAATATTTATATGGATGAAACTAACTAATATTAAATATGAATTATAATTAAAAGGAAAATTATAATATATTATATAAAAAATATTCTTAAAAATATTCATAATTACCATCAATTCATAATATAATTGAAAAACAAGTCACATTGCTTTGTGGATGTGGTAGTGCACACAAAGGCCTAAATGACGTTAATGTTTCCAAAAATATTAGATATTATGTAAGTATGAGTGATATTAAAATTATATAAGTATAATAATGTCACAAATATAATATATAAAAATTGAAAACCTCATAATAACCATCCATAATTTATGGTAATGAAAAATAAATTGTATTGCTACAGGGAGACTGTAAAATTTATGTATGTACGAGTGATACCATCACCTAACCTTGGAAGAGAAATGGGTGTATAAGGGAATTTTAATAAAAAAGGTTAACTGTTTTTATTATAAATAATTTAATAATTTATGAAAAATACATAATATATAGTGGTGGTATAAAAGAGTATAAAATAAAGAGATCACGGCAGACAAAAACCACAAGGAACAAGCTCTACAAGGAGGATGAGCAAAGGAGCTTTCACCACAGCAGACGCTAAATGGATTTCAAGAATGAGAGGGTATGGCACCTGCCATTGGGACAAGCCTGTTCATGCACGGGAATGCCTAGCCGAACAGCCATGCGAAGGTGGAGAGCTGATTTTACGATGAAGATGCTGGGGAGGAGCAGTTCCACGTTGTTAGTCTGGGTTGCATGTAATGATTGTGCCTATGGGCAATGAATTCCTCTATGGCCTATGGGCATGTAATCATTCGCCTATGGGCATTGTAGGGTTCCAACTCATCCCTTGAAAGGTGTATTATAAAAAATCAATAAAAATTGAAGGCCTTCGGGCCATTGGAGGAGGTAAAGAGACTACCTCTTATTTGAAATAACTCCTTTATATCTCCTCTAAAGGGCTCTATGGTTAGTCTTTTTGTAATAACATAACCTCTATAATGTTATTAGGGAAGTTTATATGATAAATTCTAAGTGTTTTTATTATATATAAATATTATGGTTTTGTGAATAAGTTAGGAAGGTGGTTCCCATTTACTATTGAGGTTGGGAGATCTTTTGGAATTTATCAAAAAATAAAATTATTTTGAATTCATTATCAAGAAAAATTCCTCAAAATGGATTGGGATTATATGATATAGTTATATAGGGTTGTAATTGCATATTAAAATTAAATTTAAACATTTTTTTGTTCATTTTAAACTATATCATTTTGATTAATGGTTAACCATCCAATTTTAATTTCAACTACGGTTCTAATCCGTTTTAATATTAATGGGTTGTAATTATTTTATACTATGTAAAAATCATAAAAAATAGATAATTTATGAAGATTTTGACCATATCCTGTTCAATTAGTCTTATTTATTTTTTTATTGTTTTTAAATAGTTTAATAAAATGTTATTTTAATAGAATATATTTATTTCAATTTTTACTCTATTCATTAAATTTTATTTTAAACAGAATAAGGAAGTTGTTGAATATAAAAATAATATTTTAAAATATAAGGATTTTTTCATATAAAGATATAAATATCAGGTAAAAATAAAAATTTCTTAAATTAAATCACTTTTATTTTATTAAAAATTACTTATTTAATTATTTTATTAATTGAAATAATAATATTTTCAGAGTTGTGTATGAATTTTAGTTTATAATAAATACCTAAAAATTAGAAACTATTAAAAATCATGAATATAATTTCATAATTAAAAATTTATATTAATATACATTGATAAGTAGTTTTATCACTATTTGAACACAAAAAAATATTTAAAATTAATAGAGTTGCTTTTTGTAACATTTATTGACTGAGATAATATTTTAGAAATTTTGATGGAAATTTGTCAATTAAAAAACTGAGTTTTGAGATTAATTTTATAAGGTTGATATTAAATTCATCCATTAATAAGTAGGATAATAATGCTATGGTTTTTTACTTATTTAAAACACAAATTACCAAGATTTACCCTTTACTATTGTGATAAATTTTAACACAGTTACTATTCACATTTACAATAAATAAATGGGCTCTATTTACCAAATTTTATCTTCTTGTTTCTAAATATAAAATAAATTTCATATTATATAATAAATTAAATTGTATGAAACTAATTTCAATATATGGGTTCAAAATAGGACCATAGTATTTTGTAGAAAAAATGCATTTTTAATAATAAAATATCTTTTATTCTCATCCCATGCATATTAAAATATATTTTGAATGTTTTATTTTTTTATCAAATTGATAATAACTATTTTTTTCTAAACTACTTCACTAATAGTTATTGTAATAATTTTTTCATATAAAAATAAAACTCATGATTAAAAATTATTTTCATAAAAAAAGACCGCTTTTATTATATATATATTATTTTTTATTATAATCATTTTATAATTATAGAATTAAATTTTATATATGTATATACCATTTTTTCAATAATTTTGTTATTAATATCTGTACCCACTAATTTAATGTCTATGAGATAATAGAAAAATAATATTTTAATAATGTTATGTAGTTCATCTATACTTAGTGTTTCCTATAACACAACACACTAAAGAAATAATATTATTTAAAGTGAAATATTTCAACAAAATATTTACGTGTTATAATTTACAACATTAATACGAATTTCAAAAAAAAAATTAATCACTTTGATTCAAAAAATTAAAGATAATTCATCCTCATCACATCCTTGGGATCAGACAGATATTCCTCAAATTAGTGGTTTCTCTATAAAATGTGAACTTGGAGAGTGGTCTAGTTAGATATCAAATTATCTATATAACCTAGAAACTCATATATTTGTTCATTATATTAATGATATTTCTCCTGTGGTATGACCACATATTTTAATACATGTGAATGGTCAAGAATTAACTTCCTTTCGAGTGATTCACGGAACAAATCATGAAATTGATAGAGATTCGATGGGAGATCCAATCAATAAGATACAATCCTGATGTGATAAATAATTTAGAAATAAAATATATACCCAGGGAATAAATTTTCATTCATTTCAATTCTCATCACCAACAGGAAAGGAGATATTCATCAGAACACATTGTCACCAAATTAATGGTAAATATTTGTTTGATGATAGTCATCATAATCTTTTTTCGACCTTAAGATTATACAATGTTTTTTTATTGGTTATAAAATTATATTATATTTTTATTATTGATATGTTATCAATATTTCTATATCTATATTTTCATTCCAATATGTGAGATTTATTCACTTCCTTCTACAGCGGTCTATATAAGTATTAATCCAAATACTGGAGTGAAATTTGTTATGGAAAAAAATCAACCAAAGGAAGGTTTTGAAATGAATCACCATTAAATCCATAGAGAAATTTATGAAAATGTATTTTAGAGTTTTAATGGTCCTCTCATGCTAACCATATAACTCAGGATGAAAAATATTTCTAAAACATAACTCTGTATCTAGGGCCAGATATAGATTACTTTAAAATTTTAAGGTAAACCTTGGATCCCTATAAGATTTAACTGATAGTGGTTCACCGTGAAATATTAAAGCATTTTTAATGTATTAAAAAGAATGTTTATCAAGAGATAAATATTCTATAATGGAAATGACGATGTATTACTTCATAATTTGATCGAAAATAACCCAAAAAGCATTATTCACATTAGATTTTTTGGGAGTATGATGATAAAATCCATGGTGCTGTTTTCCAATTTGAATTCATGTATGGGTAATGGTTAGAACATCCCATTATAATTCTATATGATATCCTTAAATTTATAAAATACCAAAAACTAAGAGATAAACTCTTAAATCTCTCCCTTTATTCCATAACACTAGAAATAATCATTCAATTCTATACACACCATTATACATTCACAATGAGTATATAATGAAGAACTATGGGGTTTGACCACAACCTCATTTTTAAAATATATTATGGAATACGCACATTCAAGGTTCTGAATACATACAATTAAGTCACAATAAAGGTTAAACATAGGAATATTTTTAACCATTTTTAGTAGTTATACTTCTTCCTTCCCCTTGTATTTAATATTAATGACAATAGATGTTTGATACCTCATTTCATTCAGATACGACCTATACCATTCCTTTAAAAATTCTATCTCAATAATATTAAAATACATAAATAGGGGATCTTATTTATCCTCTTCATTGATAAGTTGGAATGATCCTTTTATCTTTGATCATCATCCACATTTTTCACATTTCAAGGGAGGTAATCTATTAAGCAGTCATAATCTTAAATCAACACCAACCATATTGTTTGGCACATGATTATATCTTTTTGGTTGAAAATCTAAATTGAATTTTCTTGATCAGTATATGTCAAAAAATTCTCTAAATATATAATTCCACTATAACATTAATTAAAATTTACTATAGTACACTCCAAATATCAAATTGTTTAATTTTCTCCTAGAACATCATTTTTTTATATCCACAAGCGATAAAAACAATTTTCTACTTGGAGACACATCCCAGCGGTTTATTTGATGCATTATTATAGATTGATTTTTTTATCAAAGGTAGAGTAGTGTACACATAGGTATATTAACTAGGTTTTTCTTTAGTTCATTATTAAACCTCTCACTTTCATCCATAAAATAAACATGTATCCATTTCAAGTTAACTTTTTTATTAGATTTTATATCCATGAAAAATTGTACACAAAGCACAAAAACACCCATCAAAACAAAAAAAGATATTTATCTCCATCATAGTTATTGGTATTGTACAATGTCCATTGACATCTGTCTTCAAATAATTTATATATAGACCCTCACTTGAGAATATATGACCTAGGAATAGATCATTTTGAAGCTAAAAATAATATTTGGTAAATTTTTCATTAATATTAGCATTACTTAGGGTCTTCATGATAATTCTCAAATAATATTCACAATATTCAATTCTATTTAAATAAATCATAATATCTTCTATAATGACTACCCTAAAATAATCATGGTAATCTCTGAAGTCTCTATTAATTAAATACACGAAGATAACATGCAAATTAGTAAAAACAATTGGGAACACTATAAATTAATTGTGTCTATAAAATATATCGAATGATATATTTGGTATATCTTTCTTCTTAACCCTTAATTAATGATTTAAAAAATGATCATCGATCTAGGAAATGTATTGAGATCAATGATGTTGACCAATAAAGTCATGAATACGTGTTGGAGGATATGTGTTATTCATAGTGATCACATTACATTTCTGATAATCAATGCATTTTTTAATTGATCTATATTTCTTCATAAAAAACAAAATAGGTGCACCCCATAGTGAAACACATGTCCAAATGAATCCCTTATCATAATTCCATAGTATTCTATTATTCAATACATGAAACTCAATCGGGTCCATTCTCTATGGAGTATTGTAAACTATTGTAGCACCAATTATGGATTCCATTGAAAAAAGAACTTCATGATTCAATGGGATATGAATAAAATATTATGAAAATATATCAATAAACACTTAAATGATATGAATATATTTGATTTTGATTATATCTATGAAAATAGAAGATAAATAATCCTTCCAAATATGAATCATAACCCATATGATGGATTCAATTTCAATATTTTTTTTTTCATATCACTGATATGAAATTATTTATTAGTTCATAATATACTAAGTAACAACCATTACATGGAAATTGATGTGGTATTTATGTTAATAAATTCAATACATTCGGAAAATTTTAATTCAATACAACTAAAGGAACAATTATAATATTTTTAGTATACAAATTGGAAAAAATCTCAACATGTTATAAATAATCGACATAAGATTCAATCATCACACCACTAGGTGTTTTTACATCAAACAAAATATCCATTTTTATGGTTGAAAAATTATACCATTATAAAAACTCTTATACACAAAATGTGGGTATATCCTGAATTAAATTAGATATTATTAGCTCCAGAGCAGCTTCAAAGTGTATATTTTACCAAAATGTTATTTTATTTTTCATTAAAAAAATAGTGATCATATGAGATTTACTATTACCTATTGGATTAAGAGGATATTGATGTTTGGCATAATAATTGTCCATAAAATGTGGGCACTGGTTTGCATAATGACCATACTTCTTTCCTTTTAAACTCTAGAATGTGTGTGGGATATTTGGTAGAGATTTACCTATATTATCATCACTAGCTATCATCTTCTCATCACATTGGAATTAAATTTCATGATTTCATTCCTTTCCACACATTATAAATATTTCACTACCCTTAAGAAAATGTTTCCCTTGTTTTGTTCTACAATTCGAGGATAAATGATGTATCAACTTTTTTTCCCTATGTTATGAATAATATCTCTTTAATTCAATTTTACATATCTTATCAATACCATGATATTGATAGGTAACTATATTCGTTATATCTACCTTGGATGAAAATGGAATATTTTATTCCCAGCAATTGAATTAACTTATCAAAAATTACATTTTCCTACTTGTGTTTAATCCACTAATAGTATATCAATGTTAATTTAATGTTTCATGATAACACCAAATGCATACCTTGGATGTATTCTGAAATTTTCCTCATATGTAAAAATAGTTTCATCACCCATCTTATTTAACTCATGTAATTATTACTCTAGTTACATACAATGAATATATGGAATGTACTTGTAGAAAAATAACCTTTCTAATCTATCCCACTATATGGATACAATTTCATATTATTCAATCATGTTTTTTAGAAGGTTCCACCACGGATCTTATTCTCGAGAAAAATGATAAAAAAACAAAATAAATTTAAAATAATCTAAATATTTATGGATGGAAAATAAATTTTCCATTGTACTAATACAAATATTAGTGACTATTGTATTAGTGGTCCGTTGAAAATAAGATGAATTTTTTCTTCCTAAAGGACTCAAAATAATTTTTTTCCATCCATTTTTCATTTAGATTCTCATCCAAATCATAGATTATGAAATTTTTCTAAGAATAAAAATTAGAGTTGTCATTAAAACTATTAAAATATTCAATATCTCATGTGGAAAGTCATATCATTGTCCACCACATTTTCATTAACATTATTCTTTTAGTTTCAATCCATTAACTAAAACTAAGAAGCATTATGTGGGAAACAATTATCATATTGGGAAAACCAATAATCATGAAAAATCATTTATAGGATTTCTAAATCATGAATACTTCTTCTGTGATAGAATAAGTTTAACTTTGGTCAATAATAACCATTACAAATACATTATGATTTTATCTTGTACTTAGACTTATCTCTAGGTATCTTAATTTGTTTTTCTTATATAAAATTTCAATCCATACCAGAATAATTTTGGTATAGTATCATTAGAAAATTAAATACATAACATTATATTATTTTATTATAACTAGAACCCATATTAGACACATAATTCTTAATACCATTCTTTATTAAATAGGGAAATGAATCCTCTGTATGGGGTGATCTTATCTTCCCAGTTAGAATGAATACGAGAGGTATCAATGATCAAATAATAATAACATGATCATATGATTATAGGAACATGTTATAATCATTTATAAACCATAGCCTTTATATCAAATATAAAATATAAATCCATGGGATAAATTTAGTAAGTTAATAAGACATGATACATATGGAATCAATGAACATATAACATGAAATATTGACCATGGTATAAGATTTTTATTTTGGTATAAAAATTAGCATAAAAACAAATTAAATTGGAGTCCAAAAACATTTCAATGATAATCATTGTGGAATAAAATCACACCCAATACCATTAGTTTTGTTAGGGTTTAATCCCAATTCAATCATAGTGGATAGTGTCCCTAACTGAACAAGTTTCACTTCCCACTCTATTCCAATTTGTATCATAAGATATAAGTATTTTCCCAATTAATTTGTGGGAGATATAGGTCCCACCTATCAGATAATGAAAATCATATATATGTGTTTCAATAGATCATAAGGCATTGATAATATCAAAAACCCTGAAATTAAATGGGTGTCATAAACATTTTTTCATAACATAACCCATGGAAAATGAATGAGTTCCATAAATATTTTATCATTTCATTAAAGAATTACTCATAAAAAAAGAACAAGTTTCTATAAAAATTATCAACATAATCAAAATCCTTATTGAAAAATAAATAGTTTTGTATCCATGGATCATATTTCTAATAGTTTTTCAGTGAAATAAATAGTTTTTATCTTTGGTGCATATAAATAAAATTAATGTATCATTAAACATTTTTTTGGAACATATCATTTTTTTGGAATTTTTTATTTAAAAAGACTACACACATTTAAAGTAAAACATTTTCATTTAAAATATATTTATAAATATTTAATGGAATCTTATATTAAAATATTAGTAATTATTGTGGAAAAATACTTCACACCAAATATGTTAAAGAATGTTTTCCTTCTATATTTCTGTATGAAAGTTCCCAAAGTACCACTCTTGGAAATTAGAACCATTATTATTTTCTAAATAGAAATCAAGAAGTCATATTTGAGTAAAAATGACTGTAAAAAATAAAATGAGAACCAATAAAACATTCTACAAATCCGTTTAAATAAATATGGATATAGAATAAAAAGGTTTTTCGATCGAATATTGAAATATAATCATTTTTACTTAAAAAATATTTGTGATCTCCTGAGTATTTAAGATGTAGAAAATGAAAGAATTTTTTTTAAAATAATAACCATAAGAAAAAAATTGATTATATTTCATTTGTGGAATATCATAAACATTATCAGCATTATTTAATATTCAAAATCCTCACAAACAATTATATCATAAAAATAACCCCTTACAATTTTGGTAACATTGTAAACATAAGCTCCATGACATAAATAAAATTAGATAGATTTATAACTACCCAAAAATTTAAAAATATGAATCAAAAGAAAAATTTATGGGGACTATATTCAACCCAAAAATTAAAGAAATGGTTTTTATGCCATGTATCTCACTGAAGTAAAATTGAAACAAAAATCCCTTTCCTCGAGTTCTCCTTGTATACAAATCACTCTATCCTATTGTATAGTAAATTCTTATTTACCATAATTACATTGGGGATTATTCTTCATAATTATAATTTCATATATGATTAATTTACAATATTTAAACACCACATTATATCAATAATTCATTATTAAAATTATAATTTTTAGTTGTTAACTGTTTTTTATCAAAAGTATTTCAGTTCAGTAGTTCCTGATCATGTACATTTATCATGGATAAACTATCTACATAATTTTAATCATTATTTAAATATCATATATATTAATTATATATAAATTTATAGTCATAAATAAAATTTATAGATTGGAAAATGAAATACACCATTTAGGGAGACTACAGGTTATACTATATGCATGAACTCTATTTTCATTTTTTCAAAGTATATAATTAAATATAGTTAAATATTAAAATTTATAGGATAATTATGATCCAAAAAATATAATATATATTCATAATATTCTTCTTTAATAAAAATATAATTAAAATATTAATGAAAAAAGAATCATGTCACTTCAGGAAGGTTTTAGTCCACACATAAACACAAATGATGTTATCGTTTCCAAAAGGATTGGATGGTAAGTAGTTTGATGTGATATTATAATTAAAATAGTATAATTATTTCATGAATACCATATATAAACATTAAATCCATATTAATAACAATCAATTAATTATGGTGTTGAAAAACTATCTGAAACTCAATGTGGATACTATAGGTTCTACCCACACACAAGCGATAAATTCATTCTCATTTTACTAGAGTGATGGTTTATATGGTTTTTTCATAATAATAGTAATAATAAAATTTTAACTTGTTTAGGATAGTAAAATAACTATTTTTTGAAAATACCATATATTCATATGAGGTAATAAAGAGTATAAGAGAAAGTGATCGGTTATTGTGATTACATGTTCCTTGAAAACACTCTTTTAGATCTCCTATAGTGGAATCTAGTGATGGTATTTTGGAAGCAAAAACCAATATAATGTGGATATTGAAGTTTATTATGGATTTTTACATAGGTTATTCAATATATAAGGATCATAGTGCGTGAATAAGTGAGGGAGGAGGTGCACATTTATAATTGAGGTGAGGTGTACCTTTCTAATTTCTTAAACTAATAAACTGTGAAAAATAAAATTTCAATAAAAATGCCTCAAAATGGAAAGATATTAATATTTAAGGTAGTATAGGGCCATAATACCATCCAATGAAATATTTAGGATAGTTTTGTCTTCATTTTTAATATCACCATTTTTTATCATTTAGAAAATAAATTAATTTTAATTATAGTAACCAATTATTCAATATTAAGTGGCTGTATTTTTTATATATAAGGTGAAAATCAGACCATAAATGTAAGATTTATGATATTTTAGAACATATCAGGTGAAAATTGATTTATTTTTCGATTTTAATGTAATTTACGTAATTTAATAAAATATTATATTTATAAATAATCATTATTGTCCATTTCGAAACCACACTTTTAATTTAACTTAAATGATAAAAATAAAAATTTTAAATAAAAATATAATCTATTAACATGACACAAATATATAATATACACTTACAATTAAATGATTTAATATTAAATTGAAGGATTATTTGATATATTATTGGGAAAATTTTGTCATAGTAATAAATTATATAGAAAAATATCTTAATGTTAAAGGTAAAATACTATCTTATGTAGTATCAGAAGATATATTTTTAGTCATGTATTACACATGAGCACATTTTATCTTACATAGAAAATTCCTCTATGCAACATGGAACATAGTTTATATTATGCATTTAAAAGATATGAAATATTTTATCTTTTAAAATCTATTTATAAATTCATATAAAAAAGCCAGTACTACCTAACATATAATGATCATCATGATTACCAATCATATTTATTATACAATGTTTTTTCCTATATTTCAAAATATGAGAGAAAGATTATCTAATTATAGAAATGTATATGTCATTTTACTGAAAATAAAAAGGTCCATAGGAGAATATGACATATTAAATTGATGTTGTAGATGTTTTTTCCATATTTACAAGGAATAAATGGAAATAATTAAAACTATATCTTGTCAACTCATTCCCTCTGTTTCTCGATGGATTATCAAGTGTACCATTAGGATTATCTTGCATGATTTTGTTCATATTCACAATAAGAGATATAAATATTGAATTTAGATGCTACCTATGACATAGATATAACACAATAAATAAAATGCATATCCTTTTACTTTTACAGAATATCGAAAACACTATATACTCTGTATATGGATAAATTTTAGACGATTTCTTGACGAAGAGGGATTGAATTTTTATATCAAGAATTAAAAGATATACCATATCAATATCATTAGTACTATCATCCTCTCAGTATTAATCTTCATCAACTATTAGTTTTTTCTTTCAACTGAGTGTCTCAATCGTTTTATCAAAGTGATTCTTTACTCTATTGGGTATTCACTCAGTGGAAGTGTATTCTCAAGACAGAGGGCAGCTTATTTAATGGGGGATCCTAGTTGAAATACCATTAAATATTTTATTAAGTGATAATTTCTTTCAATCATGTGAGAGCCCCTAGTGAATTAATTGTTATAGTGAAAATCACAAAACCTGTAGAGATGAGTGTTGGAGGAGTAGACTATGAGATTTATGTTCCCCAAATCACAATAAATTTCAGTGTCAAATTTAAATTACTTTTTATTTAATATATTCACTTATTTTATTCTCAAGGAATGGTTTGAACACACATACCTTGAAGATAGTGACCCAATATTAATAAAAAATTTAGGAACTCAATTCACCACCACTTGAGATATTCAGTTTATCATAAACTAGAACAATAATTTATATTAGGGTTCGTGACTCTTTAATTCAGTTATCTCAGAAGATGAATTTTGATGATTATTTAAAATGGATTATATGGATGATAACCGAGAATGTTTGTCAAAGGGTAGACATTCGTACATTAGTGGTGAAACCTATGGTTGTTGGAATTCTCATATAATTGTCTATATAAAAAACATTGGATGGAAAGTGTATCTCAAAGAAGATAATCCCTATGAAATTTCTATGATAGAACATGAAACAAGAGATTCTAAAGATGAAGAAATTTTTTATAAGAACATTATTTTTATTAATGATGTCATCTATGGGTTAGGACAAGAAGAATATGACAAGTTATATTAGTTTCAAGAAACACATGAAATGTTATCCACTATAGCAGTTTCATATGAATGTAAAAAAAATGTGAAAGCTCATATATATGATACAGAAACGATTATGTTTGAGACATTAAAAATGGATGAAGGAGAGAAAATTACTCAACTAAATAAAAATCTCATTGACATTTTGAAAAACATTTTTACTCTAGGAATTCCTAAAAAGGATCTTGAATGAACGTTTAACATTTAAAGAGTTTTACCACTCAAGTGGAGTATATTCATCGGAACTATCATAAAATCTATATAAGAAAAAAATTTATAGATAAAATGATATCATGATAAATATATTAATATTTGAAGCTGAAATGGAAGCTAGTATTGGTGAACAGAATATTATCAATTGGGAAAACACTTCATGGAATGTTTCTACTTTTATAGATGTGATGAAAAGATGAATTACATGATTATTTGAAATATATGAAGACAAATAATATTAATCTATAATTTTTGGATAAAATTATTAACATGATTATATTTAACTAATATAAAAAAAATATACAATAAGGGAATATTTTTTATAATGCCTTCAAAAACTATAAAAAAATAGTGAAAATTTGAAATATTTATGATTTTATGAATGAAAAAAGCCAGGACACATCATGTATAGCTGTCCATAAATTAAAGATGATAATAATACATAAATGAAATTCATAAATTATGATAGTTATAATAATAAATATAATAATGATATAATGTTAGCCAGAATTATTATTGATGATTATAGAGAATTAACATTATCAGAATTAGAAGATAATGATGTTAGTTAGAAGGCCATAATATTTTTTATAGAATAGTTAGATGAGGTATATTCTTATTACACTTTTGTTCATGAGAATGAATCATAGAATGAAAATTTTGAATATTATGTATTAAATTTGTATTCGACCTTCATGGAAGTCATATATGAAATATTGAAAGAGAAGAATAAATTTCATCAAATATTAAAGTAAACTTGTTAGTGAAAATGAAATCATGAAAAACATAGATTTTAAATATAAAAATCAGTATTGAGAATATTTAGCTACTAATACAATATAAGGAAATAAAATTGAGAACATGGAGAAGGATGATAAAAAATTTAAAGTTATTTAATGTTTTTTTCAATTGGAGAGGATTAATTAAACAAAATCAATGTTAAAAATATACTCAAGAAAAAAAGATAGGAATATAAAGTTAGGGTGAAAATCCCAAATTCAAAAAATAATATTTTCTACCACAACATATAATAAATCTTTCAAATGTTACCTGTTTTAATTTTCGTGAAGTGGGACATTTTTCCTATATTTTCTTTTGAAAATACATTAATTTTGTGCAATCAAAAAAATCATTCTTTAAAATAATTTTTCAAGAAAAGCTTTAAATTCATATGGATTGAAAAAAAATATGGATCCCTATATCTCTTATAGATGAAATTTTAGGACCCAATATTGTTTTTGTAAAAACAATTATTGTTTTATTTGAAATTGTAGGGAATAAACCGAATGAAAAACAATGGAAATGGTTTAGGGATAATAGTTGTTCAAGACATATGAGTGGTGATTTATCAATTTTTTTACTCAACATTGAAAATTTTTGGAGACTATGTCACTTATTGGGAAAATGAAAAATGAATGATTTTTAGAATTATATCATTTCGAAATCCTCAGTATACTCTTATCAATAATGATAATTATGTTGATGGAATAAAGCACAACCTAATATGTATTTCAAAAATTTGTGATGATGGGTATGTTTTCGATATTTATAAAAAAATTTATACTTTTCAAAGATAAATTTATCATGATTGAATTACCCATTAATTAAAATGTATACACAATAAGTCATAATTATTTATGTGGATATAATGATAAATTTTTAAATGATTAAATTTATGAATCATGGATTTTTCATTGAAGTCTTAGACATTGTAATGATCATTCCTTGAAAAAAATATGATGCATTTAATTTATTAATTTCCTAATCTCAAATTGCATATAAATAATCTATGTGATGAATGGAAAATGTTAAAGCAATATAAGTCATATTTTAAATCAATGGAAGAAGATAATAACTGTAGAAAAATTGAGGTTATCCACACTAATTTTTTCATACCAACTAGAGCTTCATTTCATGATGTATAATAATTTGTTTATGAGAGATTTTATGATTTTTCATGACTTTCATCAGTTTAATTTATAGGACTATAAATAAAATCAAGCTCTATTTTTATTGATTTCTCTAAAATTGTAAAAAATGAAATTGAGACAAAAATTGTGTCTATGAGAAGTAATCATGGATGGAAATTTGACAATACTAAACTCAATTATTACTTCTCGATGAAAATAATTAATCATAAATTTTAATCCTAACAACACCTAAATATAATGGGTTTTTAAAATAAGGATTATGACCCTGTAATAAATTTCTATGACTATATTAGGTGAATATAACATGCCCACACATTTTTATACCAATATTGTTAATGTAGCATGTCAGTTCATTGACAGAATTCTAATAAGAAATATTTTAAATAAAACACCATATCAGTTATGGAATAGTAAAAAAAGGTAAGGGAAAGAAAAGTATTTGGATGTAGTGATTATATATTGAACACCAAATATAATCTTTTAATTTTTTATCCCATGTATGATGATGATATCTTCCTAGGTTACTCTATTTATTATAATACATATAGTATTTTCTATAAAATTTCATGTATTGTTGAATAATCTACTCATCTTACATCTAATGAAATTTATCCTTTTAATCATAACATTATTGAAAATAATGATCATTGTCATTACTCTAAAATAGTATTCATGAATCCTACTTTAATACCATCATGTATGATGATTTGGAACATGAATACTTTAAAACAAATATAGTCTGAATTGATACATGTGAACTACCATGTTTTTTCCTAGAAAACCTACAAACCGTAATGATCATCCCATTGAATGAGTTTCAGGAATCTAGGATAATGTGGTAATAACTGAAGAAACATGGGAAATCTAGTTTAATTATTTTTTTTGTCATATCTAGAACTTTACATTGTATATAAAGATTTTTTGGATGAACGTTGGTTCTTGTTAATGAAATATGAATTAAATAATTTTATAAGAAATTATATTTTGATATTAGTAGAAAGATCCTTAGACTATCTTGTAATTAGCATAAAATTTGTTTTTATAATAAAAAATATTACCAAATGGAAATAACTAGAATTAAATCTTGATTAGTTTCCAAATCATACAATCAATATTATAGAATATATTTTAATAAAATATTTTCATAGTGTCTATGTTAGAAGAAAGTAGAATGGTTCTATCATATTCTTCATATATGAATTTTAATTTATATTAAATGGATGTTGAATCTTTATTTTTAAATTTATTTTTAATGGATAATGTTTATATAAAACAACCAAAATGTTTTGAATATCCACATATTCAAAATTCTATATTTATAATACCAATGCACTATATGTAATTAAACTACCTCTAGGGGCATGGTATGATTAATAAATATCCATTATTTTATCAAATGGATTTAGATATAGAATGGAAGACCAACATTACTGAATAAAACATCATCCATTGATTTTTTGATAGTACAAATATATGAAGATGATGATATTTTTTGAGAAATATATCATATATTGTGCAATAAATATTCCAAAATTATGAAAAATTAATTATAAATTAAAATGATGGGGTGTTAAACTTCTTTATTGAATTTAAAATTTACCATATTTTTTTTTAATTTTTTAATTCTAGGAAAATGCATTCATAATTTACTTAAGATATTTTAACATGAAAAAATTATGGATTTCTCAAATCCAATGAGATCCAATAATAAACATGATTGGAAAGAATCAAAAAACCATTTAACCTAATTTTGTATAGTGGAATCATTAATAGTTTGTTATATCTCTTGTCAAGTGTTCCAAAACTTATGTTTTTAGTATGTATTTGTGAAAATTTTTCAATAGAATCCAATTGAATCTCAATTTAATGATTCTAAAAGGTTTAGAAGGTATTTAAATGGAACAATTTCTCATTCTTTTTGTTTTCAAAAAACATATTATTTTAACATAATATCTTATTCAGATGATGAAATTTTTGGTTTTACATTATATAGAAAAAGAACCTCTAGAACCTATCACATCCTTAGTAATTCATTAGTACATTGGTCGAGTAAGAAACAAAAATCTATATCAATATCAACAATTTAAGCTGAATATAATGTAGTTGGAAGTTTTTGTGTACAAATGATATGGATGAAACATAATATAATGTATTTGGAATTTATTTTTAAATGTGTTATATTGAAATGTGATTACACAATTTCTATCAATATTTTTAGATAATCTCATAAAGTATTCAAGAAAAAATCCCATTGATTTAAGAAATCATTTCTCAAGATATCATAAAAATGAATCATATCTCTTTGTATTTTTTTTCATTGAAATTAAATTTAAGGATATTTTTACTAAACCATTGTCTGATGAATGATTTTATTTTATTAGATCTTAATTTGGTAACTTTTATTTTACATAAATGTTACACATAATTTATTAAATAATAAGTTTATCTAATTAACTAAATATTTTTTAATCAGTATATATCAATACCTCATTAACTTACCACTCATTTTAGTAGGTCAAAATACCTATATTTTTTAACTGTCACTCTTCACATCACTATGTAACCAATTAACTAAAAAAAATGTTATGTATATAAAAAATATATCATCTCTATGTATGATAAAAATTAATCCCTTTATCCTTCATCCTTCTCCACTCGAATCCCTTTATAGCCTATACGTTTAATCCTATAGACATAACTATGATTGGTGAAGTCTAAGAGAACTGAAATTACATTCATGAGAAAATAAAATCATATATGTAGAACATGGAATGTCCTTAGTGGATGTGAAATTTAATTTTTCAAAATATAATAAATAGATATTCTACTTGCGAATATTATAAAAAAACATGTATGAGATTACTTGTTTGATGGAATACGAATCGAGTTTATTTTTTTAAAGGATGTCTATGAGTTTTATTAAATGTAGGTTTTCATCTTATTGACATGGAAGATATTTTAATTGCATCTAAAAACCCTAAATATCATTAGCTAACTTCATTGAAAATATGTTAGGAATTCAAATTTCCCCACAAAGATCAAACACAAGTTAGTACTAAATTGGTTGTTATTGATGATGTCAGTCCACCAAAAATCATGAAGTCTCTTTTTTGGATCTGTGGGGTATCAAAAAAACCCACCATGGAACTGAAATATGGAATGGAAGATCAAGCGAGGTAAATATTTTCCATTAATACTAAATGTAATGACATGTTTGAGATTTTTTGTTTTAATATATTTCACTATTATACATATTCATGATTGAAAATAATGTAATTCTAGGGAGATATATCATGAGCTATATGTATCATGTTTATAATAGGTTAGTTAGTTTCCATAATTATGAAAGGATATTACCTTTAGTTTCCTATAATGATAGTTTTTTTCTCAATGTAGAAAACAAAACTTGTTGTCATGGTTTGAAAACATTGTGTGAAAATAAGTTAAATAATAGTGGTTTTTATTTGGGTCTCTATAATTTATATTTTTTTAATTCAAGAATACGAAAAATAAATAGATCCTACCTTGGTCCATTAAATGAAATCCATAATATGAATGTCCAGTGATGCTGGAATTTTATCCGGAAGATCAGATGTTGATAAAGATGTCTTATATGAGTACACTCTTGCTAATAGATAGCAAAGTGATGGAACTTTGGCCATCCTGAATCATAGGTTACTCTTATGGTCAGTATTCCCCTAATCCCACTTTTCAAATAACATATAACCATTGAAATTACTTAGTTAGTAACTATTGTTTAGAGAATAAAATCTAAATAGTCTCACATACTAAACATTTTATTTTAGTGTCTCTATCTAGAATATCAAATTAGTTAGTTATCTTGCGAAAAAATAGATGTTAGTAGGATAAATTTATAAAAAATAAAGATGATGTTCATATTGAAGAAATTCCAAAAGTTAATGATGCTCACAGCACAAAAATTCAACAAGAAATACCATATCCTAGTCACATAGAGCACATATGTTCGGAGTTTCATTTCACAAAAAAGGTTAATAATGGGATAACTCTAGGGTGAAACCCTAAAAAATTTTATGAAATGGATTTATTAATAACTCAAGTGAATTATTTTCGTAATGAAACAAAAACTGTTCAGGATCAAAATTTGATTAAATATAACATTCAAGAAGTAATTTCATTGCTAAAATATATGATTTAAATTTATCAAAATTAATCCACTTGACGAATTGTAAACGGATATGATGAATAGATAATGATGATATAATTCTATAAATCTATGTATATAATGAATAATGTTCTTAAATTTATATAGCGTGAGATTATATGAAGGGATATGTTTCAAGACAATCTAAAAAGAATGGTTGATGAAATTATAATGTTAACATTTCAATTAAAATAATCTATTATGATTGTTATCAAATCAATGAATGAAATTTGTTATTTGTCAAATAAAAAGTTGATATAAATTAAATGAAATTTATCCCAAGTGAATAAGAAAGTAATTTTAATCATCACTATTTTAAAAAATATAGATCTATCATTATTAAATAACATTGAGGTTGTATAAATGAATTTTGAAGATCTAGACAATATAGGGGTCAACCGTTTGATGCAAGATTCTTATGAAGATGAAGAAGAGGAAGAAGCTGATGCAGTTGTAAAACCTATGAAAATACATGTTTCTATAAAAGGAAAACAATTTATTTTTCTATTTTTATGAAATAAAATTAGACCAATGTGTTGAAAATTAAACCATCTATATGAACCATGAAGGGATATATGAATATTTTTTTTGGGAATTTATCTCAGTGATTATGGAATAGTTTCACAACTCTACTTGAATAATACAAAAATGACTTAGTAAAAATGATTGATGCATAGAGGGTTTCAGTATTTTAGAATCATGGATGTAATTTTCTAACACCACCAACTACTGACGCTCATCGATTTAACTATCATCGTTTGAATGAAATATAGTATATTTTTATCTTAGGATGAAGGATTGCATTTTTCCATAATGAGAACTATTTATATTATAGAAATTTGAATAATTGAAGTATCTAAAGTTAATTCATAAAAAATTATAATATGATTTATTAGGATAAGTTTTGTTGTTAAGTATTACATTTTATCACCTTTTATCTTACACATAATATTCTTATATGAGACATGAATCTCAACATAACTATTGCACTGATTACCAAAGAAATATTTTAGCTAACAAATTCTCTTTAGAAATGTATCTTTTGAATATAGTAGTATATGAAAAATAAAGATCTTCATGATTGCCAAAAATATTTAATTTGATATCTAATTTTATGTCATTCAATATATCAATGAAAGTTTTTATATTTAAGGAAAATTCTATGTCGTGTTACCATAAATATAGAGATCTAAATAAGAATAGGGTCATTGATATTGATGTTATGGATTTATATTCCATATTTTGAAATAAAAATTTCATATCATTAAAAGTCTATTTTATCAGCTCTCTCTCTTTTAAAATATATTATCAGGTCAACCATTGTGATTTTCTTGAATGATATTGGAAGATATAAAAAGTAAAAGATATAAATACAACATCTAGTTGATTCATAAAATGTGGAGAGGACAAAACAATGAAAACATTTACATCTGTTCTTGAATAGAAGATCAAAAACACCATATACCATTTATATAGACGACTTCAAACTATTTCTAGGAGAATAATGATTGCATGTTTATCTCTAGAATATGATGATCTCCCAGAGCTATATCTAAATGGTTTTCATTTGCACAGGATGAACATCATCTACTATCAATTTATTATTGCAACTATGTGTTGCAATCAATTATATTAGTGTTTTGATTTACTCTATCACATTTACACTAAATGTAAGATTGTCTTTGTGACTGATTACATGTCATGTAAATGTAGATTCTAGTTAAAATTTCTTCAACCATTATATTATATGAAAACATTTATACTATATCTGGAACACCTCATAAAAGAAATTTTATAATGAAAATTACAAACTCAAAGAGTTATGTGTTAGTAGAGTGGACTAGTGGTAATTTTCCCCAAACCACTCTAAATTCCTTTGTTCAATTTCCATTCTATATGATTTCATACGACTGTTGTATACATTTTTAAGGAATTATTTGAACCCACATACATTGAAGTGGGTGATATAATCTTCAATAGAATTTTAGGAACATAATTTACCACACTCTTGAGTTTTTCATCTAGTCATCAACTTGGACAACAAAATATTGATTAATTTAATTGATTAATAATAAATTAAAATGGTTTTATAGATACAATTTTTCAGAACAAAGTTGAATTTTATTTTCAAATAAAATTTTATTATAATTATAATAATTTTTAAATAATGAATTAATTTTTTATATTTTGTGGTGAAATATTTTTCATAATATAGTTATTACTATTCAAAATGGCCACTAAAATAACTAGGTGATAATGTAAACATAACAATTTAATAATGTTACATAGATCATATAAAATAGTTGTGGTACATAACACAAGATATGAAAGAAATTTAATTATACAAATTGAAATATTTTATAAAAATATTTGGGTGTTACATTTATAATTTACCTTTATTATGTTCCATCCATCGAAAATTTGAATCAACACATGTGTGTATTTATTGACTATAGTTTTCATGATGTAATGAAATTCATTTTTCAACCCCCCATTATATATATAATTATAAAAGTGTTCCAAATTAAAAAATATGATTCTTATATGATGATTATGAATATGGATATCTTGAATCCATGACCCAAGTTAATGTAACACAACCATCAAACCCCAAAATTTCATGAAAAATATACTATTGTTCACATGATAGTTCATTTAATTTATTAATAACTATATAATTGGGAATTATAATGGAATGATATATAGTATTTTTTGTAAGAATATTGGGCTAATATATATATATAATTATTAAATTTTTATTATAATGAATATTTGAACACATATAAATCTAGATCAATCTTTGGGTAAGGGGTTTATCATAAACTGTAATTTGTTTTCAGAACTGTCAATGCTAAATTTCCACAGAGGGAAGAAGTATGGTTATTATCATATAAAATCAATATATTTTATTCTCCTCCTTTTATTCATGTAATTTTCATGTAACAGTACAATTTTACTCTATTTGGTTCTTAAAAAGATCCTAAAAAAGATTGTAAGAAAAACAGCCTTTATTCTTTATTTCATCAATAATTTTTTTTACCATACCAATATTTTCCTGAAGATATTTTTAATTATATTATAATTATTCTAAAATTAGTTATTAATATCAGTAATACCAAAATTTCAATTTTTATAAAAAAAGTCAATTAACACTCCTTATCATTTTCTGAACAAAGTACTTTTCACCAAAGGCATGAATAAAATAGTTTTTTTAATGTATTCCACTTGAATTACTTTTCAAACTATCATGAGCACTCATTTACTTATAGGTTACATTGAAATATTGCATGGTTGTTTTAAACTATTATAGTCCCAAAAATAGTTGAATTTTTTTTCTTTCAAATATGTAATTTCAAAATAAAAATTGAATTTTCTATAAGAATTATTATTTTAATTTTTTAAAGGAATGTTTTAATATTTGATAACCGAATTTGGTGCTAATTTTTCTTCATCGAGAATAGGATCAAATTATATAATCTTATAACTTTCACTAGTGGTATATGATGATAAATTTCATGATATCAATTATATAAACCTAAAACATTACCCCGAGATAACTATGTGTAAATGAAATGTCTCTAAAACCCATTTGTTTATAATGGGTTATTATATGATTAAATGATTAATTATTTATGATAATTTAGAAAATTTATTGATTTATGTTACGTGGTTACATGGTTGATTAAATAACACTTATTAATTGGGTAATTATGTGTAGGTCATTAGATAAGTATGTTATTCATTTATAAAATTTCATGTGAACAATATTATGCATAGACTTGGTTTCATATTTATATGTTTCTGTGTGGACTTTGTTTCATGAATTTATTTTCATTTTAGGACCTTATTTCATGGACATAAAATAATTTCTCAACCCATTAATATTTATACAAGATCATATTGTTATAATATTATTCATATGAATCATTATTTCGAATATGACATTATTTTAGGGAACATGGATAACTATTTACAATTCCAAACTCATTTGAATTTTTTTTCCAAATATTTATTTTATGAATAATTATTTATTATATATGAATGGATTCAGTATGAATATATTATGTAATGATCATTTTCTCATCCCCTTATCCTCACATATCATTATTTATTGATATCTAATATGTTTCACACAATGAGCACCTTCTCTCACACATTCTGTTGTTTCCATTTTCCAACGAACATGAGTAATGGTTTTTTATGGGGTATATCTAACAAGATTACTTTGATAGATAAATGTTATAAGTGATTTTGAATATCATTTATGAAATAATCTATTTATGTTACTTGTATCCAAAATCTCTAAGACATTTCAATCTCAGGGAATGTATATCTTTTTTATTTACTAAATATTAATATATAATAAAAAAATATTTATGTATATTATACATGGATAACATATTTTGGTATCAAAAAATGATTTAGTTATATTTTATAAAATAAGAATAGTAATATTTATTAAATACATTGAATATAAGTTTAATTAACAAATAACATCTTGAAGATTAAACAATGAAGTTATTCACTGGTTTTTTTGAGAAAATATATCCCTATTAGAAAAATAGAGAGTGGTTTTAGTTATGAAACATATATACATTTGGGTAACAACTCTAAAGTAGAATATTTTGGTAGTTTTAATTCTATTTATGAACCCATATAATGGATTTCAATAGATGGTTAAAATAAATAACCTATGTTGAACCACTGTTTCTGTAGATTGAAAAGAAGGTTTTATTTTTTTACATCCAGTAACTTTTTTTCATTATTACATTATTACTCACAATGATTACTGTTTATCAAAATATTATTTCTTGTTTTAGTAATTTGATTAATGTTTATGGAATCTATTTTACACAAAATTTGTGATACGATAGAAAAAATATCATCATGAGTAACAAAACTAAGTGATATATAGAATGTGGAATTTTCTGATTATACTTAGACATATATACCTTCAACATGTGTGAGTTTATTGAAAACCCAAATTTGAGAAAAATTAATGTTCATGGGATTTATTTTTATATTTATCATAAATGGAGGAATATATATCTTCATACAATTGATGTTTATGGGAAGAAGCACCTAGGAAAATGTCTCAAATGAATGAGAATTTGTTTTATGTGTGGCAAAGTAGTAAATATGGAATATAATGTTCATGGAAAAAAAATTCAATTGGGGAAATTGTTTTTCTTCATCAATAAGCATTTATAGTTCAATAACATATGTATATGAAACTATTTCATTATCTAAATCAATGATTTTATCTGAGTGGTAACTACTAAAAAAAGAAGTGCTTCTTTTATTATGATAATTCATGTTGAATGAATGAAGTGTTTATTTAATTATATTAATGGTTTTTAGTATATTTAATTTATCAATGATATTATTATTATAAGAATCGTGATCCATATAAGGATTGTTCTTCAATACTTTTTCATTATGGATTTTTACGAATTATTGGGTGGAACTGATAACTGAGAACATTGATTTAGTAATAAGGACATATTTTTGGAAACACATGATTGAGGGATAAATTAACGTTAATTTGTTCATATTATTGTGATAATAATTTTTAGTTAGGATAGTTAAATCATTGATATTAATATTGTAAATGGGATATTATGTGAACTATTAATTTATTGAATCATATATGATTCTATCATGGAATTATGGTGATCTAGGATATTTATAGAAATGATTAGAATATTTAGGGGAGTATATCATTAAGGTATATACAATTTTAGTTAATGAAATCTTTACCAATTAATTTAATTTAGATATTATTTTTATGTTGATCATCGAAGAATATGCGATCAAATCATTCTAATATATGAGATTCAATTTTCGTCTGAAAAAGAATGGCGATTTTTAATGTTATCTATTTTGAGATGGATTTATGTATGACATTGGATGTTATTATAGATATTTTCTAGACAGTTGTATGAATATTTATTCATATTGGATTACTTATGATTACCATTTCAGTTTTGGTTAATATCTATAGACAAGAGGAATGACATGTCATTCTTTTATGAATCTTCGGATTTATTTCAATTTAAAATTAATACTTTAAACATGAAAAAAGTTATTCATTGTTATTTATAATATGAAATATTAGCTGAATGATGTATTGGAAACTAATAAATGTATAATAGAACTATCAAATTAGTCTTAATGTATTGAAAATAATCAAGTAAGTATGTTATCTTGTATTTCCTACCTTGTTAGTAATTGATATCCTCAACTAATGTATGTGGAATATAAATATATAGACTCTTTTTTTGAATGTATCACTCAGATATCAAGCTATATTTTTTGAAACTAGTTTTCCTTATAATGAAACATAATTTGTTTTATATATACTTATTTAGGATTTACAATATTCCATGGTAGATATATATATATATATTGGTAATCATTATGATATCGATATTCTATTTTATTACTATTTCATGAAACTCTAATTATATGATTATTAAAAATGTGTGCGTTAAATATATTTAATGGGGAATAATATAACACCCAATGACTTTATATTATATTTCTCATTAAATAAATTGTAACTATTTGATATCTTACATGATATGTAACACTGAACTCAAAATGAACCAGGATATATTATGACTGAGCCATCAAATTTTCATTTATTAACAACATTAATAAAAATATGATATTTATATATTAATTTTCCACTCAAATGAAATGTATTTACTAGTGCGTAATAAAAAAATTCTCTATTTTTTTTAATCCAATTTTTAATTCAAAAAACAAATTTTTTTTCATAATTTGGTCTTATGGGGTTTGTGGTATACAAATTGTATTTAATTTCTAGCATTCTCAAAAAATATATTTGAGTAAAATAACATAAATGTTTAAATGTGCTTCATAATATTATCTAATATTAACTTTCTTTATTTTTTATAATGAAATATATTTATGTAATTAGTTAAAGAAACCGATTTTTATAAAGTATTATTTTCCCCTTAAAAAATTAAATTAATGTTTTTAAAAAATTGTGATATTAATTTATATACATAATATTTAATTACAAATAATCTAATTAATTATATATGAATAAACATTATACTATGATTTATTATAAGATTATATTTGGTCTTAAAAAAAGTTTCCTAAATGCTGTTTTTATTACAATTTACACATTTTTATTAAAATAGATTTTTATCACTTATCTACATTTGAACATAATATATAGATTCCATATTTGGAATCATGATTATAAATTTTTTAGTGTTGGCCCATTTTTTCATTATAAATAGTGGATGTTTTAAATATTTTACAACTCAATAAGGGTCATAATGGTTAAAAACCTTGGGATATGGCCTAAAATTATCCCCAAAACTTGTATTTATACTATTATATGAGTTTTTTTTGACAAAAAACATATATTATATTTTAATATATCATTTTTCCACTTTTACGTGACTATAAAATTTATAATATTTTAATAAAATAATAAATAAAAAAATTAAACAATCTTTATAAGCCCTAATGTGTCTGAAAAAGGTGGTATCTCCAAAAATAGATAAATATATGTCCACATTCATTAAAGTTTATATATTCTTTTAATTAATATAAATACTTTTTAGGTATCTTAAGTTTATTAATCAACCACCATGAATATACATTTATATTTTTATGATTATGGGACAATAGTTTTTGAACTCCTTTAAATCAAATGGGAATTGAATGTATCACTCATGAGTACACAAGAACTAATGCCAAAAATTACTAATATGACATATTTTTCATCACCATCTATAATGGTTGTTTATTATAATGAGATCAAGAAAATTATATGATATTTATGATATATATACTATACTTGGATTATGAAATCTTACATATCTTATTACATTTCCATCCATTAGAAAGTGATATTGTCGTTAATGCGTACCTGTGGACTGAAACCACCACGAAGCGTTGTGATTTTTTTATTTACAATGTTACTGGATGGTACTAAATATATATTAATGATAATTATTATATAATATTTATTCATTTATCTAGAATTATTATTTACCTACCTTTTAATCCATCAATTTAAAAGTGGAAACATGACTGGTGCGTGAGTATAGACTACCCTCTCCATGATTTTATTTAAGTCATTTTACATTAACAATTTATATGAATTATTATAAAAGTGTATAAAATTAATATATATGATAATTAAATCATGTTTATGATTATAATGATTATAAATCTTTGTCCAAGGTTAATGTAATAGAACCATCAAATCAAAACATGCATCTAAAATGGATCAGTTTTTACCCAAATGTTAATTTTAATACTGAGGAAAAGGAAAATTATAATTATATTGTAATGAAACAAATTAATTTAATTTTTAATGTATATATTTATAATATTAATAGTAATACATTTTTATTAAAAATAAAATTTTAACACATATCAATCTTGATGAGACTCGATGTTTGTTGATTGTTTACAATTCAATTTCTTTTCTGGATAATCTATGCCAAATTTCTATTAAGGGAAATTAAATAGTTTTTATCCTTTTATACCAATATATATTGTTCCCCTCAATTTATTAATGTAATTTTTAGGAAATTGTATAATTTTTCTTTGTTTATTACTACAAATTAATGAGATTATTTTTGTAAATGGTAAAATTATTTCACCTTCAATATGGAATATTTTACTTTCAGGTTTATATTTTCAATAAAATATTGAATATATTGTTTTTAAAATTAACCAATAATTGATTAATGTCAACGTTAGAAATAATTTTTAATTTATTAAAATTAATATAATTAAGATCCTTATAATTTTTCAAA
Source organism: Viscum album (assembly GCA_963277665.1). Lineage (NCBI taxonomy): Eukaryota > Viridiplantae > Streptophyta > Magnoliopsida > Santalales > Viscaceae > Viscum > Viscum album. The sequence continues at coordinate 191,779,053 of OY728165.1, read as the reverse complement.
TGTGGTACTTATTACCAATGGTGTCAATAAACAAAATTCAAACATATCAAACATAAATTCCTTTTCCCACCATCATGTTTCCTCTTTGGTTCAATGATTCATTCAAAATATGACATGGTTTTTTTAAAATGGAATTTAATCAAAAATATTTTTGAATTTTTTGTAATAAAAATAAGTGAACATAATATAAAAAGGGTAATTTCATCAATGAATATTGTAGTTATCTATTAAATTCATTTTTGAATCTATGATAAAATAATTTGATATTATTTATTCTTCAATAGAGTTATGATCCATTGATATTATCAATTTCTATTCACTATACTATTATGATGATCGTTTTTTATGTATGATTCTAAGAAGCTCATTAATTTTCTTTAGGTTAACTATGTTATGATGAAGTAATTATGAAAATGACTTCTCCTCTATTGGTTATTCTATGATGATATGATTATTATTTTTGATAATCTTGTACAAAATTTTGAATTTATTATTATATGATTGGTGGGACTATTATATATCGTTAATGTATTTGGTAAATATGGGTAATTCATGACATATCCTTCTTATGTTTAATACTAATCATAGGTTTACAACATTATGTGTCTTCCAAGTTTCGTGTCTATAAGTTTATCTGTTGGCCAGGTTTCATGTCCATGAGTTTATGTGAGGACCTGATTTTATGTCTTCAATATATTGATTTCACTCATCACTATTTATAAAAGTTTACAATGTTATAATTTTATTCTTCTATCACATTCAATTGTTTATGTCATGCTCTAATGGGTAATGATTGGTTATTGATAAATCTAAATCATATTTATTATTTTCAAATCTAATGACATGCTTGTAGTCTATAAATCATTACTTATGATCTGAAAATTTATTGGGTTTGAATATCTTAAGTTATGAATAATTTCTCATATCCATATTCTCAACTATGATTATTAATTGATATATCAAATGTTGACCCTTACAGAGCATTTGAGATCACCCCTTACTATATTTCCATTTCTCCCTGGACATGAAGATAGATGATAAGATGAGTATATCATACAAGATTACAATGATAAAAAAAATTCTAGGAGGCATTGAAGATCTTCTGTGAAATGATATGTTTATTTTAATATATTATCTTAAATCTAAACCATTATGGTTCATGTCATGTATAATTGTGTTATGTTTTTAATACTCATATATAATGACGTAAAAATTTTCTATGTTATCATATAGTCTCCTCAATTATTATATATGAGTTTATATAGTCTTTTATGACATAATTTTATAGTGTATAACTTTTTCCACCTATAATGGATACAATGACTATGTATATAGTTATGAAAATGTTGTAATTGTTTCAAGAATAATGTATATTTATATGGGATGTAATATCTCTCAAGATTACTCTATGGTAAAGTAATGTTGTCCTAGTTATGTGGATACGACTGCGATATCTATTTTCATGAGTGTGTAATACAAATAATGGAGGGGAAGACTGAATTTGAATTTAATAAATTAGGGAGATAGAAGGTGATTTTGAGATTAGTTGTCGTTTTCCCATATATATATATATATATATTCATTCATTATTATGTTACTAAATTCTTATAAGTTACCTAGTGAGAAATACAAGGTTATTATATACGTTTACTTTCCTTATTTAAGTGATGAGTTTTTCTATATATTTATTCCTTGGGAACATATTTTTTATATTTTACATTTCCATGAGAGGATTCAACGTGTATCCTTCAAGTTAATATTATTTGATCTCCCCATTCTATATTCTTTTAGGTCTGTATGCATTATTCAATGATTGAGCTATATGTGACATGCTCACGGTTATTTTTTGTGAGTAGCTAGAATTCATGGTGACTGTTATATGGGTGGTTTATAGTTGTTTAATATTCCTATATTGTATATCATTCATTTTTTTTGATTTTTATGTTTATTTAGTATTTATATTATTTACATGATTGATGGTTCTTCTATTATAAGGATCCATCCTTTATTAATTCACAAATGGAATCCATTGAGGTAAAATCACATTCATTAATTTTGAAGATCTCTTCTGCTTTAAGATTATGGTAGAATTAGGTCATATCTCTTATATAAGATAAAAAAACATTAAACATTAGACACTTATTAATATTATAAAATTTTCCCCAGAATAAAATAACATTAAAATAAAACAAGTTTTATTTTTGTGAGATATGTTTTAAATTATCCTCTTTTCATCATTATTGTCCACACTAATCCATAAAACCCTACGAATGTTTTTTAAAACATGGGATAAAAGAATAAATTATAGTAAAGAGCATATGAAATCAAATAATTAAACATATTACTACATAAATACTCATAATAAATTTCATTTTACAAAATAAAAAATATCATAAAATTAAAAAAATTCAAAACATGAAATCTAACACTCTTCGAAAATATTTTCGTAAAATATTTCAAAATAAATATTAAAAGAGAAATAAACTCATAAATGTTTTTTTTCACTGATGAAAAACTATTATTTTTTTAAAAAGGTTTACATATCACTCATAAGAAGTATCATATAATTTTCCATAAACATAAGCTAATTAGCTCACCTTGTGAAATCATAAGATTTCTATAATACTTTATAATAGGTGTATGTTACCATATATTATCATGAGGTATGAACGCTTCAATTTTTGGTTTGAATTGTTGTTTTTATCCATTTGATAGTGATTAATGTGTTAAATGAGGTTTCATGACTGTCTTTGGCTTGTTCAGAACCTGAAGTACTAGTTTTTGTAGAACTTGCCTGAGGTTCATAGTTGTCACATGACCAGTAGAAATCGAGTGGATCAACCGTATGGCCTAGTAAGATAAGGTTCATGGTTAGTTCTTCTATAAAATTTAGTCCACACATCTATTTGAGAAATTTAAAATCCACTATGTGTCCAAAATTCACAGTTACAGAATGATTGGTCATACTATTCCCCTAACGCTGTCAGGGGGTGGCTCCCTTGGATAATGTTGGTATATGGTTAGTGCATGGGTTGTCAATCCACGTGGCCAAACTATGTACCCCATTAATTCAGGTTAATGTTACCCTTTTTACCTCCATTATTCTTAATAATAAACCCCATTTATTTCCTTCATTATCTAACAATCACCCACTTTGAAATCTCCCTATCATATATTTAATGGCATTGATCAACATTCTTCAAACGAACTCGGATCAGACCATCATTTATCGAATCAATGATAGAATATTATGTTTTTAATTCATTAACTTCCATTCTTGTATTATACCACTATATATTCTGGTATTTTTAAAAAATAAAATATTCCTCGTTTTTAGGGACTTTATCTACTTCTCTATTTACTTCCCATCAAGAACGAATCCGAAATTATTAATGGATGAGGGTTTATGACCATCCATAATGTAGGTGTTCTAAAACAATCTCTCAAGTATCATCATTTATATTTTTCACCATAGTAACAAACATCTCAATTACCCTTGCATCACCCCTAAAATCAATCTTATTTAATGTTTTTTAGATAACAAGATGTCTTAATTCCCTTTTAGACCCATACTACTAATAGTGGAGGTCAATGTACTCAAATTGAGACACCCCTTTGTGTGTGAAATGCATATACACATATATATATTTGAATATTAATATCTAAAATAGTCTCAAGTATTTATGATTAATCTTTTTATGCGATCAAATTCATTTCAATAGATTAATTTATAATTCATTGTTGGGAATGTGTATTTCATTTGTATCTAACCAATATGTTATGAAATCATGAAATGGTTTTACCCAACATATATTCTATTTTTACAATATAAATGAAAATGTTAACTTATTGAATTGAATGTAATAGTAAATTATCATGGAAGATACATGTCCAATGATAAATATTATATACACATTGTTTATTTTATTATGGTATTTTTTCCTATTCAATAACTAGCTAGACCTATGCCAGCCTTGGATTCTGGAGGGAATGCCTTCATAACTTAGAGGAAACCCCCTCGATTCACTAAGCCGAATATCAAGGTAGGTACCCACCATGGAATATAATCATTTTCTTATTAGTACATGAAATCCAATGTTTTTTACACATGAATCATTCTCCTAAAATATAGAGTTTAAAATTCCTTAGATATATTCCATGGATTCTCCTTGATGTACCCAGATTGGTGGCTCCTTGGATTATCCCCTTGTGACCCAGTCATTTGTAGACTAAGATTTACTTTTGTTTTTCTCCATAGACATGTTTAGAAACATTAATAGTGTAATTCCTTGGGTGTGACCTTGTATTACAAATTGAACCCTTATAAAGGTTTCATGGTTTATTAATTAGAGTTTTATTTAACTTATATGGGAATGGAATCATTAGTTTCACCTTGGGTCCTAAAATACGATTATCTCTATTGGGATGCCTTATTCACATATTGGGACACATTTCTTATGTTTATCATATTCATACAATTTGGTTAGATCCTTTATACCCAGACCATTTAAAGTTCACCCGTTCAAATTCATATGACTAAGGCCAAAGTGGGTATGGTTTGCTAGACATATATTGAGGTGTCTGATCTTGAAATTGTTATTATTGTGTGAATTTTATGCCAAAACATATACATATACATTCAAACTATTATATATATATATTCACAATCTATAGTTTTAATAAAACCCATTGGAGGTGGTATAGTTAGTAAATCTCACACAGTATTCTGGAAACCAATTAGTACTGAGATAGAATTCATGGATATGGGTAAGGAAAAGGAATATCACCTAATATTGGATGATTGATTAGCTTATAGGGTGAGGGTGTAGATCATAAACAGAGCTTAGTCTCACAGTACCATTAAATATTGTTTTGGTATTTGTTTCAGGATATATATGTATTGTATATAGGCCTACATCCATTTATTACAAATTATTTTTTATAGAATCATGAAATTGACATTATTTAACATATAATATATATTCTTATTATTTTATTGATTTATATTATCCTCATTTTTATTTCTTCCACTTTATTACTTTATCATGTTATTATGTTTAATTTTATTATATGATTATCATTATTCAGATGTGTTTCACTACAAAAAAATTAATATTCTTCCCCTAGACACAACCTATGTCCTTGCTACTAGTGAAAATTATCTGGAATATGGGGAGTCATAGTACAGGAAATGTGGCCAACCATGTTCGGTAACTCATTAGTGTACCAGGTTTGGGATGTGAAAAAATGGAATCATGTCTTATTTTTTTCTTATATAACTATTTAGGAATTGGTGAATAAGAGATTAGTACATGAATAATTTTGGCAATGATCATATCCATGATATTTTCTTACTCATATATAGGGAAAACACAAAATTTACAATGATGAGATTTGATGTTCTTGATTATACATGTTATGGGTACATTTATTTCTCTATTTTGTGAATAACATAAATTTTTGAATTTATCACAATGGATGATTTCATATTTACCCTTGGACATGTATTTAATTGAGGTAGTGTCTCACGCATCTCTTTAGAAACATGAGTATTTATATGTCATGCATTATTACATAACATCTTAAATTATTGAATACATTTAAATATATATATTTTTTATTCCATGATAGTTATAATTGATATTGGGATAAAGTAACCTTTAAGAATAAAATAATTATATTAATTGAAGTGTTTAAATCATTCTAAATGGGGTTTTCTAATATATCTTGATGGTAGAAACTTATTTAAATAGTTATACTATTTCTGATACAAGGACAATAGTTTTCAAGAGCTAAAATGTTTGTTTGTTATAATTACATGGGTTATCATTTAAATTTAATGAGTATGCGTTCCAATATATATTAGAAATTTTGATCTATGATATTGAACTGTTGTAAAAATATGGTTGTAGTTCTAGGGAATCAATTTGAAAATTATAAATTGTAAAAAATTAAAACTATGGAATGACTGACACGTATGAATGGTCTGTAACATATATTAATATATATTTTTTGACGAACATATGAACTACTAATTTATAATATTTAAATATATTTTTTTTCTTTAAATTTCAATGATTATTACATCTTAATGAGAATTTATTCTACCACGACAAATTGAATCTTTATATATCGGAACACTATATACAAAAAAATTAAAATTCAAGGAATTATCTTATTATATATCTAGGTTATTTGGGTTATATTATTTTGGGTAGTCAATAACAATAACCATATTCATTATGAGATCTTTTTTTCCTTCTTATCTTGTTCTGAGGAATCCATCGGGAAATTATATATATAATCCTACATGATTGTATCTGATCAAGTGCAAGGAATGTGGTGGTGACCATGCTCCTAAGATGGTAGGACCCAACAGAAAAGTAGTTCCCCCTATGTATCATACCATTATAAATCAATTGGGTGGTGATTCGTATTTTCGAGAGGACATTCTATATGTTATATTGAATATGTAAAGAACTCTCCAATGTTCCCCTGTAATTGAGGAGCTAATATGAGAGTTCCAATAGCTAAATCTACCATATTTTTCAGTGGATAGTGGCCTATATGATTGGGTGACATGGATGAAGGCCGTGTTTTCTAACTTTGAGGCTCCCTGTACGCTACCATAAATGATTGGAAAGCTATCCTATTAAGTGATATCGTTATATTGAGAATTGGTTGGATGATTTTACTAAGGGAGGTCATCAACATGATATAATCTAGTGATATTTATGGCCTATCTTCAGGGAATATTTCATTATTGAGATGATAAGTGATAATAGATATTTTGAATTTATGGACATAGATAAAGGATCCCTATCAAGTATGGATTGATCCAAACTTTTTACTAAGATATATTGTTCTCAACATATTTCTCTGATGATGATATTTCTATTGCAAAATGATGTTTGGATGGGCTCATTTATTATATCTAGTCCTAGGTAATGTATTTTAGAAGAATAATATTTTAAGGAATGTGAACTATTCCATGATCATTGAGTTCAATCTGAGGGATCTCATTGGTATAGGTGATGGTGGTTTTTCCAATAGGGTAGGTAATTAGTTCTTCCAACCATAGGAAAAGTCATATGTAGTGTTCATGATATAGTAGATGTAGCTAATGTATATTCTGTGGTAGTTCTATGACATTCTATCAGTGGGGATGATAAGGTTATGTATTGCCTCAGTGTGAATATGACCTATTTTATTGTCATGAAATTGGTAGAATGGGACTAATTTTGCGGGATTTTCAGACCATTTCAACTGTTTTTCAAGAACCAACTAAGGTCAAACCCGAACTAGTCATCTAAATCTGTCTACGACAAGTCTCAAAGGGTGTTATCAATACTTATGTGTTGGCACAAGTGACCAAGTATCAAATAGAACATGAGGAAATGATTTATTGGAATTATTATTTTTGGAAATAACTAATAAAAACCAAAAATCAAGATATGAAATATTTAAACCAAAGCAGCTTTTATAATTTCGTGATTATAAATGTACAACTAAAAAATCGCACAAAGGAAAAAGACACAAAGGGGAAACAAAAAAACAGCCCAAACATTCATTCATCAAGAGGAGAAACATCCTCAATCTACCACCATCATGGTCCATAACCAAGCCCACTAGAAACCCAACCTACCTACACTACACACCCTGCATTTACATGAAAGAAAAGATAATTTTTTTTCATACACCAAAAGGTGTATGAAAGGTGTGGTCCAAAGCCCCTTAGGATGCCGCTAGGATGAATGATTCCATGAACATAACATTAAATGAAAAATAAATGTACAATCTTTATAATTAATGAAATGTGAGGTCAGATTTTAAGGAAAATAAAATTAAGGAGAAACAACTTTGAATGAAGGAATCTTAAAATGAAAATAGGTTCAAGGAGTAAAACATTAAATAGTAAACTGTTTTAAAGAATTACACATCAAAGACGCAAAAAACACTTTTTAATTTAGTAAATGAACAAACCATATTCTGACAGTATGTTCCATATAATAATTGATCACTTGTAATGGGAAATACCCCTTTGAACTAGAAAACTATGGGACCCTAGGTACATCATATCTTGGTGTTAGAGTAACCATAAGCAGTATCCTCTTCATGAATCTATCACTAGGATGGGAAATAATAGTGGCTTAGTGGCCCCAAAACATCATCATAGTATAGTTATTGTTGTAACCCCCAATCTTGGAAAGTGAAATAGGGACTAGGATAGAACCACATCACTTACATACTAGTTCTAGTCCACCCACCGAGATACTAAGGCTTCCCTTTTTGTGATCAATCAAATTTTATAGGTCACATGACAAATCTAACACAATTCATCCACCAAACCAAGAATCATACATCAAAATCAAATATTTTAAAATGAGAATTCATTTTTTTAGAACCAAAACACACTAAAACATTTACAAAATACTTCACACCCATTTAAAGAAATTATCAAACCATAATAACAATTATAATACAATTTCAACAGACACACCAAATTACATTACACCAAAAGTGCACCGGAAACCATTTTTAAAAGTTAACCTCACATAAAAGCAACATCAAAACACAATTTTCTGGTTAGACATATTTTAATAATCCAATTCCAAAATTTACACTACACTACCATGTGGAGGAATATGGTTTTACACATGATAAACACCCAATCACATGTAATGATGTCATTTTAAAAGTAAAATCACCCTTTATTATATCTGATACCACTTCAACACCACATGAATAATTTAATAAATCATTTGAACATATTAAAAAATATAAACAATAGTGCAACATTTCTTTTTCAAAAAAATACACATCCAGATTCATATTGATATGCCAAATTAAAATTAACCACACATCCTAAAAATTGCATAATATAATTGGAACAGTTTAAACAATTTAAATAATCATTTATATAATTTATAATACAAATCCAAAATGGGTACACAAAATATTTCACAGCAAAGATGCCCAAATTCAAAAAAAAATTAATTATATTTAAATAAAACACATGTCAAAACTCTTTTAAAAACCACTTTCACGCCCCAAATTTACCTAGTAAAACATTCAAAATATAACAAAGTAGAATGAAAATACATCAATTATTAGTTTAGAATAGAATCACCTACCTCATTCCATGATGTTTCTGATAAAAAATTAAACTTGAAACCGCAAATAAACCACATCCTAGACGCACCCCATGAAACTAGTAATGGACTATTATTGGCAAGATCCAACCTAACAGACTAGGATTGAACCCCCAAAATAGAAACCCTAACCACTCGAAACCAAACCCCTAATATGGGAGATAAGAAACCTACCTGGATGAGGAACACACCCAAAGTGGATGCAGAGGGGAAGCGGTCTGTGGCATCCGGGGATAGCAACATGAGAAGGGGATACTGAAACGTGGTGTGCACAATGAAGTAGATCATGTAATGGGTAGGGGGTTTGCGAGGGATGTTGGAAGAGAGAAGGGGGTGTACGGGGCTTCGGGGTGCATGTGGAAGGGGACTCACTTGGGAAGAGGTGGCTAAAGGGTGGTTGTGCGCATGGATGATGCACACAGGGGGGGGGTACATAGGCATAGGGGTGGTGGGTATGGTGCATGGAGGAAGGGAAAAGGGAGAAGGGAGGGAGGAGAAAAAAGGGTAATAAACTATATTAAAATAAATTAAAATGAAAACATTACCCAAAAAAATATTATAATAATAAAAGTGTTAATAATGTTAATAAAAATACTAAATTTATTAACAATAATAATATTAATATTATTAACCATAATTATATCAATATTGTTAACAATAATAATATCAATATTATTAATCACAACAACAATAATAATATTATTATTCTCAAAAAATAATAATAATATCCCTTAATAACGTTTTTATTAATGATATTAAAATAGTTCCCTAAATTTTTATTTCATTTCAGTCACTTTATAATATTTAATTAATCCTTCCATTTAATCCGTTTCTTTTGTTATTTAACTCTTGTTTTAACATATTAATTATATTTAATAAAGAGCAACTGCGCGGTCATCCCGCATAGCTCAAGAAACCATGCCCGGATCATGTGGTGGTCTCTTCCCATTCAAGATGTTACCATGCCCGGATCCTGTGGTGGTCTCTTCCCATTCTATTGTGTCTTCAAGCGAGATCCCCATGATCTCAACCCTGTCACACTCGGTTCTTGAGGAAAATAACCAAAAAACGAACTGGGCGAGGTCCAATGCTGAAATAAAAACCCAGGTGTGACAATTCCACCCACAATAAATGCTTTTCACTGCCATAAATCCATCAAAATATTAAATTGAAAGGAGAACTGGTACACATAGTTAGATCAATGAGGATCTCGATTGAAGACACAGTAGAAATGAATGAACACTTAAAAAAGGGAAAATACCTACAAAGTTAACTCGGGAGTCCAAAAATGGACTTCTGGCCATGTGACGCCTACTCACAAAATCTAAGACACCTCTAGTTGATAATAATATAATGGGGACTCACAAAATATCCTATAAAAAATTACCTTAAACATTTCTAAAGAGGATCATTAATTTTACCCGGAATAAACAACGACTCAACGAGGCTACCACAACCTTACTTCACAACACCATTGGGTGTTCTTAGACCCCAAAATTTTTAAAATAATGGGTCTTTGGCATGGATAGCTCCTAACAAGACTCACAATAGCCAAAATAACAACAGGGACTAAACAGAGTGACTAACATGGGGAGACCTGAGAAGACACCCCACCATAAAAGGAAACCAATGCCTGAGACGTGACCTCGATACCAAAAGGTGGATGCCCGAACTGACACCCCAAAATTATGAATCATATAACATTGGGTTAATTTTGGAGAATTTTCATGACACCCATAGTAGGTAACCCACAATAAAGACCAAATAGATCATCTGACTAGCATGTATTGACACAGAAATCCAAACTTGAGCTATCCTTGGGATTTCTTACACAACCTATCACCCACCCACAAGGGCCCAACCACAAAAACTCCAAACCACACAAAAGACATCACACGATTCATATCAAAGACATAGGGCACACATTACCCCTTTATCCAATGAGTTCACATAGAACACAACATATTCATAGATAACATAAACTATCTTTGTTTCCCTAATTGATGATCATTACGGGACCGAGGTCCCATATAACCCTGGGGATTTCCTAACTATGCGCCAACATCACACTAAGACCTATTACTTGAGATCTGATGGTGGTATCATATCATGCCTCATAGTTATGCCCTAAATAGTCCTGATCAAAACATATTCCTACTGGTGGCACATGTTACTACACCGTGATCCGACGACATCCACCGAACACAATAAATCTCACAACTCCCTTACTCTGACTTAGTAGTTTCACAAATATCTACGATTATAAGATTTATCTGCATCACCACTTTCGACTTCAAACTAGATTTTCCCCTTTAGTGGCACAACATGAACCTGTGCGTTGATGAACCAGACAAGAGGTCCAAAGGCCCTACCATACATTTCAAACACCAACAACCCATACCAATTTCACCATTCCTTACTGAGATTCTCTACACTACTCTCAAGTAGGACCTTTGAACATAATGGATTCAAACATTTCCTTTGATGACATAGGAAACCTAAGGAACTATAGTATCTTACAACATTCAACAACCACTCTTCCACTACAGAAGTATCCACATAACTGAAATAAGTGAAAATGACTTACTCAAAGGATTCCTAACTTTGATCAACTGGAGGGTATACCATTGGTTGATCACCCATGGTTGCACATCCAATATACATCAATATCTTATGGGGGGCGTTCACTATCCATTAATGAAAACTAATTGACAAATAAAACTTGTCTAATGGCTAATTCATACCGCAAAATAACACTAAACGTGTTAAGGGAACCAATGCAAGGTCTTCCAAAAGTAGTTTTCAAAATAATCCACTAACCACACACTTTCACATGAACATACCAATTTGAACTCAAACTCAAGAAACAAGTCAACCAAAATGGATTCTCTGCTTGAAACACCATGAAAAAAAATTCCCAAAATACAAAAGACACACTACTTACTCGCCAATTATTAAAACCCCAAATTTTCATTTAAAATCACATTTTGAAATTAATCATAGTTGGTGGGTTTTAAAAACACCAATGGTGTCCCATAAGCCTCAATCCTACATGTTCACATGCAACAGGGGGCACCGCGTCATTTCAATCAATGCACTCATCTGCTCATACCATTGATCATTCATCATTCACATATATAACCATACATTTGGTCACCTACGAGAACACTCTAGTAAAAAACAATCAACCCATGATTTTCAAACCATACTCATCAATCTATGAACACTTAATTTCCAAACATTTAATTAAAAACTCAAATTTTCATTTAAAAAAAGATTCCATAACCCAATTACTTTTTCATAAAGGGAAAATTTCTATGATTTCTAAATAAGGAGACGAGGTAAAATTGAGGATGAACCTAGTTTCAGTGGGTCACATAGACATATTGTTGGAAGATATATGCTAATTACTCCACCGAGATAATGTGTATTGTTTGAAAATGTCATGGGTTCCACATATCTTGCTAAGACCTGTGATCTCACTGAGACCGTTGCCCCAACTACCATTTAATTTCCCATATAACAAGCAACCATAAGCACTAAAGAACTTAGGTGGAACCGAAATCCTTGGGTGACTTGAGGCCTAGCTCGAGGTGTGCTGGCCAGGCACCCTACTATTAACCAAAATGTCAATATCCAAAATCCTAGATCCTATGTTCCAAGACTATTCCCAATGGAACAAGAATCAAAAGGGAATAACCTCCCAATGGTACCATTTTGTCCCGAACCGACCTGGGTCGACCCTGAACCAGTCAGCAAAAGTAGTCTGTGATAAGGAATGAAGGGCGTTCTATTCCCCACTATTTGAAAAAGTGTATCAGTATCAAATTGAACATGGGGGAACAATTTACCATAATTAATTTTATTAAAATAACCAATAAAAATTAAAAATACTGATCTGAAAAATTTAACCAAAACACCATTTATATTTTGAATATTTTAAATATACCAGTAAGAAAATACCAAAAAGGGAAAAGGCCCAAAGGGGAACCAAAACAACACCGCAAACCTCCATGCAATTAGGGGAGGATCATACTCAAGAAACCACCACCAAGGTCTACAACAAAAGCCACTGGAAACCTAACCATTATATAGTACACACCTTTCTTTAACATCAAACAAAATATAATAATGTTTTGCATACACCCAAAGGTGAATGAAAGGTGTGAGCCAAAGCCCAGTAAGATGCCACCTAGATAAATGATTCCATACATAAAACATTAAAATAAAAATATTTTTTCATGATTTATAATTATATAAATGTCATAAAATATTTTATGTAAAATGAATTCAAAGGGAAATAACAATGAATGAATGCAAAATTGAATGAAATTATTTAAAAATAGAACAAAATTAAACAGAAAATAGTTTTAAGGAATAACACATCAAATAAAAATCATTTTCTTTTAAAATTACCAAACCAATATACCATATTCCAAAATTATGTGCTACATAATAATTTATCACTAGTCAAAAGAAATACCCCTAGACACTAGATAGTTATTGGGCCCTAGCTGCATCATATCTCGGTGTAAGAGTAACCATAAACAATATCTGTGTTTTTCCTGAGACACTAGTAGGTGAAACCCCAATGGCCTAGTGGTCCCCAAATTTTATCATAGTAGAGTTAGTGTTTTCATCATCAATATTGTTATGTGATACATGGACGAGGCCACTTGAAGATCACTAGAATACTTGTACTAGTCCACCCATCTAGATACCAAGGATTTCCTTATCTTGCTCAATCAAAAGTCACATGTCATGGGATACTTTTAACACAATTCATCCACCAAACCAAGCACTATACATCAGAATTTATTATTTGCACATGAAAAATCATTTTTTAGAAAAAACACACACGAAATCATTCCCCAAATACTTCACACCATTTTAAAAAATTAATTAAACCATTATAAAAATATCAAAATAATTTAAAAAAACAGCACATGACTTAATACCAAAAGACCAGTAGAAAACCTCTTTAAAAATTAACCACACTTTAAAGTTATGTAAAAATAATTTCAAGGTAACACATATTTTAATAAACCAATTGCACAAATTAAACAACACTACCAGGTGATGCAATATATTTTTACACAAGATAAACACCCAATTCCTTGTAATAACGAAACATTAAAACTAAATGCACGTCAAATCATGTAATAGTTCACTTAAATGCTGCATGAATAATTTAATTAATCATTTAAATATATTATAAAATATAAAAAATGGCAGAACAACCGGTTACACATAAAATTCACCTTTTTTAATATTAAAAAGAAACATTAAAACTAAACACACATTTACAAAAACCAAAATATAATTCAAACCATTTAAAAAATTTCCATAATCATTTAAACAATTTATAAATAAAATCCCAAAAGGGTACCACATTTTTGCACTCCAAAAATGCCAAAATTCATACAGAAAAATTATTTTCAAATAAAATGAATGTCAACAATCTTTAAAACACACTTATTCATTCCACATATAATTCATAAAACATATTAAAATAAACAAATAAGAAAAAAAGTTCATTAGTTAATGGTTATTAATGTAATCACCTACCTCAGACCAAAAAGCTTCGAGAAAAACTGTGAATCCACAACTGCACCTCAATCGCATTCTAGACGCACCTCAAGTGACCAGAAATAGACCGTAATTAACATGATTGATCCCAATAGACTAAATACAGACCCCTAAAACAAAAAACGTAACCACTTTAAACAAAACACTAATTAGGGAGAATAAAATTTATAAGAATGAAGAATGCACCCACAGAGGAGGATGTGGGAAAGTAGCGAGAAACCAAAAAGGCCAGTGTTGTGAGAAGGGTCTTCCGGATGGTTGTTCCCACACTGGAGGAGAGAAGGACATGAGCAAGGGGTGTGAGAGGGTTGTAAGATGTGAAAAAGGAGTGCATAGGGCATTTGGTCTCCTCAAGAAGGGGACTCGTTGGGGAAGAGGTGGTCAGAGGAAGGATGTGCAATTGGAAGAGGTGCAAGGGGGGTGTATTCATAAGGAAATGGGGAGGTGGTGTGTGGATGAGTGATGAAACGAGGAGAGAGGGAGGAGAAAAGGGGTAATAAAACCCTACTAAAATAAAATAAAGTAAATACATTACTTACAAAAAACATATAATAATAAAAGGGTTAATAATATAAACAATTATACTTATATTTTAATATGTAATAATATAAATATTATTTAAAATAATAATAAAAATATTGTTAAATATAATAATTATTATAAAAATATTGATGATAATAATAATAATATCTCATAATAATAATAATAATATTATTTTTAAAATAGTTCTTCAATGTTTTATTTCACTTATGTCACTTTATTTTAATTAATTAATCCTTCCATTTAATTCTTTTATTTTTTTATTTTACTATTGGGTTAATGAATTAATTAGTTTTAAGGTAGGTGACTATGTGGTTACCCCACATGGCTCATGCGACTATGCATAGACCATGTGGTGGTCTCTGCCCATTCAAGAATTGACCGCCTGGGTACAAGAGCTGACTTCATGGATTCATCCACTATGAGGTTCCCATGCACTTGCCTAAAAGGCAATTTTTTTCAAAAAACAAAATTATTACTCAGGGTACAAACCTATCTTCTGATAATTCTATCTTGTGACCTCAAAACTTTCACACCCAGTTCTCACAAAAAACAAATAAAACTCAAACCGGGCTGGGTCTGAAGCTAAAATAAAAACAAGTGTGTGACATATTTTTAGTGGAAGAGGATCCACACCAGATTTACCTTCTAGAGTTTGATCTAAAACTCCACTTCATGTTTAGAGATGGAGAACCACATATCATATATGATAATGATGTTTGACGTGATCATGGAGGTCAGACTCGTGACATTTTACACTAGTTGAATTGACAAGCATTACATAGTTTTGATGTAGCTCAGGTCCGTGGATCAAGATAGATATATGATATATAGAATATACCTATGGAGTAGGGTGTCAGGACATCTACAATATGAGGTATCATCTTGGTGGCCTCTACATTATTAACATTCCATTTTGATATAAGTTCATCAAAATATTATATATATATATATATATATGTCTATGAAGGAAGTACGTAGAAAAAAATAATCATTATTTATATGGAGTGATTAATATATATCCACCATTTGGAGGGTATTCAGAAAGTATATTCCAATGAAGAGGCTTCACCATTGAGGTTTGTGGTCATTACTTTCTATTATGCCTCTTTAACCTCAATATGATGGGAATATACATTATTCTCATGATGGGATAGTTCGATCATTATCATGATCATGTTGATTGATTTATCTAAAGGGTTTCCTTCACATCACCAATGGGTGGTACTTATATTGAAATGGGTGAATGAGATGTCATTGAATTTCAAGAAAGATATGAGCATCAAAGGCATTGTTGGGTGACAACCTAGATCACTGGCATTATAGGGATGATCAAGGATCACATCACAATGATTTCCATCCTATAATAGATTAGATTTGGTGAACCTTCTGTAGGTAATTCTTATGATTACATACTGATATGGAGGTAGTGTTTACTACTGATCTAGTCCTAAGAGGAGTACTAGTATCCATTCATTTATAGATGTCGTCTACCAATGAGTTCTAATATATCAATAGTAAGCTACCAGACATTAAATCTAACGAAGTTATGTAACCCAGTACATCCTATGGGGGTTCACCTATCCATTGATTCAATAAAGAGGATACTAAAATTTGGTTTTTTGAATTTCCATTTACTTAATCAGATTATGGTTTAGAACCAGTATGTACAACCTCATACAAATGACCTCGATTATAGGCTCCCATGATATATGGTTTTCATGAAGAATTATTTGAGGCCTTGGTATCATCAAGTGTCATTTTTTCCATCAGAAATACGCAATCTTTTCTACTGATGTTGATATAGCCTTTATGAATATCTAGTTATGATTTTGGTCTGATGAATGTGCCTAATAGTTTTATAGCTCCAATAAATCGGGTTTTGAACCTATATCTGGATTCATTTGTGGTAGTACTAATGTATGCCAACATTGTGTATTCTCCTAACAAATAAGACTACACCTACTATCTTGAGATTGTACTAAATACACATAGAGTTAACAGGATATTTTTAACCTCCCAAAATGAAACTTTTGGTTTGATAAACTCTAATTCATGGTTTACATTATCATAGATACTATACTGCTAGTTGACCTAGATATTTTGAGATCCATATTTCCCTAGGGTTACATAATGAATGCATTTGACCTATCAAATTTTTTTCAGGATGGATGGATATTAAAAGAAATTAATTCAGGACATTTCATGCCAAGAGTCACCTAATATGGGTTTTACAAAAAAGTGGAATTATGTTTATATGGTGTGAAGAAAGTGATAATTACTTTTAGGATTTGAAAGGGACATTAAATTTAGTGTCGATCCTAACACAACTGGATCAGTGGTGAAGTTATTCGGTTTATTGTTATTGTTTCAGATATCAATCTAGTATAAATTCTAATATTGTAAGATCGATTCATAGTATAAAGTTCTTTGTAGTTAAATCATCATGATAATGGCTACACAATTCTCAATCTAAATCCAGTTATTATAGTCCACAAATTTTGATATTGGAGAAATTAAATTTTGGGAGAGAAATTTATCGTGATTATTAATAAAAAACATTAAATACGTATTAAAAAGAATGGATTGACCTTTAGGTAGAAAAGGATGTATGAATACATACAGTCCTTTTATTTTGAGAATTCCTATGTGCCATGATAATGTAATGTTTTGGCAGATGCTATGAGCCAAAGGACTCATACGTAGGCTGTCATGGAGGCTAGCCATGGGCGGCAGTAGATGTCCCTATTTTCTAAGATGAAATTAGAGGACCAATAATATTCCATGTAACATATTATTTCATATTTAGTAGTGAACTCATCCCTTTTGGATAGATTGAATATAAAAAACCTTTCAACCCTCAGGGATATTCCATATGGGAGGATGTTTCAAGATATGATGAAATGTTGGTATAGATCATTCATATAGATGTGATATTTCATATTTGGGGATTCATATGTGTTCATGGATATATGTGGGATTAATTGATTCTATAATATCATTTTTCTGGTTAAGTGGTACACCTTTCAGTTATAGAGATGTATTGTGACATACATCATTAATATTTGTGGTTGGGGATGAACATGTATATAAATATCATTTTCACCAGATGTTCTACAATTTAGTAGGTAAAGGAGGAACCATAGAAACTATTAGTGATTTTATAATAATTACCAATTTTATAGTGGAAATGTCATGACATCACAATAATCTTCGTTACTATCTTACTAAAATCCCCTTAAGGTAGTAACAAAATATGGGTGATGATCGACAAGCTATCAAAGGTCACCCACTTCCTACCAATTAGAGAGAGCTACTCAGTGGATGAATTGCTTACAAATTATGTTCATGAGATTAGAATACATCATGTTATCTCTTGTACTCTCAAATAGTATAAATATTTTTTATTTAAATCATAGTTCAATAAATGGTTTTAAATGAAATTTGGTTCAATGAAACTTTTTAAAATAGCTTATCTCCTATAGACTGATGAAAAATTTGGCCGACTAATATATATGAAAAAGGATATTCATAGATAATTTGTTATTGATTTTAGAGAATCATAGGTAATGAACACAAATACAATGGAGTTCAACTATAATAATTGAATTTAATTGACTATATGACTGGCTCCTAATGAGTCATTATTATTTAGGTAATTATATTCACCCATTAGTCATTTAGAGGTATGAGAGGAAGGAATACTATGAACTCATCTCAATATTGAGATGTCAAAGTAAGTACATATTATTAGAATGTTTATGGATTCATAGAAATCATGGTAGAATTCTTATGATAATCATCATCGAAGACCAATGGATTTCACGGTCTGGGATTTGGTATTCTTATGTGTTCGTCTAGGGTGGGTAATTGACTGATTTAGAAGCAAGGGAATAAATTTTTCTTCATGACATTCCATTTTAGATTTTTAATTGGTTTAGGATGAAAAAATATTAGATATATATTTCCTAGAGGTACCAATCCATGAATGATTTCATCCATATATCTCAGCTTTGGTGTTACCACTATGAACCATCTAATTTCTTTGACCTGATGAAGTCTTTTTGATACTGATTCTTCTTATATGGTGTATCATATATAAATTGTTTATCGGGGAATAAAGGATATATGTGTAAGGTTAGTTTCTTTATTGAAGGTGTAATATAGGCATGAAAATATAATTGATGACACCCATGAGAGGTAGGTCGATATACATAATAATTGGAATGAGTTATTATCAGACAATGATTTACCACCCTACTAAGTGTAACACAAGAACAATTTGCCTTATGTGGGGGAGTTTTTATGTTCCAAAAATTTCACATCAGAAATGAAAAATATACTTTTTAGTTTTAGTATTTCTTTTTAGATTTTTATAGTTCTTAAAGTGGTCATGGAGGTTTTGGTTGCATTCAAGTCTTCTTAGAGCTCCAGTTTTTTTAGAGATATATCCTAATGTGCATAGTTGGTACATGATTACTAGTAAACTTGAATCTCAATTATGTGAAAAATTAAGAGGATTCTAATGATATTTTTACCATTAGAGTTAGGCTTCAGGCCCATTTGATATACTGTAGACCTGTTACATAGCTAAAATTATGGGTTAATGCATGGTTTTTATAACTATGTATCTAACCAAGCGAGGTGGGAGTGTCTCCCTTAGATAGTGTGGGTGCACAGTTAAGTCATGGTTTTTCCAATCATGTGGCCAAGAACAGGGTCCCATTAAAGAAGTGTGAAATTACTATTTCACTTCTTCCATAACAAAACTAATACCACCTTTATTTTTGTCATTATCATGTATCCCCCCACCATGGGATCTATTTATCATATATTGAATGGTTTTCATCCATCTCTTTTAAATGGACTTGGATTGGACTATGTTTCTTTATGTTGGATGAATATCAATAAGTTATTCAATCCATTACCATCCATATTTAATATAGGTTTCCAAATGTGGTTCTATTTTAAAGCTAGATAATATGCCATATTTTTATTTATTTTTTATATTTTTCTATTCTCTTCCATTCTATCCAAAATCATAAGCTTATACTATGTGATTATTGATCAACCAACATAAGGTCGGTTGTTTATAACTTTTCTTCAAATCTCATCCTTAATATTTTTATCCATTGTTCCAAACCCTAAAATTACCTATCCTTCACCCCTAAATCCAAACTTCCTTGAATTGGTTTCCTAACATGAATCCCAAACAACCTATATTCCCTCTTTACCATCATTAAAGTTCAATGAACTCAATAAGAGCCATCCCTTTCGGTGATCCATACATATGTTAATATTCCAATTTAAATATTATAAATAAAAACACCATTCTCTGTGGTTGGATCAAATATTAAAAAGATATAATAAATTTATATAGATGAAATTATTCAATATAATTTCCCAATAATGTTTCAATTGGATTCAATTAATTTTTAATGTAATGTTGAAATGACATGACACCTGCTTTTCACCATTTTCATCAATAAATGAAATGGGTAATGTCTTTAATTAAATAGAATTATAAATCTTCATAGATAATTCCTGGTTATTGTTACTTATTGTATAATTAGGCTGCTTATAATTACTATGGACCATTTTTCCTATTGAAGAAGTTTTCATACACTTTTCATCCTTGGATTCCTAAGGAAATTCCTTGATAACTAAGAGGACGGAACCCTGATTCACATTACTAGTTTATAAGGAATATATCCACCTTGGAGGTCATTATTTTTTATAGTAATATACAAAACCCTTTGAATTTAACTATGTATTAATTCACTTAATGTCTATAATTTAAAATAATTTGAAAACACTCATTGGACTCAACCTAATGGATTCACATAGAAGGTTCCTTGGATTATTTCCTTGGGCCCCTTTCAAACTTAGCCCATGATTTAATAAGTAATATTTCTATGGACACAGTTATAAATTTTTCTATTAGAAC
This sequence comes from Viscum album, assembly GCA_963277665.1. NCBI lineage: Eukaryota > Viridiplantae > Streptophyta > Magnoliopsida > Santalales > Viscaceae > Viscum > Viscum album. Next base: position 191,757,825 of record OY728165.1, on the reverse strand, counting down.
TTATTCAATTTCCCCCTTTCATTACAATTATTCCCCTTACCTTATATTCATGGTTTAATATTGTGAACTAGAAAAACATTTTATGGAAAGTGATTCCAGGGTTTCTATAACACATCATAATTTACATAAATAGATATTAATTATAAATTTGTTGAATATCCATTACAAAAAATAGAAAAACTATGCCCGGACCTCATAGTTTTAGTGTCATTAGAATGTGGGAAACATAAACAATGGATTCATAAGACATCTACATTTTCTCCCGTTTATTTCTTCATATCTATACACCTTTTTTTGACAGATCTTACTTAATAACATTATTCACGACCCATGGAAAAGATACATATTAAAGGATGATCTCAAATGATTATTAATAGTAAAGAAGGGTATATTAATCATATCATAATCATAAGAACATAACATTTGAAAATCATATCATTAATATGAATTATCACGATATCATGTCATATGATAAATCAAAGTTGTTCATAAAAATTAATGTATATAATCACAGAAGTCATCAAATAAAAAATGAAATTGTGTGAAGTATACATAACAATATAATACAATTTCATATTAGTCATGGATCATTTCCATGACATTAATAGTGGAAAATGTCCGTCACATAACTTAGTTCACTCCTCATTCCAACCATGTATTGCTGAACCAATATCATTTAACAGTCCAATCCTATCCTTATCATGAGATATAAATCGTTACCCAGAATTGAAGGGACATATAGTTCCTTCCCATATAATAATGAAATAATTCTTACTTATTCCATAAAAAACATAAATCATTTATCATAACCCAGGGAATAAAATGTTTTTCATTAAACATCATTCCACCCTAACATATTCCTTGTAAAACAAATGGATTTAATAAATATAACTCCATAATAAACACAATAAAACCATTGTAAAAATAGGGATAGTATACTTGAAACATAACCATAATAAAAAAATCCATATTTTATGGAAAATAATTTTAATTGAACACCTGAAATTAATTCTTGAGGAAAATATCCTTCTTTCTTGAAAAACATTTTATATTATAAATATAGAAAAATATTGTAAAGAAAAGTTTTTATCAGAAGATAAAAATTAAATATTTTAATGTAATCTTCTTGAAATAAGGAATTATAAAAACATAAAAACTTGTTAATGTTGTATAAATTAAAAGAAAACTTTCTCCACGTGCTTATGTCTGAATGTCAAAAAGTTCATCATTTCGAAAATGAAAAATGATTACATTCATACCATTCAAAAAAAATCACCAATGGTTAATATAGAATTTAAAAAATTATATAAGGAATGAATTAATATTCTAGAATGAATATTTAGGAAACATTATCATGAATGATAACTATATCATATTAAATACTTACATATAAAAAATCTCAGATAAGAATGAGATTGTGAAATTATATATTACCTTTGAACTGATATCCCTTGTATGTATATGAAACTCCTATATAATGATTCAAATAATATCTTTGAATTATTATATAATCTTATTATTTTTTATGATATCATATAGGATCATATTATCATATGATTTTCAATAACATTTCATTATTACTATTTCTTCATGTATTAATGGATTCATTTCCTTATGCATGTTTTATCGAATAAGTTTTGGTTCTACATCTTAGTTCACAGTTATATCATTAAAAATGAAATTAACATAATATATACCATATTTATTAATTATATAAATTTATATAATGATTCTTTAATGGAAATCATGTATAATGAATTGAATCACATCTTAGAGATGGTAAGTCATACATCCATAGGCACGAAGATATCATTCCCATAATCGTGAAATGGTATGGATGTGGATGGTAAATTTTTTCAAGAATCCATATAATGTTATAAAATTAACATATAGCTATTATTTCAATCATTATTCTCATCCATGTATGATGGAGGTGAAAAATATATTACACCATAGAGTGAAGATGGTACGTTGTATGTGGGCATGCATGGTGATTTTGTTTTTCATTGGATGGATAGAAGGTGGGATATGCATTTTCAATAATCACAACAAATTTTGATTATATAATTTATATTGTATTTTATACATTATAATGTAATCATCTCATGATGAGGATGTAGAAAAAGAATGATTTTTGAATGAATCTATGAGTAGATTACCTCTTATTTGATAAGATCCCCCAATATCACCTCTTAAA